>CM031237.1:497048266-497648266 GCA_018340775.1 Taxus wallichiana var. yunnanensis | reverse complement strand
ATTTAATACAACCAAGGACTTCTTTGAATTCTTCTTCCAGGCCATGGACATGCTGTATTCTCTTCTCTTTCTCCCTCTTCTTACTGTAGGTGACCACACCCCTCGGGTTCATAGGCACGTTATTAATCAAAAATTATATATATATATATATATATATATATATATATATTAGAGTAGATTTTTAGAATGAATTTAGGTTTAACCAGGCCAAAACGCGATTTAAATCACTCTCTCTCGGATATCTGGATTTAATTTCTTTTTAAATAAAATGGAATTGTGACATTTCCTAAAATACAAATTTTGACATGATAAAAACATGAATAGTTTTGATTTACAATCAAGCATTATGATCAACAAGAAAATAAGATTCCATCTCAACCTTTATACACTTTTTCAAAAGAAGCCCGGATCCACCAACAGATTTAGGAGTTTCATAATGTGCATTTTTAATCTTAAACATCTGAACTTTATTTCTACATAAAACTTTAAAGTTAAAAACTGAAACATATCTTTTAAAAAACATAAGACTCCGTGCAACACTAATTTAAAAGTTCGTCTCTTCAAATTTGAAGAAACCCCTTTCAATATCTGCTCCCTTAAAAACGTGTTAGAAATTTTCAGATTTTCAGAATGGATTCAGGTTTGACAGGAGACCATTGGCATTTGAAAATCCAACTCTCACGTTTCTTATTCAAGTTTAATTTCTTTTTAAATAAAATTGTCATTTTGAAAGTTACATTTCAGCTACATATTTTGAGATGTAATCAATTTGAATAGGTTTTATTTAACTTGTCATAAAATGATCAAAGAAAATAAAATTCTATATCAAGATTTATATAATTTCACTAAAACAAACCCAGATCAACCAATAGATTTAGGAGTTTCACATGTAATCACAAGCACGAACATTTTAACGTAGAATTTACTGAAGAAAAGACAAACATATCTTTTCCCGAGAAGCAAAAAGACCAAAGCAAAGACCTTACCTTGGTCATGAGTTCGTCTCTGATGAAGAAACCTCGTCACTCTGAAAACGTGTGGACAGGGACAGAGATTTGCTTGTTTGTTAATAGTGGACACCACTGCTCTGATTACCTAGCCAGCCTGCAAGGCCCTCGCCCCCTTCCTCCTATGAACAAAACGATATGACATTCTATATACCAAACATTGTCATAACCTGGAAAGAGAAACCATCTGGAACATGTAATGAAATTTCATAAAATCTCATTTTAGTGGAGAAAGAATCAAGATATTCACAAATTGCTCCTAAAATGAGAAAAGGACGACAAAATCTCATTTGAGTTATAGAAATCATGTTCAAATTTTAGTATTTACTAAAAACAAACTATTTGAATACAAAGAGTGATTATTTAAACATACATTTAGTTGATTTAAAAGGAATGCCGAGAATCTAGAGAGGACAAATGCTATGTGAAAAAGGGTCATTTTCAGTGATCTCAACTACCTCATGGTTTTATATGCTTTATTCTTCCATGCTATGTGAAAAAGGGTCGTTTCATCAAAACATTTAGAGCTGGGTGACAGCTCGATGTATAACCATGAAAGCTTGAGTGAACCTTAGTTATTTGAAGCTAAACATGTCATCTTTAGACCTCAAGAGATTTGTTTACAATATTCACAGTACTTCCTCTATAAATTTGCAATCCTTGTGTAGAAAGAAAAGACCAAGCATTTCCAGCTAAATTTGAACTCGAGGAGACCATTTAGACTTGAGACCTGAAAGTTTTGGAGATGTTCATTATACCTCTTACAAAAGACCCCTTTTGAGATCCACACAACAGCAGTCAGATCTGCACTCATCTGAAGCGTATTTCAAATTCCAAAATTCACTGCACAGGTATTTTTGAAATACAATTTAGTGGCCATATTGATGTCACATACTATTATACAGTTGAAACATAGTGGAAATGTAGAAGGATGTAAGAGCATCATAGTACAAATTACGCAATCATTCCCACCATTTTCCAATCTTACACAACAACCAAAATTAATCTCTGAATCATTTTGTTACATTTCACACATTTTCTGAAGACATCTTGTCGAGGCATTTTTAGATATGATTTGAATGTGTCAAATTAATTTCATCTATAGATGAATATTTTTAAGATGTAGAAGAATGTAAGAAAAACAATTTGAAAAAATAATCGCCTGAATACGCAGTTTTATGTAACAGAGATTCACTTTTAAATGTTGATGTCTTATTTTGAAGTGCATATTGCAGAATCAAATGAGCTTAGAGTTAGATAAAAATTGGTGGGAATGAAGAGGAATGTCAGAATGACACAATGGAACAACAATAACTTTGATTTATAGCTTTAGGCAGCAGGTTTTCACTTTTGATAGTGGTCATTCAGCCATAGTTTGACAAACCAGTTCTTAGGCATTTCTATTGATTTACTAATTTGTTTTAGAGTAATATTTGCACATAAAAATCAGTTCAGACTGGTTGTAAATAGTGGAGATATTGACAGACGTGAAGAAAGCACAATCGAAAAATAATCATCTTTATTTGCAGCATCATGCAGTAAATTTTTACTTTTGAAAATGGTTTGTTAGTCATATTTTGACGGATCAGCACTTAACCGATTTTTAGATTTGAGAATGCCCAGCTTCAAAATTAATTTAAGGAAATCGATCATCATTTTGTAAGTTTTGGACCCCTTCCAGATTGGTTCTACAGATACTTTCAAGTGCCCATGGTGCACAAAAATTGAGGGAGGTCAGAGAAAAATAAATAACATGCAGACTCAATGATACATTTTATCATACTTATAAAGTCTCTGTGGCTCAAAGTTACAGATTACAAAGAAAAGCCAGAAAAATCCACAAAAGACTCCAACACAATCACCAACAAAGAATGTGGAATTCAAAGGGACCCGATCAGATGCGGGGAGTGTTTTAGCAGTTCTTGTTTCTTACTTTGGGATACAAATTCTTTCAAATAGAAATTATGAAATTCATTTAGACATGTTTAATTTTTTAACAGAAATAAACTAGACAAGAATTTGGAGAATCACTTGAGGATATACTCCTCAAAAGTAAAATGTTCAAAAAAAAAAAAAAATTGATAGGGAACTAGCTGTATGGAAGTCAAGTTTGAAATAAACTAGACAAGAATTTGCAGAATCACTTGAGGATATACTTGCATTAAGAACTCTCACTGCCTACATCTACGAATTCGAAGGAGAATTTATGAATCCACCTCAAAACATTGAAAAAAAAGAACTAAACAAGTACTCTTTTAAAGAAGCACTTTAGTGTCTTCATATATTTTGTAGTAAAGTACAAGGATCCAATCAGTGGCGGGAAAATACTCGTTGGAAACAGATTTATTTAGGACACAAATTAAAATTTATTGGCATTTCTTTTTTAATATAATCAAATTTTGTTTATATACTAAAATTTACTACTCCTTGTGTTGGGATCTTTTCAATTCATGCTATGTAAAACTTGCCTATATTCTTAAATAATTTCTCAGGCCCAATTTTAAGCAATCTAGTGGCATTCACATGGTCACCTTTTATATTTTTTACCTTTTTGAGAATAAGGGTTGTATCATTATCGTTCATATCCTGAGAAAAGATTGTGCTAAAGAAGATACATATGACAATCCAAAATTTGATGAGGTCATAGGTGAAGAAGTTATTCTCATGTTGAGAGAACAAATGAGTATGATTGAGGAACCTTTTAGCTATTCAAAGATTTTGCAAGCAAAAAGTGAAAATAAGGTGAGTACTTCTAATGTTGAAGTGCATGATAATCTTCAATTTGTGGGTGAATTCCTTGAAGTTGTACCAAAAGAACCTACTAGTGCATTTGAGGAGCATAATACGAGCAAGAAAGAGTGGATGGCTGGAAAAGATGAGCTTGAGAAGCATGAAGATCAGTTTTGCATGAGTAAGATAGAAGAATCATCTTCAAATCTGCCTAGTGTAAAGGAAAAAGAAGGGGAAAAGAGAGTTACAGCTGAGAAAGAACAAATTTTCTTGGGCAAAGAAGAAAAAAGAAGGAGATACAGGTTTGAAGTATCTTAAGGAGATGAAGAATGATAGAGAGCAATCTAAAATGCAAGGAAATATAGAAATTGGCAAATAACAAGATGACTACATGAAGGAAATTTCCTACAAATGGATGAAAGAAGTGATAGAAGGTGAAGAACTATCTATATTTGTATTTGATATGTTTGTATGTACAGGTATGAGAGATGGCAACATGAAGGCAATGGAGATAAAGATGAAATTCAAAAGACAAGGAGCAATGTCAAACAAAATGCAAGACTAAAAACAAGTTGTGGGACCCAGGAGGCTATGAAACATACAAGAACAATGAAGATGGAAAGAGAAAAGACAAACAAGGAAAAGACTTAGCTGAAAATAAGAATATCCAAACAAAGTTTGTGAAGGCTTCTTTTCACCACCTTGGGTGTATGATGCAGGAGCATCACTAAACATCTTCATTAAAACCACATTTTTCATGGTGATGAAGTTAAAAAGGTCAAATTAGGTATGGGGAATCAAGGAGTGAGCCTAGGTGGTTTAGATTTCCTCATTTTGAAAAGGGAACTTTCCTTCTAAAACATGTAGTTCAAATTTTAAACTTGTAAAGGTTGATGCTAAGCTTGGTAATGGGTGCTTAAGCCTTCAATAGGTTTTTCTACAAGTGTTAAGGAGTTGTTACAAGTTATAAGGTCTTGAATGGTTTTATTTGTGTCGTAATGTGTGTAAGTGTCTTTATGAGATAATGTGAGTTATGAAATATGCAATATAGCTAAGGTGGGGTACATGAGTTAGAGGAGAGTTACTTAGGGCTGGAAAAACCCATGAAGATGAATGAGTAAAAGAAAGAGAATTCAAATTTAAGAGTCAGCTACCTCAAAAATGAGGAAGAGGTATGAAGAGAGAGGAGAGATCCTCATGGAGAGAGGAGGTTTATAATAGAGATATGACTCATAGTTAGCATACTCGGTGAGTATTGGCCGAGTTGGCAGTACTCGCCAAAAAAAAACCCGAACGAGTATTCTATTGGAAATCTCGCCACCCAAGTTTTCGCCATGTTTTTGCAAGTATTCCCGAGTATTAGGCTACTCATGAAGAAGAGTCAAAGACAAAATATGAAGACTCTAAAGAGAGAATTAGTGGAGGAACATGTGAAGATATGCGAAGATGTGAAGATATGTATTTGAATGGGTATTTGCAGGTATTAAGACTAGCACGATGGAGATGAAGAAGAAGACTTCAAAGTGGATGAGAATAAGGTCAAAATAAGTCCAAGAGAAAGAAGATGAGGCTGAGATGATGCAAGTACAGCTAGTACAAGAAAAAGAGGACAAAATGAAAGAAGCTCAATCTGAATATGAAGACTACTAAGTCCAATTACCATTTCGTGAAGCATGGGAGAACTATTTGGAAGAAGAGGAAAGAATCAAAAAGCAAGAAATGGATGTTAAAGATGAAATATGGAGGACATATCAGACTTTGCAGGATAAGAAAGTAAATGAAAAAAGGTATGGAAGACACTTCTAGTAAATTCAAGAAGAAACAAGAATGCACTAAGAGCAAATATCAAATTCATCATTCAAAAGAAGTTATGAATCATGGTTACATTGAGCCTATATGGCTTAGGAATAATATAAAGACAAGGAATGCAAGTGAAGAACAGATTTGCAAAGGTTTGAAGTCAAGTTCACAAGCTAAAGAAGAAAGAAAAGCTGATTTAGGACAGAGATCAAGTTACTTGAGCAAGCAAGAACCAGAAATGAGGACAAGAAACCAGTCTAAGCACATGACAAGCAAAAGATGGATAGCTAAGACCAAGAATGAGATGAACATACTTTGTAAATGCATGGAAGATGAATTGAACACTAATGAAAGAGAACTAGATGAGATGAAGAAATTAGTTCAAGAATGGAAGCCAAAAATTTTGCAAGAATGTGAACAAATTCATCAAGACAATCCAAGCAAATTCCAAGGTAAAGTAATTATTTATCAAATATTTGATAAAGAATATAACCGTAGTGGTTTGAATCCATTAGGTGCAACAAAGAAAGAAGAATGTATATCCATCCATCACTTCCACGTTCCAACCCAAAACGATCTTCAATCACGGTCTCGGATATCTAGGTTTATCTTGTCAAAGAACTCATATGGAATCGTGAATCTTCCTAAAATAAACATTTTTACATATTGGTAAAGAACATGAAACCAATGCATTCCTTCTGATCAATCAAGGTTGGTGAACATGCCAACAATATTCTTATCCTTTATATAGTTTTTTCAGAGAGCATAACACTTAATTTTAACATAAACTTACACATTTGAATTTTATTTTCAAAACAAAATACACCTTAATTGTTAAAAAACTGATACATATTTTTAAAAATAAATCGAACTCCATGCAATACTAATTTAAAAACTCTTTAGATCTAGACCTTTCAATATTAGAGTAGATTGGAATATTTTTTGTGCTATGAAAATGATGTGAAGATGAGTAAGAAAAAATCGCTCCAGAATCCCTCGGTCAAGTCAAGCTTTCAATGTAGGCAGTTTTCCAAAAACCAAGCCGATGCGGTCCTCTTCTCCAAACTGGTCCAATGGCTCTACCGTCGACGTGGAGGATCCTGCTCTGTCCGATTCACTCTACCCGATCCCCGCTTGGGGCCTCGCTACAGAGTCCATGTTCATATCTTGGGAATGTTTTGTCTTCCGACTTTTCGGAGGAAGAGAACTCTGTAACCGTTTCTTTGGAGCATTCAGCCAATCTCGACTCATTGTTCTTGGACAACGAGCTATTTTTGCTAAATTCATGGGCCGGCTATCGACTTATGGTATCCGTGCCTGGTGCGATACTCAACGGGGGAGCAACCTTCGCATGCGTTTTCTAGACAAAGGATTATTTCTCGTCATCTTCCGCAGCCAAGCTCAAAGGGATGTCTCCCTTGAAAGACAAGAATATCCTTTCCATGAATCTGGCCTTTTTATAAAGAAGTGGTCTGCCCATTTTGATCCGGATAAAGCTATCATGGAAGGGCTTCATGTTTGGGTTAGACTATATTCTCTCCCCAGTGAGTTACGGTCTCCATCCTCGCACAAATTTGTTCCGGCACGGGAGAGTCATCCGTATTGACCTGTTACCCTCAAAGGCTCCCTTTCTTCCTTCGCGAGGGTTTGTATCTCGGTGGACGTTTCCAAAACTGAGTGACAAAATCGTGATTCTTTCCTCCAGCGGGAAATGGATTCAAGAGGGTGGATTATGAGACCATCTCGAACTGTTGTTTTCGTTGTAAACTTCTGGTCACTTTCAGAAAGATTGTAAAGAGCCCCCTTCTTCTAGGCCTGCTGTGTGGAAGAAGAAGCTTCCCAGGGCTTCAGTGGAGGTGAATTCCCCTCCTAATGTCGAGCCTCTCTCCCCCATTATCTCCAAAGAGAAGTCTCTTCCAGTGGAAACTCTTAATCTCGATCCCAGCACCATTAATCTTGTTAAAGAAACGGCCTCGGTGGTTCAAGACTCAACGCGTATCCTCTCCTTATTTCAAGAGGGTATTGCCTTAGGTCTTGGCTCCGACGCCGCCTCCCTAAAAACTGGTAGGCCACAAAGAAGAGCTTCTCAATGTCAATAGTATGACGGAGGAAGACGATCCTCATCACCCGGCCGAAGAGGGCGAGGTGCTGCCTTCTAGCGGTGGTATCCTTCCTACCCCGCCTATTCGAAATTTAAATCTCAGTCCGAGCGCTCCTATTGGGTGTCCTTCCAAGTCGCGGTCTTATCTCAAAGAGATAGCTTACAGCGATCCTAGATTGGTTCCTTTTTCAATCTCGAGTAGGAGAGGTGAGTCCTCTTTGAAAAAAAAAGATGAACATCTTTTTTCGTGTAATGTTAGGGGTCTCGTGCCCCTAACAAAAGTATCTGCTCAAAGCGGTATGTTGCATGGATTCGAACATTTACGTATGTCTCAACTGAAGAGACTAAGATGTCTAGCTCTGGCGTGTTTAGATGGTTGGTTCCGTGGCGTGTGGTGGGGGAAGGTCTCTTTGTGAATTCGAATGGTGCTTCCGGTGGGTTGGGTCTTCATGGAAGTCCTCTATTTGCAAAGTGTGCTCCTATCTTCACATTCTCATTTTCATGGTGCAGTATGTATTAAACATTCCGAGGAATCCTTTTCCCTTTGTATTGTCTACGGTCCGAATAATTGTGTGAGTCCCACTGTCGTGCCAAAATGTTTCACTCGGAAATGCTTCGTTCCTTATAGAAAGCAGATAAGGTTAGGGTTAGGAGGAATACCCGTAGAATGTCGAGATGATGTGCGCGTACCGTCAGAGAAAGATCAGCCGATCGCGAAGAACTCCTTTTTGTGTCCTGGGAAGGACTACTGCAAATAAGAACACAAGACCACAAGATTTTGATTAGATAATAAATGAGGAAATCGCCTTGGGCCCAGAAATGTAAAACTTCCTTTCAAGGTGGTCATTTCCTCTAACATGAGTTAACACAAAATATCAGAAAATATCAATCAAATCGCTTGCGCTGAACCGGGTAGGGGAAAGGTCTGTTTTTCCTGGTTTTGATCAAAGGAACCGATGCTGGTTACCTATAACCGATGGCGGTTACTGATAACCGATACCGGTGGGTTCTAGGATCTTCTGGGCTGGTTGTGGAGTTTGTAATGGCTGATTTTTGGATGGTATTGGGAAATGGGATGGTTAGAAGCTAAGGAATGATAGTTAGAGGCAATGGTACGTTGGATAATGGATTCAGGAACGGATTTGGGAGGACTGTAATTCCAAAAGCATAAGAAATGTTATAATGGAGGACATGCAAGATGTAACTTATCGTTTTTCACGAAGATGCCAAGTTGATCTCCTCGTCGCCAACTCTTCTCGGTTTCTTCACTCGCCTCGCTGGTCAAGTGAAGTTCTCGACTCGCTAATCGCTTTGACTCTCCTTTGATTCAAAAATCCTTCGACCGATCTCCAAAATGAAATTCCGATCCGTTGTTTTGGTTTGGGAAGCCCATTTACAGGAACCGATGGCGGTTGCAGTAACCGACGGCGGCCGAGTAGAACCGGCATCGGTTAGGAAAAAGTAGGCTATTTTTAGTAAAATAGCCCACCTTCCCGCTTTTCTCCCGAGAGATCGGGCCATGGGGCTTGGTCAAGTGGCTAGAAGGTCGGCTTTGGGTGCGAGTAAGGAGGCATTAGTTATGGATGTGAGTCTGACCAAGTCATGGGTCCTAATTAGGTTAGTTTAGGGTTAGGGCTAGGTCATGGTGAGGTGGCCAAGTGAGGTGGTAGGTAAGGCGATGTGGATTTATCAATTACAAGGTAATTAATAAATAATTGTGTGAAGTTTAGGTAATGAGGTTAGGTTGCGAAATGGGATGCGGGTCACAAGGGGTCGTGAGACACGAATTTGGTGTCTACATTAGCCCCTTATCACGTGTAGCTTGTTCGTAAAGTCACATGACAATAATATGAAGTGGTTTCTCATGTTAAAGATATAGGTAATCCCCCAAATCTATCACAGATTGAGTGAACGGAAAATCGTGATAGGGTCTGATAAAGGGTATATGTGGTAGAGAGGATGGTAAGGTGATGGTGTAGGTCCAAGGAAGCGCACGCATGTCAAATGCAATAAGACGACTAGGGTACATGATTTGACGAGCAAACCAAAGCAATGTATAGGCAAAGGTCGATAGTTTATCCAAACAAGGGTGATATAATCCCGTATCCAAGGCATGTGGAAGTAGCTCCAGTGGTATATAACAGTAAGGTACAGAACGTTTAGGCATGTTCGGCAAGACTCAAATGGTTGGTTTGGTTGAGATAAACGTCACGGTCTAGGTCTCAGGCAAAGTTGGTCGACAGATCATCAAGTCAAGGACCCTAATCATGCTAAAACACGAACAAGTGAGCTCGATGGAACACAAGGTACAGATGGATGGATAAAATAAAACGCTGATCAGGGGTATAGATGGAAGTGATGCGGCCTGGTCGGGCCAAGTTGTGCAGGTGGTGGCCATGGGTCACCCCAAATAAGTGGGTTGAGGCCTCGGCCGGGCCAATGGTGGGCGAGGCCTCGGCCGGGCCAAACAGGTAGGTCGGGCCTGGTCGGGCCAATCGGGTAGGTAGGAGGCCTCGGCCCGGGCCAACAGGTAGGTCGAGGCCTCTGGGTCGGCCAAATAAGCAGGGCGAGGCCTCGGCTCGGGCCAATCGGCCAAGGCCTCGGCCTGGTAAGGTAGGGGGCCTCGGGCCGGGCCAACAGTAGGCGAGGCCTCGGGCCCAACAGTAGGCCGGGCCAAATAGGTGGCGAGGCCTCGGCCGGCCAACAGTAGGGCGAGGCCTCGGGTCCTGGGCCGGGCAACAGGTGCCTCGGCCTGGGCAGGCCGAGGCCTGGCCGCCAATCAGGTAGGCGAGGCCTCGGCGGGCCAAACAGGGCGAGGCCTCTGGCCTCCAACAGTAGGGTCGGGCCAAATAAGTGGGGCGAGGCCTCGGGTCGGGCCAACAAGGGTAGGGGCGAGGCCTCGGCCTCGGGCCAAATAGGTAGGCCGAGGCCTCGGGTCGGGCCAACAGGTAGGCGAGGCCTCGGCCGGGCCAAATAAGTGGGGCGAGGCCTCGGCCGGGCCAACAGGTAGGCGAGGCCTTGGGTCCTGGGCCAATTGTAGGGCGAGGCCTCGGCCGGGCCAACTGCAGTAGGCGAGGCCTCGGGTCAACAGTAGGTGGGCCGACCAGGGAACAAATGTCAGGCAACAAAGGTGACAGAGGCGATATTGGTGAAAAAGAGGCAAGGAGTAAGGAACGGGCAAAGAATGGGGTAAAAGGGTATCAAACCGACGCCGATTCATCATGACCGATATCGTTAAGGGACCGATACCGCTTTCTAGGCAAAAGGAAACCGACATCGGCTTAAGTCGAAAACCTATAAAAAGAAATATACGACCGGCATTATCACATCACATTATTTATTATTTCAGTAATCCAAATTGACTCATCGACGTGGAGAGTTGATTCGAGGGGGTATTGAGTGAGGTGGAGCTATTTGATCAAGGAGAGAGTCGATAGTGGGCCCGAATAGTTGAGGAGGCAAGAGTGATCGGCCGGGGACCCAAAGCAGATCGTGGATCGGAGCCACAAGGCACAGCAGAGGAGCCGAGGAGCCGGACCACTGACCGCCACCACCCATCCCACCACGACGGCGTGTCGTCGCACTTCCCAGAGGTTCTAAACTCTTTAATTTGGTGATTTGGTTGAGTTATGTGGTTTTTGGGATTTGGGTAGAATTGGTATTTCAGAGGAAATAATGGGTAAATGGAGGTAATTTGAGAAAGGGAGAGGGCAGATAGGTTGGGAGATAGGCTAAGCGCGCCAGTGTGTAAAATTTTAGGGTTTTGGGTGGGTGGATGGGTAGAAATAGGTAAAAATGAGTTTTGGGGGCCGTGCATGGGTTCGGCTCGGGGGACAAAGACCGACCGATGTCTTGGTTACTAGGCCCAGACGGTCGACTAAAAAAGAATAGAGTAAGGTTAGAATGGGGGACCGAAGATCGGTCTCAGATCGGCCAGACGGTGGGGGAGGGATGGGTTGAGGGTGGTATTGAGGGTGTATGGCTTTGGGGTGTCAGGTGGGTCAATGGGAGTGGGGAATGGGATTGGGTTTAGGGTTTAGGGTTTAGGTTTTAAGGTGGGTCAGGGGTCTCTGGGTGGGTGGGTCAGGTTGGTTTGGGTTGAGTTGGAGTAGGGGATCGGGTTAGGGTTTAGGGTTTAGGGTTTAGGTTTTAAAGTGGGTCAGGGGCTCAAAGGGGTGGGGTGGTCAGGGTCAGGGGTTGGGTCAAAGGCTGAGTGGGAGTAGGGGATCGGGTGGGGTTTAGGGTTTAGGGGTTAGGTTTAGGTTTTAAAGTGGGTCAGGGGTCTGGGGTGGGGTCAGGTTGGGTTTAGGGTTGAGTTGGGTAGGGGATCGGGTTAGGGGTTTAGGGTTTAGGGGGTTTAGGTTTTAAGGTGGGTCGGGCTTGGTGGGGTGAGTTGTGTTGGGTTGGAGAAAGGTGAGGTGTGGGGTTAGATTTTGGGTGTTACAAAAGGGGGTTTAGATGGTAAAGTAGGTGTTATAATAAAGAGTGGGTCTAAGAATGTGGGTTGGTTTTGCAGCACGCGCCAGCTGACGATGCGTGATAGATGCCTCCACTATTGAGTCGGATGAGGCCACACATATCTGCGGCGCATTGGGCCATCATGCGCGAGGTGGGGCTCGGCGGGGTCCAGAGGTACAGAGCGATCGACAGAGATCACAGCCTGATGGTCGCCCTCATCGAGAGATGGGATCCGGCGGCCAATGTGTTCCATCTCGCCGACCGGGAGACGATTTACTGGTCACATTAGAGGATGTGTACGCATCCCGCGGCTACCGATCGAGGGAGAGGCCGCTTTTCGTAGATTCAGAGATCGCCATGGATAAGATATCGTGTGTTTTGGGATGCAACGCGCTTCGACATATCATAAATACGAGCATCGATATGGTGACATGTACCGCGCACACGATATGAGACACGGCCGTGGTGGTTGATGATGATAGGGATCACCCGCTTCGCCTCCCCGGATTCGGGAGGGAGGCCGCTCCCACGGCATCGATGGGGGCTACTGAGATGGTGGAGGAGCACACTGTTGCATGGGCACCAAAGCAGTATCCGGTGCAATTATACAGGAGTTATGGGGCTATCACGAGAGGAGGCGATTTGGTATTTGTTCTACATTTTGTCAGACTGTCATGGGCATACGAGCACATCGATGATCAAAGCCTAAGAGGGCTACCCAGCAAGCCTGTGGCCACAGGTCGTGGTACCGATATGGATTTCGTAGGTGGTCGGGGATCGTGGGCCACCCACGAGCAACATGTCAGCAGTCGAGATGTGGCCTACTATGTATATACGCCAGAGGGCCTTACAAAGAAGAGACATTATATGGAGACCCTACAGAGGTCACCACCGGCAGAGGAGCCCACAGACAATGCGCCCGATCCAAAGATACATTCGGAAAGCAGGACGTAGGCCGGAGAGTACGAGCGATACCCTGAGAGGGCACGCAGTGCATGGGGCCGCCACAGACGAGCCACCTCCCTTCCCCAAGACAGAGGGATGATGCAGAGGCCCCACCGCCAAAGACCACACCCTCGGGATCCGACTGGCAATGAGAGACCAAAGTGAGGGTGTGGATGATGCCGGTGCACGGCAAAGATACAGTGGTCCTGGGCCGGGCAAGAGAGCAATGAGGATAGATCGCCCGCGCACAGCCTGCAGACTTGGCCGCAGCATCGCAGAGAGAGATCACCCGGGCAAAGCAAAGCTTATTACAGTGGATAAATGGTCACTGCACAGTACGATAGGGGTCCTACAGGGGCAAATGCTAGCCTGTGCTCAGCACAGCACAGCAAAGACCACCACCAAGAAGACAAATGACACAGCCAGTATTGTGCAAAAATACAGATTTAGAAGAAGTGCACAAGACAAATTTCCAGCATACCACCACGGCCACAAAGCAAGTGTGCACAGCACAAAGACTCTCCACCACCCACGGCCACAAAAGCGCAGTGTACAGTGCTCGGGGATATTGGTGTTAGGTGCCAGGGACCACCCTAGCCTTTCAAAGGGCGAGAGATCGTTATATGGAGGTTAGAGCAGAGGCCCGTTATTATCGTGGATATTCTTGATAAGAATGAGTCGAGTATCGTGATGCAACAAAGATGGGCGGAGACCTCGCACAGCCCAGAGATCTCAGTGAGGGCAGCTACAAATCGGCGTGTCCGTGACGGGGCAGAGGCGAGAGGCACCACAGGGGACCAATGGGAGAGGTGCCGAGGGCGGTGGGGAGAGCTGATAGATCCCCGACATGGTTTTTGTAGATAGGACATGGGCACCGGTCCTCGCGAACCGGTCAGATTGATGAGGCCTCGCGTGCCTACACTTATTCATTGTTTTGATTTATTTATTTATTATATACCGCCTGCGCGAGCGAGTACGGGTTGTACATTTGATACCGCCCGCGAGCCGAGTATATTTTTGATATGAGAGACCGGCCGCGAGCCGAGCCGATATTTTTGTAGGTATGCGCTCGCGTGCCGGCTTTGGTATATTATGAGATCACAGAGGCCCCGATGTAGGGCACATTGTATTTTTGAAAATCGGGATATATATATATATATAGATGATGTTTTGATCCACATGCCGTGTTTAAAATGTGTTGAAATAAATGGTTAATAATATATAGAATGTGTGATGAGTTTAATTGACATGTTGATAGATAGATGATGCTGATGTTTTTGTTTATTTGTGCGTATATATGAATGTCAGGTTATGTGATAAATTGGTGGTTTTGTGGCAGTGTAATATATGTAACTGATGAGTTGGATCTAAATGATGTATAGATTGATAGTTTCTTGATATTCGTAGTTGATGGTTGTGTATTGGTAGAAATGATGTTTAATGAAATTATAATGCTATGTGTGGTGGATAAACAAATGTGGTAAATTCTGTTGTTTATGCAGGCAAAGAGGCGGGCGCGACAAAAATTTAGATGAGAAATGAAGAAAAGAACCCTGTTTCAAAAAGGCAGGTGCATAACCGGTATCGGTTTGCTAACCGATGTCGGTAGAGATATGACCGATATCGGTTCTATGACCGATACCGGTTATTTAGGTATGAGCTTTTCTAAAAATAGAAAAGCTAGGGTGGCAACTTAAGTTTTAATTTTAGAGCCATGCAAGAGGTTAAATACGCGAACGCGACGCTTTTTGACGACTGAGACAGGTATTTGCATGAGAGATTTGGGTGAGAAGAAGGAAAGAGACAAGGAAAGTGAATGTGATCCGAGATTTAGAAGGCAGACAGACAAAGTTAAAAAGGGTGGTGATCATGGCAGAACGAGGAGAAGCATCCAGCAGGCAAGGACAGGAGGGCAGACAAGGGCCACCGCAAGCTGCTGCAACTCAAGAGGTATTGTTTTGTTTGTGATTTGATTACTGCATGTTTCGTGAGTAAGATGGGGGAGAGTAGGTGGGTAGATATGAGAGAGAAAACATGATAACAAGGGTTGCAGGTGAGCTAAGTGTTACAGGGTAGGCAATCAGGGGTTCCAGGTATGTTTATATGTATAAAAACGAAGAAACGAGCAAATTATTGTCGTCGAGGTGGTTGTTTTTAGGAAGGTGAATATAATCGATGAAGGACCGGTAGCGTTAGGGAGAACCGGTATCGCTACTTAACCGATATCGTTATGTATAACCGCACCCATCGGAGAAATTTCCGTAATGTTTGAAAAAGACTCTAATGGATCAATGGTCAGTTGTCGCTTTTGGCGACGCAGCAGAGACAGGGTCGAGGATGAATGATAAGCGTCAGCCATTCACATTGTCGCTAATCCGAAAGCGGATGTAACACCAATGAATGGACATTGATAAATCGCTTGGGGTTAAGTGGAATCCGTTATTATTCACGAATCGCACGTAAACCATGGTATGTTACAGTACGCTGATCGAGAGATGGAATCCCGAGACAAATACCTTCTATCTCGCCAACAGGAAATGACAAGAATATCGAAGATGTGTTTCGATTTTGAGACTCCCTATTACAGAGAGCCAAGATATCGTGCACTACCTAAACACACGGGGGAGCGATAAAAGATGATTTGGTCCATACGCACGAGATTCGACTAACACAATGAGGTTTATCGCTTACATATGGGGTAATGTATGCAAAGACACCCCGAGGAGACAAGGTTAGCAAAGTGATATTAATGATAGCAGAGGGTATTATGCATTACCGAGGGCTAAGGGGGAAGATTTCCAAAGGCATCGATGTGTGTTATCCGGGAGATGATAGAAAGGAATGTGACTTTTGCATGGGCACCGCGTATTCGCGAGCTATACAGGGGGTTTATGGGCTCAGAGGCGAAATCACGAGACGACACGCGGATAGTTCATACTTATTACACTCGTTGGGCCTATGAGCACATTGTTTGTGTGCGACAATAGCCGATCCATCCAGCAGAGAGACCGGAGTACGAGGTCGGGATTCCGACGATGGGTCCAGCATGGTAACAAGAGGCAAGATCTCGTGCCGTGACAGTGACATTGAGTATTACAGGTGTATGGGAGAGAGTGACGGTTATGCGGATATCTCATTGAGGCCTACGGAAACTATATGGTAACCGAGAACATAGCCGAGGAGTTGAGAGGTGTAGAGCGATTGAGGTGGATCGCGGGGCACAAAGCCGTGAATATGAGAGGATTCCTATAGATCGCGTGCGGCGACAATTTGATTTGTGCAGACATACCACAGCTTATAGACCATATATGAGGATCGATGCCGAGGCAAAGATTCTCACCACCCCGCCAACACCTCCGTAAGGGCCCGAGGAGATAAAGCACCCGATCGCAGGTAATGGATGCAGGAATGACAGAGGCCTATAGATTATGGTGGGTAGCAGAACTGCGAGGTGTACGTGAGCGCCCTGACATAGCGGTGATTACAGCAGAGAGGGATCGTCTGCAGCGTTTGGTTCAGCAGCTCCAAACGCAGGTGAATGAGACAAGAGGATTGTTAGTGGTCATGAGTCACTGGCGCGAGACTAGAGGCTCGGAGTTCTCCATGCGAGAGGGCGTATTCATATGTTACAGGAGAGATCGGGCAGATCAAATGCGGTACCAATAGCGTGGTACCTTTGAGGACGAGAGGCCCGGCGAGAGGGGTCGACGATCACGATCATCACCTAGTTCGGGATGAGTTGTGATGGTCTGAGTATATGTTAGCGAGGTATGAGAATAAATAAGGATGCCGACCTGCGTGTCGATGATAAAGAAGATGTATTTGTTTAACATCTAAATAAAATCGAATATGTATGTTGATTTGAGTTATGATAATAATAAGATTGTCGGTGTTTTGATTTTCGTGTTTCAAAAAGGATAAAGAGAAATGTGATTAAAATAAAAATACACAAAAATATTTATATTCACCACACAAGATAGGTTATGGTAGGGGATGGTCGAGCTAACCTCGGGAGACCCCATGTCTCCGAAGTGTCGCCTACATAGCCCATCGCACAAAGCAAGGAAGGGCCTCAGATCGATGTAGTTCTCCCTTAGGATCGTGTGAGGGGTGAATTTAGGCAATTTGGTATGGTTTAGGCAATTTGTCGCTTGGTAAAAAAATTTGATGTCAGTAGGTAATGGTGTCAGCCTGGTAGGATAATGTCATTGGTGTAGGTATAGGTAAAGCAAAGGTTAGCATACCAAGTAGTAGGGAATAGTGTCCCGATTAAGATCAACACACAATTCTAGATGCGAGGCAAAGCGGAAAGAGTGCTCCATAGGTGAAAAGAGCTAAACAAACCACACAACGTAGAACGAGCCCAAGCCCTAAGTGCCGTGTATGTATTTGAGAAGTCCATAGTTGAAAAGAGTCAGATGATCACAATATATCAAAGTACGTTACGTCCCTCGAGTCAAACAAATGGTGAGGTGATGTGGATGATATAGCCGAGGTACAAAGAACTTGTTACAACGAAAGAGAACCTACCCTAAATAGACAAGTCCATGACCCAAAAAGTTCTTTTCGTATGAGGCTTTTATTTTATCAAGATAGATCGATCAATGCGGAAGTCTATAAGGGATATTGATTGTTTATTCTTGAGGTCTTCACGGTTGATCAATGCGAGAAGCTTCGATAAAGGTCGACTGACAGTATAGCTGTCCTTCTGGGGAACAATATTTATAGAGCAGAATGATGATTTTAGTGCATAGCCGTCCTTCAGTGGGAGCAATTTATTTATAAGAAGCAAAGAATAGTTTGGCATATAGCTGTCCTTCGAGGGAGCAGTCTATATTTAATTTTAGATAACTAGATGTTCTTTTGGCGTGAAGCATCTAGTTTAGTAGGAAGTTTGACTCAAGAAAATCCCATAAGAATATGGCTTATTTTAATACTTTGAAGTCATGGACTAGACTAAGAAGGGGAAGGCATCGTAAGGGGAGGTGAGGGGTGAGCTTGATTTTATTTCGAGATGTAAGAGACAAGTGTATGTGGTGGTATGTGAGCTCAAGGGACGAGCAGTAGGCGGATAAGAAGTGATATAACCCTAATTTCAACAGTAGAATGGTCGAAGATGCAAGGCATTATGGGTTCAGCTCAGTTTTTACCATTGCTGAAGCTAAACGATAAGTGCCTGATCCATAGGTGTGAGTGATTATATAAGGCCCAATCCAATTGGGAGCAAATTTTCCGCGTTTGCTCTTTTCCAGTTTGGTTACATGTTGATTCTCTTTGAGGACGAGATCACCAACCTTAAAGGTACGCTCATGAAGTCGCTTATCATAAGCACGCTTGATGCGTTTTTGATAGATTTGAAGATGATCAAGAGCTGTAAGACGACGTCGCCAAGAAGCTCCACTGGGCTAACCGCTCTCATGGAAATCATCGCTAGTGAGAATATCCCAAGAGATATTCTAAGGAGGGTATTTGTATTTCGAGAGGCAAAACAAATTTCTCTGCATCAGTATACCAAAGAAAAGGTGTGGCATTAGTAGAAGTACGAATGCTAAGACGATAAGCCCAAAGGGCAAAGGGAATGTGATCGTGCCAATTTCTTCCGCATTCATCGACAACTTTCATGAGGATTTTGGTTAGTGTTTTATTAGAAGACTCGGCTTGCCCATCGGCTTGTGGATAGTAAGGTGACGAGAAACTAAGTTTGATACCAAAGTTGTCAAAAAGGTCTCGCAACAACTTGTTTTTGAAAGATTTTCCATTATCTCGTTATCGTGCGTGTGAGGAACACCAAAACGATGATAATGTGGTGGTTAATGAACTCGACAATTTTTTTCTTTTTTTGATCAAATGAGTGGAATAGCCTCCACCCATTTTGTGTAATATTCGGTCGCTGTGAGTATCCAACGGTGACGCTGTGAAGAGGTTGGGTGAATCTCACCAATAAGGTCTAAACCCCATCATGAGAAAGGCCAAAGATCTCGAGCGATCCGGAGCGGGTGGCTAGGAGTATGTCAAGGTCAGCATGTTGTCGACACATAACACAACGCTTAACATATTCGTAGCAATGTTATCGAGAGTAGGCCAATAATAACCAAGGCGAAGGATTCGCTTGCCACGCAAGGCCGCTAAAATGTCCACCACAAATACCGCACGGACCTGCTGATGGTATGAGTGGCCTCCATGCTAGTTAGACAAATGGGCGGAGGATACCATCAAAGCCACGTTTATAGAGGAGTCCCCCATGACAACATAACGCGAAACACTTTTAAGAAAAGCACGTTTGCATTACTTTACTAGTAAGATCAAAGGTGGGAGGACGAGAGATTGTAAGGTAGTCATGAAATCGTGGTACTGTGTATCCCGTGAATTAGTAGACACGTATTTATCATACAAACTACCGGGTCAATAGATGGGGCAAAAAGTCATTGGACCACGACGAATAATTCAGTAGTCAATATGGCGCATGGAATTTGCGAGGCTAAGCAAGCCATAGTATCCGCAAATTTGTTAGTGGAGCGGGAATGGTTCAGTATAGAATAAAGGTAAATAAAGCTAGAAGTGAATCCACATAGTGTTTGTATTTTTGAAGTTCCTCGCTTTTGCATCGGGTAGACGCCCATAACTCGATTGACTACCAATCGAGAGTCGCCAAAAATGTTGATAGATTTGATACCTAAGTGTAACGCAACTCGAGACCTGAACAAGGGCCTCGTATTCCGCCGTATTATTAGTGCAAGGGAAATCAAGTCGGAATGAAAGAGGCATAGGTTCAGCGTCAGAGGAATGAGAACAACGCCGGCTCCTCCGCCGCGCTGGCATTTAGATCCATCGAAGAAGAGGGTCATTGGGTACGACTCCTCCGTGAGGGAAAGAGTAGCGATGAGTTCGTCTTGAAATGTGAAATTGGTAAATTGTTCCCTGCACAGGAGCGTCCCGTAGTCAGTTCTCTCGCGATGGTTTGTCCTTTGATTGATTTCTCGTGGATAAACTCAAGATCGAGGTCGGCGAGAAGCATGAGCCATCTAGCAAATGCGCTGTTCGAGATGAGGTTTGGCGACATGTAATGGATGGGGTCTCAGATTGGTGATGACGAAAGTCTTGTGATTTAGAAGGTAGTGCCTGAGTTTGGTGGCAACGAATGATAGGCAAGGCACAATTTTTCTACATGTGTGTACCTAGTCTCATAGTCCACCAAAGTACGACTTATATAATAAACGGCTTGTTCGTGATTCTCGAGTCACGATGTGCAAGCATGGCTCCTACAAATATGGTCTGGTGGCGGAAAGGTAAAGGTAGAAAGGGCGGTTTCTGGGGTGGGATAAGCACGGTGGTCAGTAAGAGATAAGATTTGAGAGCTTCAAGGCTTGGTGACATTCTTCGCCCATCGAATGCAATATCCTTTTAAGGAGGTGGTGGAAAGGTCGACACCGATCCGAGAGTCGGGAGATGAAACGCCGGATAGATCGAGCTTACCTTGTAAACTACGCAATTGTTTGAGATTTTTGGGTGGGGGCATTTCTAGGATAGCTTTGACTTTCGATGGTCGACCTCAATGCCACGCAAAGAGACGATAAAGCCAAGAAGTTTTCCCGAAAGAACACCAAAACACATTTCTTCGGTCAAGGCGATGTAATATTGTAACAAAGTATCAAAAATAATGGTTAAAACATCGAGATGTTCACTACGATGTTTGACTTGCCGAGAAGATCGCCGACATAGTCTTCAAGGATAGTGTGCATAATGTCATGAAAATGTAGGTCATAGCCCGCCGATAGGTAAGACCAAAGATTCTTAAGGCCAAATGGCACGACACGATAACAAAAGGTTCCCAAGGAGTTATGAAGGCAGCTTGTGTTGATCGGCAGGGGCAACCAAAATTTGGTCAGATCCTCAAAAGCCATCCATGAGAGAAAGCATTTCATGACTCAAGTAGTGAGATCAACAAGTCGATCAATACTGGGAGGGGGAAGTCATCCTTAGGGCAAGCGAGGTTAAGATCCCTAAATCCGGCATATCCGAAGTCCCCCCGCCGCTTTCGTGATGTGTACGATGTTGGAAATCCATCGAGGATAGTCAATAAAGTAATGAAGGAAACAGAAAGGAGTCGCTGAGTTCCTCTTTTTCGACCAAGAGAGCAATGCGTGGATGCATTTTTCTCAATTTCGTTTGACTGGTCTGAATCGGGGTTTAGGTGATGTTATGGACGGCAATGGTAGGATCAATTCCCGGCATGTCAAACGTAAGACCATGCGAAAGCTTGTCATGAGCACGAGAAAGGTAGTAAAGGCGGCTTGTTCGATGTGTTAAGGGATTGTCCAATCTTCACTATGTGAGGATCTTCCTCCGTGTGGATGTTGATTTCTATAGTAGATTCGTTCAAAGATAGTTTGGGTTTCGATGGTAAGGCACGCTGAATATAAGAATCATCCGCGCCTGTAAGTGAGGATGGAGTCGCTATCCCGGCATTCAACAACATTAATCAAAGGCGAATCCTCTTCGATCATGTCTGGATACAGAAGGGGAAGAGAAGATGGGTCCTCATTATCGCGTTGATAAGTGAGAGGACCTATGAAGATAGCATTTATGAAAAAAAAAAAGTTAGGAGGGATAAATTCAGGGTCCATCGATTCTGTGGGAGATGATGGCAAAGTGGGTGATGATGTTTCGGTAGGGGCAACGTCTTCCTCTTCCAGGATACAAATGACAGAGGTGTCTCTTGTGTAGGTGTTTCGAAAACCGAGACCACCGCGATCATTATGTTTGCGTGTGGTCACGGGAATAAGTGTATGTCGGCCTTGTTCGTAGAAGGCCAAAACCAAAGCCTTCCACGCACAAATGAGTCAAGAAGGTGAGGGATAAACGACGATTCGTCAAGTATTGAAAATCGGATCGAAGGGAACCACACCAAGAGGAGGTTCAGGGTAATGGAGGATGCGCCAACACCCCCATACGTTAGGTTAGTGCGACAATGGGGTGGTCCGTAAGAGATTACCTCCCCACGCGACGGCCGTAGGTGGGATGCGCATGTAATCGTCCGTATCTCGCGGGTAGGGAAAGAACTAACGCATATAGCGGTACTCCCCAAATAAGTGAGGCGATGAAAAACATCTACTAAGGGGTCTGAGGTTGGGATGTTAGTCATGGGAAGAGAAGTGGTTTGGCGACGGTGGTTTCATCACCAAGGCGAGGTGCTGAGGTGGATGGTCGAGGTACATTCAAGAGGATGGTCAATTGAATGTATGGGTGTCTTAATCGGTATAAGCACATCGCTTGGGCGGTATAACATATCGCAAGTTTCAAGGGGGAGGATCAGCTTTTACAAAGTAGGACTTCCCTCGTACTCAAATTTTATACATCGATGTAATGTCGAGGGAACGCATCCCATGGCCCTGATCCAAGGACGACCCAAAGAATATATTATATCGAACTCTCCTTCAAGGACATAGAAGAGTTCGGGCAAAGTACGTGGGCCTACGCGAATGTTGAGGATCACGGTGCCTAAGGTAGAAGTAATAGCGCATCAATGAATGATCGCAACATGATGGGGTCGCACACACGCAACTGTAGGGATGTTCATTTGTTGGAAGGCTTTTCAAGAGATGATGTTTAGCTAGCGCCGCCAATCATAACCCGACGACTCAATGTCTCTCGACGTAAGCGGAAATGAAAAGGGCAGGGTCGTGGTCTTCTCGTACTAAAGTCGATAATTTCATCTTCCGAGAAACTAACCGCAGCTGCTTGTTGTTTTGAGACGTATGGTGGGGGAGATGGATTGTTTGGGTGAGAGAGGCAACGTGATCGGGTGTTAGAATGGAGGTAACGGGCGGGTTTCGTTGGGTAAAACCTCTATCCTCAAGGATCTCAACGAGAGCTTGTCGATGAGATTCGTAGGTCCGAATGAGATCATATAGTGTCATTTTTACTGCGATCGATGAAGCCGTTTGATCATGGTTCTGTGGGCAACTCCATTGAGACGGATAAAGGCGGGTCCACGAATAACCACTTTAGGTGGTGGTGTAATCGGATGGTCAAGGAGAAAGAGATGCCGCAGTGTGTTTTCTTTCGCTTTCCCATTGTTTTTCCGTCTCGAGTAATGACACTAATCATATTAATCTCGTAGACCCGAGATGAAGAAGATGGTCGATAATTCATGGTCTTTAAGAGGTGGGGTCAGAATAATGATCGATCTTGGTGAGGCGGGGACAGATGGTATAGTAGAGGGAATCGACGCTAGAGGTCTCTCCCTTCGTAAGTTGTCTTTCTTAACCTTTGATCCTAAGAGGTGACTCGCGAAGGATGGTTTTTAGAGCTTTGATCCTTCTACATCATGTCCATGTCCAAAGCGGATAGGCGCAGATTTTAGACTCATCATAATCCACAGTGCCTGGGCTTAGACGGGTCATAAGGTCTAAGTGGAGGTAGGGAGATGGTCGCATTCTCCACCAACATAGCAAGGATTTTGGCGTAAGATCCTTTGAGTGGGTCAAAATCAAGAAGATGAGGGTATTGATTGTGGGGTCAGGGTAATGTTTGGGCGTGTTTAGTTCGTGATGGGTGGTGGTTTAGCCGAGGGGTGCGACATGTGTTTTTCACTAAACGTGGTTTCTTAGACACGGTTACGCTCAAATTGGTTAGATGATGAGGCTACGATGGCATGGTAAGGGAAACAACCACTGAGAAAGGGGAGTGACAGTAAAATAAATCCTTTGATGATGGGATTGGTTTAGGGTCGATAGTGGACCGGATACGCGGGGTAACGATGTCAGATACCCTTTGATCTCTCGTATAGGTGTAAAGGCGAGGTCGCTTTTGCGTAAAACAACGGAGGTATGATATATTGGTGTAATGTGGAGGGATGAGGTCCCAATATGGAAGGTGGGTGTGACGATGAGGGTTTTAATTGTGATAGAGGCCCGGATTGCGTTCGTCTCCTAGGTGGCGGAACGGATTTATTTTTGGATAGATCGAGTCGCTTAGCGGGTGTGTTAGACTGGGCATTGGTGAGGTCCCAAGCGTAGGGGAAGATCTGGTTAAGTTGATAGAAGTGGACGGGGCGTTTGGTAGAGGTGAGGGGGGTGAAGGCGAGAACAGGGGCATTTTAAGCTTCTGTAAGCACTTCGGGTAAATGGTGGAGACATCAGATCACCATTTGCATTTGAGTAGAAAACAGAGTACTCAAACGCTCCCATAGGGCCTCGCTCATCTTCTCGTGGAATGACAAATCTCCAGTGTGATTTGTAATTTTGGTACAGAGAAAAGTGAGTCAGTAATTCCACCATCATGGGTGTGACACAGAGGCGGATGAGGCACCGTATCAATAGATGTCGGAGGTCAACCTATTGTTGAAAAGATTTAGGCGATGAGGGACTAATAGGTAGGAGGGCGTGTTCGAGGAGATCTGTCATGTTAAAAGAATGTGGTGATGTTAGTGTAAGAGATTTCTCGCCTAAGGATGTCAAAAGGAGTGGTGAGCCTTCCTCTCAGTGTAAAGCAAGAGTGGTAGAAGGGGACGTTTGGGAAATAGATAAATTAGATAAAGATCCGCCTCACGCCTTGAGGGATGTGGTGTAAGAAGACTCTATCTGATGGGAAGGGAAGCCCGGCGCTTAACTCTTCTATGAGTAAAGGAACGATTTCGCTTTGGCTTGATGGTGGTAAAGGAGGTTCGGGCTCCTGTGTTAGTGAAGAGGCTTGATTCAAAATTTTCTCGATAGAGGCTTTTGGCTGAGAATCGAAGACTGCATGGATCTCATGAACACTCTCCTCAGCTAAGATATCTTGGTTTACGTTGCTGCTGGACGAGTGATTCGGGAATGGCTTGTTGAAAATTTTCAGATTTCGGTTAGCAGGGGCGTTAGGATTATCGAGTGTTATATCCCCTGCATCAACCATTTCCTGCACTATGTTTTTCAACATCTTGCAGTTTTCATGACTATGTCCTTTTACGCGGTGAAAGTTACAAAAGTCATTTTCTTTGTACTGTGAAGGTATCACATGGTGGAGTCAAACCCAGAGTGAGGTTTTACAGGGGGCAAGGTGATAGCCCCAGCTTTGAGCAATTTCTCTAGGATGACGCCATAAGTTTCTCCCAAGGGAGTGTAATTGGTGGGCTCAGCTTTGTATTTATAGTGGTTTTGGTGGAGTATCGACGGTGATCGGGATTTGACCATCACCGCGTGGACAGCTCCTTTGATTTAGAAGAGGTGGACGCGTGAGGAGTGGTGGTATTTGGTTTATCGGTAGAATCAGGGAGTTCTGAAAGTGGAGTTCTTGTTGCGCAACCGCAGCTTTCTTCCCCTCTAAGGCTCGAATTTCTAATTTTCGAGCCATAGTAAAGGCCTCGTCGAATGTACTAAAGTTTGAATTGGGAGGGTAGGGGAGATGAGAGCTTAGCAGCCCGCGTAAACAGCCGATAAGTTCGGCTTGAGGCAAGGCATACGTAAGTCGGTTGATAAGGCCCCGCCATCGTCCAACGAAATCTGCATAGATAGATCGCCTTCAATCATTTTTGATGGCATAGAGGTCATGATAGATACTTTCTTGGCAATGTTAATGGAGAAATGATCCAAGAAAGATTGGGCTAGTTGGTTAAAAGAGAAGATTGAGTGCTGGGTTAAAGCACTGTACCACTCCAAGGCAGGCCCTGATAAGGACATGGGAAAGGTGCGGAGTAACAAGGCATCATCATGGGCAATCAAATAACAAGCATGTCTAAATGATCGCAAGTGTTGTTGAGGATCCTCTTTACAGTTAAAACGAGTAAACTTTGGCAACTCCCATTGAGGAGGATATGAATGAAGGGGGACAGATGGGTGAATGGGCTCCCGACAAACTTGCTCGTATGTCATGCGCCACGACTTCCCGAAACCAAGCCTCCAGGTTTTGCATTTTGTCCATCATTCGCTTGATGAAATCTGTGGTCGGATGAGATGATGGTGCCACGTATCAGGGATGTCCCATATAAGGTGTCGAGGTTAATGGATACGTATATGGGAATGAAAAGGTAGGCGGAGCTTGAGAAGGAAAGCTCGTTTGAATAGGTGGCAGAGAGTAAGTCATGAATGGAGTGGTCTCAAAGAGAGATGAGATAGGGGCAACAGGTGGTGGCGATACATGGGGTCCAAGATTAACAAAAGGAAAGCTAATCGGGTCGATGAACCTCTCGCTACTGCCGGATCGGGAGACGGGGCTAGTGATGCGGGAAGTAAGGTATTGTTATCGGGAGGAGTAGAGCTAAATGAGCAGCTATACTAATAGGCATGCCCATAAGGAGCCGACCATCAAAGCGTACGGTCAGGGGTATGAGACAAATAGTATCAGACAAATACTGGGATTAGCATCCGTAAATTTGGCAAAGTCCTTGTCTCCTACAGAATTTGGGGATCTCACCGGTGTCCGTAGGGTTTCCTATAGAATGTGAAGGGGGTGATTCAGGCAAAGAAACAGAGCAAGCGTGTGAAACCATGGCAGCGGCTCGCTTCCGAGTGATGACAACCATAGACCAGAACACACAGGAAAGTTTCAATCTATCAAGAACAAAAACAACCTCAGAATGGTGAATTTGGCAAGTTGCTGGTTTGTCAGGGGCTGAGAGAGACAGTAACCGATATCGGTTTACTAACCGGTGTCGGTCAAAGGGGAAACGACGTCGGTCCCTTAACCGATGTCGGTGTCAAAAAAATCTAGGATAAGAAGATACAAAGGGGCTGCTAATTTGATTTTTAGCAACGTTGAGTAGTTTTATCAACTTATTGATCACAAAAGACAAAGTATGACAGAGAAAACAGAACAGCAAACAAGCAAGATGCACACGCAAATGCAGAGATTAACCTTAGGGTTAATTTTAATTATTGTGGGCTTATGCCTTTAGACGTAGAATGATGTCAGAATCCTAAACAAGAGACTTAGGGGAAATGTCAAGTTGTTTTGGCTTATAAGGTTACCTCAATCTAAGTGAGGAATACCGCTGGAAAAAAGGGGGATGTTTGAGTGTTTGTGTTAATCAGAAGTGATTCATGATGTGTCTGTGTGCAAAGAAACTAAGGTTAATTTCCTCACAATACCGTGGATATCACCTCCACGCAGTACGACTGCTACTTAATCTATGTTCACTAGAATTGAAAACAACAGCAGGAATGTAATGCATGTGTTTTAAAACCCAAATCGAAAGTGATATTCGATGAAGCAAAAGAGATGACTTTTACTAATGCAAGATGCAAAAACAAAGCAAGTTCTTTTACCGTAATAATAAAATACCCCGTGAATATCTCTAGAAGAAGAAAACAAAAAGTATGCTCCCTATAATAAAAGCAAGCAAGAAATAAAGAAAAACCCAAAATGGGTCCCACCTAAGTGCCAAAAATGTTTCACTGAAATGCTTCGCTCCTTATAGAAATGATAAGGTTAGGGTTAGGAGGAATACCCGTAGAATGTCGAGATGATGTGCGCGCATCAGAGAGAAAGATCAGCCGACACGAAGAACTCCTTTTTGTCTGGGAAGGACTACCTGCAAATAAGAACACAAGACCACAAGATTTTGATTAGATAATAAATGAGGAAACTGCCTTGGGCCCAGGAAATGTAAAACTTCCTTTCGAAGGTGGTCAGTTTCCCTGCTAACATGAGTTAACACAAAATATTGTAAAATATCAATCAAATTGCTTGGCTGAACTGGGTAGGGGAAAGGCTGTTTTTCCTGGTTTTGATCAAAGGAACCGATGCCGGTTACCTATAACCGATGGCGGTTACTGATAACCGATACCGGTGGGTTCTAGGATCTTCTGGGCTGGTTGTGGAGTTTGTAATGGCTGATTTTTGGATGGTATTGGGAAATGGGATGGTTAGAAGCTAAGGAATGATAGTTAGAGGCAATGGTACGTTGGATAATGGATTCAGGAACGGATTTGGGAGGACTGTAATTCCAAAAGCATAAGAAATGTTATAATGGAGGACATGCAAGATGTAACTTACTGGTTTTTGACGAAGATGCCAGTTGATCTCCTTGGCTGCCAACTCTTCCGGTTTCTTCACTGCGTCTCGCTTGGTCAAGTGAAGTTCTGACTCGCTAATCGCTTTGACTCTCCTTTGATTCAAAATCCTTCGACCGATCTCCAAAATGAAATTCCGATCCGTTGTTTTGGTTCGGGAAGCCCATTTACAGGGAACCGATGGCGGTTGCATAACAACAACGATTACGGCCGAGTAGAACCGCATCGGTTAGGAAAAAGTAGGCTATTTTTAGTAAAATAGCCCACCTTCCCCGCTTTCTCCCGAGAGATCACCATGCGGGCTTGGTCAAGTGGCTAAGGTCGGCTTTGGGTGCGAGTAAGGAGGCATTAGTTATGGATGTGAGTCTGTACTCAAGTCATGGGTCCTAATTAGGTTAGTTTAGGTTAGGGCTAGGTCATGATGAGGTGGCCAAGTGAGGTGGTAGGTAAGGTGATGTGGATTTATCAATTACAAGGTAATTAATAAATAATTGTGAAGTTTAGTTTAGGTAATGAGGTTAGGTCTCTCGGTATCTATTCATCCAAAGAGGGTTATCGCTCTTCTCCTCACCCAATCGGGCTTTTGCTTGCTTCCCATCTTTTGGCTCGCTCCTCTGGTCAAGTGGATCGAAGGAACCGCTCTCTCACTTTTGTTGGCTTCCCGTTTGTGCCCTCGATCGAGGCTGGTACATGCCATCGATAAATCCTTTCCATCATTTTCAAGTATTCCTCGCCGGAAGAAGCGGAAGCCATTGAAACAATTTTCGCAATTCTTATCGCCTTTAGGCAGACTCGTCCCAGAACGGACTCGGACATTGCTTCTGCCTTTGTTTCGTTTTGCCTCCTTCACCCCGATCCGGCGGTGGTCGAATTCGTAGCTGAGGACGAAATCTATGCTATTCATAGGGTTGGCCTGCATGAACAACTGGTGAACTTCTCTCTTCCTGATCCTCTTCTATGGGTGGAGGAAGTCGACAAGCTCGCTTTAGGTTCAAGTCGAGGCATCCAATGGCTCTGCGGTCACTACAGAGACCTGGTCACCTTCACTCAGAACTTCCATCCTACTCTGGATCAGCGTTTTCTTAGGGCGGTCGACATGTATACGCAGCGTTTTTGCCGGTTCATTCGGCTATCGATCATCACAATGAACTCAAAGATCGTGCCGACGCTACCTTCGATTTGCTGCTCATGGCTGATAACGCAGCGCGTCTGCGCAAACTTCCTTCGGTTAGCAAGTTCGCCCCTCGAAGTGCTTTTCGGTGTCTTGGGCGCAACTTAGTCACCTTTCTTCGCTCTGTTCGGTGCTTCAGCGCTTCTTTTCTTTCTTCTTCCTTACCGTTCGCATGCTTTCCTATTCTCTTCTCCTTCTCCTTCTTCTCTTCTTACTTGTTGGGTAGGGGACCACACCCCTCGGGTTCATAGCTCAACGTCAGCGTTTATCAATCAAAAATTATATATATATATATATATATATATATATATAGAGTAGATTTTAGAATGAATTTAGGTTTAACATGACACTATTAGCATTTAAAATCCAACTCTCTGTGTTTCGTATTGAAGTTTAATTTCTTTTTAAATAAAAGTTTTGAAAGTTACATTTCAGCGACATATTTTGAGATATAACAATTTGAATAGTTTTGATTTAACTTATCATATTATGATCAAAGAAAATAAGATTCCATCTCAAGATTTGTATAACTTCACTCAAAACAAGCCGGATCCACCAATAGATTTAGGAGTTTCATAATGTGCATTTTTAATCACAAGCACGAACATTTCTACATAAAATTTAAAGAAGAAAAGGAAACATATCTTTTCCCGCAAAGCAAAAAGACCAAAGCAAAGATCCTATCTTGGTCATGAGTTCGTATCTCCCGATGAAGAAACCTCGTCACTCTAAAAACGTGTCGGCCAGACAAATTTTCTTGTTTTTGAATTGGACACCACTGCTGTAATTACCTTGCCAAATTTTCTTGAAGGCCCTCACCCCCTTCCTCCTATCAACACAACAAAACAATATGACTTTCCATTAACCAAACATTGTCATAACCTAGAAAGAGGAAAAAATCTCGAACATATAATAAAACGTCATGAAATCTCATTTTAGTGGAGAGAGAATCGAGATATTCACAAATTGCTCCCTAAAAAGAGAAAATGACGACAAAGTCTCATTTAAGTTATACAAATCAAGATTTACACAATTTCAAATAAAACAAACCCAGATCAACCAATAGATTTAGGAGTTTCACATCGGTGCATTTTTAATCGAAACACGAACATTTTAACCTAGAATTTAATGAAGAAAAGATAACATATCTTTACCCGAGAAGAAAAAGACCAAAGCAAAGACCATAGCTTGCTCATGAGTTCGCCTCCTAATGAAGAAACCTCATCACTCAAAACGTGTAGACGGGGAAAGAGATTTGCTTGTTTGTTAATAGAGGACACCACTCTGATTACCTAGCAAATTTGAGGCCCTCGCCCCCTTCCTCCTATGAACAAAACAATATGACATTCTATATACCAAACATTGTCATAACCCGGAAAGAGGAAACCATCTCAAACATATAATGAAACGTCATGAAATCTCATTTTAGTGGATAAAGAATCAAGATATTCACAAATTGCTCCCTAAAATGAGAAAATGACGACAAAGTCTCATTTAAGTTATACAAATCAAGTTCAATGTCTAGTATTTACTGAAAACAAAGTATTTGAAGGCAAAGGAGTGCGTATTTAAATATTCATTTATTTGTTTTAAAAGGAATGTTGGGAATTTATCAAATTATTGATGAACAATCTAACTATGGTGGTTTGAATCTATTAGGTGCAACAATGAAAGAAGAATGTATATCCATCAAAGAGATGAGAGAGGAAGCTACATGGGAAGTTGATGAATGGTCTTATAAGAATGAAGAACAAACATGGAAGAAATAAAAAGCTTGTGCTAAAGAAGATACATGTGAAAGTCCTAAATTTGATGAGGTCATAGGCGAAGAAGATATTCTCATGTTGAGAGAACAAATGAGCATGAATGAGGAACTTTTAGCTCTTCAAAGAGTTTCCGAGCAAAAAGTGAAAACAAGGTGAGTACTTCTAGTGTTGTAGTGCATGATAATCATCAATTTGTGGGGGAATTCCTTGAAGTTGTACCAAAAGAACCTACTAGTGGATTTGAGGTGTAGCATAATACAAGCAACAAAGAGTGGATGGCTGGAAAAGATGAGCTTGACAAGCATGAACACCGGTTTTGCATGAGTAAGATAGAAGAATCGTCTTCAAATATGCCTTGTGTAACGGAAATAGAAGGGGAAAAGAGAGTAACAGCTAAGAAAGAACAAATTTCTTGGGAAAGGAAGAACAAAGAAGAAGGAGATACAGGTTTTAAGTATCTTGAGGAGATGAAGAATGATAGAGAGCAAGCAAAAAGGCAAGGAAATACAGAAATTGGAAAAGAGCAAGCAAGATGAATACAGGTTTGTATGCCAATATTTATTTTGCTTTCTTGGTTGTTTACACTCATAGTATTGAGGACGTCAATAAACATTCGGTCGACTTGAGTGTTGACTTTAATAATGTTGAGGATGTTGATGTTGGTTAAGCTTTCATCAATTCTTGTCTTCGATAAGAATTTGAACTTAATCATTGGAATTTAGACCTGCATGCTTTGGTCTTGCCTTTATTTCAAAAGGATCCATACTACCTTTGCTACAAAAAAATATTCCTTGCACCCCGACATCTGTGTAAAATCGATACCAATTTCTTTGATTCCTTGCACCCCAACTTATGTATTTGAATGGTTATTTAAAGGTATGAAGACTAGTATGTTGGAGATGAAGAATAAGACTTCAAAAATGCATGAGAATAAAGTCAAAAGAAGCCCAAGTGAAGGAAATATGAGGCTGCGATGATGCAAGTACACCTGATACAAAAGAAAGGGGACAAAATGGAAGATGTTAAATATAAAGACTATGAAGTCCAGTTACCATTTCGTGAATCGTGGGAGAACTATTTGGAAGAAGAAGAAAGAATCACAAACAAGAAATGGATTCTAAAGATGAAATATGGAGGACATATCAGACTTTGCAGGATAAGAAAGTAAATCAAAACGGTGTGGAAGACACTTCTAGTAAAGTCAAGAAGAAACAAGAATGCACTAAGAGCAAATATCAAATTCATCATTCAAAAGAAGTTATCAATCATGGTTACATTGAGCCTATATGGCTTACGAACAATATAAAGACAAGGAAAGCAAGTGAAGAACAGATTTGCAAAGGTTTGAAGTCAAGTTAACATGCAATGCAAGCCACTTAAGGATCTGTTTATTAATTATTATAACGTTGACTGCAATGCAAGCCACTTAAGGAGTAATACTCCTACATAGAAAAATATTAACTGTATAATCCAAAAATTCTAAATGTGGTAAAATTGTTTCATTCCCATTTAAAATAAATGCATTGTAAACAATACAAAAACGATCTAGTTCAATCTATAGCCTGAACAAAAATATTTCCTTCCCAAAACTGTTGTACAAAACTATAGAAAGATTATAATCTACATTATAGATAACTTGTTTATAAAGCCATCCAAGCAACAATCCAAATCTAGTAGTATCTAGAAGGTCAATATTCCTTTACACTTACCACAATTATAAGTCGTTAGAACACGAGCATCCGGAGTAAGTGATTTTATTTCATTAGACATGCTGCGAATAACGTCATACTGCTCTGAGTTTAAACGCTGAAAAAATGTGACACCAAAATGAGGATTAGATAACTTGTCATCATGCAGAACATTTAAAAGCAAGAGGTATCAACAGTATAAAGTCAGAGACTAGTACTTCAGTGAAGGAAATCTAACTTCCACAAGAGATTATCCCACACAAACTATAGAAAACTCAGAAGTAGAATTCGATATTAGCAATTGCTACACCATGTACCTCATCCCACAGATAGAAGTATGGTTTTTTCCAATGAGCTTTAGTCTTCATAATTTCAATTTCTTTCCTCACTACATCTTTCGCTTCGTAGGTAATGTGATGATAATATATCAGGCAAGCAGCTCCCATTAGCACTTCAAAATGACATCCTTCCATAAAACCCAAGTACCAAGAAATTACCTTCATAGAACCGGTGCATAAGGTACTGCATAAACTGCTAATCTTGGATCAGAATAATATTCTTCCGCTCTTCGATGATCCACTACCACACCCAAAAAGATGAATAAATTACCAAGAAAAAAAAGGATGCTTTCAATTTATCTTTCCATACATAATTAGCAGCAAATAATACAACCAAGGACTCTGTGAATATTACCAGGCCATGGACAAGTGTATGTCATCTTATCACCCCACCTGTAAAAATAGGCACTTATTTTGTATTGCAGCAACCACTTATAATGCATATCTAAGGAACCATACCAGGCTTCACTTCCATGTTCCAACCCAAAACGATCTTCAATCACAGTCTCGGATATCTGGATTTATCTGGTCAAAGAACTCATATGGAATTGTGAATCTTCCTAAAATAAACATTTTTACACACTATAAAGAACATGAAACCAATGCATTCCCTACAATCAAGCAATTGGTGAACATGCCAACAACTTTTTCAACCTTTATACAGTTTTTTCAAGAGAGCATAACACTTAATTTTAACATAAACTTAAACATCTGAACTTTAGTTTCAAAACAAAATACACTTTGATTGTTAAAAAACTGATACATATTTTTAAAAATACATAAGACTCCATGCAACACTAATTTAAAAACTCTTCAAATTTGGACCTTTCAATATCTGCTCCCTTAAAAAATTAGAGCAGATTTTCAGAATGGATTTAGGTTTTACAGGACACCATTAGCATTTTAAAATCCAACTCTCTACGTTTCTTATTGAAGTTTAATTTCTTTTTAAATAAAAGTTTTGAAAGTTACATTTCAGCTACATATTTTGAGATGTAACAATTTGAATAGTTTTTATTTAACTTGTCATATTATGATCAAAGAAAATAAGATTCTATATCAAGATTTATATAATTTCACTCAAAACAAACCCAGATCAACCAATAGATTTAGGAGTTTCACATGAGTGCATTTTTAATCAGAAGCACGAACATTTCTACGTAGAATTTAATGAAGAAAAGACAAACATATCTTTTCCCGAGAAGCAAAAAGACCAAAGCAAAGACCTTACCTTGGTCATGAGTTCGTCTCCTGATGAAGAAACCTCGTCACTCTGAAAACGTGTGGACGGGGACAGAGATTTGCTTGTTTGTTAATAGTGGACACCACTTCTCTGATTACCTAGCCAGCCTGCAAGGCCCTCGCCCCCTTCCTCCTATGAACAAAACAATATGACATTCTATTTACCAAACATTGTCATAACCTGGAAAGAGGAAAACCATCTGGAACATGTAATGAAATGTCATAAAATCTCATTTTAGTGGAGAAAGAATCAAGATATTCACAAATTGCTCCCTAAAATGAGAAAATGACGACAAAATCTCATTTGAGTTATAGAAATCATGTTCAAATTTTAGTATTTACTGAAAAACAAAGTATTTGAATACAAAGAGTGATTATTTAAACATACATTTAGTTGATTTAAAAAGGAATGCTGCGAATTTAAAGAGGACAATGCTATGTGAAAAAAGGTCATTTTTCAGTGATCTCAACTACCTCATGGTTTTATATGCTTTATTCTTCCATGCTATGTGAAAAAAGGGTCGTTTCGCAAAACTTTTAGAGCTGGGTGACAGCTCGATGTATGACCATGAAAGCTTGAGTTAAGCTTAGTTATTTTAAGCTAAACATGTCATCTTTAGACCTCAAGAGCTCTGGTTACAATCTTCACAGTACTTCCTCTATAAATTTGCAATCCTTGTGTAGAAAGAAAAGACCAAGCATTTCCGGCTAAATTTGAACTCGAGAAGAACATTTAGACTTGAGACCTGAAAAGTTTTTGGAGATGTTCATTATACCAAAATACAAAAGACCCTTTTGAGATCCACACAACAGCAGTCAGATCTGCACTCATTTGAAGCGAATTTCAAATTCCAAAATTCACTGCACAGGTAATTTTGAAATACAATTTGGTGGCCAAATTGATGTCATATACTATTATACAGTTGAAACATGGTGGGAATGTAGAAGGATGTAAGAACACCATGGTACAAATTACGCAATCATTCCCACCATTTTCCAGTCTTACACAACAACCAAAATTAACCTCTGAATCATTTTGTTACATTTCACATATTTTCTAAAGACATCTGTTAAGGCATTTTTGAGATATGATTTGAATGTGTCAAATTGATGTCATCTATAGATGAATATTTTTAAGATGTATAGGAATGTAAGAAAAACAATATGAAAAAATAATCACCTGAATTCGCAGTTTTATGTAGCAGAGATTCACTTTTAAATGTTGATGTCTTATTTTGAAGTGCATATTGCAGAATCAAATGAGCTCAGAGTTAGATGAAAATTGGTGGGAATGAAGAGTAATGTCAGAATGACACAATGCAACAACAATAACTTCGATTTACAACTTTAGGAAGCAGATTTTCACTTTTGATAGTGGTCACTTCGGCCATAGTTTGACAAACAAGTTCTTAGGCATTTCTATTGATTTACTAATTTGTTTTAGAGTAATATTTGCACATAAAAATCAGTTCACACTCGGTTGTAAATAGTGGACATATTGACTGATGTGAAGAAAGCACAATGGAAAAAGTATCATCTTTATTTGCAGCATCATGCAGTAAATTTTTACTTTTGAAAATGGTTTGTTAGTCATATTTTGACAGATCAGCACTTAACCGATTTTCAGATTTGAGAATGACCAGGTTCAAAATTAATTTAAGCAAATCAATAGTCATTTTGTAAGTTTTGGACCTTCCAGATTGGTTCTAGGGATACTTTCAAGTGCCCATGGTGCACAGAAATTGAGGGAGCTCAGAGGAAAAAAATATAACATGCAGACTCAATGATACATTTTATCATACTTGTAAAGTGTCTGTGGCTCAAAGTTACAAATTACAAAGAAAAGGTAGAAAATCCACAAAAGACTCCAACACAATCACCAACAAAGAATGTGGAATTCAAAGGGACCCGATCAGATGCGGGAAGGGTTTTAGCAGTTCTTGTTTCTTACTTTGGGATACAAATTCTTTCAAATAGAAATTATGAAATTCATTTAGACATGTTTAATTTTTAACAGAAATAAACTAGACAAGAATTTGGAGAATCACTTGAGGATATACACGTCAAAGTAAAATGTTCAAAAAAAATCTTTTGATACAGAACTAGGTGTATGGAAGTCATCGTTTGAAAGAATGGGAGTGGTTAATACTTGCATTGAGAACTCACTGCCTACAGCTACCAGTTCGAAGGAGAATTTATGAATCCACCTCAAAACATTGAAAACAAATAAACAAGTATTCTTTTAAAGAAACACTTTAGTGTCTTCATATATGTTGTAGTAAAGTACAAGGATCCAATCAGTAGCGGGAAAATACTCCTTGGAAACGGATTTATTGAGGAGACAAATTAAAATTTATTGGCATTTCTTTTTTAATATAATCAAATTTTGTTTATATACTAAAATTTACTACTCCTTGTGTTGGGATCTATTCAATTTATGCTATGTAAAACTTGCCTAGATTCTTAAATAATTTCTCGGCCCAATTTTAAGCAATCTAGTGGCATTCACACGATCACCTGTGATATTTTTTACATTTTCAGAATAAGGGTTGTATTGGTATCATTCATATCCTGAGAAAAAGATTGTGCTAAAGAAGATACATATGACAATCCAAAATTTGATGAGGTCATAGGTGAAGAAAATATTCTCATGTTGAGAGAACAAATGAGCATGTTTGAGGAACCTTTTAGACATTCAAAGATTTTGCAAGCAAAAAGTGAAAATAAGGTGAGTACTTCTAATGTTGAAGTGCATGATAATCTTCAATTTGTGGGTGAATTCCTTGAAGTTGTACCAAAAGAACCTACTAGTGCATTTGAGGAGCATAATACAAGCAAGAAAGAGTGGATGGCTGGAAAATATGAGCTTGAGAAGCATGAAGATCAGTTTTGCATGAGTAAAATAGAAGAATCATCTTCAAATCTGCCTAGTGTAAAGGAAAAGAAGGGAAAAGAGAGTTACAGCTGAGAAAGAACAAATTTCTTGGGCAAAGAAGAACAAAGAAGAAGGAGATACAGGTTTGAAGTATCTTGAGGAGATGAAGAATGATAGAGAGAAAGCTAAAAGGCAAGGAAATACAGAAATTGGCAAAGAACAAGATGACTACATGAAGGAAATGTACTACAAATGGATGAAAGAAGTGATAGAGGGTGAAGAACTATCTATATTTGTATTTGATATGTTTGTATGTACAGGTATGAGAGATGGCAGCATGAAGGCAATGAAGATAAAGATGAAATTCAAAAAGACAAGGAGCAATGTCAAACGAAATGCAAGACTAAAAAACAAGTTGTGGGAACCAGGAGGCTATGAAACATACAACAACAATGAAGATGGGAAGAGAAAAGACAAACAAGGAAAAGACTTCGCTGAAAATAAGAATATCCAAACAAAGCGTGGGAAGGCTTCTTTTCACCTCCTAGGGTGTATGATGCAGGAGCATCACTAAACATCTTCATTAAAACCACATTTTTCATGGTGATGAAGTTAAAAAGGTCAAATTAGGTGTGGGGAATCAAGGAGTGAGCCTAGGTGGTTTAGAGTTCCTCATTTCGAAAAGGGAACTTTCCTTCCAAAACATGTAATTCAAATTTTAAACTTGTAAAGGTTGATGCTAAGCTTGTAATGGGTGCTTAAGCCTTCAATAGGTTTTTCTACAAGTGTTAAGGAGTTGTTACAAGTTATAAGGTCTTTAATGGTTTTATTCGTGTCATAATGTGTGTAAGTGTCTTTATGACATAAGGTGAGTTATGAAATATGAAATACATGAGTTAGAGTAGAGTTACTTAGGGCTGGAAAAACCCATGAAGATGAATGAGTAAAAGAAAGAGAATTCGAATTTAAGAGTCAGCTACCTCACAAATGAGGAAGAGGTATGAAGAGAGGAGAGATCCTCGTAGAGAGAGGAGGTTTATAATAGAGATATGACTCGTAGTTAGCATACTCGGTGAGTATTGGCCGAGTTGGTGAGTACATGCCAAAAAAACCGAACGAGTATTCTATTGGAAATCTTGCCACCCATGTTTTCGCGAGTTTTTGCTAGTATTCCCGAGAATTAGGCTACTCATGAAGAAGAGTCAAAGACAACAGATGAGGACTCTAAAGAGAGAATTAGTGGAGGAACATGTGGAGATGCGAAGATGTAGAGAGAGAATTAGTGGAGAAAGTATCAAGATATTCACAAATTGCCACAAATCCATTGAATTACTCATATTTAAGATAAATTACTTACACTTCAACATCATGAGAAGAGTATACCTAGAGGTTGAGACGACCCCAAAGGCTTTACACCTCATCCAACAACACATTACAACAAACCTACCTATTTGGTTCCTTACCTTTTTTTCTGCGATATGTTGGAAAAAAAAAACTTGAGACCTTTAGCCTACTTTGCACAGATGTTGATCTGAGTTTTAGTTATTACATTCTACTTGAGATCATGTACTCTCAACATTCAATTGGTGATTAGTTCTATTGCTTTATTAAAAACAGTGTCATTTTCGTCTGTGTTTTATCGCAATTGAATTTCGTGCATTCCTCCTCAATACATATAGTAAGTTTAATTTATTGGGAAAAGGGAGTTAAACACCAGGCCTGAAGACCAGTTTCTTGATTTATTCTAATGTTGACTGCAATGCAACCTACTTTAGGAGAATTGCACTAACATAGACCCAAATAAAATGCATTATTCGAAATTCTAAATGGTTTGAAAAAGTTACTTCTCAAAAAAATTAGTCTTGTGTCCTTCTACATTGTAATTATTCCAATCATCATCATTACACTTGGTGCGCTGAGGTTATTAAGGAACAGGTTATTGGCAAACATAAATTTTAAGGATCGGTTTATTTATTATTATAATGTTGACTGCAATGCAAGCCACTTAAGGAGTAATAATGAATGGGAGTAATAATAAATACAAAAGACCCTTTCGAATTCCACACAACAGCAATCAGATTTGCACTCATTTGAAGCAAAATTTCAAATTCCAAAATTCACTGCACAAGTATTTTTGAAATACAATTTAGTGGCTAAATTGATTTCATATACTATTATACAATTGAAACACGGTGGGAATGTCTAAGGAGCCTTTAACAGCTATTTTTCAAATCATGCAATCTCCATCAAGTCCATCTAGATGCATTTCATGGGTCAGCTATGGCAGCAAATTTCTAAAGGCATCTGCACCTATAATCACCTTGGAGATCATTATTCTAAAGGCATCTGCACATCTCAAATTTCCAAGATCATACCTAGAGCAGTCCATGGTGCCAAATATGGATACAAAGAGGTCAAAGTTGCAAGGTGTTAAGTGTCAAAGTTCAAAGACAGGACTATATATATAGATTCTTCAAGATTTTGCACATCCACACACTCACCTCGATGAGAGAACTAAGAGGGTCTGCGCTCTCTTTTGAGTATGGGTAAGTAAGCAACGCTCAACCATTCATAGGGAGTTGTTGAGGGCAATCCAACCCAAAATGCTAAACCCTCTTTAAGGTCTGTTATGGTCAAGCACACACAATTAGGGTTTGGACAAAGGAGAGAGAAAACATGCATCATTGCACAGGATTTAAGAGTTCGCAAACATCCAAAACCAAAATGCAAACACAGGCGAAGGGCTTCCAGAAGTTTCAAACCCCACAAAACACACAAGTACACCGTTGGTAGACCTAGACAGTGGCAGCAACAGCAGGTATCTGACATTATTAAAAGCATCTAAGTAGATTTTTTAGCCTCTGTTTCTGATCTGATCACCTGCGGACACCTTTCTGAGCATTTCAGAATCATTTCCAGATCCTGTGGCATCTTTTGTGAGTGACAAACAGTCAAAATCAGCTAAGTAACTAATACTCCTATTGTTTTGTCAAATTCTAGATCACGTATTTGCACTTCCATTACTTATAAACAATTCAGATTTAATGTATTTACTGCCACTAAAACACTATTGTATGCCAAGTAGTTAAAATACCGTCATCTTCATTTAATATTTGTGTCCTGGTAGTATTTAAATCCACAAACTCGAAGCCAATTTTGATTCAATGGATGTTAGTCAAACTACAATTACTCCATGTCGAGTTACTCAAGGTTCTAGTAGTGGGGTTTACCATTTTTATGCTCTTGTGGTCACCCATAGATTTGTGTAATCAAGAGGATCATTCAAAATAGAATCTGTGAACACTGTCCAGACATTCACAACAACCGCCTACAAATATCGAGGCTGGCATAACAAGCATTCCTAACAAATCATGAAAGGCACTATCAAAACACTCCTTCCTAAGAACTCGTGAAGGTAAAATGTTTTAGTCGTGGACCACTTTATGAAGGGAAAATTGATAGAAGCTATCAAGTTAGATAGACATCCTAATAGTCTAATCTGGATGGGGATGAAATTTTAGATATTATCTGCAAGCTTAAGCAAGTTAACCAAGCTTGTGTGAGAGTACAATTAAAGCATTTATTAAATGTTTAGTGAGTAGTTGTCAATGTCTTAAAAAGGGCCCAATGATGCATTTGAAGTATATACCACTTGTTTGTCATTGATTAAGTGTTACCCACATGGCATTAACCATATAAGAAGCTCCACTTTATAACACTGATCCATCGTTCATCTTGAAAGTAGGTCACAAAGGGTGTCCCAAAACATTGATTAATCTTTTCCAATGCAATTTCTAGAAATCTTTGAAACAAGTTTGACACATTTGTCAATCTTTGTGCAAGCTACCATCCAAATTTTGCAAATGCGTGAACCCGTTACTTACTGCCTCAGCCACTTAGTAAACTTCCCAGCCTCAAACTCAATTTCCATTGTTGTTTGTCTTGACTAGACTTTCTTCTTTTCAAAAAAGTCACCACCATCTATCAAAAGATGACTCTTCTTTCATCCACTTCGTACAATGAACACAATCATACTATCAATATCTCTTTGTGGGAGCCATGCTACTAGTTGTTGATGACATGCTACTAACATAGTTGTCAAGAGCCTTCAAAGCAAGAAAGATAATAGTCCTAGAAACATTAAAAATGTGGAGGATAATCAAAAAATTGTGTTTAAGAAGGCTCTCCCACTATGATAATGTTCTGCCTTGCTTACGTCAATATTAGAGTAGTTGATTCATTGAAATCCTGGATGGGATAGTCAGAAAGCTTGAGAACATCGAAATTTTACCCCACACAAAAAAATTGCCAAATGGTCCACCAAGCAGACCACTTAGAAATCTGCTGCATTGAGAGGGGACTTGTCCTCACTGGAGACATATGATTTGCACAGGAAGAGATATTTTAGTCCTAATTTTTAGCACTGATATATTAATGGTAGCTTCCCTAGACCTCTCTTTAAAATGCCATGTATTTCAGGTCACATATCAAAGTTTGCAATTGAACGAAAGGTGCCAAATCATCCCAAGGCCTAAAGGGGCTATAAAGGAAGACACATAAAAAATTAAGAATGGATTCATAAAATTATTTAGTGCCAAATAGGACAAGATTAAGAATGGATTCGAGGAGAATTTTGAAAAGTCGGAACCATTCAAATCACAATGGAAAGGAAAGGATTTTTCTTCCCTTTAAAAGCCAACAACACATTAATAAATACACCGTCTCAAGAATCATTTAAGAAAGGACAATAAGAGACTTTCCATGATGCCAAAGTATTTAGAGGCCACAAGCCCTGTAACTTTGTATAATACACATTTGTATACAGCAGACCATAGATTCTACTTATCATATTGCTAGTTGATCAGCTTGATGATAGGCCAAAAGAGTACTTGCTGCAGCACTTGAATGAAGGGATATCCTAGAGCTGCCGGTTGTTCGGTTCCCAGTTCAAAGAGAAGTTATACTCCTGCTACATGTAGCAAACATAATGCAAACAACCCATATAGAAGGTTAGAATTTTTAAGGAAAACTTGCTGTCTATTTCTCCTGTAAACAGTATACCATATATACTTTTTGAGTCCCATTGACCTATTTTTGGTCATCTGTGGAAGTTATTACAATTTCTTCCTCTTTCTCCTTTTTCGAGATTTATAAGTAAAAAACATTGTTTCACTGCATGAGTAGATAAGGAAAGAAGCTTTAGATGGGCCCTGCTTAGGCAATCCTAAGCTGAAAGCTGCCTTGGAAAGGTGGGTGAGGAGATTATGAGTTCCTTTATGATGTCTTGTGCTAGTCACACAAGGAACTGCCCTTTAACTGGTCTTGGACATACTAATTTTTTCTTTCATGAGGAAAAGAAGAGGAAGATGTATTAGGCATAAAGTGCAGATACCTTTCCTAGCTAAGCCTACTCATGACTCAGATTTTATGTTAAATCCAGGATTGGCACATAAAAATCATTTCCATATCTTTTACATGGTTTATGAGAAGGCTTTAGAGTTATTAGTAACTACAAAATCGCACATACAAAAGGTAGACATAAACAAAAACTTTATCAATGCTCAAGGAAGGTTAGCATTAGTAGTTATAAATAGGAAAACAACTTGCTGGAAAAAAACGCCAGAAAGGAATTAAAGCAGAACATCCATCAAAAAGACATTAGCTTCTCTTTAGAAGAAACTAGAGTATTAAATGCAGTAAAACAAATCAAGCGACCAAAAATCACATTGAGAACTAAGCACAAGTTGTCCATGTGGTGTGACTCGCACAAGTTGCTGTTGTGTATGTTGAGGAGAGTCTTTTCCCACATTTTAAATAGTCCATCAACATTCCAAGATTACTGAAAAATTAGATATTATGGTTATTATCCATGATAAACATACCGGACATGATGTTTTCTGATAGGTAGTCAGTAATCACAATATTAAAACATAATATTTTGCACAAGGACACCTCTACGAGAAACAAAACGTGAAACAACACATAAAATAAGAGACCTTAAAGACAATAAGGAAGAAAAGAAGAAATTAAAAGACTCAAATTGTGAGAAAACAACAAAAACCAACAATAATGTGTTCATATATGCAAATCACTCTACTGACTGAAATCCATGAAAAATATTTTCACGTCTTATGGAAGATACAAGTTTTATTGTCCATATGAAACACCACCAATCCAGAAATTATTTGAATGAGCAATACAAGCTCAAGGTAACGTAGCATTCATCACTAATCGTGTGATATTACTTTGCCAAATGCAAGAACGATCCAAACACTTTGGGCTCCATTAATTCTCTTTTATCGTCAGTGGATGTTAATATATATATTTCCTTTATTTTGTTCCCACACTCTGTGATCGACATTCAAGGATATATATAAGTGTGTGTATTACCAAGAATATATTATTTTGTTTCCATATAAGTGTGTGTATTACCAAGAATACCAATCTTAGACCATGTTTTCATAAATGGGGGATGTCGAGTGTTTTAAAGAACCCCCAAATTTCAGGGGGCAGCAAAGGAGAATGGGGCTCAAAATCTATTAAAACTAAGAAAATCCTAATATGAAATTATTTTTTCTAACTAATCATATAAAATGAGAAATAAACTAAATATTTGGGGTCCCTTATAGAAAAAAAAAAAGTATCAAGAATATTCGTTTTAAATGTATTTTTTTAACTGTATTAGGGGATGTCCAGGCATTCCCTGTTGTGTCATAGAACATACAACAAGGGGATATTCGTAGAATATCATCTGGACAATCCCGGACTGTCCTGAATCCGAATTGGGGGTGGTTTCCCCCAAGACATCCTCATGATTTTGGGGATGCTGCGGGATATTTCCTATGTAACCCTTTGTCCCCTAAGCAAGGAAGACAATAAAAACACAACACCATTGCATCGAGAACATACAATAGGAAATGTTAGTAGAATGTCATCTAGACATCCCCCAGACTTTCCTGAAATACCAATTATAAGTGGTTTCCCCTGAGACATCCAGATTTAGGGGATATTTCCTATCCCCTCCTCTCCTAAACATGGAGCACAAGAGAAACACATAGCCCACCCCTGGGGATGTCTACTCGAGGTATGTTGAGGAATACTAGTCGTGTTAAGAATGTCTCAAAATAATCCAGGCATGGATTGTCTGCAATAATTAGCGTTGGATTGTGTTGTGGCTTACACACTGTTTTAGGATTGAGTGTGCTGGGAATCTACAAGGACTATACCTGCAGGCAAAGCTACTTGTTGCCTTGTTTAATAAGACCTTGTTATCCAACTAAAAGAAATATGGATATCATTAAGAATAGGCAGCATAAAGTTCAATATACTAAAAATAAGGATGCAATGGCTATCCATGAGTCTCTACGAAAAAAGTCTGAAAGATATACAAGAGTTTATTTTATCTTTTCATCATAACATCAGCCATGGCATTTTCATGTGTATGTGCAATGCTTTTGGGGATATAAATTCTCAACGTGTCATTGTCATTTGAGATGTAATTGTCTCAAAATTGGCATTAGCAAAACACAATCTTGAAAAAAATTAATCTGGGATTACGCAGTGGCATAATTTTGGATGATATCTGTACAAGTGGGGTTCACAGGCCAACTATTTCAATCCAGATTCCCAACTACGGAAAACAACTTCTGCACACTGTGCATTATGGCACTTAATACATACACAAATTGTATATAATGCAAAATTTACCAAGGTCACAAATTTTGTGGTTTCCCGCACTGTTCGTAACAATGATAAAGAAATTAATCCAATAGCATTCTAAATATAAGAGCAGCTCAATAATATTAAGAAAAGACAAACAATAGATGCATGAACGAAAGATCGTGTTAAACAGGTTGCACTTGATGATATGGCCTTTTAAACAAGTAGAAGAAATTAAGCTCCTTTCTAATGGCATATATAAGGGGAAGTATCCTTTTTTATATAAAAGCACTTGTAGAATATTTGAAAAACAGAACGAATAACATTAAAAGAAGACAAGATGTACCTGTATCCAATAGTTTACAAAAACATTCTAAGAAGTTCAATTTGAGAATACTGGTTTCTGAGGCTATCTACCAACAACCTCAAGATTCGACCCAGTTTGCAGATATGGCAGCTGAGCAACTGAGAAAGAACATCCATTGAGCCTTCTCTTAACCCTTCAAATCCCACATCTGCAACTATTTGAACTACAGTTTTCCGAACTTTGTGTGTTACTTCTTCATCACTTAACCTTATTATACCAGCTGCCCTGTTCTTCCCAATATTGTCAACCTTCATATTGCCAAGACTAAAGTACTCTGAAACCATTCCAAACCTTTCAATCAATAACGGGCTCCGACTTGTTTCATATGGAAGATTTTCAAAAATACCAGGAAATTCTAAAGTTGGATTCTAATCCTCTTTATCTTTAGGAGGAACTAAGTTATCTTGAACGTAATTAAGATGGAAACATCATCTTGGGGAAAAAACATATTTCTTCATCTAGTGAACAATCAGTTCTACAGTCCACTAAGCTTGAACTCCCAATACATTTTCTCTGCTTGAACTCTATGTTTCTTTTTGTGTTGCTGGGAGAACATCAAATATTGTGACATTCCTTCAGGTGTCTGTTTAAAAGCCCACGGTCCCCAAAAGGAAGTTCTTTTTGAGCCAGGCACCATGAAAATCGTTGCATTTTATCCATCAAATGTTTTTCACGCCATTGGCCATACCATTTGTCCAATATTTCACCATTTTTGGACCTCGAAGATACATTTTCAACCTTGCTTGTTGTGAATCTGGACCTAGTACAAGAAGTCCCTTCAATGTCCTTTTCAAAAAATGAGCAAGATCTGAAGGATGTTTTAAAATTAGGAGCATTCATAGAGAACAATGCAACTTGAAAACTACATACATCTGAATTTCAATGTTAAACTTCCCTGTTGTTATTTTGAGCAGTTAATTTCAAGTATCTAATATGTTTGCAAAAAGACAATAATAAATTCCCAAGTCAGACAAAATCATTTACAAGAATGTCTCCATCCAGATAATTCCCAAGTTCTGTTGCTTTTCTATAATTTACATAAGCTCTATGAAAGGAATTAAATTGAGTGGGAAGAAACAAAGACAGAAAATGCAGAGGGATGGTCGTGATATGACACAAATATCCCAGATTATGTTCCATTAATGGAGGTTTCCACACATAAACTTATGCCAAATAACTCAATTGACAGTAACATTGTTTAATTGTCATTTGAAAGAAACAAATGCATCTTCAAATTGAAATAAACAAAGATAAAGGATACAAGAATTAGACTTACAACACTTGTATGGGCATTATAAAACATAATGATATATTCGACTGACAATCAATTTCCATGTCGAGTGATTAAATATAGACCAGAACATTGATATTGAACCCCAAAGTTTCAATATTTGGCTTTAACTATCAGCCAAGACAGAAACCAAGAAAATTTAAGAAAAGATAGTTACAACTGTTTCTTACTCGCATATACTTTCCTTGAGAATGAAGCACAAGATAATTACAGATTTATTGGATGTTACCAGCTTGGCATAATATCATAAACATAGATGCGAATTGCACATTGGCTTGTTTTAATGATATCGGTTTACAAACCTGCCATCAAAAAGGAAACACAAACTGTCTGCAGCGGTGTGGCTCGTGGGTTTAGTGGAAAGCGTTAAAACAACTAAGTTCTTTGTAAACTGATCTTTCCTCTTCATTCATCAAATTCTCAAATGGGTAAAGCATCAAAGCACGTAAGTTCTTCGTAGTCTATACCTTCCTTTCCACAAAGATCTACAAAAGGCATCTCTTTGGTGTTGAGATGTACTCAACACTCTAGTCTCTCCTATGGCACAAAATTGGGGACTAATCACCCCCAAACACTCAATATCTCCACAAGAAATTCAAAGTCTCCAATGCATTAAAACAAAGGAACTCTTCCCTCCATAAAATGAACAAGTGTATTCCTTCCATGTTTTGCTCATCTTTACTTTTTTTGCTAAGTTCAAATTTACAAGCATTATCTATATTTTGAGTTAAAGTTCATTTTTATCATAGACATTGATTACACTTTGTGTTACAGGTTTCATCATGGAGCATGCTAAGACCAACACATTAAAGAGCCACTATCGAGAGAAGACAAAGTGTGTGTGCACACTCAGTACATTTTTTCCTTTAAGCATGCAATTTTTAATTACACGCTTAAAGGGGGAAAAAGTAGACACTAAAATTTGGTAACTTGCCCTTCTGCAATGTCAAGTTTGATCATGTCCGCTTGCTATGACAAATTCTCACATTTGGAATCCAATTAGCTCATCTCTCTATCTCTCCCAAGACTTGTTTAGCATTAAACTTTTCTTTGTCATCAATTTTGGGAATAGTATCTGATAAAGCAGTAACCAACATCGAAGGGCCCTTGGTCTATTGGTGATGTTGTTTGGCTTTCAATAAGCGCACCAGTGATCGAATCTTGTTGAGTGCACGGCCTAGAGATACGCGACACAGAGAGTCGAAATGGTTGAGGCCAAGATCATGGCTTGGGTGACTTTGACAGCGTGGATGCCCCTTACTCATAGTTACCTAATCCGAAGGTGATCACTAGTTTAGTTGTTACTCATAATTGTAAATCTGCTATATGCTTCCTCCTAAGCATGAGCAGAGATGCCAACAATCTATGTAATATAGTGCCTAGTTGAGTGCACTACTCATAAAAAAGTAGTAAACAACACATGTTCTTCATGTCCAAACTTTATGTTTTGGTGTTCTTCTTCGTTGTCCAAAACCATGCAACTAGGTCGGGATGTGGGGTCCAGCCTTGGCCGACTTTTACGGTCCTAGCTCCTTAAGTTCACCGACTTTGTTTTCAATTTGAATATCTAATTTTGGGTCATTTCATCTTTGTAGGTTGGCCTTATTAGAATAACACACCTGCAAAAAGCTATATAAGCAAGTCAATGTCACTTTATAACAAACTGGGCACTCTTACAAGCTCCTATAGAAAATATCATTCCAAAAGCACTCAAAGGGTTCCTAAATCTACCCAAATCAGTTGCACATCACTTACATTAAACCCTACTACATGTCTAAAGCACTTAACTAGGTCAAAGAGTCTAACATCCTCCATTTCCAAGCATGCAACAATCATAGAGTCATGTCTTAGCAAGAGCAAGATCACTCCACGAATTGTTCGAGAGTTTCAAGCAACAAAGGGTTAGGTCATGTAGCTGAGGCACACCACATCACATTAATATCACGTTGGTTACATTCTATAATATATAGTTATCCCATTATCTTTGTGTCAAGAGACACGAAGACACCCCTAGGGGTTGGTCAATTATTCACACTTGCGCAAACACCTAGGAGAACTGCATGAGGTTTGATCTCCCAACGACGACATGTAGTGCAACATTTGGATTGGTTTAGAAATTAGGAGTTTGACCGCCAACTATAGCAAAGCCAAGCAACCATACACATATGTCTTCTCCTTTAGGTTTATTAATGCTCTAATGAAGAGTTCTACAAGTTTCTATGGTTTCCACTTCATTGCATGTGATTATAAGTTATCCCAAAGTTGTGTGAGTAAGAGCGACATATAGCGAAGGCCATTTCTAAACAAGCAAAGTAGATAAGAAGTTTCAGACCCGGCTATCAAAGAGACCAAGACAATTTAGTTCCAGGTCAAGACCATACAAAATCAAGTATTGAACATACAATAGTTGCACATCCCTTTGTTCATTTTTCAACTCCAGAATTTACACTGAAGCATTTCTAGTTTTTGATTTGTCTATTCCATCACCTTGCATATCCAAATCCTCCATGTTTTGTCCTATACAACTAAGTTTATATCTCCTCTCATGTATTTGAGCAAGTACATATCATTTATTAGTTGTTACATATATGAATGCATTATTTCGAATATGATTGATTAATGTTAGAAGTTAATTAGATCATAATAGTCCATTTGTTGCAAACCCTTACCTCCTTCCTATTTGTTGTGTATCTCATAAAAGAACATAAAATTTCATTAAGGTGTAAACACCGCCACTAGATTGAGCACCACAGCTTTCATCTTCCCCCTACTACTAAAAGCATCCACTTTAATCACCTCAAAACTTTTTGCAATATTTGAGAAAGCATTTGTAGATGTTCTATGAGAACTAGAAGGATGTCCCACCAATGTTACAATTTTTGGAATTTTCTTTGTGGTATCTCCATTAAACAACCTCACAATCTCTAACTTCTCTTCAAGTAATAGTTATCCAAAAAGGCCAACACATTCCCTAAGATGTGCAATAAGTACACATTCAATCTAGTAATGTTGCCCCACCAAGTCAATGAGCATTTATTCCACTTCCATGTTTTAGTCCCTCTTGAAGTGTTTGATATGGGACCTTCAACAATTTGAGTAAATTGTTTCAAATATTTTTTTGTCAAACTATCCTTTGTCATATTTCCATCAACAATTTGAGCATATTATTTTTAAAGTTTTTTTGTCAAACTTTCCTTTGGAATATTGCTTCATTATGGACATTTTATTGTGTTTTGCTTGATGATGACATTGTTTTTCTATATGCGCTTACATTAGTTGGTTCATTCCTACTAATTACTAACTATTCCAAGATTATTGATAGTGATTATTTTATGTTAATTGATTACTAGTTATTTCATGCTTACTAGTTAATAATTACATCATGCTTATTGATTTCTTGCTTGACTAAATATTTACTATGTGCTTCATGCCTCCTGATAGACGTGTGATAATTTATATTATACATGTTTGTTACCGTACCAATTACGTCATCAAGTCATCATGTTTGTTGAATCTTGTCAAGTGTTGTCATGTCATATGTCGGACTCAATTGTATCATGTGTCTATATGTCAAAGGATCCTCTCGTCATTTCAAGTCATGTTTGTTTGCATGCTTGTTGATGATGATACTAATTACAATGCTTACATGTGTTTGTTGTCGTGATCTATAACATGCATATTTCTTTATGATGTGTATATTACTACGATTATACTAATGTTCCCATAAACTTTATAATGTATTTCAAAATTAATAATAGGTTCCAGATTCACCTCAAGTAGATGGTACTCTCTACATATAGCTTGTTGGGAGTCTCATTTACTTGACATATATCAGACCAGACTTGTGCTTTATTGTGAGCTATCTTTCCATATTCATGTAGGCATATGAAGAAATGTCACTTGGGTAAGTGAAGCATGTGTTGAGATATGTCTGAGGTACAATTGACTATGGTCTAGAGTATCAAAGAACTCTCAGTTCTTCTTGCAGGATATACAGATCTCGACTATGTTGGATCTGTTGATGACAGGAAATCAACATCGGGTTATATTTTTCATCTTGATTCTGGACCTATCTCATGGATAATTAAGAAGTAAATTGTTGTTTCTCCCTCATCTACTGAGGCAGAGTATCGCGTCGCATGAGGAGTTGTGTGCGAAGTGATTTGGCAACGTCACATTTTTTAGATATGGGCATTCTTGAAGAAAATCCTCCCATCATTCACTACGACAATCAAGGTGTGTTAAAGCTTGTGAAAAATTAGTTTTCCATGAGATAACAAAACACATTGAGGTCGAATGTCACTACATTTGAGAACAAGTCTTGAACCACCACATCCAACTCCAATACTACCCGACAAATTCTCAAATTGCAGATATACTCACCAAGTCTCTTGGCAAGGTGAAATTTGAATTGTTTCGAGGGTAAATTTGTAAAAACAATGTATTAAGGGGGAAATGTTAGACAATAATTAATACATTTTTATCAACTGACTTAGTCGGTTGCCATTCATCTTCTCCACCACCATCGGTTACCTTTCCTCTTCTTACCCCTTCCTCTTCTCACCGTCGGTAACCTTGCATGTATATATATTTGATTTCTTGCTTTCAATGGAATCATCGATTTACCATTGCAAAACCACTTCTCATGTACATCTCTAGCCATTAGATTTACCATTTAGCAAAATCCTAAATTGATAGTCTTGTGGGATGTACAAACTACGAGTATGTAAGGAAAAATTAATTTTTGTGTTTTCGATCCCAAAAAAGTACTACGTATTCACCTTCCATTTGTATACGTAGATCGACATGAATGTTCTTTGATCATATGAGGACAATTAATAAAGGATTTTATGGTTAGTCTTGGATCGACTTATAACTTTTTGTGATGCTCGAAGATTGAAATATGTTCATAGTGACCCCTTCAGTCAAAAGACACACATAATCGTACCCATCTGTCTCTTTCAATTTTTATTTCTCTCGAATTTGTAAGTGGAGTGAAATATGTTTCACTCGAAGATTGGAGAATGTTTGTATAGACACCTTAAGTTGAAACATGTATATAATGTTTACCATGTGTCTCTTTCATCTTTTCTTGCTCTCAAAACTGCACTTCCTTAAAACAACAAGGATCAGTGTCCCTTTGAACTTTTCCAGGTGACTTTCGTCACTTATTACTATGCACGGGATTTTTTCGTTCACTAACTACAACTCAAAAATGACAAAACAAACAACCATCAGAGCATATGCAAAAATATTTTCTTTTCAAATTTTTGCGAACAAAGACGTGAATCATTCAAAAACTACAACATAAGATGATTAACAACAACGGCGGTATCATATAAAAAGTATGTGCACGTCTCTTCATAGAGACAATTAGTTATGTGTGAATACCATAATATATTAATATCTCCTTTAAAGAAGAGTTGTTAGGAACACAAAATAATGTACATGCATCAATGCATCATCCTATACATGCACACAAACATTTGTGTTTGCTTCTCAAGGATAACATGGAAATTTTTCATCATTTGTTATCCTTGACACGACTCTAATGATGGAAAACATACAAATGAATTTTCCGTTGACACGACTCTGTGATAAATTGGGTTCCCTTTGTTTTTGTATGTTTTGTGACCGTTTACACAAAGGGAACCCAAAGCATTTATTAGGAATATCCCCAATTGTTATTGGTCCGAGTCGATTTCATTGACACAACTCTATGAAGGAAAACATACATACATATTTGACTACTTGATTGTTTTCTCCTTGCGGGTCCATCGTATGAGAAACAAATAGTCAAATGGGGGCAACAACAACAACAACAACACTTCACAAGAACACACGCTTTACTAACTGTTCAAGTACATCACATACATCGAGTAACTTACACACGCATTTCCGCCATAAGTTCACTCTCAACATTTTTTTTACGCATTTTTCATCTTTAGTTCCACGCTCCTTCATCTTTTCTCTTGTCATTCCACACTTTGTATAGTCCATCGGCACATTTTCTACTACAATCTTCACGGGCATCGTACACATCTCTATCTACTTTATGTTTGTTGACCTAAAATCCCAACAAACTTGTGAGGCTTATGTGCAAATCAATCAAGGTTAAGGATGTACGCGGGAAATACACCACCACTACACTAAGGACAGAAAAGTAACTAACAATATGCAAGATAATTTAATCCCAAAACTTCAATCTTTATTCATATATCAAAATGCATTACATCAGTCTAGTACATATACATTGCTTTCATTCTAACCTCTCTTTAATCTTTCTTACAATATCTCAAAATGGCACTCTCATAAGTCTTTTGTGAGGCACTCACTTCTTACATTGATTCCTTTCTTTATTCTTCATGTTTTCGCATCTCTTCTCACTCATTTTCGTGATATTCCCTTTACCCCTCATTTTACATCATTATATAGCCTTTAAAAGGCAAAAATTATGTCTTTTCACTCATTATGACTCGTGGTAACCATTGGTTAACACTAATTTACATTATTAACTAGTAATTAGTGGATATTTACACATATATCATCGTATTTATGTATTGTTCTTGTGTAAACCATTATTTATTCTTCATTATTATCATTCTAATATATTTTTGGATTCCATGGTGTATTATAGTGTTCATATAAATCTTGTGAACATCATAAAACAACTTCATAATCTGAATAACTTTGTTATGCCTATGTTATCTTCTATCTTATTTTGTCTTTGCTTTGTCTTTTTCTGCGGATCTTTGTTGGCTTCCACGATTTCCTATAGTATCTTGAGGCTTCTTTCAATGTATCACGAATTTTACTAGTCTCTCGTGGCTTTTCTCCATATCTCACAGCATTATTTAATAATGTGTGGCTCTATTCTTTATCGGCGGCTTCTTCTAATCTTTCGTAGTTATCTCTATGCATTATGGCTTCTAGTGTTTATCGCAACTTTCTCCTTTTATGCGCGGAATCCTTCTTTATTCGCGGCTATCTTCTATCCTTCACGGTTAGCTTTATCTCTTCTCGGATTTCTCCAGGACTTTGCCGGCTTTACATATCTTTTGGTGGTTTATACCAAACTTTGATGAAGACTCTTGTCACCATTATCCCCCCTCTTAAACTTTGTCTCATCCTCAAGACAACCAAAACTAATGAAGAACTTTTTAACATCATCCCCCGACTTCAAACATTGTCTCATCCTCGAGATAACCAAGTGATGACTTAAAGTCCCATTCTTCATCACTAGATGAACATTCTTCTAGAGGTAGCCTAATAATCTTCTTTTTCCTTGGTGTGTGTTCTTTTCTAGTTCCTCCATTCCTCAAATATTTTGTCTTGGTCCCTCTATTCTGGTATACTTGTGTTTCCTTTGAAAACTTGAATGAATCATCTTCTCCATTATTATCTATTGGTATCCTTGTATAATATCCAACAAATTTCACTGGTAATTTCCCATCAAAATCCTCATCCTTTTTCCTTCCATATTTTTTTTTTTTTATTGGTAAACGCTTTTGACCGGAGCTATGAACCGGAGGGGTTGGGGCCCCCACCCTACAACCAGAAGAAGTGAAGAAAAGAGGAAAAGAGAGGTGAGGAGAAACAAACAAATAGAAAGAAAGAGGAAGCACTGTAAACAGTACGGAACACCGAAGAAGGACAGAACTAAGACCGAAGCACCGAAGGCGCATGAACGAAAGTCAAGGAGGACCATACCACGCAAAGACCCGAACACCGAGAGCGCCAAAACAACGAACACTGAAGCAACGACAAAGGATGCTGCAAGGCAGAAGAGAATAGAGACAGAGCGAAAACGAGGTTGGGCACGCAATCCAACCCGCAAAGCCACCCACCGGAGAGAAAGCACCAAAGACGAAAAACCACCGACACACGGCCTCGGAAGCAGAGACCACAGCCCAAAGCCGCACGCAAAAAGAACATAAGGGAGACCAACGCACAGCAAGAAGAGCAGGCCACCCAAAAACCAACGACCACCACAGCCCGGACCGATAAAGGACGAGCCACCTGCAGCAGCCAAGAAGAAGAAAACAGATGGAACAAGAGCCATCACAGGAAGAAGGCGCGAGCAGGAGAGTAGAAAGACCAATACACTTCAATCACGACCAGACACCTAAAAGCGGAGAAACCACGGCAACCCGAAACAGACGAAGCAGACGACGCCCAAACACTGGCCGAAAATGCATACAAACTAAACAAGCTCCTCGAAAAACATCCATTTCTTCCTAAAGCGCCGCTTAGGAAACCAGGACATGCGGTCCCTTAACAGGAAGACCAACGGATTCAGATCCGCCCCAGACCAAAATGTAACCAAAGCACAAACCCACAGCCCCGCAACCCGACCATGGACAACCACAACCGCCAAACCGAACCAGCATGGACAAAGACAGAAAAAGGGGAGGAAAACCTCCACCGCAGCCGCACCTGCACGGAAGAAGGACCATCAGACAAAAACGAATCCCCAACGTTGATTTGTGCCATGTGACCCTCAACGGGAACAGAAACCGAAGAGAGCGGGGCAGGTGCAGGAGCTGGGGTTTGAAACGGATCTAACACCACAACCGGGGCTAACACCTCCATAGAAGCCCCAGAAACCTGCGAAACGTTAATGGGCTGGGACTCGACGAGCAGCCCATCCGGCAGACGATGGAAACGAGAATGAACCTTGACAAAAGTAGACACCAGACCTTCGACAGGAAAATAAGCAAAAGAAACAGGGCCGATGTCACTACTAATAAACGCCAGAAAAGCCTTCACGTCCCGACTGAGGAGGAAACCAGCAAACCGAACGGCTTCGTCCAACAACTCTTCAGCCAAACACTCCTCGAGCGGACCAGAGCACAACTCCAACCCTTCCATGTAGCGCTCGGCAAGGGACAGACTGAGGGAGTCCAGCTGAACCACCACGCTAAGCGCCTTAACCCTCTCCCACCGCTCAACTCCAATGCTACCACAGGCTCTCGAGGCATGTTCTATCCATAGCCCGAGCGCCTTCCGCTCCTCAGACCTCATCTCCATCCCTTTTTCCTTCGATATTGTTCATTTTGTATTGTACCATTTTTTGATTTAAGTATACTTTTATTTTTCTCATTTATCACCTTTTCTTTTCTTTCTATTTCCTCCTAGTTTTGCTTATTTTTTATTTCATTTGCATTCTCTACTTTTTCCTTCATTTTTTCTAGCAACATCCTCACACAATGTCACAGTTTCATTTTCTCCTTAAAACTTAACTTCATTATCTCTTCTCTTTCCATTTTCTTGTTTTCTTTGCATGATTTATTTTTTTGTGGTCCGGAAAATTCTATGGATGTATATTTCTCATATGGTTCTATTATTTTGGTCTCCTTTTCTATTTGTGTCCCTTCCTCTTTGTAAAATCTCTTTTCAATATGTATCTTCTTCTCACAATTCCGTAGTATATGTCCATTTTTTCCACACCAATAACATGTTATTGACATTCTCCATTGACCATTTTCTCTGTAGTTTTGATACTTTCCATCCCATCCTTCATTATAGTTATTGCCTCTATAAGTGCGAGGATAATTTCCTCTATTAAAGTTATTTCCTCCATATCTCCCATAGTATCCTCTGTAGTATCTCATTTTACTATCTCTTAAAAATTCATCATGATATCCATTACTTCTTTGATCATTATTAAGGTACCCTCCTCCATTACTTTGATCAAGTATTTGTTTTAATTGTTGTAATTCATTCTAAAACTTCTCCAATTTTAATACCATTTCACGCTCTCTCCTTCATGGTTTTGCTTCTAGTTTTGATGCCATTTCCACTGCTTCAATGAATGTCATGAAATATTTTCCCTCAATTAATAATATTATATAAGGTAACAATGATAAACAACTCAATTCTCCTTTTCTCGTTTGGTGGTTCATCTAATTTTTGCACTATATTCTTAAATCTCTGATAAAATTACTATATAAGGTTAAAGATGTACGCAGAAATACACCACTACTACACTAAGGACATAAAAGTAACTAACAATAAGCAAAATAATTTAATCCCAAAACTTCAATCTTTATTCATATATCAAAATGCATTACATCAGTCTAGTACATATACATTTCTTTCGTTCTAACCTCTCTTTTATCTTTCTTACAATATCTCAAAATGGCACTCTCACATAAGTCTTTTGTGAGGCACTCACTTCTTACATTGATTCCTTTCTTTATTCTTCATGTTTTCCTCATCTCTTCTCACTCATTTTCGTGATATTCCCTTTACCCCTCATTTTACATCATTATATAGTCTTTAAAAGGCAAAAGGTATGTCTTTTCACTCATTATGACTCATGTGTAACCATTGGTTAACACTAATTTTGATGATTAACTAGTAATTAGTGAATATTTACACATATATCATCGTATTTATGTATTGTTCTTGTGTAAACTATTATTTATTCTTCATTATTATCATTCTAATATATTTTTGGCTTCCGTGGTGTATTATAGTGTTCATATAAATCTGTGAACATCATAAAACAACTTTGTAATATGAATAACTTTTTTATGCCAATGTCATCTTCTATCTTATTCAGTCTTTGATTTGTCTTTGTTTTGCATCTCTTTGTTGGCTTCCACGATTCCTATAGTATCTCGTGGCTTCATTCGATGTAACGAAACTTTTACCATTCTCTCATGGCTTTTATCCATATATCGCAACTTTATTTAATTTCACGCAGCTCTATTCTTTATCGAGGTTTCTTCTAGTATAACAGGGCTATCTCTATGTATTGCGGCTTCTAGTGTTTATCGTGACTTTCTCCTTTTATGCGTGGAATCTTTCTTTATTCGCGGCTATCTTCTATCCCCCGCGATTACCTTTATCTCTTCAAAGATTTCTCCAAACTTTGGTGGATTTATATATATTTCCACTACTTATACCAAAATTTGATGAAGACTCGTGTCAACAATGATCAGAGCTTTCCGCTCACCAACATAAAGTGGGGGGAAAATGTAGTCACAAAATCATGTAGTTTAGACATTATTTAATACCGGTCTCATAATACTATTTAGAAGGTTTTGAGTGAACAAAGTACTCATTAACCCCGTCTTTTGGCCATCTTATTTTATTTTATTTTATTTCGTCATTCCCGACCTTTTACATCCATATGCCCAATGTGTTTCGATCATTTGTAGTTATTTTATCCTCGACTAGTGCACCTAGGCGGTGTATTGGGTGCCCATGGGCGCCACGATTCTTCTTGAACTTTTGCACAACTTTTTTGGAACTTTCTAGCCATTTCTCATTCTTATATTTTTGATGGTTATCCATTTTCGAGTTAATTAGGAAATTATATCTAGATACCTCTATAAATGTAAAGTCACGAGACCATAATGAGGGACCTAACACTAATCACTACTATCATCCATCTAGAGTTGCATCCATCTATTGCATTGGAGATCACTTGCATCCACATAGCTCCATCACAAGGCACAAGGCTTGGACATCTGCATCACACTTCATAGAGGGGGAGATTCTATTCTATTCCATGCACACATTGTTGTTGCGAGACTCACAAAGAACCCTGGATGCAAATCAGGCTTCTAGGTTGATGTTCAGGCATCTAGTGTGATTGCACAACATGGAATCTTTTCTCTAAGCGTGGGACTTGTAAAGATGAGAAAAGATTCTCCGAGAGAAGGTGGTTCCTATTCCTCTATTCGAGATGCACACAAAAAATGCAGAGGGTTTGCTAAAACCTAATCTAACTTGCCAAGGAGACAGGGTAAGGAAATGCATAGAATAAAACCTAAACTACAAAGGTGATGCACCGAGGAATGTTAGACACTCATTTTGCAAATTTAACACAAACCACATAGATGCAATACAAACACCATGCACAGGTAACCAAACTGCAATAAGAGATCAAAATGACAACAATGAATACATGAGAGGGTCGAGAGTCAATCACAACACATATATTATTGCTCAAGAGTCGATACAGTACATTGCAGTGGCCAAGAGGCAAAAAGGACTGGCATTACAACCCATATGGGAGGTTTGAAAGCTCCACAAATTCTCTGGCAAGCGAGGGAATAAGGGAGGATGCAAAACAAAATGTCTCACCCTTAAAGGAGCTCTTCTTTACAATATATATCAAGAAATGAGAGAGGGAAGAGAGATGAAATCCAGAATCGCCCCCAACCACTTCTTGGTAGCATTTAAAATCATCTCGTTATGAAAAAGTGGCGGATCCTAGCAAAATGGTGAGCTTTCTAACGGGAGAGCGGCGAGTATGTCTCTCGCATTAAAGTTGGTTGTTGAAGCATTACTTCTGTCTATCACCACGCGTCAGAGATGTTTTCTTAATTTTCTCCCTCCAAACTGCACCAAAATGTGAGATTGATCCTAGAATCATGTAGAGAATTTCAACAGCTTTCCGTTGATATAAAGAACGTGCAAATCCGAGCTCTGGATCGAAAGATACGAAGGTCTGAAGATTTAGGGCACAAAACAGGCAAGAACAGGTTTTAAAATCTTTTCCCGCTCTGCCATCTGGATGACACGTGGCAGGCCCTGATTCACTGAGTAATTCTCTCTCTCCACCTTTCTCGCGGGCTTTCCTTTGAAATTTCCTTGTGGGCCCTTACACTTGGACACGTGGCACTGTTTCATTGGTTCGGGCTTTTCCTTCAAAAATCGCCCCTTTGACCTTTGGACCTTTCTCCTTGTGACACGTGTCATGATCTGGTTGGTCCGCGGGTCTGCCGGCTCTTTCGCGTCCACCGCGTCTTTTTGCCGGATGTCCCAGTGCTTCGCGGGACAGAATCCTCCGATCCGCTGAAATGGGCTTCCTCGTCCCTTTTCTGTTGGTGACACGTGGCATGATCTGATTGGCTTTCGGCTCCTTGCCTATTCTGTGTCCCCACGCGTCCCTTTGTCCCAAATGTCCTTGTCTTTGAAGTTTCTATTTCGGCCGATCCGGCCGGTTCAAGCGTCCTTCACGTCCATTTGTCCCAATTGCTCCCGTGAAAGGACTTGGACAAATTTTCTTTCTTTCACCGGTTCGGGCATTTCGCGTCTATTTTTCCCGATGTCCCTTTTATGTTTGGCCCATTTGGAGGCTTTTCGGCCGATCCGCGCCTTCCGCGTATAGTTGTTCCAACTGTCCCAAAGTGGCCTTAAGCGAGGACTTAGCCAATTTTATGATTTTCTCCCGAATAAATCACCCAATTTTACGATTTTCCCCTGAATCAATCTACTTGCTTGGAACTAAAAAACTCTGATGCATGTTATCAAATTAACTCTGGGGGGTGAAATTTGGATAACAATTTGGTGACTTTTCGGGGTCACCTGCCTGCTAGGTAGAAGATCAGTGGCCTTTTAGCAATCCATTGGGCATGGAGTCATAGGCAATAACTTGAAACCAACTTTGACGATATCGATCCAGCTCGATACGATCGTAACTCCTTCTCTCGAGAGCACGCCCGAATCAGTAGAAAACCAACCCAGAGCAACAAAACACTGTGCCAAAGCACTTAGGGAAATTGAAACCTAACTACAACAAGACAATGTGCATACGCACTTAGAGGAATTGAAATCTAGGCTAATATTTACAAGGGTAAAACTTTTTCTTTTCAGTAGCAATGTTTAAGGTAGATTCCGTTGACCGGAATCGGAGTTCTTCTCCGTCCAATGTAGACAATTGGAAGGCATTGCTATTCTTACATTCCATGACCATGTAGGGGCCACTCCAAATGGCATCAAACTTGGAATGCCTTCCTGGTTTTGCCCGATCTGCATCCCATTTCAGAACTAGGTCCCCTTCCTGGAAGGTCCTTGCTCTTGCTTTCTTATCAAACCATCTTTTCACTAAGGCCTGATCTTTCTCAATTGTTTGAACTGCACGTTCTCTAATTTCTTCCAATTCCATCAACTCTGCATACCTGGCCTCCATTGGTTTGAACTCAGCCAACTCCAACTGCTTCATGAACTCCAATGCAGGCAGTTCTAATGATATAGGCAATACTGCCTCTTTTCCATAGACCAACTTGTAAGGGGAATTACCTGTAGACCTCTTTGGTGTTATTCATCGCCCCATAATGCTGATTTTAGCTTGGTATGCCATGTTCTTTGATTTTCATCCGAGTCCTCCCGATGATTCTTAGCAAATTTTTGTTCGTGGACTCTACCTGTCCATTACCCTGTGGGTAATAATTGGAAGAGGTGCTCAAGTAGATTACATTCTTGACAGCCCATTCTGTAATCTTGGAACCTACGAATGCCAATGCATTGTCGATATGATAGTGGCCAAACACCGAACACAGTCACTATTCCTTCATAAAATTCTAGTATATTAGACTCGTTTACCTCTTTGAGCGCTCTTTGCTTGATCCACTTGGTGAAGTAGTCCGTTGCCGTGAGAATACACTTGTGGCCTTGGCTTGAGTTTGGGTTGATGACCCCGATGAAGTCCAATCCCCATTGCAGGAATGGTTGGTCAACCAAGATTGGGTGCAATGGAAGCGCTGCTAGTCTTTCTTTGCCCGTGAAGAGTGCACATTTCTTACACTTTCTTGTCCATGTATAGCGGTCATTGAACACCGTGGGCCAATAATACCCTACCTTTATTATCTTGAGAGTCACATACTCGTGGGGCAAAATGTCCTCCAGAATCTCCATCGTGAAAATCTCGTAACACCCTCTCAATTTGACCAGTCCCAATGCACCTCAATAGAACCCCATTGATGTCTTTCTTAAACAAAACACCATCAAAAGTACATATGGAATGACTTGTAATCAAGTATCTCCTCTTTGCTTTGCTCATTTCGGAGGGCATATTCTGTCTCGTAGGAAGTGTATCATATTCTGAGTCCAACAAGGAGTAGGCACATCATCATTTTCATGTTCTTGGCCATCCTGTAGTACCAAGACAGTCTCTTTTTCATCACCTGCTTCAACTTTGTTGACTCAAGGCTAGTTGTTCACATAGTTTCTTTCCATGTACTAGTTTGGTGACCTTGATCTTGATGTCATATTCCATAACACGAGTTATCCACCCCGCACGCTTCTCATTCGTATCCTTGTTTAGAAGGAAGTCCTTGACTCTGCATGAGAGACCAATAATTGGATCTTGTTGTTTGAGACTAGGTGCTTGAATTTCTTTAAACTCCCGATCACTTGCAAGTACATGCTTTTAATGAAAGAGTATATAGTTTCGTATTCCTCCAAGCCTTGATCAAGAAAGCAATGGTTGTTCTAATCCTTCTTTGTTTTGTTGTGCGGGATTGCGAAATTGTGTCTCCACCACCGAAGCCATATAACACGAAGTCCTTGGAGAAGTCTGGATTGACGAGAGTTGGGGCTTGAGATATAGCCTCTTTTATTGCCTCAAAACTTGCCTTGCCTTCAGATGTCCACTTAAATGCCATGCTCTTCTTTAACATCAGCGTTATTGGCTTTACGAGAGCTGCAAAGTTTGGAACAAACCTGTGGACAAAATTGATCCTTCCCAAGAAGCTTTGAAGAGCCTTCTTGTGACTTGGCAATGGCAATGCTTGAATTGCTTCAACCCGTTCTGGGTCAATCGTCAACCCTTCCTTTGAAACAATATGGCCTAGAAGTTTTCCCTCGTGAGCCAAAAATATGCACTTTTTGGGATTCAATGATACCCCAAATCTTCTACATCTCTGAAATACTTGCCTCAAATGACAGAGGTGATCCGCTGCATTTTTTGAGAATACAGTGATGTCGTCAAGATATATCAGAACTATTTTGTTGATCAACCCCTTAAATGCCATATCCATTGCCCTTTGGAAGGTGGCTCCAGCATTTGATAGTCCAAATGGCATCTTCTTGTAGGCATAGGTCCCCCATTTGGTGGTGAAAGCCGTCTTGAATTGGTCATCTTCTTTCACCATCACCTGATTATACCCTGAGTAGCCATCTAGGAGAGAGAATCTCTCTGAACCGGATACTACTTGCAATATTTGTTCCATTGAAGGAAGTGGGTAATGGTCTTTGAGAGATGCCCTATTGAGGTCCTGGAAATCTACACACAACCTGATTTCTCCACTCTTCTTCCTGACCGGAACCAAGTTTGCAACCCAGCTTGAGTGCTTGATCGGGAATATAATGCTTGCCTCTATTAGCTTGTTAAGCTCTTTCTTCATTAGAGGCTCAATGTGAGGGTTGACAGTCTCGCTTACGCTCGCGATGGGTTTAGCATCCGGATCCAATTCTATGGTATGTTGTGCCAACTTGGATTGAATCCTCTCAAGTCCTCATAGCTCCAAGCGAAGACATCTGGAAATTCTTGGCAAAGTCAGTATGAAATCTGATTTCTCTTGCTCGGTGGCCACTTTACCAATTTGAAGTATTTTGCCTTCCCCAACCCGAGAATTGGCTCTAAATCTTCTCTCTTGACTTTGTATGTTAGCCTTTTCCTTACGTAATCGGGTCGTTAGGGTTGAAGATAGACTCCAATGTTACTAAACCCTTAGGAAGCTTGTTTATCCGCAAATTTCACTACTTGATCCCCATCTTCTTTGCTCTCTAATCTGTCCCGATTTCTAGGCCGAGAATTCAGCCTCTTCTGTAGAAAATTGATGATCTGTGATCGTTCTCAAACACCTGCTAGCTTGTGTTATTATCTGGAACTAACTTGGCCTCACAATCGGATGGATATGTGGCCGTGTTTTCCCTTTTGATGTTGTCAACCACATCAAACGTTACTCCAACCGCTTGCGAGCCTATCCGCGGCTTCATTTTTCTTCCTGGGTATGGACACAATGTTGAAAGCTTCGAAATCCTCAATGAGGTCCCATACCCTATTCTTGTAGCTCCTCAGCAAGTCGTTCTTCGTAGCATGTTGTCCTCTAACTTGGTTGACGATTAGCTCGCTATCCCCGAACACCTGTAAGTTATTTATCCCCTTTTTCCTAGCCCAATGAAGTCCATGAATCAAGGCCTCATATTCAGCTGTGTTGTTTGAACAAGAAAAACTGAAACGAAAATCTGAATAATATTTGATGCCTTGAGGTGAAACAAGCATGGCTCCACCTCTCACCTGCGCCTTTGCCTACCCTTGATCCGTCAAAAAAACCGCCATACCTCATTGTCATCATTATGGCTTGGCTTGGTGATGCTAGGAACAGGTTGATTTTCTTCGTGTATACAATAGACTCCTAGCTCAGATTCTTCTACTTCTTGATAGGGATCAAAAGCATGTATCTTGTTTGCCCATTCATCGAGAGTTAGGTCCGGGATACTTCCAACCTTGGTGTCAGCCTCATCAGTACTAGGGTGACCTTCTTTATCAAATGCTGAGCAATTGGCATTAATTTGACTAGGAGTGTAAGGCTCAATATGGAAGTTTGCAATAGGTTCGAGACCTAATTGTAGCCTTAGTTCCATACCTTGTTCTAAACAAAGCATGTGAGACCAATCGGCGGAGAAAAATACCCCCAATCTTAGCTATGAAGTCCCTTGACAAGAAAAGGGCAAAGAGTGGTGGAAGGTCTATGATTGATATATCTTGTAAGACAACAACATTTGGACATGCATGCAAGGTAAGACTCAAGTTTTTAATCACTCCAATCATGCTGCTATTGTTCTCCCATCCAATTGCACTACCCCTTTAGATATTACTTCATATTGGAGACCCAAATGATCGCTATTTGCTTGGGCATCATTGAGCTACTTGCCCCGGAATCAATCATGCAATTGTGTACTAGTTTATCCCCAATGATTAATGAAACATAGAAAGGAGGGGGCTTCGACATTTTACCTTGTTGTGCTCCATGACTTCCTTCAGGCTGGGCAGCATTTGTAAGCACTTTGTCTTGCATTTGAACACGGCCGATTCAAGTTGACCGATCCTTCATGGCAGGCTTACAGCAGATGTCTTTGTCTGGGATGGATAGGGATTCCCACATTGATATATTGACGTTAGTCTTCTTCATCTGTTCAATGATACTTGAACGGGATGAAGTATCCTTTTGTTGTCCCTTGGTTTGTACACTTACTCCTTATACGTGGGCAGCAACATGGCATTTGAGTTGGCCTAGGGGTTGTTCTTGGTTGCCCTTGTGTATTTGGAATCTGGACTCGCTTGCCAATCATTTGTGGAGCCGAGGAAGGTGGTGGATTGGTCTGGGCTAATGGCATTCTTCACCCAAATTTCTCCTCTTTGACCTTGTGTTAGCTACGACACTGGAGAAATCGCTTGATTCATGCCACGAAATCTTCGCTTGCCGGTTGGGCCAAAGAACGTGGTGTCATTTGGGGCTGATTGTTGTTGGAATGTTTCTTGTTGTTGATCGTTTCCTTGATCGCCTCGCCCACACACAGTAGTTTTCACCATCGGTGCTTGATTGAGAGCACCATTGAAACACATGGATTGGTTATGAGGCTCGTTGCATGGAAAGCACCGGTCATATTCCTTAGCAATGTTGTTACGTGTTGGCACTAATGCCTTAGAGGCAGATATAGCATTTGGATTATAGGGCTGGAATGGTCTATTAGAGGGAGGCCTTGTTTGATTCACATTTGCAATTGGATTAGGTGGTCTTTGTGGTTGGTATGGCTGCTATTAGGGGTGAGCTTGAGGTTGATAGGAAGGTCTAAAATCTTGGGCTTGTTGCCTCTTAATAGTAACCACTCATTTCCCAAATTTTGCAATCAAGTTTCATGACATCTTGGAGTTCATTCAAGCACTTGAGATGAAGTGGAAGCTTCATTTGAACTCGATTTCTAGGAGTAGGAACAGGAGCCAAAGTGGGTGCTTGACTACGCTGGATTTTCTAAGTTTGGATACAAGGGCATGGGAGGCCTAGGAGCTAGTTTACCACCTTGAATAAGGCAGGTTTTTCGCTCTAATGGCAATGCTTTATAAGCCATAGGGATTGTTGTGCCTCCCATGGACTGAATTAACATAGAAATATCATAATTCAAAGCTTTAAGGTAATATAGAAAAGCACCTTCTGCTTTGTTGGCTTTGACCGCCACCGGAATCCTATCCCAAGACCTTTGAAATCTGAAGTTGAAGTCGATCCACCGCTCGTTGGGGGCTCTCTTGATAGTTGTCACTGCTCCAAAGAGACAAGTTGTCTCCCTTCTCTCCAAATTTCTCGTGAAGTGCAATACACACTAATTCCAGTTTGTGATAGAACCAGCTCCAAGGCTCCTAAACCATTGTAATGCTTTACCCTTGAAGGAAGATGTTAGTAACTTGATGACCACTTACATTTCATTGATTTCATGGATTGCGCAAAGGTTAGCAATATCTTTAACATGATCACCTGAGTAGTCCGATTTTCTCCTGAAGTAGGGAATGTTCTTCAAGGCTCGCAATAGGAACTGGATGTCAGTGCATTGAGAGCAAGTGGCTCGCTTTGCTGTGAAGTTGACGTAGGGATTGTTCTCGAGACATTCTAATCGGTCTTAAAACCCTTGTATACCGATGAAAGGCCTATCAGTGGAGGAGTTGAGAGAGTTTTGTTTGGTGGAGATGGAGACCTTTGAATCCTTCTTCCTCTTTGCCTTCTTCTTGAGATAATTGCAGGTATTCAAACAAACGCTTCTTCTTCTCCAACTCTTGACCTTGTGGTGATTCTTCTCATGAGTTTTCAGGCTGCGCATTTGCTGAAACCAGCTTGATTCTTCCCCAGGTGGAGTCGCCAGATATGCAAATAATAGCTCTTATAAGCAAGAAAACTGCAGCAGATGCATATCAACTTTCTGCTGTGATAAAAATGAGACCTCTAAGTCCCACCGGGCAAGTGTCATGCCAAAAGCTGTTGTTGCTGGACTCACAAAGACCCCCGGATGCAAATCAGGCTTCTAGGTTGATGTTCGGGCATCCAATGTGATTACACAACATGGAATCTTTTCTCTAAGCATGGGACTTGTAAAGATAAGAAAATATTCTCTAGAGAAGGCCGGTTCCTATTCCTCTGTTAAGATACACACAAAAATGCACAGGGTTTGCTAAAACCTAATTTAACTTGCCAAGGAGAGAGGGTAAGGAAGTGCATAGAATAAAACCTAAACTACAAAGGCGATGCACCAAGGAATGTTAGACACTCGTTTTGCAAATTTAACACGAGACCACATAGATGCAATACAAACACCATGCACAAGTAACCAAACTCGATAAGAGATCAAAATGACAACAATGAATACATGAGAGGGTCGAGAGGTTTGACCTTTGGACCTTTCTCCTTGTGACACATGTCATGATCTCGGGTGGTCCGCGGTTTACCGGCTCTTCGCGTCCACCACGTCTTTTTGCCTTAGATGTCCCGGTGCTTCGCGGACGAAATCCTCCGATCTCGCCCGAAATGGCTTCCTCGTCCCTTTTCTCATTGGTGACACGTGGCATGATCTAATTGGCTTTGGATCCTTCAGGTATCCATTCGTCCCGCGCGCCCTTTGTCCCAAATGTCCTTGTCTTTGAAGTTTCTGTTTTGGCCGATCTGGCGGTTCGCGTCCTTTCGCGTCCATTTGTCCCAAATGTCCCGGTAAAGGACTTGGACAAATTTTCTTTCTTTCGGCCGATTCGGGCATTTCGCGTCTATTTGTCCCAGATGTCCCTTTTCTGTTTGGGCCACCTGGAGGCTTTTCGGCCGATCCGTGCCTTCCGTGTATAATTGTTCCAACTGTCCCAAAGGTGGCCTTGAGCAGGACTTAGCCAATTTTACGATTTTCTCCTGAATCAATCTACTTGCTTGGAACTAAAAACTTTGATGCATGTTATTAAATTAACTCTAGGGGGTGAAATTTGGATAACACACATTCTATTACATTTTCTACATTTAGCTATTTCTCGCTACTTCACAAAGTGCGACTGACATAAGAGCGCTAGAAACATTATGCACACACTCACCAGAACTACATTTAGGTCCGAAATGTAGTGCAATGCTTAGTTAGTAAGCCCACTGTTGTGGCAGTTGAGGTTAGTTTGACCCATTCATTTGCATTGTTCTTTTTTATGGAATAATATTTTTTTAGGGTTTCGCAGGTCTTTGTATTCATCTTGGATTATTGGTGACATCCGGTATGGGGCGGTGAACTTAATGCGACAGACAATGAGGGTTTTGGACCATCATTTGAACCTATAAAGATCAATTCCAAAGCTTTTCCATAGACCAGGGCACCTATTTTCCATACCAAAGCACCCATAGTGGCCCAATCCCTCTCCATGTGCTACATTCTAGATAAATAATCCAAATTCATCCTTTTCGAGGATTTTGCATAGTCGTTCTGGTTCCAGATTCTCCAGGTCACCTCTGTGACATTTCCTACGAGCACCTTCTATTCAACTAAGTTCTTTCCTCTTTCCTCTTACATATTAGGGTAAGCATTTCCTTTCGCATCATTTCTTGGATCATCTTCATATTTATTTACAGCATCTATTTACTTTATTTACAATTGTTCATATCTTAGATTAACTATAACTATCTCCCATATCCCCCATATCTTAGAAAAGGATTGATATGTACTATCTATTTGACCGGAGCGCATGGAGAGGGATTGGGGCACTTGCGGGCTCTCTAGTATGTAAAATGTGTGCCTTAGTCTATGCAAAATCTTAGGAACTAATCTTTACTGACTTTGTCAGATGGTATGAAACCCTCACTATCTGTCACATTAATTTCGGTGCCTCGTACCGAATGTCACCAATAATCCAAGATGAACAAAAAGACCTACAAAACCCTAAACAAACATCAATCCCTAAAAAATAAAAATGCAAACAAATGGGTTGGATGACCTCGATGCCACAACAAAGGGCTTACTAATCGGGTGATGCACTACATTTCAAACACAAATGTAGTTCTAGTGAGTGTGTGCTTAATGTGTCCTGGCGCTCTTGTGTCGGTCACACTTTGTTAAGTAGTAATCGATAGTTAGATGTAGAAAATGTAATAAAATGTGTGCATGGATAGAATAGAATCCCTCCCGCTATGAATTGTTATCCGGATGTCCTAGCCTTGTGCCTTGTGATGGAGCTATGTGGATGCAAGTGATCTCCAATGTAGTAGATGGATGCAAGTGATTCCTAAATTCTCATCCACCCCATTAACCCTCTTAACTCTTATTTTCATCTCGTTATAAACTGACATTATTTAACCCCCTTCATTATTCCTAATCCCATCTAAGTACCCATTAATTATTTTAATCACCCACCCCATTCCTAACATTTATATTATTAATATTATATTATTATTATTTACTACCCCCATTTAACACACTTAATTTTCTCACCTACCTCCCCCTAATCTCTCCATACACAACCATGCAAGCCTTATTAGCCTGCCACCTATTTTCCCGCCATTTTAACACCCCCTTTTTGAAATCTAATTTGACCTACACATGCCTAACTTAGAGTCTGCTCATGTCGCCAACAACTCATCGGGGTCGCCATCGACCCTATTTAGCTCCAGGGAAACCAGAAAACATGCAAAATATAAGGAACAAAGCACCAAAGATACCTCCAAGCAATTTCGATCCTCCTTAGATCCATCCTCTCATCTCATCAACTTATCAAAATCCTATACCCTGCTCTGGTTGTCGTTGACCCTACCCAGTCGTTGTTGACCCAACCCTTATCCCTATCCAATCGGTCATCCTTTCCATCCTATCTATCATATAACCACCCTAACATCAAAATCAACATTACAGAGTCAACATATAACCCATGTTTCTATATTTCTTTACCTACTTTACATCGGTCGTCATCAACCGTACCAACCTTCCTCGAGTCGTCATATATTCACTCCCTATCCCCATCAGATCTATCATATTTAACACCCCTTTTCTCATCATCATCATGACATCAGATTCAACAACCTTGTAGCATATTCTAGCTCTGTTCATGTTCAACCTTCAATCGAGCTTCGCACAGTGATGATGTAGACCGTGCCCCGATCTACCCCCATGTCACCGTCAACTTGTTCCTTATCCTCATCATCTATTATATCCCACCGCCTTTTATCTCATCCTCATCCTAACATAAGATTCAATAGTTACGCATCAGTTCTAGTTTTGTTCCCATAGATACTGCAATCGCCCAAGCATAAGTATCGGTCACCGTCCACATGTCGAAGCTGCACCAGTGTCGACGTCGACCTATTCGGTTTGGTTTATTTTTCGTTATTTTTGTAATCGCTTATCATTTCCGTATCTATTGTAGATTATATCTCTCTTTTTGTTTATTATATGCATCCTTCCATCTCTCATCATTTATCAACATCTTTTTATCACATGGGTTGACATCCATCCTAGAAGGTTTTTTACTTCTCGGGACCGACTTTGTCTAGAACCCACCGTCTTCATTACTAATCTTTATCATATTTAGTTCTCTTAGTTGTGTAGGTAATCAATCTTGTAGTGGATAGGACCTCTTCTTTTGTGCCCATACCATCTTCATCGACATCTACATCAAGAGGTCACTTAAACCCTCCCATACTTTAGGGTTTCTTGACTTCTCGTATATTTTTCACTATTCTGAAACAACAAGTCGGAATTCTCATCAAACAATACGGATAGAGTGGAAATACGGGACACGATCCAAGAAGATGTTAGGTACAACTAACAAATGCATATGCAAATAGATGAGTTGATCACTTTGCATGTTCCCATTGTCGAAATTTGGCCTCGGGAAAATTCGGCGACCAAGAAACATTACCATTCAAAACATGACAAGGAAAGTTTTCATAGACATCATTGTTCACAAATAAGTCTTACACTTTTTCTAAAATTTAGTTTAAAACATGATTAGTAGAGAAACATTTATCACAAATTGGATGGATTTTATAGATGGAAACATTATATTCTTCTTAGTATGCGACACATCGTGGAATTACTTCTACAAAGTTAAAATGCTCATGATCAATCAATTAAGCCACACTTATGTCATGGTCTCATGGAAGGGACGATGCATATATTTTTCTATAAGTTTTGAAAACCTAACCTTTTATTTTATAGAAATAGGTTATATTCTTTTTATTTTGAGCTAATTGAGAAAGGGAGCATCGGGTGATCAAGTGACACCATATAAATTATGTAATCCAACGTTTTGTCTAACTCCTTCATCTGGTTCTCATCCCCGCTGATAAGAAAATGACCTGCCCCCTAAATCTCTTTAGCATCCTTCTCTTTCTTTGGGGATGTACTGATTATTTTCACATGCAAGCTAAAGGCTTACCCCAATTTAATTGCCATGTGACTGACACCCCCATGTCCCACCACACTGAGATGATTCCTTGGCTTTGTCATTCCAAAGTATATCATGGGGTTCTAAACCGATATTCCAACATATTACAAGGGGGCGGCCTCATCATCAAATGGCAGCTTTTAGTTACCGTAATTATAACACTGATTGCATATCAAAAATACAATTTGAAGACTATAGTATAATCTCCCTTCGGCGGTAGTAATAAACATCAATAGCCTAAAAGACACAAAAAAATAAAAATCAATGCACAAACATTAGAATCTGCCCGAAATAATATGGATGATCCAGGTTATTCTATTGTGAGCTAAATGGGCTTCAACAAGAATGTCACATCAAATTAGGATACATGATGAAGTCCCTTGATTTTTTTGAAGAAAATTGAATACAAAACTTCAATTCAGTTGATACATTATTATTATTATTATATTATTTACAATATATTATAATAATATTATAATTATAATTATAATATTAATATAATTATGTATAGTGTTGGTAGCGTAAATTATTGGTCAGTTTCCAAACAAAACAAAAACAGGAGAAAAAGGCTCACGCACAGTGTCGGTTAAAAAAAGTTTCATGCACAGTCTGAGTTGGTCGCCGCGAAATTATTGTTGTCGCCGGAGGGTTGAGAGGCTTTGGTGTTTACTTTTAATTTTTTTGTTTCCTCCTGCAAAATCTCTACCGCAAGCGAGCAATCTAGCCATGAAAATTAATCTCATTTGGAGCATGCGAGTTGTTTAGTTTATGTACATGATGTTGGTAGGTGGTATTGTAAGGGATAAGATGTTTGGGCACAACAAGCTAAGTTGCACGAATGTACTAACCAATATTATGGACTCGTATCCCACATATCTAGATTTTTGACATTGTATCTTATTAGGAGATAATGAGTCTATCAAGCATAACGAAAAAGTGTTTATGCACATAAAACCTTGTCGTGGGGTCTTCACTCACAATAACATATTTACAAAAAATGACAACTTGAATTTTTGACATTGATTTTGATGACTAGACAAAATCGACCTTTGACAATACGACTATTTATCGATTGCCACTCTTAAACAAAACATGTAAAAATAGTATTGACTTAACTTAAAAAAAAATCCAAATGAAAAATTAACTATTTAATTATGATACAACAAAAAATACTCAAACTATTACCAATACTAAAAACTAAATCAATGATGTTGATTTAGAATTTAAAGCAAATGAGTATTTACCTAAATGGGAATATAACAAGTCTGGACTTGATTATGCAACCAAAAATAATAAACACAAACTATAGACTTGATTTTTAAATGAACCACATCGTAAATAAGCGCTAAAACAAAATACTACACATAAGTAACCAAATAATACGAGTGATGGGATTGTGGTGTTAGGATGTGGGAGAAAACACGTATATACACAAATGTGAGAGATAAACATACACAAGGATGAAAACATGCACGGAGTGAAGTGTGAGAGGCTTCTGCCACCAAGATTGCTAAGTATAAATAGTGATTACAAGATTATGCAAAAGTTGTAGTCTTGAAACCAAATGCAACGTGAAAGGCAAAAGCAATCTGGGTGCGATGAGAATGAAACGTGGAGTGTTCAAACTGGAAAGATTAGATGAATATTCGTCGTCCTGATTGCGAAAAAGCTGTCTAATTAATTCTCAATTCTCAGCAGGGTGACAGGGTAACTTGGGAACGGCGTCAAAGCCAAATCAATAAATTATGAAAGTACTACCTAACGTCAAATTTAAGAAACTAATTTAATGGAAGGTGTTGTCTCGTGATGGGACTGGTAGGCGGCGGGCATTTGGCGCGAGAGAGTTATCGTGTACTGAAAGGATAAGGTACCTATGGTTTGGGAAGGGTACTCACCTATACTTACATTGCATCTCTAAACTTTTCCTCGAATCTTTCCCTGTCCTTTGTAGTCAATCTCAATCTCACCGTATTATTGTGTATAGAGGGATAGTTGATAAAGACATTTATCAATGACAGCACATAACACAACCCCTTCACCTTACACATTCTTACCTCTGTAATTATCCGCATCAGATTTGTTCAGGCCAGATTTGTTTATCCGATATATATTTGGCGAGGATAAGGAACACAAGAATTTTAGGAGACGGTGGATATTTATGTGTAGGGAGAGGCACCGGTTGTGGTGCACCCTATCTTTGCACAGTCACTGCGCCACGTCACTGCCACCTGGGCGAGTAAAAACACCACCAGAATATGCAGCACTAAATTCTTGACCTCCTACATTCCTTTGCCACCTCACTGCCACCTCAGCGCCACGTGTATGAGCCGCGTTTTGGGGGGATGTCAAAAAGGCACAGTGTTTTTGGTTGGGACCAGATGTCGTCCATTTCCCGCGCCAGTTGTAGTTCATTCAATTGCCATTCATTGAATGCTCACCCACCAGACGTTAATGCGCGTGCCTTGGTTTATGGAACCTGCCACCGCCAAATCGCGCATTGGGATTTCATGCGAAATGGGAACGAGCTCATTCATTGTTGTTCTCAGCCTGTTCATTTGCAGATCTCCAACGACCATTTCTCCTCGCCTTGCAGATCAGTGGTTGCGTGGGTTTTCTCCACTCCTGACCGACTTCTTCCTCGGCAATGGCTCGGCCTGCTACGAAGATGAGAAGAAAACGCAGAGGTGAGAGGGTTCTCATTCAGGCAATGATCCTTAGTGTTTTTAAACACTGCACTATTATGGAAAGTTTGTTGTTTGCCATTCAGCAAAAGAAATTTATTTTTTCATTTGTCATATTTTACAAATCCAAGCGTAAAATCGTTGGTTTATTGATTTATTTCCTGTGCAATCGTTGGTTTAGGCCATTTCCAAGTATTTGTGCCAGTCTCGGGTTTCAATCCAAAAGAGTAACTTTTCAGTCTAAAAAATTAACCATATCCCCCAGGGTATACCGCCAGTGGCCATGCGTTTTCAACTTGGGTTAATGTCACTTTCTGCTGGTTACTAATTACTATTAATGGGATTCCTTAGTGTTGGTTACTAATTAATTTCTGCTGGTTAATGTCAACGAACTCCTAATTTTCATCCTGGTGAATTTTAGCACGCATTTATTTAATACCCAATTATAAATAGTTCTGGGTATCAAGTAAAGTAACTCTCAATTTTTATCTCTGGGCTGATGTTATAGTTTTGTTACATGAACTGTATTCAATTCATATCCTAGTATATATTTCATTTTTTCCAGTATTCCAAGCCACTTCAATCCGTGCTAATAGCATAGTTACACTTTCACCAATATCCAATCAGTGTAATTTCTGCTTCACCTCTTAGTGTATCCAATTGTTTTCTTTTTCTATCAGTACCCAATTGTTTTTAAAGTACTTAAAGAAGATTACCTCATCATTGAACTTAACGTAATCTATTTTCTAATACCCAATTACCCATTTAAGCAATTTCGTGGTCAAAGCGACGATTTCTAGCAATATCCAAAGTATGGTTATTTTCTTATTTCCCATACCAGTTATCGAATATTTTCTTTGTCTAATTATGTAGACAGATATTTATGGACCATAAAATAGAAAAAATATCACCACTAGAGATAAGATCTCACCACCGGAGATAAGATCTCATACATAAAATGTCTTTCTTTCTATGGAATTTTATTGCTCAAAATGGTTTTCTAGCTTAAAGTGTCTCCCTGGTTTTAGCATGGGCCAAATGCCTTTTTTGGCTTTCAAAGTTTGAAGATAACTTTCATCATTTTTAGCATTACCACTCTCTGTTTCTGCCATTTACATTGTTTTCTGTTGTAATTGCTCACTTCTGTATTAGCATTCTCTCGATCTTGAGTCTAAATGTTTCAAGTGTCTTCCCTGGTTCATATATACATGTTGCTCAATGAATGCTGCATTCGCTTGAACGCATTGCACTGCCAGTGGTGCACCCTATCTTTACGCATCAACATCGCCACATCAACGCCACGTGGGCAAGTAAAATCACCACCAAAATATGCAAAGACTAAATTCTTGACCTCCTACATTCCTTTGCCACCTCATTTCTAGGTCACTCGCCACGTGCGTACGAGCCGCGTTTTGGGGGATGCCAAAAAGACAAAGTGGTTTTTTGGTTGGGACCAGTTCGTCATCCATTCACCGTGCATTGTAGTTCAACTAGAGACAATTAAATGAATGCTCACCCACCAGACATTAATACGCCAACTGAGTTTATGGAACCTGCCACCGCCAAATCCAGCATTGGGATTTCACGCAAAATGGAAACGGAGCACATTCAATGCTGTTTTGGACCTGTTCATTTGCAAAAATCATGCGACCATTTCTCCTCACATTTCATGGCGGTGGTAGCGTGGGTTTTCTCCACTCCTGAACTGCACCTTCCTCGGCAATGGCTCGGCCTGCTTTGAAGATGAGAAGAAAACGCAGAGGTGAGAGGGTTCTCATTCAGGCAATGATCCTTAGTGTTTTTAAACACTGCACTATTATGGAAAGTTTGTTGTTTGCCATTCAGCAAAAGAAATTTGTTTATGATCTATTAAAATAGTGAGCATCATCATACTGATATATTAACATAAGTTTGATTGTATACATAGAACAATGGAAAGTATTTTGATTACATACGCAAAATTTATATCAATATTCTGATTACACTACCAAATAGGGTGTAAAATATAGAGAGTCATCATCATCGACATATTAACATAAGTTTGATTGTATACATAGAACAATGGAAAGTATTCTGATTACATATGCAAAATTTATATCAGTATTCTGATTACACCGCCAAATAGGGTGTAAAATATAGAGCATCATCATACTGATATATTAACATAAGTTTAATTGTATACATAGAACGATGGAAAGTATTTTGATTACATACGCAAAATTTATATCAGTATTATGATTACACCGCCAAATAGGGTGTAAAATATAGAGCATCATCATATTGATATATTAACATAAGTTTAATTGTATACATAGAGGGCTGGAAAGTATTCTAATTACATACGCAAAATTTATATTGCACTATATAACTTTAGAGACTACATAGGAAGACTTCGGTGAATACATCTAGCAAAATGGTATCACCAAAGAAAATTACTACCATCATCATATGGGGTAATAAACATTGTTTACGAGCACATGTTCAATATCTTAGTTAGTATAAGTAATATTGCCCTCTTTCAATATTGCTTTTGGATTTTCTTTTCCTGCCGATACAAAGTTCAATTGCCCAACTGAAAAGGGATTTAGAATCCCTTTTGACAGAGCATTTGGTTGCCCAACTGATAAAGGATCTGGTCCCCCTGCTGAAAAAGGATTTGGTTGTCCGCTTGATAAGGGATTTGCCCCTGTTGTTGACAAAGGAGTTGGTTGCCCTGCTGAAGCTTGCATCCATGGTGGCATTGGAAATGAACTACTAGGACTGCTTGAACTTGTACAAAGTAAATGAGGTGATACATACCAAGATGGAACTGTACAAGAGTTATTCATAAGTGATGGAGGTGTTCCAATTTGAGCATAACCTGGAATTTGAATATTTAACATATCTTGAAAAATCCTTTGATTTTCATGATCAGTTGGAGAACTTACACGCATCCTCTTTTCATATTCCCTTAATTGATTTGCAAGTTCCCTCTCCCTCTTCTCTTGCTCTTTCCTTTATTGCTTGTGTGCCTTCTCAATCTCTTTTTGTTGCTCCTTAGCCTACTTCCCCTTTCTCTTTCAAGCTTCTCCTGTAATTTTTTTTCTTTTGTTGCAAGTCTAGCAACCTTTTTTTTCTTGTGCCAATTCTTTTTTCCTTAACTTTAGTTTTGCTTGTTCCTCCTTCTTTCTTTCCGCATCAACCAATAGCTCCATGTACTCGGGCGGTCAAAATCTTTGAATGCCTACTCGGTTTAATAGAACCATCTGATTTGTTTATGATCTCCTTGGAAGTCGTAGAAAATGGGAAAGTAACGTACCACGTCCATCTTGGATTTCAATCTTTTCGGGTTTGTTGAGGTTCATGTTGCATAACTTCTAAGTTGATTTCATTTTCCTGAGCATCCTCTTGAAATTCGACTTCGTCTTGTTCATCCTCATCTCCAACATCTACATAGTAATGAATTATTGCTTCTTGTTCTAGTCCTTCAGGAAAGGAAGGCAGATTTAAGCTTTGATCTTCTCGTGCTTTGGATGGTAGCTTGTAACCCATTTTTTCATGGCATCCTCTAACCATCGTGGTGGGTTAACTTGACTTAGCAAGGACAAATCATTATTACTTACAAAATCAAAGACCCCTCATTATTGTTGATGATGTTACTTGGGTTTCCAAGAGCACCGCTTAGCTCACTCCATGTGTTGCAAATTTTTCCATATCATCTCTTGAGTCAACATTTTGCATGAATTGAGTTTCGGTACCACCTCTTCACTATTATTTAATTCAGGATTTATTCGTTGAGATAGGCTCAAAATGTTTGTGACAGCATCAACATCTTCCTCACCTTGCATGTCAAATGTCTGGCTACATGCCATGTCATTTAGGAGAGCATCATAATTTAATGGCCAAATACCGCTTCTTTTGAAACCTGTAATTATGTTAGATGGTGTTAGTGCCTTTTTTAAGGCTCTACTTACAAAGCTCAACAATGCCATTCCTTTTCACATCTCGCACATTGTTCTCTCGCCATCCATCTGGACCTCTCAACTCTAAAATATGTCTTGAAAGCGCCGAACACACTCACGTCAAGAGGTTGCAACTTATGACTAGTATGTGTGGTAGTGTTATCAAATCAATGCCCAATTTGTTTGCCTCCTCCACGCTTTGTAATGCTACATGGCTGCCATGGCCATCAAATATCAATAGGTGTCTATTATTTGGAGAAACACCTCCTGGTACTGAACGTGCAAAATGGCATAGCCAATTTAAAAACAATTCCTTTGTCATCCATGCATTTGGATGTGTAGCCATACATGCTCCAGGGTCACAATTTTTAATGTAATTCTTTATCATTCTCTTTCCCTTGAACAAATAAAATCCTGGGATTGACAAACCTGCTGCATTGACACAACACAATATAGTGATCCACTCCCTGCTCTTTGGTATTACCTTTAGGACATTACAACTGCCCCTCTTAGCAATTACACGCACTCCACAATTTCTCCCAGCCTGCAAACCAGTCTCATCACAATTCCAGATTTTATGAGCGTCGTATGAATAGGTTCCATAGCATTTGGCCAAATTATCATAAAATTTGGTTACTATTACAGGCGCAAGTTTAAAGCTCTATCCCTATCAAGTCCCTCAGCCGGTTCGGATTGCAAGGTCTGGATGACGTTTTCTAAATCCAGCCCACCATGATTTACCAGGAAACCCATCTTTGAAGGGGTTTTGTCTTGTTTCACAAATCTGAGCAACATTTGCCTTTAGCTACATTAACTCCAAGCCATGACCCATATCAGCCATTTCTTTACACCATTCAACAATTTCCTATTCTTCTTCTTCAGTTAGAACTGTTGGAGGACCCCTCCTCTTTGTGTGGGTGAGACCATTTAGCCAATAGTGTAATGATGTGGGTGGAATGGAATACTTCTTTGTTGGTGCTCTAACTGAGAACCCATTAAACTCAACATCGTCTATCGCCTTTTCCATATCTTCTTTTGTCCAACCTCGGATGACACCAAGCTTCTATGTTGCAGATGTTCTTTGAACTGAGACAATGGGTGGGTTTCTACATTCTGGTTCAATACCAGTTGGTGCTGAATTATCCTCTTTATCACTTACATTATGTGATAATTGTACACCTCTCACTTTGGGCCTCCTTGATCTTCTAACAATAGCACCTTTTCTCATGGTGTAAATGAAATACCCGATTCACGACATGAAATACAAAATAGAAGTACATGGTTATCAACTCAATTCTAATTGTTGAAGGAAAGATGATTGTTGAAAAGAAACTATAAATATACCAAAAATGACTACTGGAATATGATTGCTGGAATTGTTGAACGAAAGATGATTGGTAGAATATGAATGATTTTGTTTCATTTTTAGGAATTAATTGACTTGTAGTTTTCATTATGACAATGAAACTTGTATGGAATATGTTGAATAGAGAAAGTGCTTGGATAGACAATGTATATTTGACTAAATGAGCACAATGTTGTATAGTTCAACAATGTTGTATATTGCATTTCAGAATTCACTATATTGTTCTTTTTTCATGATATACCATTCTCTAGTGTATTCGTTGGACTCTTCCTATGTAGTTTTTAAAGTCATGTTTTCAATATAAAATTTTCACATGTGATCATAATAATTTCCAAATTTCTATGTATACAATCAAACTTATGCTAATATCACAGTGATGATGAGAATGAGATTTATGGAAAAAATGAACAATATAGTGAATTCAAAATGCAATATATAACACCGTTGACTATAGAACAACGATGTGGTCATATTCCAACAGAGTTGTATATTCCAGTAGTGTTGTACATTCTAGCATGTGTTGCATATTGTATTTCAGAATTTACTTAGCATAATATGAACTTCAAAATTTACTATAGTATGCACATACAACACCGATGAATATACAACACTCATTTTCAATTTAAAGTTATGTTTTCAATATAAATTTTGCACATGTAATTAGAATACTTTCCATCTTTTTATGTATACAATTAAACTTATGCCAATATAGCAGTGATGACTATACACTAGAGAATGAGATATATGGAAAAAATGAACAATATAGTGAATTCAGAAATGCAATATACAACATTGTTGGACTATAGAACACTTATGTGCTTATATTCCAACAGTGTTGTATATTCCAGTAGTGTTGTACATTTCAGCTGTGTTGTATATTGTATTTCAGAATTTACTTAGCATAATATGAACTTAAGAATTTACTATGTTGTTTATTTTTCTTATATATCTCATTCTAATGTATAGTCATTACTTAGCATAATACAATGTTGGACTATACAACTCTACTGACATATACAACACTGCTGCAATATGCAACACTGAAAAAATAAATAGAGGGCTTGAATTATGAAATAGTTTGTAATTCATAAGTGTCTTACCTGAACTGCACTGCTCCTCACTTCTTCAACTTTGAGAGATGAAAACTGCAGGAACAAATGGAATTGTAATCCATCCTTCAACTTTTATTCTATCATCCTAAATTTTGATTGGTTGATGTTAGTTGACATGGATTCAATATGATAGTTCAATCGAATGGTTGAGATTTAATCCAATGGATAATATTTTAGTTGGTTATTTTTATTATTTTATGTAGCTGGTTACACAATTTATTGTTCATATGGTATTGAGTTTTTAAACACTATGAAAGGTGAGCCTGACCATAATTTCATTTATTGTTATGCAGGTGGTTACTAGGGATTGAAGACTCTTATATAAAAAATAGTGCATTATATTTGAGATCTGGTTTAGAAAGTCTTTAGAAATGACTTGTTGAAGTGACTGTAATAGATATGATGTACATACAATGAAAATATTACTTAATGAATAGTTGACTGCATAGACTTGGTTTTTGTACACTTGTATATAAATTAATATATATTTTTAGTTCTATCAATGAATAAGAGAATATTGACCAATTTTAAAACTGTCTTATTCAACATTTCATGCTTCCATGTTTAAATAATAATAATACAATACAATACAGTCAGGTTGTATTAAATTCATATATCATTCTAAATAGGTTATTAAAAAGGTGAATGTCTTTTCACCTACTATCTCCATTATTGGACCCTGCACCACAACCGGTGCCTCTCCCCTATGTTATCTATATTAAGGAAGGTCATCTACAAATTGTTCTTTAGTCCTCCATAAAGCAATCCTACATCATTCTCCTTACCATATAATTAATCACCTATTGCATTACACACCTCTCATATACATTTAAAAACACATCATCAATCGAATCACCATTGAGTTGAGAACCATTCATACTTCCACTAATCCCATCTTTCTCTTCACCATTAATACTAAAAGCATTATCTATTTTCATTCGTAATTAATCATTGAACAATTTCATTTCCATTTAGATTATACAAGTACATGAACACATTAATGTTATTATTGTCTCATTAGTGTATAATTATCCTTTCCTTGCCATACATATCTTCCATGAAGGATTTCAATTGATTGTCGATTATTTACTCTATAAGGTGTCACTTTCTCTCCTATATCATCATACACTATTCCAAAAAGGAATGCCTACGATCTTTACTAACCCTCTAATTACACATATTCCTTACACATCACCCACACTTGATCACTCATTTTCTCCTCACATGGACTTGTTCTATAGGCCTTGGCATTTAGACATTTTCTTATACATGTTTTGTCACCCATAACATGCCTATATTACAAACATTCATCCTCTCACAACAAATCTTCCAAAAACGCTCACCTCACTTTATATCATGCTTCTTCTTCTCATAGATTTTTTTGTCAAGTCCTCATCAACTAGACATCCATTCATAAAAATGCATCACACATCTTCTCCAACTAAGGACTTGTTATCAAGTGATAGTCTTCCTAACATTATCTCACACAAATTTCTCCCTCCACCTCTCTTAATTTTGCCAACAGTACCCTTCACTCATTTTGCACCTACGAGTGAAGCGGCAACCATCATGCCCATGACACATTCCCCCATCCGCCCAAACCAGAAACATGACATCACAACCGAACAAACTTCTCACGGTGAGGTAGGTAGTGAGGTGATGTTTGCAGAGATTCAAATTTGAAATATTAAAAACACGCCCTCACCGTTAATGAAAAACCATTGTCCACGTCCCGACACTACCATTGCCATTCGCTAAGTCTCGTAATCACCACTGTGCATGGTAATCTATAGAGTTCATCCCATTTTTGTCTTTCTCACTCAAAACCATCACATTAATCATTTCGAATTCATCATTCCTGGGCATGACTAAGATCAAAGATTGTGAGGAGGACGGAGATATTTAGAGGGCGTGACTTCGCTATTCTGTGCATTCGGGGGTTGCGACGAGGAGGGGCCGAGAAAGGAGGAGTCAGATTCAAAGTGGTTGCAGAGGAGGACGCGGAAACTCTTTATCCCTTTTCACCAATAAGTGCCCGACCCGCTTGCATGTTTGTGTTAACACTTGTTGGAAGAAGTTGTAGAATAAAATAAAAGGGTTCTCAGTCCCTCATTTAAAGGCATGAAAACGTCCTCTCTCCTCACGGCTTGTTCTATTTAATATTTTCTTAAACGAAAGGCCTGCAATGCTTTCCTTATTTTGGTCTTGTGTAATCAGCCTTTAAATTTTAGTGCTTTCTTTCCCATTTGAGCCCCCACATTGTGGTTTTGCATTCTTTTTAGCCTATGATCACCTTACTTCAAAATATCTTCATCCCCTGTAAAAGCTTATACTTTTGTTACTATTTTTGTTGATGATTCGATTCTAATTGTATACTATATAAGCAAGTTAAAAATTATGTGAATACAAGAGTGAATTAAGACACCCACCAAGGAACCATGGAGAATCGATAATCGTAGAGCTCCAACCTACAACTATAACAATCAAAGATTTTGGTCCTCAATTCAACTCTCCTATATCGCTTTCTAGGATTTGTTGGGCTCTGGATGCCATAAATGGTAATAAATTTACATTATCTCACGAATTAAAAACTATGTGAATACAAGTGCAAACTAAGAAACCCACAAACTAACCATGCAGAATCCATAATCGAGAGAACCCCAACCTACAACTACAATAATCAAAGATTTGGGTTCTTAATTTAACTCTTCTACATCATTTCCTAAAATTATTGGGCACTTGGAGCCCATAAATGAAAATAAATTCAATGTTCACATACTTGTCAAACAGAACAATTTGGACATTTTATAGGCCGTAAATTACAATAAGTGCTTACACTAATAATACAGACGTTCGCCAAATTTGTATTCTTAAAATGTAAAAAGAACACAATCTTTTGATGATATAATGTTTCCTTGTACTTGCTTTGAAGAAAACGAGATTTTCTCATTTTGATTTCATTCTATAGCATGCATCTAAAAATGACATTCTTCATATGAATTGTTTTTGTACTTGTGATTATTAAAACAATAAAAGATGAGATATACCTTATGTTTGTTTCTGTGTTCATTTTTATCCCCATTTTGTTATAAATATAATAAATTTTACTTTCATGAGCTTGAAATGCAATCATGATTCCTCATTCACTTATGTGGCACTTCATGAGATGTTAGATTTCTCTTGAACTTGATGTTCTTGCATGTTGTCTTCAGTTGTAGGTTACTAGTTGTAAGGCTTAGGCGATCGAGTGCTCTTCCCTCAATGTGGGGGCTTAAATGATATAATTTTTGAAATCTTCCAAGTAATCTCTTTGTTCTCCCTCCATTATTAGGGCTTGACTGATAGGAAGATGTAGATTGAGAAGTTAACTTACGTGGTCGAGTGTTCTCTTCTCTCGAGGAGTGAGTATATTGAACCCCCAACCGATGAGAGGATGTAAACGACCCAAGTGAGCTGAGTTACCGTCATGTTCATTGACACATCTAAGGCAAACAAAAAGTTGTCCTACATCACTTTAAATATTGCAACAACAAGATATAAACTTTAAATAAGACCAATGGTGGCACTTTGAAATTTAACCCTTGATTATTGGCTATCAAGGCTTTAATCCTACTTTACTTTACTTTAAATATGACACCCGGTGCCATTTCTATTTTGTGAATTATTGTAACATTTTTGTATTTACTTTATCATTTTTTTGAAAAAACTTTGCAGAGATAAAAATGCCCACACAAATAAATTTGACAAATTAGAAGAATTTTATATGGATAATACAATACCTATAATAATGTCAATAGTGCACTTATTGGTATCATTACCTGTCTATTATTGGTATCATTCACTGTCAACAATTTTCTATATGGAGGAAATAATTTTGAAAAATGTTGAAAAACACAGTGTGTTTTTCATCATTGTTGAAAAACACAATGTGTTTTTCATCATTGTTGAAAACACACTGTGTTTTTCAACAACGAAATTTTAAACTAATTTCTTACTATAATTACTATAATTGAAAAACTACTTTTAAATTTGATGACATCCCATATTATACCTTTATAAACCATCAGTTATAGTTACTTTTAAACTTTAACATTGAAGAATTGAGTTCTATTTTAATGTCCACAAGTTTTCCTCCTCCCTTAAAACGTATACAATTTAACTCCATGCAGAGTTTTCCTATTTTAATATTTTTAAATAAAGGAAAGAAAAAAACACATGGCTTTGAGATTCGAAAAGTATTATGTTAATTCATGTTTGATAAGATTATGAAACTTATGGATTGCAATATTTAAGGTAATTCTCATAACCAAACAATTCATAAACTCTTTTGTTCAAGCGTACTCCTGCTTATGGTGTTGATCAAAATTAGTTGGGTGTTGTTGAATCACAATTTAATTATTGGTTTGTGTAAAAACTATTTTGGTGTTGTTGATTATAATTTTAAAAATCCACACAAACCTCTGGAAATATAATTTTAAAAATCCTAAGTAAGTATGACTAAATAAATATGTGATATTGTGGATATATACAAATGGGAATGCGTGCAACATGAAATAATTCAACCTTTACAGTTGTGAGGAGTGCAATTGGGACTATGTGAAGAAGTTTGAAGAAACTCAACTTTTAGAGTTATGTAGGGGCGTAAATAAAATTGAATTTGTGTGTCTTAAAACAATAGACACCCAAACCCCACATGTGGATAATTTATCATATTGTATCTACATAAACAAAGTACACTTGGCAGCTTTATAAACTTTAGTAAGTGATTGGGAAAGTTGGCCTTTTTCCTAGATTGTCAAATTTCAATCTTCAGAAAGTGAAAACAAGGTGTATACATATACTCTACCTAAAGTTCATTACATGCCATTATAGTGTAATTTTAGGTGGTGATTTGGGAATTGGACCTATTATACCAAAATTTAGCTAAATAATTATAAAGATGTAATAACTTAAGAAGTTAAACATAATGAAATATGCATACCTTTACTTAAGTTTATACGTTCAAGTGAATGGATGTTGCATCCATCATCTCGACCACATGTAACATTTTAAAAACTACTCATGGTAACTCTAATAATAAACGACTTCAAAGAAAAGTATAATGCAATGTATATAAACGAGTATAAAAAGTAAGTATAATCAATGTAGATATCTCTCAAAGGCAAGGGTGTTAGGAAAGGTCCAAATCCTGAGAAAAGTGTAAATATGTACAAGGCCAAGTCTAGATAGCTATAAAGAGAGGCTAAATTAGGTCTAGGAGACTCTAAAGACATACAATGTATATAAAAGCAACATATAACCTCCTTTCGACATAACTTTTTCTTACAAACCTAGATCACTTTGTGAGCTAGGTATTTTTTTGTGGGTTAGATCTAGAATGGTCATTTATTTAATACTATTTTGAGAAAGGATCCCTATAGATAATTATTACCTTACATGCAATATCTTAAGTTTATTCTAGTTTATCGATAAGAGATCTACAATTGTAATATTAGGGTAATTGATGGATTGGGTGCACCCATGCTTTATGGCACTCAAGATGACATCGTAGATAGGTAGAAAGTAAATAGGTATTCAAAAACCTCATATTGTTATAATCTACATTCCTTCCTACTGTGGTTGAGGGATGTATATGTTGTAACCATTATCGATTTTTATAAGGCAATTTTAAACTTTACGGTGACATGTGTATTTTGTCACAAGTTAGGTTAAGATGTTCCACGTTTTTGTATAGCCATGTGTCAAGTGGTGCTAGATCAGGGAATAATACATTACATGAGTATAAATTTGGTACATTTGTACCATGACATTTATCATATATTAGCCCTATAAAATATGGTGATTAGGTTAGTGATTCTTTTTTTGACACGGATTTATAAGATGTTCATGATGCATATAGTAATGGGGAAACATCTACATATTGTCGCAAAGTTTCCCTTATTTGTGTGTTTGGCTTGTAATTCATTAGCAAGTGATTATATGAGATTAAGGGGATATTATGTGGTGCTCGTATATGGGGACATATGATACATGGGCATATTGTCCAATTATAGTATGAGTTCAAGAGTTGACAAATCTCACAAGATAATTTTTATGGTGGGTGGATCCCCATTCATTCGATCAATAGTAGTGGACTTTCCTGAGTATCTAGTAAGATATGTTAAAGAGTCGTGAGGGAGACTACAAGAAGAACCATAGTTACTAGTTTTAGTGTTGAGGCCTTGGGGTTATCTCCAACATTGGGGGGGAGGCAGAGGTAACAAATAAACTCAGTGCTAGTGTAATGATATCAATATTGAAATATTATTTTAAGACTTAGAATGCCAAAAATGCTCACACTCGATGTCTATATTTATGGTGTTTTCCGACGATTTAATAAAATTTAACTTTTTGCATATGTTATATCTGATTTTTTCCTTTTGAAATGTGAACTTTATTAGCTTATCCTAAATTATAAAAAGGTGATCACATATTAGATAATCATATTCTGACAAATGCTTATTCAACCTAAGGTTCGTATGCATTTTCATATTCAGTGTGGAAGAATCAAAGTCATGTGGTTGACAAAGTTTCTAGCTTCAATTATTGGACATGGGACCCATAATTTATTTATATTTGGAACTTTGTGCATCATAGGGTTTCTAACTTTGATATCCACTTATTTGCATTCTATTTAGATTTGGTGGCTCGTGCTTAATAGGGTGTCTAAGTCCAATTTCTAATCATTCATATTTTATTCAAATAGTAGGAATGCATTTGTTAGGTTTCCTAACTCCACAACATTTTCTATATAACGTTTCTTATTATGATCAATTATTTCATTTCAATATTTAAATTTCAACTTTTATACCCTAAACCCCGAACCTTGAGGCCTAAACCCTAAACCCCAAACCCTAAACCCTAAGCCCTAAACCTTGAACCTTAAATTTTAGAAAATAATTGTAGTTTTCATTATTATTATTAATTAATATAGTTGAAACTGTAAGAAAAATAAGCAATTTGATGTCATATCTATTACCTAATACTTTGTAAATAGGAACAAATGTATGTGCTTGATATACACAAGGACAAATATAACATGAAACTTTATCATAAGTACAAATATATCGAACAATTGTTTGGAAGCATGTTTTCAAAACAAATGACGTGTTCAAATATTTTGTTTAGTATATAGACACTAAATAATAGTGCGAACTAGTTTATTATTGCGATATTATTGTATTCACGTGTTTGTTAGTAAATGATAGAGGATTCGGTAATTTCTACAATTTGCGTTTATTAATCACTGGTATGAGACTAGTTAATTATGTTGATATTATGTTGGTATTGGTTAAATATGCATGTGATCTTCGAGTTGTTAGTTGTGATTTCATTGCTCTTAGTTGTTTTAAATTAAATACATTAGGAAAAGTTTGATTTCTTGGATGCATTATAGTTGTAAATATTGCAAATGTGGAACTCATTTGCATATATATATTTGTTATTAATTGTTAAATATTGGAAATTGTAATGTTGTGAATGTTTAATGAAATTTGAAGCTATAAAAATTATGTGATATCATACTCTGACTCTCAATTTGGCATATGGGGGCAAGTACTTCTGATAAGAAAGGAATCGGTGCGTCTTGAAGGGGCTTGCCTTTAGATGGAACATCGATACGCCCAACTATCGCATTGCAGATGAAGGGGCTTGCCTCTTAGGATTCCGCATCGATAGATGGGCGGTAGACTATGCTGAGTAGAGGTTTTTAAAGTCATCCACCGACCTTCCACTTAGAAATGCACCTCCCGTAATATAACAATTGTACCTTTTTTAATGGGCAACAGTGATATTATGGGAGGGTTGTTCTTGGGTGAAGGATAGCCATTGGCATTTATCGATACTTAAATTTGTCATGGATTAGTTTATTATTGTGATATAATTGTATTCAAGTGTTTGTTAATTAATGATAGAGGATTCGGTAATTTCTATAATTTGTGTTAATTAATCACCGGTATGAGACTAGTTAATTATGTCGATATTATGTTGGTATTGGTTAAATACGCATGTGATCTTCGAAATTGTTAGTTGTGATTTCATTGCTCTTAGCTATTTTAAATTAAATACATTAGGAAAAGTTTGATTTCTTGGATGCATTATAGTTGTAAATATTGCGAATGTGGAACTCATTTGTATATATATATATATATATATATATATTTGTTAATATATTAAATATTGTAATTGTAATTTTGTGAATGTTTAATGAAAGTCAAGCTATAAAAATTATGTGATATCATACTTTTACTCTCAATTTGGCATATGGGTGCAAGTGCCTCTGCAAAGATAGGAATCGGTGCGTGTTGAAGGGGCTTGCCTTTCAGATGCCACATCGATACGCCCAACTATTGCTTTGCGTGATGATGAAGGGGCTTGCCCTTAGGATTCTCGCATCGATAGATGGGCGGTGGAGATCTGGCCGAGCAGAGGTTTTTAAAGTTTCCTCGCCGACCTTCCACTCAAAATGCACCCTCAGTAATATCACAACCGTCCCTTTTGCAATGGATGGTTGTGATATTACGAGGGTGGTTCTTCTATGAAGGATAGCCATTGGCATTTATCGATACTTGAATTTGTCATGGTTTAGTTGCTTTCGATATTGTGACTATTTTATCATATTGGATGACATATATTTGATTTGACATGTATTGTACTAACGTTAATTGTATATTTTTGTTTGCATGTGTGTTGTTGTATTCAGTTTGTATTTTGCATGGCGAAAATGAATACACGAAGTCTAGTTCCTGCGAATCTCGTAGGGATAATGTTAACAACTCCCAAATTCCAAAGGGAGGAAAGTTTTAGGAGGTCCACATTTGTGGTCTATATAGACCATCATCAATAGTCTAAGCCACCCAAACCTGGAAATTGCAGTGATGGTTAAGGCCCGACTCAATTTGTTGGAAACTTCTGTTATTTATTTATCTAAGTTCCGCACTATAGGGCCACATTCGCGAGGATATGGTCTAGCGTATGACACGATGGAGGATGCCTAGAAGTACGAGCCTCCACATAAGCTGAGAAATATGGGAGTTCCGGTCATAAAACCGTGACAGATACCAAAAATTGTGCAAAAAGATAGCACATGGAAGCAGCTCCAAGTTTGCTGCTAAAAACAAAAAAAAAAAAATAGTTATGGTTTTTATGTTTTGTTCTAAAAAACTTATGACGTGTTTGAGAAAAACCTATATAAATATTTATTTTTTTGTCGGATGTCGATTCACACCAACATAAATATATTTTGTTTTGTTGTTCAAATATATTCTTGATTAAATATGTTTTCCTTAGTATTAATACGTGTTTCTATGGATTATAGTTTTAAAATTACTAATGTTTAGATATTTGTATAAAGCAAGTTTAGATTATTAAAATTCATTTATTTTAAAATTATATTTTGGTAGGAAATGAGTAATGGTAACAATTTTCTAGTTCACTAAGTATGGGATTATCATCATTTATCCAATTTAGGATTGTATTGGTGCAATTATCATTTCCCATCGTTTATTTATGTGTAAAGAGTGTTGTTTTATGAGTTCAACTCATATACAGATGCACCTGTAGCCAACTTAATATACATAATATAGAATACCGATATTGTTTGAAAAGGAGTTAATTCTAGAGAACTCGAGTACTCATTGAAGCATGTAATTTAAATACTAGATATACATTACAATGGTTATTTAGTGAATAAACTATAACAATTATTAGAATGTCGTTCGCAATACTATAATTAATCAAATGTTTATAGATATTGATATTGCAAATAGACTGAAATCTATCTATTCATAATATACTAATCTATTTATTAAGTGATTTATTCAAATTTAATATTTACCCATTACATTTATAAACTCATAATTATCGGAAAACATATCTTAAAAAATGTAAATTGTGTTTGTATTAATTATATGTTAGCGATATAAAGTTATCTATTCAAAAAATGAGTGGAATGGAACCAAACTCATGATTACGATTCTAATATATTCCAAAATTTATTTGCACTTTAGTCTAACTTACGAAATACGAAGTTTTAGTATTGTAAGGAAGTTTTAGTTTTAGTTTTAGTTTTAGTAGACAAAGTACTAACTCCATTGACACTCTAATAAGAAAATCGTTATTAATGAACAAACTCAGGAGCAAATGTTTTAGGGTCTTGTCATATGTTAAATTATATATGTTTGTATTGAAAAAGTCAAATTAGAAGTGTTCATTCTATTTTTTTAATGTTTGCTTACAATATATTTTTGTCCATTGTAAAGGTAAGCATGGTCAGAATTTGAGATTGAAAATTCATGGATTGTTGAATACCTCCAAAAATCTAGCATGTTCGTCATTCATATTATACGACCCTGACGGAAGCAAGATAGTAGAAAGAGGTACAATTGTCAGAAATGCTACTATGACCTTCCACCAGGCTGAGTATAGGGCGTTGATATTGGGTCTTGAGGAAGCGATACGCCACGATGTTCGAAACGTTTGTGTGTTTTCTCACGATATGCTTGTTGTGAAACAAATGACTAGTGTATACCAATGTAACAATGTAAATCTTTCAATTCTTCGAGTTCAAGTGCTAGAGATTGTAGCTTGCATTGTGAAATGTTCATACGTGCATGTAAAAGTTAACAGAGGTAGGTTAGATGTATGTCAAGTGTCTAGGGACACTATAAGCCAAGAAGTGGTAGCTTTGCTAGCACTTGCCATGGAAGACATTTCGATATGATATATGTGTATTTCCTTATTACATAATGGTAGACATACATTATTTATTAGATTGTGAATAACTAATATTATGTGAATTGTCTCTAGTGTATATATTATATATTTTGTGGATAATATGATGTTACATCATATAGTGTTGGTTGATAAACCAAGCATTTTGGATACATCATGCTTTATCCTATAATCTCTTGTAACACACTTGGAATTCACATTTCATGTTTAGTTCGGAAACATCTAGAGTCGAGTATCCAGTTTTGAAAAAAATAATGTGTGTGGCTAATTTCGTCACAAATCGTTTATTGTGCACGATTTTCTCAATATGAATGCAAAATATGAATAAATAAGTTCGTGCACCATTTGTTTTAGTTTAACTTGTTTTACAATGCGTCACTTCAACAATGGTTATGACAACGGACATGAATGAAACATGCGGAAGCTTGGCGACATGGGCGATCCATGTTCACAATTCATTCTTATGTTTTCGGGAAGACATAAATAATGAGACATGGTAATATATAAATTTGTGAACATTAATTATTTGTCGTAGTAAAAACTATGTCATTTGTTATGATAATTATCGAATATGTCTTTTCATACGTGTTTCTTCACATTCCATGATGATAATATTCGAATATGTGAACATTGTTGTTTTTGCAAAATACTTAATATTTTATGTCGAGCTAATAGTTATGCACTTCGACTCCATAGATACAAGTACATTCACATCACATGGCGCATACACGTGTTGCGAGAGTCATGAGGAAGAAAAGGGAGATGATCCTCCAATAGTTGATGGTGATACGACAGATGGTCCTTCGGAGCCCATTCGCTCAGATATCCATGAGCCACCCGTAGAATATAAAATTGAATATGTTAATGGTCATATTCATTATGTCTGTCAGCATGGATCATGTGCTTTGTTAGTGGGGATGTTAGGTTTTTGAGTTGCATAGACTAAATAGACATCGCCAAGTAGAACACAATCTTCCCTCGCGTGGAACCTCGTAAGTGTGGCCGTAAGCATACGGGGAAACGATCACCTATCTCTCAAGATAGAAGCAAGGCATATGTGCAAAAGAGGGAGGCAAATGTGAACTACGTCCTAAGGAAATGATTCTACTTGCAATGGAGGAGGGTTATTGATCGTGTTTGCAAAAAAAGAATGCAAATATCTATTTGAGGAGTTGAGCCAAGAAGGAAAGAAGGAGGTGGATGATGCAATGTGTGCCTACGATTCAGTGGAGATGAGAAAGGCGAGAGAGGAGCATTGGTTGAGAGTGAGAGGAAATAAAAACTCTAATATTAGAACAAAGGTAAATTTAAGATTGGTATAGAAATTTAAATATAATTATAGGTTGGAAATCAAAAAATTGATATTCTTTCATGCACAGGAAGCTAGAGAAGAGGGTGGAACAAGTAGCAAAAATGTTGACCCCCTACGAATGATAACGTAAGTAATTATTGGTCTTTCGTAAGTAAAGATACAATGTAGTTTTTGTGTATTTTTGTATATACTAATTGTATGCATGCATAGGATTATGACATTCCCTTGTGTCAACTCTTACACCGATAGAGACATGCGATTCGTAGTGCAAAATAGAGAGAGGTAAAAAATCACTTAACACGCTCTCAAAAATGTATGTTGCCTTATGTTGTTGATACTTTGATTGTCCTAATGGCTCGATTGTTATAGGTGGACGTTTGTGATAAGATGCCCCCTTCTCAATCAACCTGTGGTCTTGATCTTATTGGAGAGATAGCTTCACTTGAGGTAAGAAAGGCGGAGATGAAAAATCCTGGAGTTGAAACTTCTTTTCCAGTTGAGGAGAGAGAGGGTTATGAGGGGAGGCATGAGGAGAGGGACACAAACACCGTTGCTGGTAGTACGAGCGAGGGTAGAACTGACCGTAAGTTATCAATGTTCTCATTTACTTTTTGTAATCTTTTTGGTGAAATAAAGAAAATGTTATTAATGCAATTGAGATTGTCGTTATTATAGGATTTTCCTGGCGGGGCCGAAGTCAGGTTAATGTCAGATGATATGGTTGTCGCGAGAGGAGTGGTTTGTGATAGTAGCCCGCACGCGAAGTGTCATGGCATCACACTCCCCAAATTTACTGTCAAAGTGATTATTTATGAGGCCATTGTTCCCACTGCTCCATTGCCCTACCCTAATACATTTGCAAACACTTTGACAGTGTGTCAAAGGGTTTGCTATTTAGGATCTCAACGATATCGACTTGACACTCCCAAGAGGCAAGTAGTGAGAAATTTCGATGAATGATTTAATTTAATTATGTGTTTACTCGAGACATTCATCTACATTCACTTATTTACTATATGGTTGGCTTTGAGGATGATGCGGTGCATGTTGAGACATTGCGCGTACTCGATAAAGACATCGGATGCCCCACCTATTCTTGGCATCACGCCAATTTTTGTACATATAAATGAGAAGAAATGTATTAGATTTTATGGTGGACTTTTTCTCGTGGCTAACACTAGGCAACAAAAGAGATGAAAACCTTTATATATAACATTGATTGTGAGGAATCATATTAGTATATATGTGTATATGATGATGATGTTACTTTAATGTGTTTGAGGTATACGACTTAAATCTTTGCATTATTGATATATTGAATATGGTTTGTGGTTATCGGTTACACAGAGTTATCCATTTACGATCTGTTTATAATGCATTAGATGGTTTTTATTCTTGTTATGTGACATTCCATCTATTGTATAAATGATGATGTTATTACTGTGTATCTGGTTAATGTATTGATGTCACTATGGGTTGTGGATTACGGTTTTTGGTATGTGGTTAGATATTTGAGTTCTTATTCCTTGTATGCCTACTTGGGTTTGACATGTTCAGTAATTAATTGCAGATAATTCACAATTTTTTTTTCAAATTTTGTGTATTATGGATTATGGATTGTGGATTATCGTTACATAGTTGCATTCTACATCCATGTATGCATACTTGAGTTTGATGTGGTTACAAAACTTTCATATATATTTCATCCATGATAATATTTTGTTACGTATAAGTTAAGTGCATTATTTCCTTTCACATTATGTTTGAATGGTAACAGATAATAATCGATTGTTATAATACATGTTTATTTAGATGGAAAGACTAAAGAAGACTGGAAAGCGCAAGGCTTCACCTGTGTAAGAACCAAATGATTATGAATCATTCGATAGTGACACTTATCCATTCAAAAATAATGTAAAGAGCTTTACAAACAAAGATGTTGGCACTACACAAGAAGACGACCCTTCCTATCAGGTTCGTATGGATTTAGAAATGAAACTTGTAACAAAGAAGACAAAGATATATCAAAACCAGTGTGAAAGCTTTGCATTGGAAAATTTATATTTTATGAAAAAAACAAGGAATTATTGGATGAAATAGGAGAAATTGCCTCAAGGCAGATGGAGTTGGAGGTCGAGGTTCAGGAGTTAGAACTAGAAATTCAGAATTGGGAGATAATGCGTGAAGCGGGCAAAAAAGTGTTCGCAACTCATGTAGCAAACTTTAATACTGTTCTTAAAACACATGAAGATCTGAAGGAAGTATGGAAGAAGATGTACATGCACGCCAAGGCGGCAATTGAGGAAAAAACACCCGACACTCCCACCCAAGACAATGATAACAAATGAATATACCAGTCATAGAACTTTTATATTTCACTTATATATTTGAAAATTTTACTTATATATTAGACATATATGTATAAATATTGATTATGTGGTATGAAAAAAAAGTTATATTTGATGAATTTTGCCTTTTAGCATAATAGATGATATGGATAAACGCATGTGGTTAAATTATGATTATTAGATGTATGTGACTTTACACTAATATGGTTGTTTTCAATTGATGTTATGATGTGCACATTAATTAGTATTTAGATCATGTATTCAATTGTTATATCTGGTATGCGATGTGATGAATAAGGAAGAGTAATATAAGTGTGATTAGAATACAAGTGTGATTAGAGGACAATTGCATATATGCGTGATGAGGTTATTACTATAATGTGTTTGACGTTTACGATTTAGTACTACATTCTTGTAAAATTGAATATGGTTTTTGGTTCTATTTATAACTCATTAAATAGTTTGTATTCTTGTTATGTGACATTTAATTTATTGTATAAATAATGATGTTGTCAATGTGTATATGGTTAATGTATTAATGTGACTATGAATGTGGATTACGGTAAATGGTATATGGTTACTTTGTTGGGTTTTGCTTTTGTGTATGGTATATGGTTACAATTATGTTTGAATGTTAACAAACATTAATTGGTTGTTTAAAAACATGTTTAATTAGATGACGAGAAAAAAGAAGGTTGGAAAGCGCAAGGCATTACCAAGGCGGACCGAAAGACAATGCAAAATTCTATAGTCCCAGTAATAATGTGTTCAGAAAGACTGTAGAGAGCCTTGCAAATGAAAATGTTGAAGCTGGACAAGAAGATGATTCATCCCCGTCAGGTTGTATGGAAATAGAACTGAAACATGCAATGTACAAGGTAAAGTTTTATAAAATTGAGCGTGAAAGACTTAGACTGCAATATTTAAAATTGTCAAAGATAAATAAGGAATTATTGAACCAATTACTAGGTGTTGCCTCGAAGAAGATGGAGTTGGAGCTTGAGGTTGAAGAGTTGGAATTAGAAATTAAGAATTGGGAGATGACGTGTGAATCCAACAAAAAAGTGTTCGAAAATCAAGTAGCAAGTTTTAATTCCGTTGTTAAAATTCACGAAGGCCACAAAGAATTATGGAAGAAGATGTACATCCTGGCCAAGGCGTCGACTAAGGAAAAAAGTGCCAGGTCTTACACCGAAGACTATCCAAGTGACCTTTGACATAAAACATACTAAAAAAATTTTAAATTGAAAAAGATTTAAAATGTGTAAGTTTTGTGAATGTTACTTGTGGTTAATGTACATATTATAGAGAATTTTAATTTCAAGTTCTCATTGAAGAATGTAATTTTCATACTGCATTGGAAAAATTCAACCCATATCCACCCGATAAGCAGTTGATGTGGGGTCAATGTTTACAATGAGAAGGAATAACACCATGGGTCGCGCCTTTAGGAGAACGGGGTCGTGATTTTCAAACTGTTGAAAAACACCATGCGTTTTTCAACGTGGTGGAAAATGCACCCTACTTTCCATCACATTGGAAAAATTCAACCCATATCCACCCGATAAGTAGTTGATGTGGGGTCAATGTTTACTACGAGAAGGAATAGCACCACGGGTCACGCCTTTAGGAGAACGGGTCGCGATTTTCAAACTCATTGAAAAACACTATGCGTTTTTCAACATGGTGGAAAACGCACCCTACTTTCCATCATTGGAAAAATTCAACCCATATCCACCCGATAAGCATTTGATGTGGGGTCAATGTTTACTACGAGAAGGAATAGCACTGCGGGTCACGCCTTTAGGAGAACGGGGTCGCGATTTTCAAATTGCTGAAAAACACCGTGCATTTTTCAACATGGTGGAAAATGCACCCTACTTTCCATCGCATTGGAAAAATTCAACCCATATCCACCCGATAAGAAGTTGATGTGGGGTCAATGTTTACTACAAGAAGGAGTAGCACCATGGGACGTGCCTTTAGGAGAATGGGTCGCGATTTTCATATCTTCTTGAAAAATCCCGTGCATTTTTCAACATGGTGGAAAACGCACCATATTTTCCATCGCATTGGAAAAATTCAACCCATATCCACTTGATAAGTAGTTGATGTGGGGTCAATGTTTACTACGAGAAGAAGTAGCACCGCTGGTCGTGCCTTTAGGAGAACGGGCCGTGATTTTCAAATCACAAAAACATCGTCCATTTTTCAACGTGGTGGAAAACGCACCCAACTTTCCATCGTATTGAAAAATTCAACCCATATCCACCGATAAGCAGCTGATGGGGTCAATGTTTACTACGAGAAGGAGTAGCACCGCTGGTCGCGCCTTTAGAGAACGGGTCGCATTTTTAAATCATTGAAAACACTGCATTTTTCAACGTGGTGGAAAACGCACCCTCTTTCCATCACATTAGAAAAATTCAACCCATATCCACCCGATAAGCAATTGATGTGGGGTCAATGTTTACTACGCGAATGAGTAGTAGCACCGTGGGTCGTGGCCTTTAGAGAACGGGTCGCGATTTTCAAATCAATAAAACACCGTATTTTTCAACGTGGTGGAAAATGCACCCTACTTTCCATCGAATTAGAAAATTCAACCCATATCCACCCGACAAGCGTTTATGTGGGGTCAATGTTTACTATAGGAAGGAATAGCACCGCGGGTCGCGCCTTTAGGAGAACGGGGTCGCGATTTTCAAACTGCTAAAAAACACCATGTGTTTTTCAATGTGGTGGAAATGCACCCTACTTTCCATCGCATTGGAAAAATTCAACCCATATCCACCCGATAAGCAGTTGATGTGGGGTCAATGTTTACTACGAGAAGGAGTAGCACTGCGGGTCGCGCCTTTAGGAGAATGGGGTCACAATTTTCAAATTGCTAAAAACACCATGCATTTTTCAACATGGTAGAAAATGAACCCTACTTTCCATCGCATTGGAAAAATTCAATCCATATCCACCCGATAAGTAGTTTTATGTGGATTTAATGTTTACAACATGAAGGAATAGCATCACGGATCGCGCGTTTAAGAGAACGGGGTCGCGATTTTCAAACTGCTGAAAAACACCGTGCGTTTTTCAATGTGGTGGAAACCGCACCCTATTTTCCATCGCATTGGAAAAATTCAACCTATATCCACCCGATAAGAAGTTGATACGGGGTCAATGTTTAATATGAGAAGAAGTGGGTCGTGCCTTTAGGAGAATGGGGTCGCGATTTTCATACTGCTGAAAAACACCATGTGTTTTTCAATGTGGTGGAAAACGCACCCTACTTTCCATCGCATTGGAAAAATTCAACCCATATCCACCCAATAAGCAGTTGATGTGGAGTCAATGTTTACAATGAGAAGGAATAGCACCACAGGTCACACCTTTAGGAGAATGGGGTCGCGATTTTCATATCATTGAAAAACACCGTGCGTTTTTCAATGTAGTGGAAAACGCACTCTACTTTCCATTGCATTGGAAAAATTCAACCCATATCCACCCGATAAGCAGTTGATGTGGGGTCAATGTTTACTACGAGAAGGACTAGCACCGCAGGTCGTGCCTTTAGGAGAATGGGGTCGTGGTTTTCAAAATGTTGAAAAACACCGTGCATTTTTCAATCTGCTAAAAACACCGTGCGTTTTTCAACGTGGTGAAATATTTTATAAAGTGTTGAAAAAGGTTTATTTTTCAACACTTTGATAGTAGCAATTAAACTTCGACATGATAATTTTCTACTATTGATTACATATTTTCATCATAATTACATCAAATTTCTATTTGTTAAAATATTTTATACTATCCATATATTACGTGAGCAGTTCTATGTCCTGCTAACACCACCAAGCACTTTTTTAAAAACACTCTAAAAATAGTCAAAGAGTAGGTCAATTGTACATGTTCCATAATTTTTGTATTTCAAATATACATAATGTACAATCTCATATACATGAGATTGAAAAATGTTTACAATTATAATTTAGGCCCACTCAACATGCCATACATTTACTTTCCAAAGCTCAACCTGCTCATTCTTTAAGATACACCATTTGCATATCCGTTGCATCTGCAACACAACAAATTAAATATTAGACAAGGTATCAAAGGATTTTTAGCTTACATACAATAAATAAATGTTATGATATTAAGGACATTCAATACAAACCTTGCGTAAACGCTAAATTGCTGAAAGATAAGCGGCGGTGGGGAGATGTTTCAGCTGCATTTGAACCACCTACAAAATAAATGCTCAATATGTTAGTCTTTGCCTCGACAATCAAAATATCTTGCGAATAGTTGACTTTAATAGTTCAATGTTTTAACCTGTATTTCCATTTGTGTAGTTATTCTCCGCTTTGCACGATTGTCGTTGGGAAATTGGAAGCATTCGTAGTCTTCAGCGTGATTTTTCAAATCTTCTACAATGATAGGCCTTTTACTCACACTACGGGTGGTGGCAATCTCATTGACATCTCCTTTGAAAGCAACATCCAACATATTTGATGCTTCTAGGTCTCTCCTAAACCTTTGAACACATTCAAAGAATGTTTTTTTCTGTTCATATGTAGTCAGTCGTGTATCGAAGACTGAATTCAAGAATTCTTTGGATGTGTGTTCCATAAAATTTGAATCGCTTTCTATCATCAAATAGCCAACCCAAACTGTTTTAGGAGTTCCTGTGACGTATAAGACATTATAGAATATTATTTATTTACACACTAGGTTTTTCAATATCATAGTACACATGAATACACAATGCCACCTAATCATAAATATGCGTGACGAACATTATCATTGGCATCGATTAATTGATTGAAGGCATTAACAACTAACCATCAACTATCAATGAGTGTTGAGGTGGCGAGGAGGGGCCATCCCATAACATGCCATCGTTTACAATGCTTGTCTCTGCATAGGTATTAGCTGTAACACGAGAAATGAAAATAATTTCAACACGATGCTTTTTTCGTTAGCAACATATTCTTAGGAATCTATATCACTACTTGCCACATACGATGACATTAATTACCTTCAACTTCTGATTGTTGGATACAACAAAGAGGGGCCATGTCGGAACGTGTCTTCATTTACCCTTCTTGTCTCCCCATAAGTATTGCCTCCTGCACGCAAAATGAAAAGAAATTCAACATGATGCTTATTTCGTTACAACTTATGATTAGCAATCTACATCGGTAACATATGATGGCATTGAATTACCTGTCACTTCTGGTGCTTGATATGATGACATCGACACATATTGCTTGTGAAAATCCAACGCCTTCAACACGTGCTTACATGTGTTTCCATAGCCAAAACACATTCACATACGTCCAAGGCTCCGCATTGTCTTACCAAATACCATGTGCTTCTAGTTGTTTGGCTCCTAACCCACAATTGATTGCAATCAGGCATAATTGCAAGGCAATCAGTATCAGGAATACTCTTTTCTCTCTCAACCACTGTCAATAGATGTCTTTCTTTTTGAAATTGGTCAAGAAGCCGATTTTTGCAACTTCCTCTTGTGTTTGTAAAATGGCTCCACCTTGTACACAAGTGTGTAGAACAAATAGTCCATCCGGCAAGCACATTTCTTTTGTCTATCACACAAGTATCTAGTCTTCAAAAACAATGGTAGGATTCAATGGATGCATTTGTTTCTTGGTTTGCATGGGACAAGTTTCTAAAATTTGTTGCCCACATAGCTGTCAAGCAACACGGATTAAAAAAAATGACATTATAAACCAAGAATTATAATTGATGATAATTAATAAGAAAACACACAAAGAATCACACTCACCAACACATTCCTTGCTCTCACACCATGTATTCCTAAAGTACTCGAGGAACTTAGTTTCCTCTTTGAATTCATTAAAGAAGTCTTGAATGATTCAAAATGTGTTCTTGTGATGCATTTCATAACTATACATGATGGTTCCTAGTCTCTCGAAAATCTTCCACCTAGACTACTTGCTATAATACTCCGTGCACGTTTTTCAACCATGCCCTGTGCATGTGCCATAGGCATATCACTAGACGACATCCAAAAACACACTGATTGTTTGGATTTCAGCGACGACATCATCCGTAATGAACGCATTGATCTCATCAATCAACACGAAGGTGTTTTCTTCATTTTTGGACTTCCACTAACCACTCGTAAATGTCTTCAATTTTATTCCTCAAAAAAATGGCCCATACTACAGTACTTTCAACTTCTTGCTCGTAAAAAACAAGCAATGTGTATAATTGGTACTACAAGAAATATGACATCAAATGGTAACATGGGGTTTAATATAACAGAAAGGAATAATATTAATGATATGTAAATTACACATCATTTGAAAATTCATTCATGTTACTTACGCCATATTTGTTAGTAGCAAATGTCGAGTCCATGGAGATTATGGAATTATGTGAATGTTCAACCATTTTGTCACACATCCACGGTGTTTTCAACCCCATAATGAATGGAACGGTGGTTCTATTTGGGCATTGATAGTAGAAAATATGTATCTTTCCTCCGCATGCCATAAGTTTACGCTCATGGCATCATCGGCATGCTTTTGAGACCTTCATAGCGAACTCTTTTCCACGCGTTCACCACATCCTGTCTTGTCATGTATTCGTCCCTCTTGCTCGATATACCCACGTTGGATGGATCCTCTATATATTTATCGTACACCATGTCCACGGTGACTCCCATTAACAAAAGACTCTCGATATAAGTTTTGCATTCATTTGATAAGTACGGGGCAACATTAAGACGAGGATCATTAATGGTATTTATGTTCCTCCCATGACAACACTCACCATTTACATCACAATGAAACATATGGTTGTATAATATTATGGCCACTGTCGGTCTCCCATAAAAAACCTTCACATTGAAATGACATTGGCAACCCCTTTTAATTATACACCTACTCACTTTGTCACTTTTTACTAGCTTATTTCTATTGTCGTCTGACCATACGAACACCAATAACTGCATTAAAAATGGTAACATCAAATGTTATACAAATGTTTACGAAAAGAACGTACAAAAAAATAATTTGTTAGTGAATTTCCAAACCTAGAATATGACTTGGTTGTATGCGGTTTTGGATTTTCTATATTTGTTGACTTGTGATTTGTGCGGGTGAAGGTAGTCTCAAAACTTTCGTTAGAACCTTCCCCCTTTAGAAATGCATTAAGTCTTACAACCGGTATGGCGGCACAAATGTCGATGTTTAGCTCAAATTTCTATTGGTGTACATTATAGGTCATCATATGAAAACCGATCTGCTTTTCCTTTGTAATCTCTTGGATAGGGAGATCGATCTTGCTCTACCATTTGGGCCTCCTTCCCATCCTAAAAATTATTACATGCATTTTTTCATCGTTAATGAAATAATTATTTCATACTTACCAAAATAAATTTTGACTTGTGATTCATCATCATCAACATGAATACCATCTTAAAACACGATAATTAAACAACAATAAAATAATAATTATCGCAAAACCCACATACCATTCTTTTTCAAAAAATTGAACTTGCAAACTAAAATTGGGGAATATGATAGTTGGGCGTATCGATGTGGCATCCTAAGGGGCAAGCCCCTTCAACATGCACCGATTCCTGTCTTTGCAGAGGCACTTGCCCCCATATGCCAAATTGAGAGTCAGAGTATGATATCACATAATTTTTATATCTTCAACTTTCATTAAACATTCACAACATTAGATCATTGAGTAGTCTCAAAGCTAATGATTTACAAATTTCAATATGTATATTTTTATAAAACTATAAGATAATTATTAATTTAGAGGAAAATAATTAACAAAATCATAAGGAAAATAATAAGTTGATGATCAAATCATTACACTTTACAATTATGATTAGAAAAGAAAACACAAAAATATATGGAGCATTACCAGACCTCAATGATACTCAATTGGAGGGCCTACAATACTCCTATACAAAAGCCAAGATGTCATGTTGACATCAAACATATGTGTGAAAGTTAGATTGGTTAATGGTGCTCTTGGATGGGTTGTCGAGCTCTTCTAAAACATAGAATCACAACCCCATATTTTCCATCCTTTATTGTTGTCGACTTCAAAAAATACAATAGACCCCATAAGACATCCTCTACCCAACACATTTTCCCACACCCCTATCCACCTGATAAGTTGTTGAAGTGGATTCAATGTTTAGAAGGAGAAGGAAAAGTGTCACATTTTTCATCGCATTGGAAACATTCAACCCATAGCCACTCGATAAGCATTTGACGTGGAGTCAATGTTTACAACGAGAAGGAATAACACCATGGGTTGCACCTTTTGGAGAACAGGGTCGCGATTTTCAAACTACTGAAAAACACCGTGCGTTTTTCAACATGGCGGAAAATGCACCCCATTTTCCATCGCATTGGAAACATTCAACCCATATCCACCTGGAAATTAGATGATGTGGAGTCAATGTTTACAACAAGGAGGAATAGCACTACGGGTTGCACATTTTGGAGAACGGGGTCGGGTTTTTCAAAGTGCTGAAAAATACCATGCGTTTTTTCAACATGGCGTAAAAATGTACCCCATTTTCCATTACATTGAAACATTCAACCCATATCCACTTAACAAGTAGTTGATGTGGATTCACTGTTTACAACAAGAAGGAAGAGCACTGCGGGTTGCGCCTTTTGGAGAACGGGGTCAGGTTTTTCAAAGTGCTGAAAAACACCATGTGTTTTTCAACGTGGCAAAAATGCACCCCACTTTCCATCGCATTGGAAAACATTCAACCCATTTCCACATGACAAGTAGTTGATGTGGATTTAATGTTTACAACAAGAAGGAAGAGCATTGTGGGTTGCGCCTTTTGGAGAACGGGGTCATATTTTTCAAAGTGTTGAAAAACACCGTGCGTTTTTCAACGTGGCAGAAAATGCACCCCATTTTCCATCGCATTGGAAACATTCAACCCATATCCACCTGATAAGTAGTTGATGTGGATTTAATGTTTACAACAAGAAGGAAGAGCACCGCGGGTTGCGCCTTTTGGAGAACGGGGTCGGGTTTTTCAAAGTGCTGAAAAACACCGTGCATTTTTCAACGTGGCAGAAAATGCACCCCATTTTCCATCACATTGGAAACATTCAACCCATATCCACCTGACAAGTAGTTGATGTGGATTTAATGTTTACAACAAGAAGGAAGATCACCGCGGGTTGGACCTTTTGGAGAATGGGGTCACGTTTTTCAAAGTTCAAAAATACTATGCATTTTTCAACGTGGCAGAAAATGCACCCCATTTTCCATCGCATTGAAACATTCAACCCATATCCACCTGACAAGTAGTTGATGTGGATTTAATGTTTACAATAAGAAGGAAGAGCACTGCGGGTTGCGCCTTTTGGAGAACGGGGCCACGTTTTTCAAAGTGCTGAAAGACACCGTGCCTTTTTCAATGTGGCAGAAAATGCACCCCATTTTCCATCACATTGGAAACATTCAACCCATATCCACTTGACAAGTAGTTGATGTGGATTTAATGTTTAAAACAAGAAGGAAGAGCACCACGGGTTGCGCCTTTTGGAGAACAGGTCGTTTTTCAAAGTGTTGAAAAACACCGTGCATTTTTCAACGTGGCGGAAAATGCACCCCATTTTCCATCGCATTGGAAACATTCAACCCATATCCACCTAACAAGTAGTTGATGTGGATTTAATGTTTACAACAAGAAGGAAGAGCACCACGGGTTACGCCTTTTGGAGAACGGGGTCACGTTTTTCAAAGTGTTGAAAAACACCATGCATTTTTCAACGTGGCAAAAAATGCACCCCATTTTCCATCGCATTGGAAACATTCAACCCATATCCACCTGATAAGTAGTTGATGTGGATTTAATGTTTACAACAAGAAGGAAGAGCACCGCGGGTTACGCCTTTTGGAGAACAGGGTTACGTTTTTCAAAGTGTTGAAAAACACCATGCGTTTTTCAACATAGTGGAAAACACACACCATTTTCCATCGCATTGGAAACATTCAACCCATATCCACTTGATAAGTAGTTGATGTGGATTCAATGTTATAACCTTCCCCCTTTAGAAATGCATGGAGTCTTGCGAGCGGTATGGCGGCACAAATGTCTACGTTCGGCTCATCCCCTATTGGTGTCCATTCTAGGTCATCGTATGAAAATTGACTCTTTTCCTCTGTAATCTCTTGGACAGGAAGATTGATCATGCTCTACCATTTGTGCCTCCTTCCTATCCTAAAAATTATTACATGCAGTTTTACATCATTAATGAAATAATTATTTCATACTTACTAAAATAAAATTTGACTTGTGATTCATCATCATCAACATGAATACCATCTTAAAACATTGGAAGCATTTAGATTTCTGTCTAATTCAAAAGCCACGTGTATAAAAGATAGTATTGAAATGCAAGGAAAACAAAAATTTATAGGACCGCCTACTGCTTCCAGTGCACAAGAATATCACAATATGGTCATCTATAATTTGAAAAAGAATGCGACATAATAAATATAATGAGACAAAGACTGTCACAAAATTAATATAATGTCAAATACACTTATTCAATGTGGAGAGAAACTGCCATATAAAATATTATAATTAACCTTCTTTTTGAAAAAAATGAACTTTCAAACTAAAATTGAGGAGTAGATATTTCAAATTTTTCACACTTTTATTTGAATTTTAGAAATGGTGCAAAATTTTTGAAGCATAATAAAAATTATATGCTATACATTTTGAACAACTAGTATTCATTGGCATACTGAACTATCTATAATATACATATTAAATTTTTAATAAATTGAACTTTTTATGCGAACACCCTTCATCTTCAATTTATGTGGAAGCTCGTATTTTTGTGTCTTCATTTTACAAATAGGATCGGGAGAAACTAGGATCTTGGTAGTCGTATTCACTACACAAAAGAGTAACTACTACATAAAAGAAGCATAAAATTAACGTTAGTACAATACATGAAAATCAAATAAACATCATCCACTATGATAAAATAATCACAACATCAGAAATGTAATATCCATGAAAAATTCAAGTATCAAAATGCCAACGGCTATCCTTCACCCAAGATGCACCCTCCCATAATATCACAACCATCCATTACAAAAGGGACGGTTGTGATATTATGGGAGGGTGCATTTCTGAGTGGAAGGTTGGTGGGTGACTTTAAAAACCTCTGCTTAGCACAGTCTACCACCCAACTATCGATGCGGAATCCTAAGGGGCAAGCCCCTTCATCACACAACGATAGTTGGGTGTATCGATGTGGCATCCTAAGGGGCAAGCCCCTTCAACACGCATTGATTCCTATCTTTGTAAAGGAACTTGCCCCCATATGCCAAATTGAGAGTCGAGTATGATATCACATAATTTTTATATCTTCAACTTTCATCAGACATTCAAAACATTACAATTACCAATATTTAACAACTAATAAAAAATATATATGTACAAATGATCTCCACATTCACAATATTTACAACAATAATGAATTCAAAAAATCAAACTTTTCTAATGTATTCCATTTAACACAACTAGGAACAATGAAATTACAACTAAGAGCTCGAAGATCACATGCATATTTAAATGTATTTTTATATTTTCTTACAATAGTAATAGATTGACATGCAAATCTAGAACTTATTTATACTTATAGATAATATTAAGAATCATATCAAACACTTATAACATTAAATGTGTTCAATTTGTTTAACTATAACTGTATTAATGTTTGAGTTATAACTATAATAATGTTTGAGTTCGGATTTCGAGACGTAGTTTTATGGAATGTTTTCTTGTAATGTTTATATTTGTTTTTGTTTTTGTTTTTTTGGGTATGAAATTGTCTTTTTGGCCTTCTTGAAGGCTTTTTACTTTATTTGAATTTGGAATCAAATGTAGTAATTTTCTAGTTCTAGTTTTTCTTTTTGTCCATTAGGCTAACATTTTAAATTTTTGTCTCGATGTTGTTATTCTCTCAGGGTGAGGACCCCTTTTCCCTTGTTTAATATATCAAAAACATAATTTAAGAACTATTTATATATATACACCATATATATTTCTAATTATTGTTATTGAATTAAAATTATTATTATTCATAAGAACTACTACAAGCTAGAGATGAAGGTAAGACATATAAAGGTTGTAGAATGAAGAGAGAGAGGGAGATTAACACATCTCTTATCCAAATCAAATATGGGTATGGATAATTGTTTTGTTGGGTACCTAAAGGTGAGATTATTAGACCTTTATTATTATTTATGGAGAACTTGTAAGACTAGAGTGATCTTTCATATGATTTGAAAAAATAATTTTGTAGATGATACCAATTACCCATTAGAAATTGGCATACCTAACTATTCCGCATTAAATATATGTATCTTATATTTTTTCTTCCTTGATTATGAAATTCTCATTCATTAAAAAATAATAATCTCACATTGGTTAGTGATCTTGTTCCAAAACAACACGTAAACCCAATATATCATGATCCTTATGTTAATGAAGGTAATACTACATTGGAAGTCACTTATTACTAATATAATGGTTTATTGGTTACATGATATGTGTGATCTTCATATGTATATATAGACGTGGAAAATAAATTTCCCCTAGTATTGCATTAAACTAACCAAATCTAATTACAATGGGAGTAGTTACGAAAATAACATAATAAATCAGACCTAATAGCACAAATTCATATAATATAGAAACATAAAATAATATAGAAATATTCAGATAATTAAAATTATTGGAGAACACTAGAGAAGTAAGGTTCTAGAGTGGTATACAAGTTATCGTAAATATGGAAGTGTTCATCAGCAATATGCAATGACAAACAAACCATCATAAGAGGTACAACAAACTAAAAAAGATCAACGAAAAATAAGCACCCCGACCAAAACCATAACACTCATTAAATGGCACAACCAAATCCATAACATCATGGTCATGACAACTTTTATATGCCATGAATATGAATTGACGACCTTGTTTGTCTTCTCTCGAGCTCTAAAATTTTCTTACTTGTTTTTGTGATCCACCAGAAACAAATCTCTTTCCTTCAAACCTCAATCACTAACAAAACCTTGTAAAATATAAAAATTGGGGTGGGGGAGGGGGTGGGAGAAGGGGCCATGGGGTAGGGTGAGGTGTATTTGGGGGCTTGTCTTAGTGAAGCCTCCATAGTTATAATAAAGTATTTTCTTCAACTTCGGGTCTTTAGTTATAGGATTTGAAATTCACATATTTACAATATTGTCGCTTTTTTCATATCCCAAGTCTCCATATATTAAAATTATGTTAGTTCTATAATCACAATATGGAAATGATTTTCAATGTTAATCAAATTAATAAACTTGACCATGTAAATGAGGCTCTCAAAATTTAGACATATTTTTCTCTCTCCATGGTTGAAATCCGCGACGACAAACTTTGTGCCCTCTCCATGATTGTGAGGGTTCCTAACCATGGGGTCATGATAAGGGTGAATATTGTACAATCTCCATGGTTAGGATGGTTCCAAACCACGACAATCTCCAATCCAAAACTATATGAAGAAAAATGTCATTTACGTGGTGACTATCCATAGAAGTCCAAATTCACGTAAATATAAAATCCCAAAACAATTAATATCTAATGAAAATTTCTCATGAAAGCCTTAAAATTAACATACAAAATCCACTTTATTAAATTTGTCATTACTTTTATAGACTATGACATTAATTTTACATCATCTTTTAAAAATGGTCCCTTATTTACGTCAACATTTAAAGAAAGACTACTAATTTTGGAGGGTTGACATTTTTTCTACATTATTTTAGATTGTTGCATTAGAATATTTTAACTAATATATTTTTTACATTAAAATTAAAAATTTATATTCATAATTTTAAAAATAGAAAAAACAACACAAAAGTAACACTAAAACAACAAAACCTAGTATTAAACTTGTTTCTTTCCTAGAAGTGTGTCCTTACCTCCAATGGGTGTATGTAGGTTTGTCTTTAAAAGGTGTTCAATTGTAATTCCTACTTTGGAATCAATTGAAATATTATTCCACTTTTATACATAAGAATGTTTTAATTACCTCTATGTTTTAATATTGTGAAGACTTTGAAACATCACCAATCATTTGGCTAACACTCTCCCAATATGTTAGATCAATAGTATTTCTCACTCTAAGACCTTAAGTATTTCTTGGTGAAACAAAGATGATGTTTTCCTACATAACATGCTAAATTCTAAGTTAATACTAAAAAAAGTGTTATCCTCATCCGAGAATCGAGGGGAAAGAATGAGTGATTATTATCACTAGAATTATCTAAATATTTTGATTATTATCACTAGAATTATCTACATCTTTTATCATCCACGAGTGGACATGTTTTTGATAAGATTTATGTGATCCTCCAGACGCAACACCATTAGGAATTAGAGATCTTCTCCCTTCACAAAAGTTCGTTGGTGGATCCATTATTATGTGGACATTGGGGGGCCATCAATAAGGCCACTTGCTAAGCTTCACAATATATTTTATGCACTATAGTTCTATTCTTTTGCAAATCTAGATTGATGAATAATCGCGCTCGATAGAAAAAAACATACTCCCACTAAAATTGCAAACTTAATTCATTGCAATGTAACTACTTTATAATAAACAAATTGTTTATATTGTCTTTATCTTTTTCTGTTTTACTTTATAATAATCAAATTGTTTATACTATATAGACAAGAATAAATTAAACCCCGCACTTATGTAGAATGAAATGACATTCGTGGAATTGGCCCCTCCATTAAAAACACAACGAAATTAAAAAGTGTATGTTGCATTGTATGTAATTATCTGTGTGGAGAAAAAGGAACTTGAATATAATGTAATGCAGGCGGCTACCCTCCACAATGGCCTCTCTCCACAATGGGTGCGATGAGAATGAAACGTGGAGTGTTCAAACTGGAAAGATTAGATGAATATTTATCATCCTGATTGTGAAAAAGCTACCTAATTAATTCTCAATTCTCAGCAGGGTGACATGCATGCAGGGTAACTTGGGGGACGGCGTCAGCGTGTTCAAACTTGAAAGCCAAAGCAATAAATGATGCAAATACTAACGTCAAATTTAAGAAAGTAATTTAATGGAAGCATTGTCTCGTGATGGGACTGGTAGGTGGCGGGCATTTGGCGCGAGAGAGTTATCGTGTACTGAAAGGATAAGGTACCTATGGTTTGGGAAGGGTACTCACCTATACTTACATTGCATCTCTAAACTTTCCTCGAATCTTTCCCCGTCCTTTGTAGTCAATCTCAATCTCACCGTATTATTGTGTATAGAGGGATAGTTGATAAAGACATTTATCAATGACAGCACATAACACAACCCCTTCACCTTACACATTCTTACCTCTGTAATTATCCGCATCAATATATATTTGGCGAGGATAAGGAACACAAGAATTTCAGGAGACTGTGGATATTTATGTGTATGTTATCTATATTAAGGAAGGTCATCTACAAATTTTTCTTTAGTCCTCCATAAAGCAATCCTACATCATTCTCCTTACCATATAATTAATCACCTATTGCATCACACACCTCTCCATATACCTTTAAAAACACATCATCAACTGAATCACCATTGAGTCAAGAACCATTCATACTTCCACCAATCCCATCTTTCTCTTCACCATTAATACTACATTCATTATCTATTTTCATCCGTAATTATTCATTGAACAATTTCATTTCCACTTAGATTATACAAGTACATGAACACATTAATGTTATTATTGTCTCATTGGTGTATAATTTTCCTTTCCTTGCCATACATACCCTCCATGAAGGATTTCAATTGATCATCAATTATTTACTCTATAAGGTGCCACTTTCTCTCCTTCATCATCATACATTATTCCAAAAAGGAATGTCTACAATCTTTACTAACCCTCTAATTACACATATTCCTTACATGTCACCCACAATTGATCACTCATTTTCTCCTCACATGGACTTCTTATATAGGCCTTGGCCTTTAGACATTTTCTTATACATGTTTTTTCCCCCACAACATGCCTATATTAAAACATTCATCCTCTCACAACAAATCTTCCAAAAAAGTTCACCTCACTTTATATCATGCTTCTTCTTCTCATAGATTTTTTTGTCAAGTCCTCATCAACTAGACATCGCCACATTCATAAAAATCCATCACACATCTTCTCCAACCAAGGACTTGTTATCAAGTGATTGTCTTCCTAACATTATCTCACACATACTTCTCCCTCCACCTCTCTTAATTTTTACATCCATATCTCCACAATATCATCAATCAATCATCACCATGTTCTAATTCATCCTTCACATTTTTGTTTCATTATTTTCTAACATCATCATACATCACCACTTTTACCATCTCATTTTCTAACTTTTTGTCTACCTCGTTTCTCTCCTTAATCCATTCCCTCCCAAGATTGGAGATACTTGTATGTGTCTCCACTTCTGAAATCTTTTCACAGAGTAAATTAATCTTATTTTCATCCATCCTTTATTTGAAATATGTACAAATTATCCAAACATCCCATCTTGTCCTCATTGAAACAATCATACACAAAAAAATACAAAAAATCCTAAACATATTTCAAGATAAAGATATCTATGTATACATTTTTTACTGTAATAAGTTGATCCTATACATAGATGTTCTACGAGCTTCATTCATCTTGATGTAATTGATTATTACCCATTAATTTCTCTAAAATCCATTCTCATTCCATGTCCTAGTTTGAATCATATAGTGAACTCTTTATCCACTTATTGACATGAGTTTTGAGTCATTAGTCTCTATTATAGCCTTTAAACTCAATTTCTCTTTGCATTGGTTAATTTAAGAACAAGTTTTCTCCTATAGATTCAAACACTATTATACACTTAAATCCTGTCTTAAATAACCCGAGGAATTACCTACTAACATTAGGGTAATATTGTTGTATTCACATCCACTTGCACATCCTTCTATCAAGCCATTGGTTCTTGTAAATATCATTTAAACAAATGGGAGAGATTATTATCCTTTAAAAAGTAAATAAAAAATAAAAAGAAATTAAAATTTTACATAAATATCAAAATATCTATGGGGGTCTTTCTTATATCTTTACTTGAGCTATGGACACTTGGCTAGTAGTAGAGAAATGTTACAAAAGTCCTCTGGCCTTCATCTCTTTCATTTCATCAATATGTCGACATTTTTTGGTGTAATGTGTGTTGGCATTATAAATCCTGCACCAACAAAAAATTCCACTTGTTTCACCCTCTGCAATCTTGGAATCTCTTAGTTTCATGTGCCTCTAAGAAAATATCACACCCAACTACCATAGAATAAAATTTCTTCCACCAATGATTTTGTCTTATAAGTCCTTCCTTCTCGCATTCTGCATACCACAATATTTTTTGCATCTCTTACATATTTATGGTTGTATTGAGGTTTTATAATTGTGATTCCATCACCAAACTTTGAGCCTCCATGAATGGGTCGATGTTTGTTTCAATGTTTCCTTTGATTTCCACTTGCAAAGATTCATCTAATGCCTCCTAACAACCCTTGAATTTTTTCATGGTTAATTGACTATAGAAAGGGGTTAACAAGCCTCCCAGAAACTAATTTTCATGTTGTAGTGGATGAATTTGATATGATATATTTGACAAAAATGTATTTAGTTGTGTGTCATTCACACGTATAGTCTCAGTTGTCTCTTATTTTATCTCTATGAGTGTAAAAATGATATCTTGTTCAAACTTGGGGATGTGAAACTCTTTTAGTAATGCAATTGTCCACACACCAAAATTTGATTTAGTTTGTCGTCATATACCAAATATTTTCTCTTACTTATAAATATGATGCAGTTTTTTTTCCTTAACTTGAAAGCATATTATGCACTTCACCCTCCAAGAAACTTCACATTCATGGACATTCTTTAAAACATCCTCGCTATATGTAACCCACAATGCCATGGGTGGAAAAGTGCATTGAATTGAATCGATATAAATATGTTGTGTTAAAATGTAAACCCCAAATGATTCCCCCTCTTTGGGGGCATATGTGACATTGTTGATAGGAGAAATACGACCCCAAAAGAGGACCAACCACATGAACTCTACCTTGCAGAGGGAAGGAAATGCGCTTTGGTAGAAACCAAGGCGCGTAAAAATAAGAAGGTTAGCCAAAGGCAAGTGTTTGTACGAACAAACATGCATATAGAAAACAATGTGTAAGCTAGGAAAACATTGTAAAAGCTACAAAGTAAAGCAAAAAACATGCAAGAAGACAAGATAAGCCATACTAAGCGGGTTGTAAACATGGGACATCACTCACGATGTCACAAGACACACTAAGGCCATCATGGCCACATACAAACAAACAAGTGTGCACACCAAACAAAGGGCAAGGTCCGCATACAAGAACAAATAGTAACAAATAATGTAATAAACAAGTATGGAAGAAAATATCCCTTCATGACAAATGTTACACATGAAGCACCGGTTAAGCATGTTAGAAAGATAACTAAAATATTAAAAGTGTGTATAACCAAGTAATGTAAAGTGATAAATATGAAATGAAACAATAACACCTAGAAGAGATGAATTTGGATTCCCCCAATGACTAGTGTAGGAAGGGTAGAAGGCGAACATCCATGATTTGTGTAAGAGAGTTGTATCTGTGATCACAACTAAACAAAACCGTGAATGCACATGTGTGTATGGTATGGATAAATGACATATAAGATATCTAACGAGTATGTGCATCAAAGTGACCATATACGTGAAACTATAAACAAGAATGAAAGCAACCAAGATATGTAACATGTTGTGGATGGGTGGAATGGAATGCAAGATGAAATGATAGGAGCCACGTGCCCCCGAGTGAATGGAAGTATATGTAGTGAGGTTCATTTGGTTTTCCCCCTCAATAGTCAAGAATGAACCGTAAACGAGAGTGTGTCATCAAGAAATAGTTGAATAGTATGTGTTGTGTCTAGCACACACTTGTGATAAGTGGGTAGGCGTAGTGATGCTAATATGTGACATATAGAAGATACGTGTGTGAACCCGATAGCTGAAGCGTATATCATGACAAATGATTTATCCCTAAGTGTATATCACTACATGATGAATAGTAAGGAGTGGTGATGTAGCCTAAAGCGTATACCACTATAAGATGAATAGAGTAAGTGACGAGTTAACTTATAATGCGTGTCACTATCATAGAAATGTCCCATGATGAGAGGGTGAATGATAAACACGTGATGAATGTAAGGTCCATTTGATTTGTAAACCCTCAACAATCGAGTATGGACCGAGGAACTAAAGTGCGTCATAGGGTAGTGAGTGCAACACGTAGAAGAAGATGTAGTGTATGTGATTAAGATGATAAATGACCATGTAATGAGTAGAATATGTAATGTATGATGTATAAAATGCAATGGATGATATAGACTAACGAGTGTAAGATGCGATGTAGTATGAATGGTGTATAAATGCTAGATGTGTAGATGACATGAAAAATGTGTAATGTATAATGTAGATGTGTAGATGTAGACTATATGTAGTATGTATAATGTAAGACAAATGATGTGAGATGTAGTGTAGAGACACGATGTGTAGAATGCAATGCAATATGTGTAAATACCCTAATAGTATGAAGTGTGTGGGATGTATAATGAACAAGTTGATCAATAGTATGTGATGCTAGACAATAGAAGTATATATATGCATAATGACAAATAATATTAGGTATGATGTATGACGCCCGATATGTGAATAGATGCAGTGTGTAAGACCTATTGTGCAGTATCTAGGGTTCATGTGTAGTAAACCCTTAATAGTCGAGGATGAACCGAAGCACGTGTCATCGGGTAATGATGACACTAAAATATGCAATGAGTATGCCTATGTGAGGAGATTGATGTATGAGAATGCAAAGATGAGAGATGTATCTATGCTAACATGGTGGGGGATGTGTTAGATGCTATGCCCCCAAATGTGTGGTAATGTATGTATTTTTTGATAAACGATGTTGGTCAACCAATAAAGAAGTGATATATGAAGATGGTGAAATATCATAGATTTTGTAAGATTGATTCAATGATGGGATGAAATATCGCATGATATGCTGATATATGATTGTAGATGTATGTATGTATGGGAGGTTATGTAATAGATACATATGTTAATGTAAGGTGGAATGAGGTTCTTTATTGTAAAGACTCCTTAACATCCATATAAAAACCAATAGAATATGAGTGTGTCATCAAGAGGGTAGGGTGACAAGAGACACCTATCAAAGACCAAGTTTACGTTTCACGGTGGAAGTATGGTTGGTAAAAATAATAGTAGGATTATGTGATTGTGGTGGAATTTGCAATGTGTCATGACCGCTAGTAGGAGGATTAGTTGCTTTGACAAAAGTAATTGGCTAGAGCTTATATTTGAGAGGAGGCCAAGTTGTACTTGGTTTTAAAGGAGGTTGTTTAGGTTCACTTGGTATTACAATAGACGACTTAGTACGAGGAGGTGGTGAACTAATTTTGATAGGTGGTTGATTATGTTGACTTGGTAATGTCATAGGTGGTTGAGTAGGAGAAGATGGTGAACTAAGTACGAGATGTTGTTGTTTAGGAGGTGCTTGAGTAACGTTGGCTCGATGCACATTAGATATAGATGAATTAGATTTAGGAGCCCAATGGGACTTATCATGTGTATTAAATGAAATAAATCATTGATGCTAAATATGTTTGATTATGCGTGGCAAAGTGTGACAATAGTTGTCATTATGTCCATTGATTCGATGATAATTGTAATATGAACGACCTTGATATTTTACTAACGATAAGGATAATAGTAATGAGTAAAGAAGAGTGATCAATTAATGACTAAGGAGTTGAATAATAATGTCATGTTGCGTAGTATTATGCTCAAATATGAGAGGCTAAGGCAATGGCATGTCTTGAGGTTAAACTAGATGATATGTAGTGGACATAGATTACATTAAAGATGCAAAAGGATCACAAACATGTGATTTGGAAGCATCTTTAAGCTATTGAATTTCATATTTGAGAGATATAATTGTGGATTACATAGGGCTTAAATTTATTTTGAGATAAATCATGTAGAGTGTGGATTGAATCCAATAGGGGTTGATTAGATGGAGGATCACTAGGGTTGTTAAATAGACAAGTGAGTGTAGGACTTGTTGTCTAGGGATTTTTGCAAAGCAACCTGACAATTGGGATATCTCTTAAGTAAATTAGATAAAGAAACTTGAGCAACTTTGGGAGCCATGATAGAGGAAAAATGAGGATCCTAAGTGTGAAAGATGACGCCGGGTTCACCAAAATGATTATCTAAAATGTTGATATAGTTATAGTTAATCTAAGCTATGAACAATTGTAAATAAAGTAAATAGATGTTGTAAATAAATATGAAGATGATCCAAACAACTATGAAAAAGGAAATACTAACCCTAATATGCAAGAGGGAAGAGGAAATAAATGAATTGAATAAAAGACACTCGCAAGGCAATGTCGTAGAGGTGACTGGATAATCTGGAAGCATGAAAGATTGTGCAACAACCCCAAAAATGGATGGATATGTACTATCTATCTGGACTGGAGCGCATGGAGATGGATTGGGGTGCCTGTGGGCTCTCTAGTATGTAAAATGTGTGCCTTGGTCTATACAAAATGTTAGAACTGATCTTTACAACTTTGACAGATGGTATGAAACCTTCGTTATCTGTCACATTAATTTTGGTGCCTCGGATCAGATGTGGCCAATAATCCAAGATGAACAGAAAGACCTGTAAAACCCTAAACAAACATCAATCCCTAAAAATAAAAATGCAAACAAATGAGTTGGACTGATCTCAATGCCACAACACTGGGCTTACTAACTGGGTGATGCACTACATTTCAAACCCAAATGTAGTTCTAGTGAGTGTGTGCATAATGTGCCCTAGGTGCTCTTGTGTCAGTCACACTTTGTGAAGTAGCATTCGATAGTTAGATGTAGAAAATGTAATTAAAATGTGTGCATGGAATAGAATAGAATCCCCCCCCTATGAAGTGTGGTCCAGATGTCCTAGCCTTGTGCCTTGTGATGGAGCTATGTGGATGCAAGTGATCTTCAATGCAATAGATGGATGCAAGTGATTCCTAAATTCTTATCCACCCCATTAACCCTCTTAACTCTTATTTTCATCTCGTTCTAAACCTGACATTATTTAACCCCCTTCATTATTCCTAATCCCATCTAAGTATCCATTAATTATTTTAATAACCCACCCAATTCCTAACATTTATATTATTATTATTTACTACCCCCATTTAACACACTTACTTTTCTCACCTACCTCCCCCTAATCTCTCCATACACAACCATGCGAGCCTTAATTAGCCTGCCACCTCTTTTCCTGCCATTTAAAAACCCCCTTTTTGAAATCTAATCTAACCTACACGTGCCTAAGTTAGAGTCTGCTCATGTCACCAACAACTCACTAGGGTCGCCATCGACCCTATTTAGCTCAGTGGAAACAAAAAAATGCAAAATATAAGGAACAAAGCACCAAAGATACCTCCAAGCAATTTCGATCCTCCTTAGATCCATCCTCCCATCTCATCAACTTATCAAAATCCTATACCCTTTCTCGGTTGCTGCGTTGACCCTACCGGGTCGTTGTTGACCTAGCCCTTATCCCCATCCAATCGGTCATCCTTTCCATCCTACCTGTCCTATATCCACCCTAACATCAAAATCAACAAGACAGAGTCAACATATAACCCTTGTTTCTATATTTCTTTACCTACTTTACATCGGTCCGTCGTTTCGACCGTACTAACCTTCCTCGGGTCGTCATCTATTCACTCCCTATCCCCATCGATCTATCATCTTTAACACCCCTTTTCTCATCATCATCCCGACATCATATTCAACACCTTTAGCATATTCTAGCTATGTTCTTGTTCAACCTTCAATCAACTTCTCGAACAGTCGATGTTGATCGTGCCAATCTACACCAGGTCACCGTCAACTTGTTCCTTATCCTCATCATCTATTATATCCCACCACCTTTTATCTCATCCTCGTCCCTAACATAAGATTCAATAATTCTACATCGTTTCCAGCCTGTTCCCATGATACTCGGAATCATCTATGTATCGGTCACCATCGATTGTGCAAGCTTGCACTCCGGTCGCCATCTACCTGCTCGTGTTTGGTTTATTTTTTTGTTATTTTTGTAATCATTTTATCATTTCAGTATCTTTTGTAGATTATATCTCTCTTTTTGTTTATTATATGCATCCTTTCATCTATCATCATTTATCAACATTTTTTTATCACGTGGGTTGACATCCATCCTAGGAAGTTGTTTACTTCTCGGGATCGACTTTGTCTAGAAACCCACCGTCTTCATTACTAATATTTATCATGTTTAGTTCTCTTAGTTGTGTAGGTCATCAATCTTGTAGTGGAGGGGACCTCTTCTTTTGCACCCATACCATCTTCATCTACATCTACATCAAGAGGTCACTTAAACCCTCCCATACTTTAGGGTTTCTTGACTTCTCGTATGTTTTTCACTACTTTGAAATAGGAAGTTGGAAGTCTTGTGAAACAAGATACGGATAGAGGGAAATATGGGACACGGTCCAAGAAGATGTTAGGTTCAACTAACAAATGCATATGCAAATAGATGAGTTGATGACTCTGTAGCCCAATGTTGAAATTTGGCCTCGGGAAAATCCGGCGACCAAGAAACATTACCATTCAAAACATGACAAGGAAAGTTTTCATAGACATCATTATTAACAAATAAGTCTTACACTTTTTCTAAAATTTAGTTTAAAACATGATTAGTAGAGAAACATTTGTCACAAACTGGATGGATTTTAGAGATGGAAACATTATATTCTTCTTAGTACGCAACACATCTTGGAATTACTTCTACAAAGTTAAAATGCCCAGGATCAATCAATTAAACCACACCTATGTCATGGTCTCATGGAAGGGACGACGCATATATTTTTCTGTAAGTTCTGAAAACTTAACATTGAATTTTATAGAAATAGGTTATTTTCTATTGATTTTGAGCTAATTGAGAAAGGGGGCAGCGGGTGATCAAGTGACACCATATAAATTATGTAATCCAACGTTTTGTCTGCCTCCTTCATCTGGTTCTCATCCCTGCTGATAAGAAAATGACCTGCCCCTAAATCTCTTTAGCATCCTTCTCTTTCTTTGGGGATGTACTAATTATTGTCACATGCAAGCTAAAGACTTACCCCAATTTAACTGCCATGTGATTGACACCCCCATGTCCCATCACACTGAGATGATTTCCTGGCTTTGTCATTCCAAAGTATATCATGGGGTTGTAAACCGTTATTCTAACATATTACAAGGGGGCAACCTCATCAAATGGCAGGCTTTTAGTTACCATAATTATAACACTAATTGCATATCAAAAAATACAATTTGAAGACTATAGTATAATATGAAGACTATAGTATAATCTGCCTTCGGCGGTACTAATAAACTTCAATAGCTTAAAAGACACAAAAAAATGAAAAATCAATGCAAACAACTTTAGCGATCGCAAATAATATGGATGATCCAGGGTTATTCTATTGTGAGGCTTAATGGGCTTCAACAAGAACATCACATCAAATCAGGATACATAATTTTTAAGTCCCTTAATTTTTTTGAAGAAAATTGAATACAAAACTTCAGTTCAGTTGATACATTATTATTATTATATTATTTATAATATATTATAATTATAATTATAATACTAATATAATTATGTATAGTGCCGTTATTAGTGTAAATTATTGGTCAGCTTTCAAACAAAACGAAAACAGGAGAAAAAGGCTCATGCACGTGTTGGTTAAAAAAGTTTCATGCATGATCTAAGTTGGTCACCGCAAAATTATTGTTATTGTCAGAGGGTTGAGAGGCTTTGGTGTTTACTTTTAATTTTTTTGTTTCCGCCGCAAAATCTCTACCGCAAGCGAGCGATCTGGCCGTAAAATTATTTTTGTCGACAGAGGGTTGAGGGTGTTTAATCTCGTTTGGAGCATGTGAGTTGTTTAGTTTACGTACATGATGTTGGTAGGTGGTATTGAAAGGGATAAGATGTTTGGGCACAACAAGCTAAGTTGCACGAATGTACTAACCAATATTATGGACTCGTATCCCACATATCTAGACTTTTGACATTGTGTCTTATTAGGATATGAGTCTATCAAGCATAACGAAAAAGTGTTTCTACACGGAAAACCTTGTCGTGGGGTCCTGACTCACAATAACATATTTACACAAAATGACGACTTGAATTTTTGACATTGATTTTGATGACTAGACAAAATTTGACTCTTGACAATACGACTATTTGTCGACCAGTGACTCTTAAACAAAACATGTAAAAATAATATTGACTTAAATAAAAAAAATCCAAATGAAAAATTAACTATTTAATTATGATACAACAAAAAATACTCAAACTATTACCAATACTAAAAACTAAATCAATGATGTTGATTTAGAATTTAAAGCAAATGAGTATTACCTAAATGGGAATATAACAAGTCCTGGACTTGATTATGCAACCAAAAATAATAAACATCACGAACCACATAGTAAATAAGCGCTAAAACAAAATACTACACATAAAAACCAAATAATACGAGCGATGGGATTGTGGTGTTAGGATGTGGGAGAAAACAGGTATATACACAAATGTGAGAGATAAACATACACAAGGATGAAAACATGGACGGAGTGAAGTGTGAGAGGCTTCCGCCACCGAGATTGCTAAATATAATTAGTGATTACAAGAACATGCAAAAGTTGTAGACTTGAAACCAAATGCAACGTGAAAGGCAAAAGCAATCTGGGTGCGATGAGAATGAAACGTGGAGTGTTCAAACTGGAAAGATTAGATGAATATTCGTCGTCCTGATTGCGAAAAAGCTGCCTAATTAATTCTCAATTCTCAGCAGGGTGACATGCATGCAGGGTAACTTGGGGAACGGCGTCAAAGCCAAATCAATAAATTATGCAAGTACTAACGTCAAATTTAAGAAACTAATTTAATGGAAGGTGTTGTCTCGTGATGGGACTGGTAGGCGGCGGGCATTTGGCGCGAGAGAGTTATCGTGTACTGAAAGGATAAGGTACCTATGGTTTGGGAAGGGTACTACCTATACTTACATTGCATCTCTAAACTTTCCTCGAATCTTTCCCCTGTCCTTTGTAGTCAATGTCAATCTCACCGTATTATTGTGTATAGAGGGATAGTTGATAAAGACAGTTATCAATGACAGCACATAACACATCCCCTTCACCGTATACATTCTTACCTCTGTAATTATCCGCATCAGATTTGTTCAGGCCAGATTTGTTTATCCGATATATATTTGGCGAGGAGAAGGAACACAAGAATTTCAGGATTAGTGGATATTTATGTGTATGTTATCTATATTAAGGAAGGTCGTCTACAAATTGTTCTTTAGTCCTCGATAAAACAATCCTACATCATTCTCTTTACCATATAATTAATCACCTATTGCATCACACACCTCTCCATATACCTTTAAAAACACATCATCCACTGAATCACCATTGAGTCGAGAACCATTCATACTTCCACCAATCCCATCTTTCTCTTGACCATTAATACTACATTCATTATCTATTTTCATTCTTAATTATTCATTGAACAATTTCATTTCCACTTAGATTATACAAGTACATGAACACATTAATGTTATTATTGTCTCATTAGTGTATAATTATCCTTTCCTTGCCACACATACTCTCCATGAGTGCGAATGCATGCAATAATAAGTTATACAAAAACTATTATTTAGATACACGTGTTCTCCACATTGGAGGTCAATTGTCGGGGCTTTATGCCTGTGACCAAATGTTTGATTGGAACAGAGACACAATTGTCACATGAAAATGTAATTAATGATAGGTAATCTACACAAGTCAGCTATTGTGACCAAATCTATATATGGCTAGTGGTACGTTAACATAACTAGGATAATAAATGAATCTTGTTGCTTAGAATCCTCCCAATTTCGTAAATATATCGAGACAAAAATCACTTGCTATACTTCAAATATTAAGGTGCAATTTCCTTCTTGATACGTTTGGCAGCTATAATTCTATGGTCGGTGCCAACAACAAGTTCAAACATATGGTGGACATTGACACTAGAACCAATCTCCTACCTAGTTGAGGAATATACAATTTTAATTGACAAGCATTTTAGCATAGGGATAGCAAGGGGTTTCAAGAACACTCCTATTTTAATGCCCTTTCCATCTGGTACGAGTTATCTGTCTGCCAAGGACATATAGAACAAACCGGGACTGGAATCCTATTTTAAAGTTTGATAAAATGTGTTATTGAGTCTGAATGTTATACTTTTTTTTTTTATCTGAGCTCCCTCAATTTCTGTTAAAGCATTTGATGGATAGAATCCAGTGGTTTGCAAGGCGTCTGGATCAACAAGAACTTCCTTTTGTGGACCGTGAGGCTTTTAAACGGAAACCTGAAGGAATGTCAGCATATTTGATGTTCTCCCAGAAACACGAAAAGAAACATAGAGTTAACAAACTGGACCAAAAGTTACATTCTGCCAATTCAAGCAGAGAAAATGTATTGGGAGTTCAAGCTGAGTGGACAGTTGAAACTAAATGTTCACTGGATGAAGAAATATGTTATTTTCCAGAGATGATGTTTCCATCTAATTGTGTGCCAGATAACTTACTTCCTCCTGAAGATAAAGAGGACGGGAATCCAACTTTAGAATTGCCTGGTATTTTTGAAAATCTTCCCTATGAAACAAGTCGAAACCCATTAATGATTGAAAGGTTTGGAATGGTTTCGGAGTACTTTAGTCTTGGCAATATGAAGGTTGACAATATTGGGAAGAACAGGGCAGCTGGTATAATAAGGTTCAGTGATGAAGAAGCAACACACAGAGTTCGGCAAACTGTAGTTCGAATAGTTGCAGGTGTGGGCTTTGAAGGGTTAAGAGAAGGCTCAATGGATGTTCTTTCTCAGTTGCTCAGCTGCCATATCTACAAACTAGGTCGAATCTTGAGGTTGTTGGCCGATAGCTTCAGAAACCAGTATTTTCCAATTGCATTTCTTAGAATATTTTTGCAAACTATTGCATACAGGTACATCTTGTCTTCTTTTAATGTTATTCGTTCTGGTTTTTCAAATCTTCTACGAGTGATTTTATATAAAAAAGGATACTTCCCCTTATATATGACATTAGAAAGGAGCTTAATTTCTTCTACTTGTTTAAAAGGCCATATCATCAAGTGCAACCTGTTTAACACGATCTTTCGTTCATACATCTACCGTCTGTTTTTTCTGAATATTATTAAGCTGCACTTATATTTAGAATGCTATTGGATTGATTTCTTTATCATTGTTACGAACAGTGCGGGAAACCACAAAATTTGTGACCTTGGTAGATTTTGCATTATATACAATTTGTGTATGTATTAAGTGCCATAATGCACAGTGCAGAAGTTGTTTTCCGTAGTAAGGAATCTGGATTGAAATAGTTGGCCTGTGAACCCCACTTGTACAGATATCATCCAAACCTATGCCACTGCGCAATCCCTGATTAATTTTTTTTCAAGATTGTGTTTTGCTAATGCCAATTTTGAGACAATTACATCTCAAATGACAATGACACGTTCAGAATTTATCTCCCGAAAAGCATTGCATATACACATGAAAATGCCATGGCTGATGTTATGATGAAAAGATAAAATAAACTCTTGTATATCTTTCAGACCTTTTTCGTAGAGACTCATGGATAGCCATTGCATCCTTATTTTTAGTGTATTGAACTTTATGCTGCCTATTCTTAATGATATTCATATTCCTTTTAGTCGGATAACAAGGTCTTATTAAGCAAGGCAACGAGTAGCTTTGCCTGCAGTTATAGTCCTTGTAGATTCCCAGCACACTCAATCCTTAAACAGTGTGTAAGCCACGACATAATCCATGCTAATTATTGCTAATTATTGCAGACAATCCATGCCTGGATTATTTTGAGACATTCTTAACACGACAAGTATTCCTCAACATACCTGGAGTAGACATGCCCAGGGGTGGGGGATGTGTTTCCCTTGTTCTCCATGTTTAGGGGCGGAGGGGATTCATATGAAATATCCCCTGAATCTGGAGGATGTCTCAGGGGAAACCACTTATAATTGGTATTTCAGGAAAGTCTGGGGTTTGTCCAGATGACATTCTATGAACATTTACTGTTGTATGTTCTCGATGCAATGGTGTTGTGTTTCTATTGTCTTCCTTTATTAGGGGACAAAGGGTTACATAGGAAATATCCTGCAGCATCCCCAAAATCCCGAGGATGTCTTGGGTGAAATCACCCCCAATTTGGATTCAGGAAAGTCTGGGGATTGTCCAGATGATATTCTACGAACATCCGCTGTTGTATGTTCTATGACATAACAGGGAATGCCTGGACTTCCCCTACTGCAGTTTAAAAGTTGCATTTAAAATGAATATTCTTGATCGCTTTTCTTTTTCTCGGAGTGACCCCAAGTATTTAACTAATATCTGATTTTATATGATTAGTTAGAAAAAGATTTTCATATTAGGATTTTCATAGTTTTAATAGATTTTGAGCCTCATTCTCCTTTGCTGCCCCCTGAAATTTGGGGGTTCTTTAAAATACTCCTCATCCCCATTTATGAAAACATGATCTAAGATTGGTATACTTGGTAAAAACACACACACACACACACACACACACATATATATGTGTGTGTGTATTATAGATATATATGTGTTCATAAATGGGGGATGAGGAGTGTTTTAAAGAACTCCCAAATTTTGTATCTTTTTGAATCCTTGAATGTTGACCACAGTGTGGGAACAAAATAATGGAAAGATATATATTAACATCCACCGACGACCAAAGAGAGTTAATGGAGCCCAAATTGTTTGGATGGTTCTTGCATTTGGCGAGTAATATCACATGACTAGTGATGAATGCTACGTTAACTTGAGCTTGTATTGCTCATTCAAATAATTTCTGGATTGGTGGTGTTTCATATGGACAATAAAACTTGTATCTTCCATAAGACGTGAAAATATTTTTCACGGAGTTAAGTCATTAGAGTGATTTTGCATGTATGAACACATTATTGTTGGTTTTTATTGCTTTCTCACAAGTTGAGTCTTTTAATTCGAGTCTCTTATTTTGCGTGTTGTTGCATGTTTTGTTTCTCCTAGAGGTGTCCTTGTGCAAATGTTATGTTTTAATATTGTGATTATTGACTGCCTATCATAAAACATCATGTCCAGTATGTTTATCATGGATAATAACCTTAATATCTCATTGTTCAAGAATCTTGGAATGTTGATGGACTATTTAAAATGGGAAAAGACTTTCTCTCAACATACACAATGCAACTTGTGCGAGTCACACCACATGGACAACAGTCGACTAGTTAAGAATTGCTTAGTCTCAATGTGATTTTTGGTCGCTTTATTTGTTTTATTGCATTTACCACTCTAGTTTCTTCCAAGAGAAGTGATGTTTTTAGATAGATGTTCGCTTTAATTCGCTTTACTGGTGTATTTTTCCAGCAAGTTGTTATCCTATTTATAACTAATGCTAACCTTATTTGTGCATTGATAAAGTTTTTGTTTATGTCTTTCTTTTGTATGTGCGATTTTGTAGTTACTAATAACTCTAAAGCCTTCTCATAAACCATTTAAAAGATATGGAAATGATTTTTATGTCCCAATCATGGATTTAACATAAAATCGAGTCATGAGTAGGCTTAGCTAGGAAAGGTATCTGCACTTCATGCCTAATACATCTTCCTCTCTTTTCCTCATGAAAGAAAAAAATTAGTATGTCCAAGACTGATAAAGGGCGGTTCTTTGTGTGACTAGCACAAGACATCATAAAGGAACTCATTATCTCCTTACCCACCTTTCAAGGCAGCTTCTAGCTTAGGATTCCCTAAGCATGGCCCATCTAAAGCTACTTACTTGTCTACTCATGTAGTAAAATAATGTTTTTTACTTATAAATCTCGAAAAGGAGAAAGGAAGAATTTGTAATAACTTCCACGAGATGATCAAAAATAGGTCAATGGGATTCAAAAAGTATATATGGTAGGTATAATGTTTACAGAGAAATAGACAACAAGTTTTTCTTACAAAATTCAACCTTCTATATGGGTTGTTTGTGTTATGTTTGATTCATGTAGCAGTAGTATAACTTCTCTATTGGGAACCAAACAATAGGGAACTCGGGAACCGAACTAGTAGATTTGGATTGTTGCTTGGATGGCTTTATAAACAAGTTATCTATAATGTAGTTTATAATCTTTCTATAGTTTTTCACAAGAGTTTTGGAAGGAAATATTTTTGTTCAAAGGCTATAGATTGAACTAGATCGTTTTTGTATTGTTTACAATGCTTTTATTTTAAATGGGAATGAAACAATTTGACCACATTTAGATTTTTTGGAGTATACAATTAATATTTTTCTATGTAGGAGTATTACTCCTTAAGTGGCTTGCATTGCAATTAGCATTATAATAATTAATAAACTGATCCTTAAGTGGCTTGCATTGCTTGTGAACTTGACTTCAAACCTTTGCAAATCTGTTCTTCACTTGCTTTCCTTGTCTTTATATTGTTCCTAAGCCATATAGGCTCAATGTAACCATGATTCATAACTTCTTTTGAATGATGAATTTGATATTTGCTCTTAGTGCATTCTTGTTTCTTCTTGACTTTACTAGAAGTGTCTTCCACACCGTTTTGATTTACTTTCTTATCCTGCAAAGTCTGATATGTCCTCCATATTTCATCTTTAAAATCCATTTCTTGATTTTGATTCTTTCCTCTTGTTCCAAATAGTTCTCCCATGCTTCACGAAATGGTAAGTGGACTTCATAGTCTTTATATTCATATTTAACATCTTCCATTTTGTCCCCTTTTTCTTGTACCAACTGTACTTGCATCATTGCAACCTCATATTCCTTCACTTGGGCTTCTTTTGACTTTATTCTCATGTATTTTTAAGTCTTATTCTTCATCTCCAACATACTAGTCTTCATACCCGTAAATAACCATTCAAAAGTTGGGGTGCAGGGAATCAAAGAAATTGGTACCGATTTTATACACATGTTTGGGGTGCAAGGAATTATTTTTTTTAGCAAAGGTAGTATGGATCCTTTTGAAATAAAGGCAAGACCAAAGCATGCAGGTATAAATTCCAATGATTAAGTTCAAATTCTTATCGAAGACAAGAATTGATGAAAGCTTAACCAACATCAACATCTACAACATTATTAAAGTCAACACTCAAGTTGACCGGATGTTTATTGACATCCTCAATACTATGAGTGTAAACAACCAAGAAAGCAAAATAAATATTGGCATACAAACTTGTATTCATCTAGCTTGCTCTTTTCCAATTTATGTATTTCCTTGCCCTTTGCTTGCTCTCTAACATTCTTCATCTCCTCAAGGTACTTAAAACCTGTATCTCCTTCTTCTTTGTTCTTCCTTTCCCAAGAAATTTGTTCTTTCTTAGTTGTTACTCTCTTTTCCCTTCTTTTTCCTTTACACGAGGCATATTTGAAGACGATTCCTCTATCTTACTCATGCAAAACCGGTGTTCATGCTTGTCAAGCTCATCTTTTCCAACCATCCACTCTTTGTTGCTTGTATTATGCTACTCAAATCCACTAGTAGGTTATTTTGTTACAATTTCAAGGAATTTGCCCACAAATTGAAGATTATCATGCACTTCAACACTAGAAGTACTCACCTTGTTTTGACTTTTTGCTTGCAAACTCTTTGAAAAGCTAAAAAGTTCCTCGATCATACTCATTTGTTCTCTCAACATGAGAATATCTTCTTCACCTATGACCTCATCAAATTTAGGACTTTCACATGTATCTTCTTTAACACAAACTCTTTATTTCTTCGATGTGTGTTCTTCATTATTATAAGAGCATTCATCAACTTTCCATGTAGTTCCTCTCTCATCTCTTTGATGGATATACATTCTTCTTTCATTGTTGCACCTAATAGATTCAAACCACCATAGTTAGATTCTTCATCAAATATTTGATAAATTTTGAACATTCCTTTTTAAAACAACTAAATGTATGTTTAAATATGCACTCCTTTGCCTTCAAATACTTTTTTATTTAATCCTCTAACCATATTCATTCGTACTTTCATGTCTTGCTCTTTTCTATAATTAATGTCCTAGTTTAGCATGCCGTGTTTTCACATATATAATTTGTCTTAGCAATAAAAGCACTCGAGACATTATATTCATCATCAATAAACCCAACAAATTTAAAGAGAATATAATATAATTTTGTACTCAGCTTTTCCTTCTTGTGTTTTCTCATGCAATAAACCACTTGATTGATAATGTGTGCTTCTCAATTAGGGTTTAACAATTCTCTAAACATTGTAACAAAATCCTAATGTCATTTCCATCTTGAATTTTCACAAGTACACCTTAAAAATAGCTATGAGAACTTAACATCATTTTAAGTTGAATTTACCCTATATGTGTTCCTTCATGCAATAGTCATTTGATTGGTTGCATATGGCACTTAATTAGGGCATATATAATTGCCACTAAACATGATTATGATCATTTAATGTCCCTTTGGGATTATATTTATGATTGGATGATGAAAGTAACCTCAAGGAAAATTTATAGTGTCATTAAGCAATTCAAAACACTCAACAAGAACCTTCAACCTCACAATTACATTGCTTTCAAAGGGTAAACAAAGTTTTCCTGTCCTCGAGAGTATGTTTTCATACAAGTAAGAAGAGATGAAAAATTCTTTAAACCTTGAGTGTTGCGTAGTGTTACTCATTACATTTTCCTTTATTGAGTCACATTCATACTATGATTTATGTCTCCCATTTCCAAGAAGCCAATAAGAGGATTTTCAAAGTTTTGCATACATCCTTATGAAAAGAGGATTAATCATGTCCTACTAAATGGACTCTCATGCACATTTTGAAACAAAAGATTACAAATAAAGTGCAAAGTTCCTGATGAAGACCATCACAATTATGATACAAGTTCTTATAGTGAAATTTTGGAGTTCTTATATGAGGATAGAGGAACTAATCCCACAGTTATCAAGACCTATTCAAACTCTTAACTCTTATGATCACATCTCATGCAAATTGGATAGGGAATAATTCACATATTACCTACCCAAGGGCATCTTAGTCTTGTCTGGCCATGACAACCACTTACTATGAAAATCGAGTATAAATATAATGCAATTTCTGAGATAAATCTTTGCACAACATCACCAAATTAGAGTCATGCTTCCATTAACAAGCGTGAATCAATCATTTCTCAAAGCCAAAACATAGAATCCTCTACAAAATATTCAAATCTCTATTACAAACCTCCTCTTTCCATGAGGATCTCCCCTCTCTTCATCCCTCTTCCTCATTTTTGAGGTAACTCACTCTTAAATTGAATTCTCTTTCTTTTACTCATACATCTTCATGGTTTTTTCCAGCCCTACATCTTCAACTCTCCTCTTTGACTGATATACCCCACCTTAGCTAAATAGCTTTACTACATCATTATTGCATATTTCATAACTCTCATTATCTCATAAAGACACTTACACACACATTATGAAATAAAACCATTCAAGACCTTACAACTTCTAACAACTCTTTAACACTTGTAGCAACACCTATTGAAGGCTTAACCACCCACTACCAAGCTTATCATCAACCTTTACTAGTTTAAAATTTGAATTACATGTTTTGGATGGAAAGTTCCATTTGAAATGAAGAACTCTAAACCACCTAGACGCACTCCTTCTGGATTCCCTACATCTAATTTGACCTTTTTAACTTCATGACCATTAAAAATGTGCTTTCATTGAAGGTGTTTAGTGATGCTCCTGCATCATACACCAAATGTGGTGAAAAGAAGTTCAAAAACTTTGTTTGGATATTCTTATTTTAAGGTGGGGCAATGGCTTGTTTGTCTCTCTATCCATATTCATTGTTCTTGTATGTTTCATAGCCTCTTGGGTCCCACAACTTGTTTTGTAGTCTTGCATTTTGATTGGCATTGCCCGTTGTGTTTTTGAATTTCATCTTTATCTCCATTGCCTTCATGCCACCATCTCTCATCCCTGTACATACAAACATATCGAATACAAATATAGATAATTCTTCACTTTCTATCACTTCTTTCATCCATTTGTAGTACATTTTCTTCATTTAGTCATCTTGTTCTTTGCCAATTTCTGTATTTCCTTGAATTTTTGCTTGCTCTCTATCATTCTTCTTCATCTCCTCAAGATACTTAAAACTAGTATCTCCTTCTTTACCCAAGAAATTTGTTCTTTCTCAGCTGTAACTTTCTTTTCCCCTTCTTTTTCCTTTACATTAGGAAGATTTGAAGATGATTCTTCTATCTTACTCATGTGCAAAGTTGATCTTCATGCTTCTCAACCACATCTTTTCCAGCCATCCACTCTTTCTTGCTTGTATTATGCTCCTCAAATGCACTAGTAGGTTATTTTGGTACAACTTCAAGGAATTCACCCACAAATTGAAGATTATCATGCACTTCAACATTAGAAGTACTCACCTTGTTTTCACTTTTTGCTTGCAAACTCTTTGAAGAGCTAAAAAGTTCCTCAATCATGCTCATTTGTTCTCTAAACTTGAGAATATTTTCTTCACGTATGACCTCATCAAATTTAGGATTCATATGTATCTTCTTTAGCACAATCTTTTTCTTTCTTCCATGTTTGTTCTTCATTCTTATAAGAGCATTCATCAACTTTCCATGTAGCTTCCTTTCTCATCTCTTTGATGGATATACATTCTTCTTTCTTTTTTGCACCTAATGGATTCAAACCACCATAGTTAGATTCTTCATCAAATATTTGATAAATCACTACTTTACCTTGGAATTTGCTTGGATTGTCTTGATGAATTTGTTCACATTCTTGCAAAATTTTTGGCTTCCATTCTTGAACTGATTTCTTCATCTCCTCTAGTTCTCTTTCATTAGTGTTCACTTCATCTTCCATGCATTTCCGAAGTATGTTCATCTCATTCTTGGTCTTAACTATCCATCCTTTGCTTGTCATGTCCTTAGACTAGTTTCTTGTCCTCATTTCTCGTTCTTGCTTGCTCGAGTAACTTGATCTCTTTCCTAAATCAACTTTTTTTCTTCTTTAGCTTGTGAAGTTTATTTCAAACCTTTACAAATCTGTTCTTTACTTAGATTCCTTGTTTTTATATTGTTCCGAAGCCATATCGGCTCAATGTAACCATGATTCATAACTTCTTTTGAATGATTAATTTGATATTTGTTCTTAGTGCATTCTTGTTTCTTCTTGACTTTCTTCCATATCTTTTTCATTTACTTTCTTACCCTACAAATATTTGATAAATCACTAGTTTACCTTGGAATTTGCCTTGTTTGTATTGATGAATTTGTTCACATTCTTGCAAAATTATTGGCTTCTATTCTTAAACTGATTTCTTCATGTCATCCAAATTCTCTTTCATTAGTGTTCACTTCATCTTCCAAGCATTTCCGAAGTATGTTCATCTCATTCTTGGTCTTAGCTATCCATCTTTTGGTTGTCATGTGCTTAGACCGGATTCTTCTCCTCATTTCGGTTCTTGCTTGCTCAAGTAACTTCATCTCTTTCCTAAATGAACTTTTCTTTCTTCTTTAGCTTGTGAAGTTTATTTCAAACCTTTACAAATATGTTGTTTACTTAGATTCCTTTTTTGTTTATATTGTTCCTAAGCCATATAGGCTCAATGTAACCATGATTTGTAACTTCTTTTGAATGATTAATTTGATATTTGCTCTTGGTGCATTCTTGTTTCTTCATGACTTTAATAGATGTTTCTTCCATATCTTTTTCATTTATTTTCTTACTCTACAAAGTCTGACATGTCTTCCATATATCATCCTTAGCATCCATTTCTTGCTTTTTGATTCTTTCCTCTTCTTCCAAATAGTTCTCCCATGCTTCACGAAATGGTAATTGGACTTTATAGTCTTCATATTCAGATTTAGCATCTTCCATTTTGTCATTTTTTCTTGTACCAACTTTACTCGCATCATCTCAGCCTAATCTTCTTTCACTTGGGCTTCTTTTGACCTTATTCTCATCCATTTTGAAGTCTTCTTCTTCATCTCCATCATACTAGTCTTCATACCTGCAAATACCCATTCAAATACATAGTTAGATAATAAAAATAGAGCCCATAAGGCCCACATGAATCTCTCCTTCATCTTCATTCCTTATGACCAAAACAAAGTATAATTGGACATCTCATGCAAATTGGACATGGAATAATTCACATATTAGATACCCAAGGCTATCTTAGTCTTTTTCGGCTTGACATGACAAGCAATTTCCATCAAAACAAAGTATAAATATAATGAAATTTCTGAGAAAAATATGTGCTCATGCCATTATCAACTATGAAATAATCATTTCTCAAAACCAAAACAAATAATCCTCTATAAAATATTCATCTCTATTACAAACCTCCTCTCTCTCGAGGATCTCTTCTCTTCATACGTCTTCCTCATTTTTAAGGTAACTAACTCTTAAATTCAATTTCTTTCTTGTTCTCATTCATCTTCATGGTTTTTTTCCATCCCTATCTAACACTCCTCTTACTCATTTAGCCCACCTTAGCTAAATAGCTTTACTACATGATTATTGCATATTTCATAACTTTCCTTGTTTGAGTCACCTTCATACTATGATTTCTGTCTCCCATTTCCAAGAATCCAATCAGAGGATTTTCAAAGTTTTGCATACATTCCTTGTACATCTAACTCCTACCCGAGCACCTTGATTAAGAGGATTCAATCATCCCAAGCATTCGTACCCCTTTAAGATGAATCTAAATGGAATCTCCACACATTTCACAGACATTTTTTATCTCTCACACAAAAGATTACAACTAAAGTGCAAAGTTCTTTATCAACACTATCACAATTATGATAGAAGTTCTTATTGTCAAATTTTAGAGTTCTTACAAACATAGAAGAGAATCAATCCCACAATTATCAAGACATATTGAAACTATAACTCTTATGATCACATCTTATACAAATTGACAGGGAATAATTCACATATTACCTACCTAAGGGCATCTTAGTCTTGTCTGCCATGAAAGTCACTTACTATCAAAACAAAGTATAAATGTAATGCAATTTCTAATATAAATTTGTGCATAGTATCACCAAATCGAGTCATGTTTAAATTAATAATTGTGAAACAACCATTTCTCAAAACCAAAACAAAGAATCCTCTACAAAATATTCATATCTCTATTACAAACCTCCTCTCTCAATGAGGATCTCCCCTCTCCATCCATCTTCCTCATTTTTGAGTTTACTAACTCTTAAATTCTAATTCTCTTTGTTTTAATGATTCATCTTCATGGTTTTTCCAGCCCTTGATAACTCTCGAACTCATGTACCCCATTCTAGCTAAATAGCTTTACTACATTTATCCGATATTTCATAACTCATTATCTTACACACACATTTATGACACAAATAAAACCATTCAAGACCATACAACTTCTAACAATTCTTTACCACTTGTAGCAATACCTAGTGAAGTCTTAACAACACCCACTTACTAAGTTTAGAATCAACATTTACAAGTTTAAAATTTGAATTACATGTTTTGGAGGAAAAGATCCCTTTTGAAATGAAGAACTCTAAATCACCTAGACTATCTTCATTTAGATTTCTTACACCTAATTTGACCTTTTTTTAACATCAATGAAGGTGTTTAGTGATGCAATGAAGGTGTTTAGTGATGCTCTTATTCATCATCATCACAAGCTAAATGGTGTAAAGAAGCCTTCAAAACTTTGTTTGATATTCTTATTTTCAAGCATCAAAGTCTTTGCTTGTTTGTCTATTCTCTTTCCATCCTTCATTGTTCTTGTATGTTTCATAGCCTCTTGGGTCCCACAACTTGATTTGTAGTCTTGCATTTTATTTTACATTGTTCCTTTTTCGTAAAACAATTTCGTTAAACTCCTCACCTTTTATTTTTAATCTGCATTGGGCAATTTTAAATTATGGAAAGCATCTCATACCATCTTCTTTCAATTGGGCTTCTTTTGGCCTTATTCTCATCCATTTTGAAGTCTTCATGCTTTATTTTTTCATACTAGTCTTCATACCTTTAGCAAATACCCATGTTCTTACAAAGATAATAATCTCTACAAAGATACTCATATCATATTAAAACCTCCTCTCCACGAATCTCTGCTTCTTCATTCCTTTTCTTATTTTTTCTAAACTCTTATTTCAAATTCTCTTTCTTTTTCTCATTCATCTTCATGGATTTTTCCATCCCTAACTAACTTTCCTCTTCTTTCATTTAGCCCACCTTAGCTAAAAACTTTACCACATGATTATTGCATATTTCATAACTTTCTTGTTTGAGTAACTTCATACAATGATTTCTCATCCCATTTCCAAATAAAACCATCCAGATTTTCAAAGTTTTTTATGCATTCAAATGCACTAGTAGGGCTTCCTATTGAAGCAACCACTTTTAAGGAGGATTCATCATCCCAAGAAAATTTGAATTCCATCAGTTCCCTTTTTAAAATAATCTAAATGGAATCTCCACATTTCACTAATTTCATCTTTTTTTTCTTCACAAACACAAAAATGATTAGAACTAAAGTCCATTTAGTTCCTTATCAACACTATCTCAATTATGATAATGGTTCTTATTGTAAAATTTGTTTAGTTATTATATGAGGATAGAGGAATAATTCCCACAGTTATCAAGACATATTTAAACTCTTAACTCTTATGATCATATCTCATGCAAATTGGATATGGAATAATTCACATATTACCTACCCAAGGCCATTTTAGTCTTATATTGCCATGTTTCAATGACAATCACTTACTATAACAAAGAATCCTCTACAAAATATTCATAGTCTCATATTACAAACCTCGCTCTTTTATCCATTTGTAGAATCTCCTCTCTTCATCCTCCTTTCCTCAATTTTTCAGTAACTAACTTTTAAATTCAATTCTCTTTCTTTTACTGATTCATCTTCATGGTTTTTTCCAACCTTTACTAATTCTCCTTCGACTCATATACCCCATTTAGCTAAATAGCTTTACTACATTATCTCATTTCCCATCACACACATTATGACACAAATAAAACCGTTCAAGACCATACAACTTCTAACAATTCCTTACCACTTGTAGCAATACCTTGTGAAGGCTTAACAACCAACCCACTTTTCAAGCTTAGAATCAACATTTACAAGTTTAAAATTTGAATTACATGTTTTGGAGGGAAAGATCACTTTTTGAAATGAAGAACCCTAAACCACCTAGATTAACTTGTTTTAGATTCCTGACACCTAATTTGAACTTTTTAACTTCAATGAAGGTGTTTAGTGATGCTCTTGCATCATACATCCAAGGTGGTGAAAAGAAGCCTTCAAAAACTTTGTTTGGATATTCTTATTTTCAGCCAAGTCTTTGGCTTGTTTGTCTTTTCTCTTTCCACCTTCATTGTTCTTGTATGTTTCATAGCTTCATGGGTCCCACAACTTGTTTTGTAGTCTTGCATTTTATTTTACATTGTTCCTTTTCTTTTTGAATTTCATCTTTATCTCCAGTAATAAAATGTTTGCCGTAAACAATTGACTCAAAACTCGTCACCTTTTATTTTTAATTGCATATGAACAATTTTAAATTATGGAAAGCATCTCAGCCTCATCTTGTTTCACTTGGGCTTCTTTTGGCCTTATTCTCTTCTATTTTGAAGTCTTTCGCTTTATCTTTATCATACTAGTCTTCATACCTACAAATACCCATTCAAATACATAGATAATAAAGTTAGAGCGGATAAGGCCCACATGACTCTCTGCTTCATCTTCATTCCTTTCCTTTCTGTTTTCTCATTCTTCTCTTCACATATCTTCACATCTTCCTCCACTAATTCTCTCTCTAGAGTCTTCATCATTTGTCTTCGACTCTTCTTTATGAGTAGCCTAATAGACCACTTCACCTTCTTGTTTAATCTCCACTCAAACCTTTGACCTTCCATTCCCATTACGACTTTTATGATTGCTTCAAACTGCTCTAATATGTCATTTGCCTATTTTTGCTCTTTCTCCATGAAAACTCTTTCTTTTATGCTTCTTCTCTCTTTGTCATAACTTCTTCCTTCTTTCAACATCTTGGAATTTTTTCCCTTATCTCTCTTCAATCTCTCCATATAACCTTCTCTTTAATCTTGTTCACATTGAACCATTAGTCTTCACCTAGGTCTTTTTCACCCTAGTATTGAAGGCAACTTGCTCCTTTAGCTTCTTATCCTACCAATCATTCACCACTTTTATCACTTCTAGATTCAAATATGCTTCGGAATTCCATGAAAATTCTTAAACGTCCTCCATATATCATCTTTAGCATCCATTTTGTTGCTTTTGATGATGTCTTTCCTCTTCTTCCAAATAGTTCTCCCATGCTTCACGAAATGGTAATTGTAATTTATCACATCTCATGCAAATTGATAGAATAATTCACATATTACCTACCCAAGGCCATTTTCTTGTCTTTCTTATGAAACCACTTACTATAAAAAAGAGTATAAATAGAATGCAATTTCTAGATAAATTTGTTTACGATTATCACGAAATCAGTTCGTGTTTAAATTAACAATTGTGAAACAACCATTTCTCAAAACCAAAACAGAGAATCCTCTAAAAATATTCATGTCTCTATTACAAACCTTTTTCTCCATGAGGATCTCCCCTCTCTCATCCTTCCTCATTTTTTTGACAGGTAACTAACTCTTAAATTTGAATTCTCTATCTTTTACTAATTCATCTTCATGATTTTTTCCAGCTCATAACTTTCTAACTCTCCTTTTCTCATGTATCCCATTCTAGCTAAATAACTTTACTACATTATCTCATAAAGCCACTTACAAACACATTATGACACAAATAAAACCATTCAAGACCATACAACTTCAAACAATTCCTTACTTCTTTTAGTAATACCTAGTGAAGGCTTAACAACCAACCCACTACCAAGTTTAGCATCAACATTTACAAGTTTAAAATTTGAATTACATGTTTTGGAGGAAAGATCTCTTTTGAAATGAAGAACTTAACTTTACCTAGACTAACTTCTTTTAGATTCTCGACACCTAATTTGACCTTTTTAACTTCAATTGCTTGAAGGTGTTTAGTGATGCTCTCATCATACATCCAAGGTGGTGAAAAGAAGCCTTTCCAAAAACTTTGTTTGGATATTCTTATTATTTCAGCCAAGTCTTTGGTTGTTTGTCCTCATTTTCTTTTTCTTTTCCACCTTCATTGTTCTTAAATATGTTTCATAGCCTCCTTCATTAGGTTCCCACAACTTGATTTGTAGTCTTGCATTTTATTTTACATTGTTCCTTTCTTTTTCCTTATTTCATCTTTATCTCCATATAATATAATGTTTTCACCATGAATAACTTCACGAAAATCATCACCTTTTATTTTTCTTAGTGCATTATGAGCAATTTTAAATTATGGAAAGCATCTTAGCCTCATCTTCTTTTTCATTGGGCTTCTTTTTATGGCCTTATTCTCATCCATTTTGAAGTCTTCCATTTTATCTTTATCATACTAGTCTTCATACCTGAAATACCAATTCAAATACAAAGATCATAAAAATAGAGCGCATAAGGCCCACATGAATCTTTGCTTCATTTTCATTCCTTTCCTTTCTCATTTCTCATTCTTCTCTTCACATATCTTCACATCTTCCTCCACTAATTCTCTCTCTATAGTCTTCATCATTTGTCTTCGACTCTTTTTATGAGTAGCCTAATAGACCACTTCACCTTCTTAGTTTAATCTCCAAACCTCAAACCTCATAAGACCTTCTCATTGCATTACCATTACGATCTTATGATTGCTTCAAACCTTTCATCTCTTTATGTCATTTGCTCTATTTTTGTTCTTTTTTCTCCATCTAAAATCTTCTCTTTTGTCTTTTAATCTTCTTCTCTCTTAATGTCCATTAACCTTCTTCTTTCTCCAATCAAACCTCTGATCTTCCATTCCCATCACGAATTTTATCATTGCTTCAAGCCTCTCTAATATGTCATTTGCCTCTTTTTTCTCTTTCTCCAGAAAATTTCTCTTCGAGGGGAGCCTTGCGTGTTTTATCTTTGTCATAACTTCTTCCTTCTTTCAACATCTTGGACTTTTTGCCCTTATCTCTCTTCAATCTCTCCATATAACCTTCTCTTTAATCTTGTTCACCTTGAACCATTAGTCTTCACCTAGGTCTTTTCATCTAGTTTTTAGGGAAACATAGTTCTTTAAGGCAACTTCTCGTTTCACCACTTCAACACTTATTAGATACAAATATGCCTCAGAATTCCATGAAAAGTGTCTAATCAACAATGTTCTAAAAATATTCAATCATCAAAGCACTTAAAATACCATGAAAGTTTCAAACTTCAAAGTCCAACCTTCTTAACTTAGCATATTCAATGCAAGTTCTAGAAAATTTCATTCTTCAAGGCTCAAAATAAGAAGAATTCTTTTAAAATCAATCACTATAAATACACACCTCTGAGACATTATATCAGTATCTAAAAGTATATAAAAATCACCTTCAACAACTTTCTTTTTACCTTTTCTTTCACAATTTGTTTCCTTCACTTCCTAGAAATTGACCATCTCAATCATTAGCACAAGATATGAATTCATAAAAATTCAAAAGCCACACTCTAATACCACAAATGGTGCACCCTCAACACTGATTCACTCCAATCAACAGGTTCAATAAGGTTCTAGTAGTAATAATCTCAATTTTGTCTTGAGTATTCTTTTTCCAAACCTCTAAGAGTCTAGACTAGAAAATCTGAGTTACTAACTTTGAAAGAATCCTCTACTTGGTTTTTATTTCCTAATATGCTTCTCAAAACCTCATTCCCACTATGAATTAGTCCATCCATCTCTCATCATTTACCTAGCTCTACTCACCCTGATTTTCCTTTCAACTCCTCTTCACTAGAACTTACAATAATAAGGAAAACTAGCTTGTTTAACCTTTTCAAAACCTTCTCATCAATTTTCCCTGTTCCCTCTCTTAAACCACTACTATAATGATTACAAGTATACTATAAACAACCCCAAATTACAAGGATGTTCTCCTTTTCACAAAAATACCTATTATACTCTTAAGACAATGAATTCTTGCTTCAATCATGCTATTAGTGATTTAGGGACATCTAGAAGATTCTATAAGTTCAATTGAGCCTCCATTTACTTCCCTTGATTATTTCCTCTTCTTCCAAAATTTTCTTACCTAGCCATTCTTATTCTACTTCTCGAAATGCTAATTGAACTTCATAGTCTTCATATTCAGATTTAACATCTTCCATTTTGTCCTCTTTTTCTTCCAAAGAAAAATAAATGACTCTTGCATCATCTCCCTCATTAAGTGTTCTTTCACTTCAAGGATTCTTTGACCTTATTCTCATCTATTTTGGTGTCTTCTTCTTAAGTTGCTTTGATAAGATCAAACCTCTTTTCATATGATCTTAAAGATCACTTTCATGTTTGTTTAAGGGATTCTTTATGTTTGATGAAAGTAACTTAAGGAATATTTATATTGTCTTATGCAATTCTTCAACACTCAACAAGAACCTTCACCTCACAAGTAAATTGCTTCGAAAGGGTAAACAAAGTTTTCCTTATAACTTTCTTCTTAATAGGTTTTCATATAAATTAAATCTTGAAAAATTTTTAAACCTCTCGAGTGTTAGGTAGTGTTAGTCATTACATTTTCCTTTATTGAAGTCACCTTCATTCAATATGATTTATGTCTCCCATTTCGAGAATGAGCCAATAAGAGGATTTTCAATGTTTTGCATACATCCTATAGATGAAACCCTTCCCATGTTCTTGATAGGATCACATTCTCTTTTAAGGAATATTTATTTTTGATGATGAAACTAACTCAAGGAAATTTATAATTCTCTTTCAATTTCTCAAATCTCAACAATTTTTCCATCCTCATCAAGACATTCCTCGAAAGGGTAAATCATTTTCCTATCCAGAGTAGGTTTTCTTACTGTAAAAACTTTACAAATTATTTAATCTGAGTGTTGGGAAGTGTTAGTCATTACCTTTTCCTTGTTTGAGTCACCTTCATACTATGATTTTTGTCTCCCATTTCCAAGAAGCCAATCAGAGGATTTTCATAGTTTTGCATACATCCCTTGTACAGTCATACCTGAGCACCTTGAAATAGAGGATTCAATCATCCCAAGCATTCATACCCCTTTAAGATGAATCTAAATGGACTCTCCATACATTTCATGCACATTCTTTATCTCACACAAAAATATTACAACTAAAGTGCCTGGATTCATTATCAACACCATCACTAGTTATGAGACAAGTTCTTATAGTCAAATTTTGGAGTTCTTATATGAGGATAGAGGAATGAATCCCACAGTTATCAAGACATATTCGAACTCTAACTCTTATGATCACATCTCATGCAAATTGGATAGGGAATAATTCACATATTACCTACCCATGGGCATCTTAGTCTTGTCTGGCCATGACAACCACTTACTATCAAAAAAAAGTATAAATATAATGCAATTTCTGAGATAAATGCTTACATTATCACCAAATTAGAGTCATACTTACATTAACAATTGTGAAACAATCATTTGTTAAAACCAAAACATAGAATCCTCTACAAAATATTCATCTCTTTTACAAACCTCTCTCTCCACAAGGATGTCCCCTCTCTTCATCCCTCTTCCTCATTTTTGAGGTAAGACACTCTTAAATTCGAATTCTCTTTCTTTTACTCGTTCATCTTCATGGTTTTTTCAGCCCTAACTAACTCTCCTCGTGATAGATATACCCACCTTAGCTAAATAACTTTACTACATCATTATTGCATAATAAGTCATAACTCTCATTATCTCATAAAGACACTTACACACTCACTCACTATTCACGGATTCCCTACATCTAATTTAACATTTTTGACTTCATGACCATGAAAATGTGCTTTCATCAATGAAGGTGTTTATTGATGATCCTGCATCATACACCCAAGGTGGTGAAAAGAAGCCTACAAAAACTTTGTTTGGATATTTTTATTTTAAGGTGGGGCAATGCTTTGTTTGTTTTTCTCTATCCATATTCATTCTTCTTGTATGTTTCATATCCTCCTATGTCCCACAACTTGTTTTGTAGTCTTGCATTATGAAATACATTGCTCATTGTGTTTTTTTGATTTCATCTTTTTCTCTATTGCCTTCATGCCGCCATCTCTCATACTTGTACATACAAACATATCCAATACAAATATAGATAATTCTTCACTTTCTATCACTTCTTTCATTCATTTGAAGTACATTTCCTTCATTTCGTCATCTTGTTCTTTGCTAATTATTATGTGTTTCCTTTTGCTGCATATTATCTTGCTCTCTATCATTCTACATCTCATCAAGATACTTAAAACTTGTATCTCATTCTTTTCCTAATAAATTTGTTCTTTTTAGTTGTAACTATCTTTTCCCCTTCTTTTCCTTTACATTGGAAGATTTGAAGATGATTCTTCTATCTTACTCTTACAATGATTATAAGACCCATTGCACGAACGCAAAACTCAAAGAAAAACTAATAAATAGTTCTTTTTTTTATAGATTTTTTACAACCCCAGCACACATGATTAAATGGATCTATAAATTTTCAAATCCTTGACACAAAGGAACTCTGCAAAGCTTAAGTTAAAAACCCATTACTGAATGGAAAAATTGAGAAAAACTGATAAATAGTTTTCTTAAATTTTCTCCATTACATGCACGGATGTTCAAATGGATCGATAAATCTTAAAACCCTCGACCCATAGGAACCCCGAGACAAATATGTGCTCATGCATTCCTTCCATTATTGTCAACTATGAAACAATTATTTCTCAAAATCAAAACAAAGAATCCTCTAGAAAATATTCATATCTCTATTACAAACCTCCTCTCTCCACGAGGATCTCCTCTCTCTTCATACGTCTTCCTCATTTTTGAGGTAACTAACTCTTAAATTCAAATTCTCTTTCTTTTTCTCATTCATCTCCATGGTTTTTCCATGCCTAACTAACACTCTTCTGAATCATTTAGCCCACCTTAGCTAAATAGCTTTACTACGTGATTATTGCATATTTCATAACTTTCCTTGTTTGAGTCACCTTCATACTATGATTGCTGTCTCCCATTTCCAAGAAACTAATCGTAGGATTTTTAAAGTTTTACATACATCCCTTGTACAAATCTACCTTTGCAGCTTGATGAAGAGGATTCAATCATCCCAAGCATTCGTACCCATTTAAGATGAATCTAAATGGAATCTCCACACATTTCACAGACATTCTTTATCTCACACAGAAAATATTACAACTAAAGTGCAAATTCCTTATCAACACTATCACAATTATGATAGAAGTTCTTATTGTCAAATTTTGGCATTCTTATCTGAGGACAGAGGAATCAATCCCACAATTATCAAGACATTTTAAAACTCCAACTCTTATGATCACATCTCATGCAAATTGGACAGGGAATAATTCACATACTACCTACCCAAGGCCATCTTAGTCTTGTTTGGCCATGAAAACCACTTACTATCAAAATAGATTATAAATATAATGCAATTTCTAAGATAAATTTGTGCACAGTATCACCAAATCAGAGTCATGTTTAAATTAACAAATTGTGAAACAACCATTTCTCAAAACCAAAATAGAGAATCCTCTACAAAATATTCATATCTCTATTACAAACCTCCTCTCTCAACGAGGATCTCCCCTCTCCTCCTCCATATTCCTCATTTTTGAGTTTACTAACTCTTAAATTCGAATTCTCTTTGTTTTAATGATTCATCTTCATGGTTTTTTTCTAGCCCTTTCTAACTCTCCTCGACCCATGTACCCCATTCTAGCTAAATAGCTTTACTAAACTTATCTCATTAATTTACTTACACACACATTATGACACAAATAAAACCATTCAAGACCATACAACTTCTAACAATTCCTTACCACTTGTAGCAATACCTAGTGAAGGCTTAACAACCAACCCACTACCAAGTTTAGCATCAACATTTACAAGTTTAAAACTTGAATTACATGTTTTGGAGGTAAAGATCCCGTTTTGAAATGAAAAACTCTAAATCACCTTGACTAACTTCATTTAGATTCCCGACACCTAATTTGACCTTTTTTAACTTCAATGAAGGTGTTTAGTGATGCTCTTGCATCATACATCCAAGGTGGTGAAAAAAGCCTTCAAAACTTTGTTTGGATAGTCTTATTTTCAGCCAAGTCTTTGCCTTGTTTGTCTTTTTCTTTCAACCTTCATTGTTCTTTTATGTTTCATAGCCTTCTGGGTCCCACAAATTGATTTGTAGTCTTGCATTTTATTTTACATTGTTCCTTTCCTTTTTGAATTTCATCTTTATGTCTAGGAATAAAATATTTTCCGTAAACAATTCACATTAAACTTGTCACCTTTTATTTTTAATTGCATATGAGCAATTTTAAATTATGGAAAGCATCTCAGCCTCATCTTCTTTCAATTGGGCTTCTTTTGGCCTTATTCTCATCCATTTTGAAGTCTTCGCTTTATCTTTATCTTACTAGTCTTCATACCTGCAAATGCACATTCAAATACATAGATGATAAAAATAAAGCGCATAAGGCCCACATGAATCTTTGCTTCATCTTTATTCCTTAGCTTTCTCTTTTCTCATTCTTCTCTTCACATATCTTCACGTCTTCCTCCACTAATTCTCTCTCTAGAGTCTTCATCATTTGTCTTCACTCTTCTTTATGAGTAGCCTAATAGGCCACTTGACCTTCTTCTTTAATCTCCACTCAAACCTCTGACGTTCGATTCCCATCACGACTTTTATCATTGCTTGAAGCTGCTCTAGTATGTCATTTGCCTATTTTTGCTGTTTCTCCATGAAAAACTCTTTCTTTTATGCTTCTTCTCTCTTTGTCATAACTTCTTCTCTCTTTATCATAACTTTATCGTTGTCCTAAATAACCTATTCTTTCTACTTTAGATTCCAAACTTGACTTCAAACCTTTACAAATATGTTCTTCACTTGCATTCCATGTGTTTATATTGTTCCTAACCCATATAGGCTCAATGTAACCATAATACATAATTTCTTTTGAATGATGAGTTTGATATTTGCTCTTAGTGCATTAATGTTGCTTCTTTACTTTACTAGAAGTGTCTTCCATGCCTTTTTGCAATTACTTTCTTATCTTGCAAAGTCTGATATGTCCTCCATATTTCATCTTTGGCATCCATTTCTTGCTTTTTTATTATTTCCTCTTCTTCTAAATAATTCTCCCATGCTTCACGAAATGGCAATTGAACATCATAGTCTTCATATTCAGATTTAACATCTTCCATTTTGTCCTCTTTTTTGTTGTGGCGGTTAGGTACTTGCATCATCTCCATGCCTCATTTTCTTTCACATTATCGAACATAAAAGATGAGTTTGATATTTGCTCTTAGTGCATTAATGTTGCTTTTTACTTTACTAGAAGTGTCTTCCATGCCTTTTTGCAATTACTTTCTTATCTTGCAAAGTCGATATGTCCTCCATATTTCATCTTTGGCATCCATTTCTTGCTTTTTTATTATTTCCTCTTCTTCTAAATAATTCTCCCATGCTTCACGAAATGGCAATTGAACATCATAGTCTTCATATTCAGATTTAACATCTTCCATTTTGTCCTCTTTTTCTTGTGGCGGTTGTACTTGCATCATCTCAGCCTCATTTTCTTTCACATTATCGAACATAAAAAACCATAAATTGTTTTTTTGATTTTTTTATCACCTCGGGATCGATGTCTAAATGGATATATAAATATTCAAATCCTCGACACACAACGACACGAGATGTCTAAATGGATATATAAATCTTCAAATCCTTGACACACAAGAACTTTACAAAAACAAAGAAAAAAAACCGCATTACCGAACGCTAAAAACACAAAAAAACCTAGAAATGGTTTTTTTCAAATTTTTTTGCTACCTCGACACGGATGTCTAAATGGATCTATAAATATTCAAATCCTCGACACATAGAAACTCTACAAAGCCAAAGAAAAAAACCATTACCGAACGAAAAAAAAAACTCAGAAATGGTTTTTTAAGATTTTCTTTTCAACTCGCACGGATGTGCAAATGGATCTAATAAATCATCAAACCCTCAACTTAAAAACTTTAAAATAGTTAGATTTGGAAAAAGTTTGTATTTTGAAAAACTTGGGATTTTCAAGAAGTCAAGATTTTTGAAAAAGTCGAGATTTTCAAAAACTTGAGATTTACAAAAACATCACGAGTTTTGAAAAAGTTGCAATTTTATACAAAGTTTATTTGTCTGAAAACATCAAGATTTAAAAAACGTTGGGACTTTGAAAATGTTCAAATTTTCAAACAAGTTGAGGTTTTCGAAAAATATATATTTCGAAATAGTCAAGATTTTATAAAAGTTGGGATTTTTGAAAGATTTGGGCTCTTCGTATCTTTGAAGAGTCAAGATTTTTGAAGAATTTAGATTTTGAAGAATCTAGATTTTTGAAAAAAGTCAAGATTTTTCAAAAACACGACATTTCCAAAAAAGTTAGTTTTTGAAGAGACAGGGTTTTAAAAAAAATTGAGATTTTCCAAAAAGTCTTGATTTTATAAAAGTGATGATTTTTGAAGAGTAAAGATTTTTGAAAAGTCAGGATTTTCAAAAATGTCAAGATTTTGGAAAATGTTGATATTTTTAAAACGTCAAGAATTTTGAAAAAGTTAAGATTTTTGAATAAGTCAGGATATTTGAAAAAGTCTCAATTTTTAATATAGACGATTTTTAAAATAATATCATTTTTTAATATGCAAGGATTTTCAAAAAGTTTACATTTTTGATAAAGTTGAGATTTTAGAAAATTCAAGAATTTTAAAAAAGTTTTGATTTTCGAAAACATCACATTTTTTTGAAAAAGTTGGTGTTGATGCGTAATCACAACACCCTTGAATGTATGCAACTCAATGGGTTAAAACTATCGGTGTGATTGCATAGCATTTAGCTTTTCCCAAAGTATGGGACCTTTCGATTGGGAAAACTCTCCGGATGAAGGCCAGTTCTATCCCTCGATTCAGGGGCATACATTCATTTTGTAGAGGATCTACTTTAAAACCAACTCTAACTTGCCAAGGACACAAGTGTTAAGAAGATGCATAAAAATAAATCCTAAAATATCAAGGTGATGCACCAAAGGAATGTTGAACACCTGCTTTGCCATCAAACACAAACCATAAAACATGGAATACAACTACTAACACAGATATAACCAAAATGCAACGAGAGATCGAGATGGAGACAATGAATACATATAGGGTTGAAAATCATCCACAAACATGCATTGTTTTCTCCAAAATTTGATACAAGATACCTCTGATGGCCAAGAGGCACAAACTTGCATTACGGTTTAAATGGGGAGGTTTGAACTCCACGAATTCAGTTGCCAAAGAGAAGAAGTGAGGGGCAAAACCAAATAATGTTCAACCTCTATCAAAATGCCCCTTCTTACAATTCATAGGCAGAATGAGAGAAGGAGATGAGAAGAATTTGAAATCCTACTCCAACTACCCTAGGATGCATTGAATTCAATGTAAAATGATGGGGTCTCTCTGCTAAAACCACACCTTCATGTAAGGTCGAAGTGCATTTTGTTAAAATGACAAGTTGGGAGTTCTGAAAGTCTAAAATACATGCAACCTCCGAAAACCAAAAATTCAAACTTTTGGAGCGTTCCTGAAAGTTTGAAACCCAAAAACCTGAAAGTCCAAAAATTTGGAATTTTAGACTTCCGAATTTCATACTTTTTGGTGTGGTTTTTTGCTTGGTATTTAAAAACACGAAAGTCCTAAAATTTCAAACTTTTAGACTTCGGAATTTTATATTTTTGACTCTTTTCCCTATTTTTCTTGAAACACCAAAAATGCGAAGGTACGAAAAACCTCAATCGTTACTCCATTTTCCCTCTGTTTAGCTCTAATCTTTTCATCCTTCCCTTGCCACCATTGCTTTTCCGTTTTCAATCTCAACTGCACTTGATCTTTGAAATCGGATGTGAGCTCACATGACTGAAACCTCCTCCATTTCTTTCCATGTGCAAAAATAGGACAACAAATGGGATTTTTGAAAAATTTATAATCTCGAAAGAGTCAAGATTTAAATAATGTAGTGATGCGCCAAAATTAGCGAAACTTTAAAATGTCATAACTTATATTGTGGGTGTCCATTTGAGTCCGTTTTATTAAACCATGTTTAAATAATCATAACTTTTTAAAATATCAGGTAGTTTTTAAAAAAGTCGGAGTTTGAATAATTTTGATTTTCCGAAATTTTGGATTTTGAAAAGTTTATTATTTTCCAAAAAGTTGTGAATTTTAAAAATTGCAATATTAGAAAAAGATAGAATCTCATAATTCCTAAAAAGTTTAAATTTCAAAAATTTAATGGTTTTTGAAAAAGTTGAGATTTTCAAAAAATTAAGGATTATAAAAGGTTTGGATTTCGAACAAAAATTAGGATTTCAAAAAAGTCGTGATTTTTAATAAGCAATGAATTTTGAGAATGTTGGGATTTAAAAAAACAAGATTTTGAAAAAGGTGCAATTTTTAAATAAGTCGGGAATTGCAAAAATCGAAGAGATTTTAAATCCCAACTATTTTGATTTTTTTTTTTTTTTAAATGGCTAACATTTTCGAAATCTTTACTTTTCAAAATTCCCACATTTTAAAAAATCGTGCTTTTTCAAAAATTATGAATTTTAAAAAATCGGAAGGCTTTTCAAAAAAATTTGAAAATTTTAAATTCAGGACTTTATCACTTCAAAATCTTTGAAAATATAGAAATTTTTAAAATCATGACTTTTTTCTAAATCTTAACTATTTTGAAATCGATTTATTTAAATCGTGACTTTTTCAAAATCGTGACTCTAAAACCCTAATACCCTAAAACATGAAACCCGAGTTGTAAATGTTAAACCGTAAACCCCAACATTCTAAACACTAAACCCAAAACCCTAAATGCTAAACCATAAACCATTAACCCTTAACACTGAATCATAAACCCTAAATCCTCAACCATAAACCAAAACCCAAATCCTAAATCATAAAACCTTAACTCTAACCACCAAACCTTAAACCATAAATCCAAAAGCTTGGTCCCCAAACCTTGAAGCCTAATCCCTAAACCATAAGCCTTAAACTCTAAACAATAAACGTAAATCCTTTGTTGGGATAAGCCGTAAACCATAAGCCATAAGCCTTAACCTTTGTTTTCTCAAAGTTTGGTCGCACCAAGGTAACTTATATTCTTTGCAACGCATGATAAAGTTTAATTAAGTTATAAGGACTCCAAGATTGACCATAAACCTAATCTCCAATCTCATGTGCAACATTATATGATATGCTCTTATATCGCACTAAGGTCTCGTTCTTAGCATCGTCTCGAAACAAAAGAGATACGAAAGCACTTGTCTGACATCTTAAAGAAGTACAAGGCTAGGAGCATAATAAACTACACATGAACACAAGTGATCTATGTACACGAAGATCCCATGTCACTACACTTCATGATTCCACATAAGGAATATTCTTTATTCCTTAATGCCATAAATGACATAACAAGGGATTAAGGGACATGAATACAATTTATAAGGTTCTCTAGAAACAACATCTTTCAACTCAAATTTCGCATACAAGGAGTTAAAATACGCTTTTCTACCCACAAGTTAATAGACAAAACCACTAGGGTTTAGTTTAATTCCAATATGCATATTAGAAAAGTAAGGATTTTTAAGAGTCTGGATTTTAAAAAACTCTACTTTTTCTAAAAAGGTAATATTTTTAAAATGATAGGATTTTAATTTTTTTGAGATTTTCCAAAAATTCGTGATTTGGTAAAAATGAAGATTTTCAAAAAAATCAAGATTTTAGAAAAGTCGATTTTCAAAAAATTCTATATTTTGGAAAATGTTGGGATTTTTACAACGTTAAGAACTTTGAAATTTTTTGGATTTTTGAATAATTCAGGATATTCGAAAAGGTTCACATTTTGTATAAAGTTGAGATTTTAGAAAACTCAAGAATTTTTAAAATGTTGGGATTTTAAAAAAGTTTTGTTTTGAAATAGTTGCGATTTTTAAAAAGTTGGGATTTTTGAAAAGTTATAATCTCAAAAGAGTTAAGATTTCAAAAATGTAGTGATGCTCAAAAATTAATAGGAAATTGAAAAGTTCATAACTTTTTCTTTGGGTGTCCGTTTGAGTCTGTTTTTTTATAACAACACTCAGATTTTTGAAAAGTCGGGGATTTTGAATAACTCAAGATATATTAAAAAAGTCCCAATTTTTTATATTTTCTATTTTTGAGAAAATATAAGGTTTTTTAAAAAGTAAGGATTTTTAAAAAAGTTTGTGTTTTGTATAACATTGAGATTTTAGAAAATTCAAGAATTTTTAAAAAGTTAGTATTTTTGAAAAAGTTTTGATTTTTTAAAACGTTGTGATTTTTGAAATAGTTAGGATTTTTGAAAAAGTTATAATCTCAAAAGAGTAAAGATTTTCAAAATGTAGTGATATGCCAAAATTGATAGGAACATGAAAAGGTCATAAGCTTCTGCTCCGGTGTCTGTTTGGTCCATTTTTTCCACATGTCCCAATTTTTAATATTAGCAATTTTTGAAAAAGTTGGGATTTTCAAGAAATTTATAATCTCAAAAAAGTGAATACTTAAAAATGTAGTGAAATCTTTACTATTTCAAAATTCAAAATTTTTATAAAATCATGACATTTTAAAAATTATGAATTTTAAAACAACAAGTTTGTTAAACATTGTGAACTTTTTAAATACATGAATTTATCACTTTCAAAATCTTTTAAAATACAGAATTTTTGAAATACATGATTTTTTAAAATCCTAACTGTTTCAAATTCGGGATATTTTTTAAATCATTGATTTTTCAAAACCACAAAGCCTAAAACCAAAACCCTAATACCTAAAATCTGAGTCATAATTGCTAAACACTAAACCACAACATCCTAAAAACTAAGTCCAAAACCCTAAATCCTAAACCATAAACAATAAACCCACCCTTAGCCATAAACCCTAAAATTTGTTCCGTGAGCCATGAAGCCTAAACCCTAAGCCCTAAACATTAAACAATAAACCATAAACTCGCTAACCCTTATGCTTAAACCCTATACCTTGAATTATGAGCCTTAAGCAAAAACCCTTAACCTTAAACCCTAAACTCATAACGTAGAACCTCGAACCATGAAATATAAGACCTAAACCATAAACCATGACCCCTACGCCCTATACCCTATGAACCTAAGCCTTAGGATCTAATTACTCCTAAACCCTAGATTTTTAGTCTTAAACCGTAAAACCCTAAATGTTAAATCCTAAATACAAAACCCTCAATCATAAACCATCAGTCCCAAACCTTAAATGCAAATCAAAGTCCTAAATACAAAGTTGTGGTTTTCGAAAATGTCAAGATTTGAAAAATGTTGGGACTTTGGAACTGTTTAAATTTTTAAACAAGTTGGGTTTTTGGAAAATGTATATTTAAAAAAAGTTAGGATTTTTGAAAAGTTGGGATTTTCGAAAGAGTTGGGCTTTTCGCATTTTTGAAGAGTCAGGATTTTTTAAAAACCACGACATTTTCAAAAAGGTGGAATTTTGTAAAGATGGGAGTTTTTGTTTTTTTCTAAAATTCTTGATTTTGTAAAAGTGAAGTTTTTCAAAAAAATCAGGATTTTTGATAAGTCGATATTTTCAAAAAAAGTCTATATTTTTGAAAAATGTTGTGATTTTTAAAATGTCAAGATTTTTGAAAAGTCGATTTTTGAATAAGTCAAGATATTCAAAAGGCATGCATTTTGTATAAAGTTGAGATTTTTGAAAAAGTTTTAATATTTGATAATGTAAAAATGTAGTGATGTGCAAAAATTAACAGAAATTGAAAAGGTCATACATAACTTATGCTCCTGGGTGTTTCAAAAATTAAACTTTTGTAAAATATCTGGTTTTCGAAAAATAGAGTTTTAATAATTTAGATTTTCAAGAAATTCTAGATTTTTAAATATATCATGATTTTAAAAAAATCATTATTTCCCAAAAAAATGAAGTTAAATTTTTTTAGGGAATTTAAAGAAATTGTAATTTTTAAAAAGAAATTCTATAAAAGTTAAAATTTATAAAATTTTAGGGTCTTTGAAAAAGTTGAGATTTTAAAAAATGTCGATAATAAAAAGGTTGGGATTTCAACAATAATTGAGATTTCAAAAACTCATGATTTTGAAAAGCCAAATTTTTTGAGAAAGTTGGGATTTTCAAAAAGACAAGATTTTGAAAAAGGTGCAATTTTCAAATAAGTCGGGAATTACAAAGCTAAGAGTTTTTAAATCCTCATTGTTTTGTGTATCCTATTTTTTTAAAATTTTAAAATTTTCAAAATCTTTACTTTTAAAAATTTGAAGTTTTATTAAATCATGACTTTTTTGAAAATTTCAATTTTTTAAAAATTCACGAGTTTTTAAAAATTGTGAACTTTTGAATTTCATGAGTTTGTCACATTAAAAAAATTGGAAATACAAACTTTTTGAAAATCATGAATTTTTGAAATCCGAATTTTTCAAAATCGGGATATTTTTAAATCGTAACTTTTTCAAAATAACGACCCACACTAAACCCCAACATCCTAAACATTAAGCCCAATACGCTAAATCCTAAATCCGAACCCTCAAATATAAACATAAACCCAAATCCGTAAATCGTAAAACTTAAACTTTAAACCCCAAACCTAAACTATAAACCCTAAACCGTAAACAATAGACTATTAACCATGAGCCTTAAAACCTAAAAAGTAAACAGTGAACCCTATAAAGCCTTAGGCCTAACCCTAAACCCTAAACCATTCCTTGAACCGTGATCCCTAAGCCAAAACCCAAAACCCTAAACTCATGACCCCGAAACTCGAACCCTAAGCCATGGACCCTCAACTATGAACAGTGAGACCTAAACCCCAAACCCTAACCCCTACGCCTAAACTATGAGCCTTGTACCCTAAAACACGAAACATTAAGCTCTAATTTCTCCTAAATCCTAAATTATTAGGCTTAACCCTAAAACCCAAAATGTTAAATCTAAATCCCTTAATCCCTAAATTCCGAGTCTAAAACCATATGTGTTAAATCCTAAATACTAAACCCTAAATTCAAAACCCTAAAACTTGAGCCCTACAAATAAGCCCTAAACACTAAACACCAAAATCCCAAAACCCTAAACCATAAAACCTAATTCTTAAACCTTAATCTTTGATTTCCAAATCCACGAACCTAATCCCTAAACCTTGAACCTTGAGCCCTAATCCCTAAACCCTAAACCCAGAATCTTAAGCCCAATAACCTAAACCCTAAACACTAAATCCCTTAAGTCCTAAACCCTTAACCTAGAAACCTTAAAATAGTTATATTTTGAAAAAGTAGGATGTTGAAAAAGTCAAGATTTTAAAAAAATTGAGAATTACAAAAAAAGCATAAATTTTGAAAAAGTTGCAATTTTAAACAAAGTTGTTATTTTTGAAATCCGCAAGATTTAAAAAATGTTGGGACTTTGAAAATGTTCATATTTTTAACCAACAAGAAGTTTTTGAAAAATGAATATTTCAAAAAATTTAAGATTTTTAAAATTTAGGTTTTTCAAAAGAGTTGGGCTTTTTGCATTTTTGAAGAGTCTGGATTTTGAAAAAATCAATATTTTTGGATAACTTTACATTAACAAAAATATGAAAGGAACGATAACTAGATCGTACAAAGCCAAGAACATAGATGCTAATCAAACACCACGACCAATAAAATGAAAGCAATTCACCATAATAACTTTACTTAAAACCTTTGCAAATAAATGAGCAACAATATTATATATTATTATGGAATTCAATGCAATACATGAGAATGCGCTTTGCTTAAATAGGTAAGAAATAACAATTTAAGAACCATTCAAGGTCGTAGATCAAGCCATAAATCAAGGAAATGACTAGACATAAAAGAATTAAGACCATAAATTTAGGAGAGAACTAGACATCAAGGATCTAGTCAATACCATAGATCAAGGAAATAACTATACCTAACAACTAGATAATATCTCCTAATATCTAAATAATATAAAATAAATATCCACACATATAAGTGGGTGAGGATAAATACAATAAAGGTAAATAAAGTACATACGTGAACATGACCTAAGATAAATACCTACTCTAACACCCCTCTCAAGTGAAACTAGGGGCCCAAATAGATGTGGCATGTCCACAAAATGCGTCCCGGCAACTAAACTCCGATGAGGCACTCATGTACAATAAGTGGGAAAAATGACACCGTAAGGTAGTCAAAACTAGTAACAACAAAGTAAACAGAGTAAAGCCTTGCTCAAGGCATCTCAGAAGCTCACTCAAAAACTCGTATAATGCTGAAAAGTATGGTGTGCACTATGGTCCGAATCCACCACTCGATCAAAAATTGAAAAATAATCGACACTTTAGGCTCCACCAAAATAGCTCTATACAAGGAGACTATCAATTGAGTGATGTCGAAAGTGTAAAAAATGCCAAACATAATTCAATCAAGTCTGCAAATTGATGTGCCATGATCTAAGAATAATAACCAAAGCAACAAGGTAAGGATACAAAATCCAGTATCATGATCCAAGAAAAGCCAAGGTAACAAGGGAAGGACACAAAACCCAAGAAGCGGGTCAATTGACCACACCCTCTCCATACTTCTTGAATGGGTGGAGTGGCACTATAAATCAGTATGAGTTGTCAAAAAAACTACTCAAAAATGAACAAACTAACATTGGGCTCCACCGAATAGCTCCCCCACAAGACATACTGTCAACATGCCAAAAGTGTCGAAAATACAGATATAAAATCTCTCAACAAACAAGAGAGATACACTACACCTGCTAAACAAAATTGCTCAAAAAAAGAAGCATCACAATGCGGAAGGTATAGAAAGTGGAGCAAGAGGTCGAATGGTGGAGGAGCCATGCATGTAGAGTCCTCTCAACGAATTCCTATGTCTCCTCCATGAGTGATCAAATATCCACCCCAAATCAACATGGATGGATGAAGATGTCTGCATATGACTTGGTGCAAAATGCACAATGGGTGCATGTAAAAGAACATCAGAATGTGTGTCAGTGATCATGTCTTACAACTGAAATCTCAAGTTTTTCAAGCTTGAGTGAAGATGTAGAACTCATGTGTTGCTCAAGATCCTCGAAGATTCGAGTGAACAAAAAATGATCTCTAACAATGTGTCATCCTAATGAAGTATGTGCTCGAAAAGCAATGTCATGACAAGAATTCCACTTAACATGTGGAGTAGAGGTAATACTACCACGTGAATGTCCTGCATGACTTTGCTAGTGAGACCGATAGAATGGAGCATACGAGAACTAAATGCGGTAGTATGCTTCTCAAAAAAGCCATGCATTGAGCAAAATTAGGATACACAACATGTGGTACTGTAATAGGCACAAATGTGAAAGAGCATGCAGGAACAAGCGTAACAAGTTTAGAAGCATCAAAAGGAGGTTCAGGATCAAAGACTGGATGATCAATGTCAATGGGTACAAGAGCAACAATTGCAAGTGGACTAGGAGCATGGATATGGTTGTCCACAATATGATGGTGATGTTGTAGGCTAGCAAGTTTGTTCTGCGGAAGTGCATTATTATATCCTTATTGAGAATGAGTGATTGTTTTAGAGAATTTCACTTCTTGAGCGATCTATTTTCTTCCAAACATTTTACAATATCATCTTGAAGTCCGCATACTTCAAAGAAAAACATATTATTCTCGGAATCCATGATAGGTACAAACTATAACTCCCAAAAATTCGGACATCGGGCTCACCAAAATTACGTCCACAATTGATTACAATGAGTCCTCTATATTTGACACTTTATAGTTATAGTGCAAGTCTCAAAATAAATAACTCTAATGGAAAGCAAAAAAATACTTTTAAAAAAATGACACTCAAAACCGAGTTATCGATCAAAAGTTACAAGTTTTTTTAAAAATTCTCTTGTATTTATTTTAGTTGCCATTGAAGTAAAATAAATGGTTGTTGCCTTCACCACACAAATAAAATTGAAGGTGGCTAAAGTTAAGCACCCACTAGTAGGAATAAAGATTTTAATGGGTGTTTGGACAAGTTACTATTTTGGGTAGTGTCGTGGGTTTTCGAGAAAGTCTCATCCACCTACTCTTCTAGTTGAAATTACTATTTTTGGACTATGTAGACAGTGACCTTTACTTGCTGAAAATAGCAACCTGTAGATTTGCCTGAAATAGTAAACACGTGCACAACATCCGTGGACCCCTGCCAAAAAAGGAAAGAATCGAAATTCTTCTGCATACAACCTGAAAATGATCACATACATGAAAAGAACGCAATGTAGATCTCCTAAAATCCAAAAACCCAGTCAAAAGTTTCCTCGATTTCTTAACCATGTGGTGCGAAAGCCGAGGCAAACCTGTGTATTTCACCACAACCGTAAAAAAACCACAAAAATTGACATCCCCTAGAAATGGCCGAGTTTATAGTCATTCTTAAGGTTTTCACACCTTCCGGATCCAATGGAAGCCTTTGCTTTAAATAAAAATGCACGTAGTAAGAAAATACGACCAAATCCCAAATATGTGAATACACGATTTAATTTACAAAATAAAACTTACAGAGCATGATGCAACAACAATCTCCACTCCGATACCATGAAAGGAATGATAACCGGATCGTACCAAGCCCAAGAACACATGTTAATTAAACACCACGACCAATAAGATGAAAGTAATTCGCGAATAACTTTACATTAAACCTTTGCAAACAAATGATCAGCAATATCATATATTATTATGGAACTCAATGCAATACATTGAGAATGGGTCTTGCTTAAATAGGCAAGGAATAACAATCTAAGAACCAATCATGGTCGTAGATAAAGTCATGAATCAAGAAAATAACTAGTTATGAAAGAACTAGTTAAGACCATAGATTTAGGAGAGAACTAGACATGAAGGATCTAGTCAATACCATAGATCAAGGAAATAACTATACCTAATAACTAGATAATATCTCCTAATATTTAAATAAGATAAAACAAATATCCACACACATAATTGGGTGATGATAAATACAATAAAGGTAAATAAAGTACATAGGTGAACATGAGCTAAGATAAATACCTACTCTAACAAAAGATAGGATTTTTGAAAAGACGAGATTTTAAAAAAATTGAGATTTTTCAAAAGTCGTGATTTTGTAAAAGTGAATATTTTTGAAAAAGTCATGAATTTTAAAAGTCAAGATTTTCTATAAAGTCAAGATTTTGGAAAATGTTAATATTTTTAAAAAGTTTGGATTTTTTATTAAGTTGAGATTTCTTAAAAAAATTGATTTTAGAAAATGTCGCTATTTTTGAAATAGTTACAATTTTTGAAAAAGTTGGGATTTTGAAAAAGTTATAATCTCAAAAGAGTTAACATTTCAAAATTGTAGTGATACACCAAAATTAGGAGGAATTTAAAAAGGTCATAACTTGTGCTCCAGGTCCGTTTGAGTCCTTTTTTAACCACCGTTTTCAAAAATCTACACTTTTTAAAACATCACAATTTTCAAAGAAAAGTTGGGAGTTTGAATAATTTAAATTTTCTAGAAACTATGGTTTTTTAAATATGTCTTGACTTTTGAAGAAGTCTGTCTTTTCCAAAAAGTGGTGAATTTCAAACAATTTTGAATTTAATTTTTTTTAAGGTTCTTGAATAAGTTTAGATTTTAGAAAAATCTCCACTTTTATAAATATCAAGATTTTCAAAAGCATCGAGAGTTTGAGAAATTTAAATTTTCTAGAAATTCTTGATTTTTGAATATGTCATGATTTTTCAAAAGTAATTATTTTCTAAAAAGTTATGGATTTTATAGAATTTGCAATTTTAGAAAAACATTAAATTTCATAATTTTTAAAAGTTTGAATTTTAAAAAATTGAGGGTTTTTGAAAAAGTTGAGATTTTCAAAGTTAGGATTATGTAAAGGTTGGGATTTCAAATAATTCTTGATCTTAACTGTTTCAAAATTGGGATTTTTTTGAAATCGTTACTTTTTCAAAATCGTGACCTTAAACCTAATTCATAAACTCCAAACCATATACCCCAAAATCTTAAACACTAATCCCAAAACCCTAAGCCATAAATCCTTAACACTAAATCTTGAAACCTAAACCCTCACCATAAACCCCATAAACTATAAACCCTAAACTTTAAACCATAAACGCTAACCCCGATCCCCAGCCATGAAGTCTAAACCCTAAACCCTTAAGCCCTAATCCCCAACCAAGGCCTTAAACCCTAAACCCTAAACATTGAAACCAAAAGCTTTAGGCCTAACCCTAAACACTAAACCCTATACCTTGAATAGTGAGCCCAAATCCATAACCCTAAACCTTTAGCTAGAGACTTAAACCATAAACCCCGAACTCATAACCCGAAACCTCGAACCTTGAACCATGGATCCTCAACCATGGACACTAAGACCTAAACCCTAAACCCCGAAATCGTAACCCCAAACCTCGAACCCCGAACCATGGATCCTCAACCATGCACACCGAGACCTAAACCCTAAACCTTTACCAATACACCCTAAACCCTAAACTCTAAGAGATGTACTCTATATGCTTTAATTTATCTTAAACCCTAAATTATGAGTTTAAACCCTAAAACACCTAATATTAAATCCTAAATACTAAACCATGACCCGTAAATCGTAAATGCAAAACCCTCAACCATAAACATCGAACCCTAAAGCGTAAAACCTAAGCCCAAAACCCTAACCCTAAACCCCAAATCTAGATCCTTGAACCGTGACCTCAACCCTAAACCCTTAACCCTAAGCCCTAATCCCTAAACCCTAAACCTCGACCTAAAAACCTTAAATAGTTAGAATTGAAAAAGATGGTATTTTTAAAAACTTGGGATTTTACAAAAGTCAAGATTTTCGAAAAAGTTAGGATTTTATAAAACTTGAGATTTTCTAAAAATTCACGACTTTTGAAAAAGTTGCAATTTTTAACAAAGTTGTTATTTTCACATTTTTAAGAGTCTCGATATTTGAAAAAGTTAAGGTTTTAAAAAAATGACATTTGCAAAAAGTTAGTATTCTTTATAAGATGTGATGTTAAATTTTTTGAGATTTTCCAAGAAGTCGTGATTTTGTAAAAATGAAGATTTTCAAAAAAGTCAGGATTTTTGAAAAGTTGGGATTTACAAAAAAGTACATTTTTTGGAAAATGTTGGGAATTTTAAAACTTCAACCTTTTTGAAAAAGTCAGGATTTTTGAATAAGTCAGGATATTTGAAAAAGTCTGATTTTTATTATTTACAATTTTCGAGAAAATATAATTTTTTTAAAACTAAGGATTTTCAAAAAACTCGACATTTTTTATGATAAAGTTAAGATCATAGAAAATTCAAGAGTTTTTAAAAGTTGGGATTTGTGAAAAAGTTTTAATTTTTGAAAACGTCGTGATTTTTGAAATTTTTAATGTCATATTTTTTTTTAAAATCCTAACATTTTAAAAACATTTAATTTTTCAAACTTCCAACTTTATATAAAATTACAAATTTTGAAAAAAACATAATTTTTTAAAAAATTGTAAGTTTTTAAATTCATGATTTTATGACTTTCAAAATATGTTAAAGTACGAGACTTTTTAAAATCTTATCTTTTTAGAAATCCTATCTATTTCAAAATCAGGGATATTTTTGAAATCCCGACTTTTCAAAATCGTGACCCCTAAACCCCAAACCCTAAAACCTAAAACTTGACTCGTAAATGCTAAACCCTAGACCCCAACATCATAAACACTAAGCCCAAAAAATCCTTAAATCATAAACCATAAACCGTTAACACCGAATTCTAAACCCTAAACCCTCAAACCATAAACCATAAACCCAAATTCCAAAATTATAAATCCTAAACCCCAAACCTTAAACCATAAACACTAAACCCTTATCCCCAAGCCATGAAGCCTAAATTCTAAACAATAAACCCTAAACCCTAAAGTGATCCCTAAAGCCTTAGGCCTAACCCTAAACCATAAACCATATACATTGAACCATGAGCATTAAGCCAAAATCCTTATCCCTAAACCCCGAGCCATTGACCCTCCTTAACGATGAACACTAAGTCCTAAACACTAAACCCTTATACCTACGCCCTAAAAGAAAAATTCTGAGCCCTAAAACTTAATATCTTATTGCTCCTAAACCCTAAATTCTAAGTCATAAACCCTTAAAGCCTAAATGCTAAATCCTAAAAAGTAAAGCTTTAATCGTAAACCATGAGCCCTAAACCCTAAATGCAAAACCCTCAACCGTAAACCTTGAACCCCAAACCCTAAAACCTGATCCCTAAATTCTAATCTTATACCCTAAATCCTTAAAACCCTAAACCCCAAAACCTTAAAACATAATTTCTAATCCCTAAACATTGATCCCCGAATGCTAAACCTCAACCACGAAGCCTTAACCCTATGCCCTAAGCCTTAATGCCTAAACCCTAAATTTAAAATATTGAGTCTAAAAACCTAAACCCTAAACACTAAATCTCGTAAACCCTCAACCTAGAAACCTTAAAATAGTTAGATTTGGAAAAATTTGGTATTTTGAAAAACATGGGATTTTGAAAAAGTCAAGATTTTTTAAATAGTCACGATTTTCAAAATCTTGAGATTTTCGAAAAGTCAAGTACATTTGAAAATTCTGCGAATTTTAAACAAAGTTGTTATTTTTGAAAACATAATTATTTTAAAAATGGTCGGACTTCAAAATGTTTAGATTTTAAAACAAGTTTGGGTTTTGAAAAATTAATACCTCAAAAAATATTAGAATTTTTTGAAAAGTTGGGATTTTCAAAAGAGTTGGGCTTTTCACATATTTGAAGAGTCTGGATTTTTGAAAAAGTCAAGATTTTAGAAAAACTCGACATTTTCAAAAAAGTTAAGATTTTTGAAAAGATGGGATTTTAAAATTTTTGAGATTTTAAAAATCTTGGGACTTTGAGAATGTTCAAATTTTCAAACAAGTTAGGGTTTTCGAAAAACAAATATTTGAAAAAGTCAATATTTTTGAAAAGTTGAGATTTTCGAAAGAGTTGGGCTTTTAACATTTTTTAAGAGTAAGGATTTTTGAAGAGTTTGGATATTTGAAAAATATAAATCTTGAAAGAAGTTAGGATTTTTCAATAGAAGGGATTTTTAAAAATTCAAATTTTCTAGACACTTGTGATTTTGTAAAAGTGAAGATTTTCGAAAAAGTCAGGGTTTTTAAAAAGTAAGGATTTTAAAATGTCTAGAATTTTGAAAAAATTGGATATTAAAAAAGTTCCAATTTTTGAAAAAATATATATTTTTAAATGTTAAAGATTTTCAAAAAAATCGGCATTTTTTATAAAGTTGAGATTTTAGAAAATTTAGGAGTTTTTAAAAAGTTGGGATTTACTGAAAATGTTAATATTTTTGAAAACTTTGTAAATTTTTGAATAGTTGCGATTTTTGAAAAAATTATAATTTCAAAAAAGTAAAGATTTCAAAAAGGTAGTGATGCGCCAAAATTGTCGGGAACTTTACAAGCTCAACTTGTCTCTGGGTTTCGTTTGAGTCCTTTTTTTCCACCACTTTTTTCTAAAATCTCTAGTTTTTAACATATTAGGATTTAAAAAAAAAAAGATGGGAGTTGGATTATGTCATTACTTTTGAAAAAGTCATTATTTTCCAAAAGGTTGTGAATTTAAAAAAATTAAGATTTCAAAGAATTTGCAAATTTACAAAAAGATAGAATTTCACAATTCTAAAAAAGTTTGAATTTCAAAATTTTAGGGTTTTTGAAAAATTATAGATTTTCAAAAAATGGGGATTTAAAAAAAAATTGATTTCTAAAAATGCCAAGAATTTTGAGAAAGTTGGGATTTTAAAAAAGATAGGATTTTGAAAAAGGTGCAATTTTCAAATAAGCCGGAATTAAAAAATTAAATAGATTTTTATTTCCGAATTGTTTTGAATATGCAATTTTTATTACAATCCTAACATTTCCAAAAACTTTACTTTTTCAAAATTCCAACCTTTTGTAAAATTGTGACTTTTTCAAAAACTACAAATTTTTACAAAATCAATTTTTTTAAAAAAATTTAAAGTATTTTTAATAATTGTAATCTTTTTAAAATCATGAATTTGACACTTTTAAAATATTTGAAAATACCAACTTTTTGAAAATCGAGAAGTTTTCAAAATCATAAGCTGTTTGAAAATCGAGATATTTTTTAAATCGTGACTTTTTCAAAATAATGACACTTAAACCGTAAAACCTTAACCCCGTGTCGTAAATGCTAAACCCCGAACCCTAACATCCTAAACACTAACCCAAAACGTTAAATACTAAACCATAAACCATAAACCCTTAACAATTTGAATCCTAAACCTTAAACCCTCGATAAACCCATAAACCCAAATCCGTAAATTGTAAAACCTAAAAACCTTAACCCATAAACCCTAAACACCGATCTACGAGTCATGAAGCCTAAACGCTAAAGCCTTAAGCTCTAAACCCTAAACATTAAAACCTAAAGTCTTAGGCCTAACCCTAGACACTAAAGTTTTAACTAGAGACCTAAATCCTAAACCATAAACTTGTAACCCCGAACCTCGAACCTATGAGCCATGGACCCTTAACCATGCACATTGAGACCTAAACCCTAAACCCATACCACTATGCCCTAAACCCTAAACTCGAGACTGAACCCTATAAACCTTGTGCTTTAATTAATCCTAAACACTAAATTCTATGTTTAAACCCTAAAGCACCTAATGTTAAATCCTAAATACTTGAACCATGAGCCCTAACAATAAATGCGAAACCCTCAAACACAAACCTCGAACCCTAAAACGTACATCCTAAGCCCTAAACCATAACCCTAAACCCTAAATCTAGATCCCCAAACCTTGAGCCTTGAGCCCTAATCCGTAAACCTTAAACCCTCAACACTATATCCCTAGGCCATAAACCCTCAATATAGAAACCTTAAAATAGTTAGAATTGAAATAGACAATATTTTTTAAAACTTGGGATTTTCAAAACGTCATTTTTTTTGAAAAAGTCAGGATTTTAAAAACTTGAAATTTCAAAAAGTCACGACTTCAAAAAAGTTACAATTTTAAACAAAGTTATTATTTTTGCATTTTTGAAGAGTCAAGATTTTTGAAGAGTCTGGATTTTGAAAAATTCAAGGTTTTTGAAAAAATCGACATTTGCAAAAAGATAGGATTTTTGAAAAGATGGGATTTTAAATTTTTGAGATTTTCCAAAAGACGTGATTTTGTAAAAATGAAGAAAAAAGTCGGGATTATCAAAAGATTACAAATTTTGGAAAATGTTGGGAATTTTAAAACTTCAAGTTTTTGAAATAGTTGGGATTTTTAATAAGTTAGGATATTCGAAAAGGTCTTGATTTTTATTATTTAAAATTTTCGAGAAAATATAATTCTTTTAAAACGTAAGGATTTTATAAAAACTCGGCATTTTTTTGATAAAGTTCGATTATAGAAAAATCAAGTGTTTTTAAAAAGCTGAGATTTTTGAAAAAGTTTTGATTTTCGAAAACGTCACGATTTTTAAAAAATTTGGGATTTTTGAAAAAGTTATAATCTCAAGAGAGTCAAGATTTAAGCAATGTAGTGATGCGCCAAAATTAAAGCAGGAACTTTTAAACGTCATAACTTGTGCTCTGGGTGTCCATTTTGAGTCCATTTTTAACCACTTATTTAAAAATTGTAACTTTTTAAAATATCAGAATTTTTTTTAAAAAAATCATGAGTTTGAATAATTTAGATTTTCCAAAAAATCCTAGATTTATGAATATGTCATGATTTTTCAAAAAATCGTTATTTTCCAAATTTTTTTGAATTTTAAAACAAATTAGGATTTTGATGATTTTGCAATTTTACAAAAAAATTGAATTTCATTTTTGTAAAAAGTTTGAATTTCAAAAATTTTAGGGTTTTTGAAAAAGTTGAGATTAATAAAAAAGTCAAGATTATGAAAAGGTAGGGATTTAACCATAAGTTAGGAATTTTAAAGCTGAAGAAATTTTTAAATCCCAACTGTTTTGAATATCCTAATTTTTAAAAAAATCCTAACATTTTAAAAATCTTTACTTTTTCAAACTTCCAACTTTGAATAAAATCATGATTTTTTGAAATTATGAATTTTAAAAAAATCACGATTTTTTTTTTAAATTGTGACCTTTTTAATTTCATGACTTGATCACTTTTAAAATAAGTGAAAATACATACTTTTATAAAATCTTATCTTTTTTTAAATCCGATTTGTTTCAAAATTGAGATATTTTTAAAATCCCGACTTTTACAAAATCGTGACCCCTAAATAATAAACCCTAAAACCAAAAACTTGAGTCTTAAACGCTAAACCGTAAACCTAACATCCTAAACAAGTAAGTCCAAACCTAAATCATAAACTATAAACCATAAACCCTTAACACTTGAATCCTAAACCCTAAACCCTCAAGCGATAAACCATAATACCAAATCTAAAAAATCGTTAAAACTAAATTCAAAATTTGTAGGAACTTGAAAATGTCATAACTTGCGCTTTGGGTGTCCGTTTGAGTCCGTTTTTTTAAACAAGTTTAAAAGTCTTAAAAATTTTAAAATATTAGAAGTTTGAATAACTTAGATTTTCAAGGAATTCTAGATTTATGAAAAATTCATTATTTTCCAAAAAGTGGTGAATTTTATAAAAAAGGATTTTAAAGAATTTGCAATTTTAAAAAGATAGAATTTCATAATTCTTAGAAAGTTTGAATTTCAAAAATTTAATGGTTTTGAAAAAGTTGCGAATTTCAAAAAAGTCAGGATTATGAAAAGGTTGGGATTTTGAACAAAAATTGGGATTTATAAAAAGTCATGATTTCGAATAAGCTAAAATTTTTGGGAATGTTGGGATTTTCAAAAATAGCAAGATTTCAAAAAAATGTACGGAATTGCAAAACTAAAGAGATTTTTGAATCCAAACTATTTTGAATATCCTAATTTTCCAACCTTTTAAAAATTCACGCTTTTTTGAAAATTATTTTTAAAAAAAAAAATCAAGAGTGTTTTATAAAAGTTGTAAAAATTATAAATTCATGACTTTATCACTTTCAAAATATTTAAAAATATAGACTTTTTGAAAATCATGACCTTTTTGTAATACTAGCCATTTTAAAATTGGTTTTTTTTTAAATCATGAATTTTTCAAAATCGTAACCCAAAAACCCTAAACGAAAAACACCTGAAACTTGAGTCGTAAACTCTAAACCTTAAACAAAAAAATCCTATACACTAATCCCAAAACCCTAAATCCTAAAAAATAAACCATTAACCCTTAACAATTAATCCTAAACCCTAAACCTTAGCCATAAACCATAAACCCAAATCCCTAAATTGTAAAACCTAAACTCTAAACCCCAAACCTTAAACCATAAACCTTGATCCCTGAGCCATGAAGCCTAATCCCTAAAGCATAAGCCCTAAACCATATAAAATAAATGGAAATCCCCTAACCCTAAATAGTGAAGAACCCTAAAGCCTTAAGCCTATCCCTAAACCCTATACCTTGACCCGTGAGCCCTAAGCCAAACCCCTAAACCCTCCTTTAGCTAAAGAACTAAACCTTAAACCCTAAATTCATAATCTCAAACCTCAAACCTTGAGCCATGGACCCTCACCTTGAACACAATGACCTACACCCTAAACCCTAACCCCTATGCCCTAAACCCTAAAACCTTGAGCTCTAATTGCTCCTAAACCCTAAAGTTTGAGTCTTAAACCCTAAAAACCTAAATACTAAACCTTCAATCGTAAACCACGAGCCATAAACCCTAAATTCAAAACCCTCAAATGTAAACCTCGAACCCCAAACCCTAAGACTTGAGTCCTAAATCCTAACATTAATTTGTCAACCCTTAACCCCGAGCCACAGCTCTAAACTCTAAACCCTAAACCCCGAATCTTCAGCGTAAAAATCTAAACCGTCAACCTAGAAACCTTAAAATAATTAGATTTGGAAAAATTTGGTATTTTGAAAAACTAGTGATTTTTAAAATGTCGATTTTCAAAAATGTTGCAACTTTTAAAAAATGCAATTTAAACAAAGTTGTTTTTTTTTGAAAACATCAAGATTTTGAAACAAGTTGGTGTCTGTTTGAGTCCATTTTATTTTTTTGAAACCACGGGTTTCAAAAATCTCAACTTTATAAAAATAGCAGGATTTTAAAAAAATGTAGGGAGTTTGAATAATTTACATTTACCGAAAATTCTATATTTTTAATATGTTAGGTTTTTGAAAAAGTCATTATTATCCAAAATTCATGGATTTAAAAAAATATAGGATTTTAAAAAATTTGCAATTTTCAAAAAGATAGAATTTCATATTTATAAAAATTTTGAATTTAAAAATATTTTGGGTTTTTGAAAAGTTGAGATTTTCAAAAAAATTAGGATTATTAAAGGGTTGGAATTTCAAAAAAAAAAGGGGATTTGAAAGAAGTCGTGATTTTGAAAAACAATAGAATTTTGAGAAAGTTGGGATTTTCAAAAGAGACAAGATTTTGAAAAAGGTGTAATTTTCAAATAAGTTGGGAATTAAAAAATTAAAGATATTTTTAAATCCCAAATGTTTTGAATATCCAATTTTTAAAAAAATCATAACATTTTCAAAATCATTACTTTTTAAAAATTCCAACTTCTAAAAAAATCATGAGTTTTTCAAAAATTATGAATTTTTTAAAAATCATGAGTTTTTAAAAATTGTGAACTTTTTAACTTCTTGACTTATTCACTTTGAAAATCTTTGAAAATATAGACTTTTTGAAAATCATGACTTTTTTGAAATCTTTACTATTTGAAAATCGGGATAATTTTGAAATTTTCACTTTTTATAAATCGCGACCCCTCAAACCTAAACCCTAAAACCGAAACTTGAATCGAAAATACAAACCCTAAGCCCCAACATCCTAAACACTAAGCCAAAAACCCTAAATCATAAACCATTAACCATAAACCCTTAACACTGAATCCTAAATCCTAAACCCTAAACCATAAACCCAAATCGCTAAATCTTAAAACCTAAACTCTAAATCCCAAACCTTAAACCATAAACACCGATCCACGACCCACGAAGCCCAAAGCCCAACCGTAAGCCCTAAACCCTAAACATTAAACCTTAAACCGTAAACTCTAAGTAGTTAACCCTAAATCCATAGGCATAACCCTAAACGCTATATCTTGAACAATGAGTAGTAAGCCAAAACCCTAAATCTTTAGCTAGAGACATAAACCATAAACTAAACTCGTAACCCCGAACCTCGAACGCTAAGCCAAGGACCCTCATGACCATGAACATTGAGACCTAAACCCTAAATACTAAACGAGTCTTAAACCCTAAAACACTAAATGTTAACTCTTAAATACTAAACCCACAATAGTAAACTATGAACCTTAAATATTGATATTTAAACCACAACCCTAAGCGATGAGCCCTAATCCCTAAACTCTAAATGTTAAAACCTAAACCTCGAATCTTGAACCCAAAAACTCAACCATCAACACTATATCCCCAGCCCTAAACCCTCAACTAAGAAACATTTTAAATAGTTGGATTTGCAAAAGTTTGTATTTAGAAAATGTAGGATTTTCAAAAGTCAAGATTATTGAAAAAGTTAGGATTTTCAAAAACTTGATTTTAAAACAATTCACGAGTTTTAAAGAAGTTGTAATTTTAGACAAAGTTGTTATTTTTGAAAACATCAAGATTTAAAAATGTTGGGACTTTGAAAATGTTCATATTTTCAAACAAGTTGGGGTTTTCAAAAATGAATATTTCGAAAATGTCAAGATTTTCGAAAACTTTTGATTGTCGAAAGAGTTGGACTTTTCCCTTTTTTTTTAAGAGTTGGGATTTTAGAATTTTTTGAAAATGTTAAGATTTTTAAAACGTCAAGATTTTTGAAAAAGTTAGGATATTTGAAAAATTCTCGATTTTTAATATTTATGATTTTTGAAAAAATATATATATATTTTTAAAATCTAAGGATTATTAAAAAAGTCAACTTTTTTGATAAAGTTGTGATTTTACAAAATTTAGGTAGTTTTAAAAGTTTTGATTTTTGAAAAATGTCACGTTTTTGAAATAGTTGTGATTTTTGAAAAAGTTGGGATTTTCGAAAAAGTTGTAATCCCAAAAGAGTTTAGATTTAAAAAATTTAGTGATGCACCAAAATTAGAAGGAACTTGAAAATGTCATAACTTGCACTCTCGGTGTTCATTTTTTTAATTAACTTTTTTAAAATATCGGGATTTTTTTAAAATTAGGAGTTTGAATAATTTAGATTTTTTGAAAATTCTAGACTTTTGAATATGTCATGATTATTTGAAAGAAAGTCATTATTTTCCAAGAAGTTGTGAATTTTTTAAAAATTAGGATTTTAAAAATTTGTAATTTTTGAAAAGATAGATATTCATAATCCTAAAAAAGTTCAAATTTAAAAAATTTAACGGTTTTTGAAAAAGTTGAGCATTTAAAAAAACACAGGATTATGAAAAGGATGGGATTTCAAACAAAAATTGGGATTTCAAAAAATTCGTGATTTCGAATAAGCAAAGAATTTTGAGAATGTTTGGATTTTCAAAAAGACAAGATTTTGAAAAAGGTGCAATATTTAAATAAGTTAGGAATTGCAAAACTAAAGAGATTTTTAATATCCGAATTATTTTGAATATCCTAATTTTTTTGAAAAGCCTAAAATTCTCAAAATATTTACTTTTTTTAAATTCAGACCTAAATAATCGTGCTTTTTTGAAAATTATGAATTTTTAAAATTTCACGATTTGTTTAAAAAATTGTGAAAATTTTTAATTCTTGACTTTATCACTTTAAAATCTTTCAAAATATAGGCTTTTGAAAATCAAGAGTTTTTGTAATCCTAACTATTTTCAAAAATAGGATTTTTTTAAATCGTGACTTTTTCAAAATCATGACCCAAACACCCTAAATGAAAAAACTTGAAACCTAAGTTGTAAACACTAAGTCGTAAATCCAAAATCCTAAACACTTATCCCAAAACCCTACATCCTAAACCATTAACCCTTAACACCGAATTCTAAACCTTAAAGCCTCAGCCATAACCCATAAACCCAAATCCCTAAATTGTAAAACCTAAACTCTAAATGCCAAACCTTAAACCATAAAACCTAATCCACCGATCCCTTAGCCATGAAGCCTAATACCTAAACCATAAGCCCTAAATCTTAAACAATAAACGTAAAACCCCTAACCTTGAGCCTTAAACCCTAAACCCTAAACAATGAACCCTAAAGCCTTAGGCCTAACCCTAAACCCTATACCCTCGGTTGTGAGCCATAAGCCAAAACCCTAAACCCAAAACCTTTAGCTAAAGAACTAAACCTTAAACCCTAAGTTCATAATGTCAAACCTCAAACCCCGAGCCATGGATCCTCAACCATGAACACCGAGACCTAAATGCTAAACCCTAAACCTTAACCCCTATGTCCTAAACCCCGAAGTCTCGAGCCTTATACTCTATAAAACCTAAACCTTAAGCTCTAATTGCTCCTAAACCCTAAATTCTGAGTCTTAAACCCTAAAACCATAAATGCTAAATCTTAAATACTAAACCCTCAATTGTAAACCATGAGCCTTAAACCCTAAATGTAAAACCCTCAACTGTAACCCTTGAACCCTAAAACACCGAGCCCTAAACCATTAACCCTAAACCCTCAACCCGAGCCCCGAGCTCTAATCCCTAAACCCTAAACCCCGAATGCGAGCCCAAAATCTTGCGATTTTCAAAACATCAAGATTTTCAAAAACTTGAGATTTTAATAAAGTTGTTTTTGAAAACATCGATATTTTGAAACAAGTTGGGGTTTTCAAAAGTGAATATTTTTAAAAAGTTAGGGTTTTTGAAAAGTTAGGATTTTCTAAAGAGTTGGGCTTTTCACATTTTGAAGTGTCATGATTTTTGAAGAGTTTAGATTTTTCAAAAACTCGACATTTTAGAAAATGTTAGGATTTTTAAAGAGACGGGATTTTAAAAAAATTGAGATTTTTCAAAAATTCGTGATTTTGTAAAATTGGAGATTTTCCAAAAGTCGGGATTTATGAACAAAAATTGGGATTTCAAAAAGTCGTGATTATGAAAAGGCCAAGAATTTTGAGAAAGTTCATATTTTCAAAAAGACAAGATTTCTAAAAAGGTGCAATTTTCAAATATGTCAAGAATTACAAAACTTAATAGATTTTTAAATCCTAACAATTTTGAATATCGTAAATGTTTTGAAAAGCCTAACATTTTCAAAATCTTTATTATTACAAAATTCCAACCATGACTTTTTGAAAATCACGATTTTTTTAGAATCCTAACTTATTTCAAAATCGGGATATTTTTTAAATTGTGAGCCAAAAACCCTAAAAAGCAAAACCTAAAACCTGAGTCATATACGCTAAACCGCAAACCCGAACATCCTAAACACTAATCCCAAAACCCTAAATCCTCAACCATAAACCATTAATCCTTAACACATAGTTCTAAACCCTAAACCCTTAGCCATAAACCATAAACCCAAATCCCTAAATCATAAAACCTAAACTCTAAACCCTAAACCCTAGATTTGGAAAAAAATGGTATTCTGAAAAACTTGTGATTTTCAAAAAGTCAAGATTTTTGAAATAGTCAGGATTTTCACACACTTGAGATTTTCAAAAAAATCACGAGTTTTAAAAAATTTGCAACTTTAAACAAAGTTCTTATTTTTGAAAACATCAAAATTTAAAAATGTTAGGACTTTGAAAATGTTCAAATTTTCAAATAAGTTGGGGTTTTTTTGAAAAATTAATATTTGGAAAAACTCAAAATTTATGAAAAGTTGGGATTTTTAAAGAGTTGGGCTTCTCGAATTTTGAAGAGTCGTGATTTTTGAAGAGTCTGGATTTTTCAAAAACTCAACATTTTCAAAAAAGTGAGGATTTTTAAAAGACGGGATTTCAAAATATTTGAGATTTTCCAAAAAGTCGTGATTTTTTTAAAAAAGTGGAGATTTTGAGAAATTCAAGATTTTTGAAAAGTCGATTTTTAAAAATGTTGGGATTTTTGAAACATCGATATTTTTGAATAAGTCGGGATATTCAAAAAGTCTCGCTTTTAATATTAGCAATTTTTAAAAATGTTGGGATTTTCAAAAGTTATGATCTTAAAAAGTCAAGATTTGAAAATTTTAGTGATACACAAAAATTAGCATGAACTTTACAAAGTCATAACTTGTGCTTTTGAGTGTCTATTTGAGTCTATTTTTTACGACATTTTTCAAAAATCTCAACTTTATTAAAATATCGGGAATTTTAAAAAAAAGTAGGAGTTTCAATAATTTAGTTTTCCAAAAATATTGGATTTTTTGATATGTCATGATTTTCGTAAAAGTTTTGAATTAAAAAAAAGGATTTTAAAGAATTTGTAATTTTAGAAAAGATACAATTTCATAATTAAGAAAAATTTTGAATTTAAAATTTTGAATTTAGAATTTCAAAAAGTTAGGATTATGAAAAGATTGGGATTTCGAACAAAAATTTGGGATTTCATTAAAGTCGTGATTGCGAGAAAGCCAAGAATTTTGAGAAAGTTGGGATTTTTAAAAAAGTGAACATTTTGAAAAATGATGCATTTTTCAAATAAGTCATGAATTACAAAACTGAATAGATTTTTAAATCTCAACTATTTCTAATAACCTAATTTTTTTAAATCCTAACATTTTAAAAATCTTTAGTTTTTAAAAATTACGTTTTAATTTTTAAAAATCACAAAAAATCACGTTTTAAACATTGTGAGCTTTTTAAATACATGACTTTATCAAAATTTTTGATAAACTTGGGATTTACAAAAAGACAAGATCCTCAACCCTTAACATTGAATGCTAAAACCTAAACCCTAAACCCTCGCCATAAACCATAAACCTAATTCCCTAAATCATAAAACCTAAAATCTAAACCTAAAACCATGATCCCTGAGCCATGAAGCCTAAACTCTAAACCCTAACCCCTAAACAATAATCCATAAACCCCCCTAACCCTGAGCCTTTAACCTTTAACCCTAAACAATGAATCCTAAAGCCTTAACTCTAACCCTAAACCACAAACCATAAACCTTAAACAACTGTGAGACCTAAGCAAAACCCTAAACCTTTAGCTAGAGACCTAAACCCTAAACCCTCAAATCATAACCATGAACCTCGAAGCCTGAGCCATGGAGCCTCAACCATGAACACCTAAACTCTAAATCCCGATACCTAAACCCTAAACTCGAGCACTATACCGTATAAACCCTAAATTTTGAGTCTAAAACCTTAAATGCTAAATCCTAAATAATAAACCCTCAATCATAAACCACGTGCCTTAAACCATAAATTCAATACCCTTAATCGTAAACCTCGAACCACAAACCCTAAAACATGAGCCCCAAATCCTCACACTAAACCCTAAAACTCCAAAAGGCCAAAACCCTAAATTGTAAAACCTAATTCTTAAAACCTAAACCTTGATCCCCAAACCGTGAAACTCATCTCTAAACCTTGAACCCTGAATCTTGAGCCCTAATCCCTAAACCCTAAACCTAGAATTCTAGGCCAAAAACCTAAACACTAAATCCTAAATCGCATAGTATAGCCGTAGAAACCTTGAAATAGTTATTTTTTGAGGAATTTGGTATTTTGAAAAACTTCGGATTTTTAAAAAGTCAAGATTTTCAAAACTTGATATTTTCTACAAAGTCACATCTTTTGAAAAAGTTGCAATTTTAAACAAAGTTGTTATTTTTGAAAATTGCAAGATGTAAAAAATGATTAGACTTTTAAAATGTTTACATTTTCAAAGATAATGGGTTTTCAAAAAATGAATATTTTGAAAAAGTCAAAATTTTTAAAAAGTTGAGATTTTCAAAAGATTTGGGCTTTTTCACATTTTTGAAGAGTCCGGATTTTAGAAAAGTTGGGATTTTTGAAAGATTTAAAAAAATCATTTTTTTGGAAAATTTGACATTATCTCTAAACACTAAACCCTAAACCCTAAACACTAAACCCAAAATCTTGAGCCCAAAACCTTAACCCTTAACCTAGAGCCTTAAAATTGTTAGATTTTGAAGAATTTGGTATTTTGAAAAACATGGGAAGTTAAAAAAAGTAAAGATTTTCAAAAATTTGAAATTTTCAAAAAAGTCAAAACTTTTGAAAAAGTTGCAATTTTAAACAAAGTTGTAATATTTGAAAACTACAAGAATTCATAAATGTTGGGAGTTTGAAAATGTTTGAATTTTCAAGCAACAGGGTTTCAAAAAATGAATATTTCGAAAATGTCAGGATTTTTGAAAAGTTTTGATTTTCGAAAGAGTTTGGGCTTTTCGCATATTTGAAGAGTCTAGAATTTTGAAAAAGTAAAGATTTTTGAAAAAATCGACATTATCAAAAAAATTTGAATTTTTGAAAAGACGGGATTTTAAAAAAATTGATATTTTCGAAAATGTCACGAGTTTGTAAAAGGTGAAGATTTTCGACAAAGTCTAGATTTTTGAAAAGTCGATTTTCAAAAGTAAAAAGATTTTGGAAAATGTTGGGATTTTTAAATGTCAAGATTTTTAAAAAGTCAAGTTTTTATGAATTCTAGATTTTAAAAATATTCCTAATTTTCAAAAAATATAATTTTCTTAAAATTTAAGGATTTTATAAAAAGTTGGCATTTATAAAATAGAAAAGATTTTGGAAAATGTTGGGATTCTTAAAATGTAAGAATTTTTTAAAAGTTAGGTTTTTTTGAATATGTTGTGAAATTCAAAAACGTCATAATTTTTGAAATAGTTACGATTTTCAAAAAAATGGGATTTTCAAAAAGTTATAATCGAAAAGAGTCAAGAATTCAAAAGTGTAGTGATGCGCCAAAATAACTAGGATTTTGAAAATCTCATAATTTGTCCTCTGGGTGTCCGTTTGAGTCCCATTGTTTTTTATACCACATGTTTCAAAAATCTCATCTTTTTTAAAATATCGGATTTTCAAAAATGGTTAGGAGTTTGATAAATTTATATTTTCTAGAAATTCTGGATTTTTGAATCATGTACGACTTTTGAAAAAGTTGTGAATTTCAAAAATTAAGGATTATTAAAATTTGGATATTTAAATTTTTTTAGGGTTTTTCAAAAAGTTTAGATTTTCAAAAAAAGTCAAGATTATGAAAACGTTGTAATTTCAAAAAGTCATGATCCTAACTATTTCAAAATCGTAATATTTTTGAAATCGTGACTTTTTCAAAATCATGACTCCTAAACCATAAAACATGAAACCCGATTCGAAATTCTAAACCCTAAATCGCAACATCGTAAACACTAATCTTAAAAACCTATATCCTAAACCATAAACCATAAACACTTAACACTTTGAATGCTAAAACCTAAACCCTCACCATAAACCCTAATCCCTAAATCATAAAACCTAGCCTCTAAACCCCAAACCTTTACCTATAAACCTTAAACCCCGATCCCAGAGCCATGAAGCCTAAACCCTAAACCCCTAAACCTTAAACACTAAACCCCGAGCCTTAAACACTAAACCCTAAAAAGCATTAGGCTTAATCCTATACATTGAACCATGAGCCCTAAGCCAAAACCCTAAACCTTTAGCTAGAGAGCTAAACCCTAAACCATAAAATCAAACCATCACTAAACCAACCCCAAACCTCGAACCCTGAGCCATGGACCCTCAACCATGAACACTGAGACCTAAACCCTAAACCCTTACCCCTACGCCCTAAACCCTAAACTATGAGCCCTATACCATATAAACCCTAAACCCTATATTCTGAGTCTTAAACCCTAAAACACTAAATGTTAACTCCTAAATACTAAACAATCAATCTAAACAATGAGCTCTAAACCGTAAGTGCAAAACCCTCAATAATAAACTTCAAATTCCAAACCGTAAAAGATGAGCCCTAATTCTTCAACCCTAAATCTTTAGCTTTGAACATTGAACTTCAACCCTAAACCCTAAACCCCGCAGCCTAATCCCTAATCCCTAAACACTAAACCATAAACCTTGAATCATGAGCCCAAAAACCTAAACCCTCAATCTAGAAACCTTAAAATAGCTAGATTTGAAAAAAGTTTGTATTTTTAAAAACATGGGATTTTTAAAAATTCAAGATTCATTAAAAAGTGAGGGTTTTCAAAAACTTGATATTTTCAAAAAAGTCACGACTCTTGACAATGTTGTAATTTTAAATAAAAGATGTTATTTTCACATTTTTTGAAGAGTCTGGATTTTTGAAAAAGTCAAGATTTTTTAAAAACATGACATTTTTAAAAAAGTTAGGATTTTCGAAAATATGGGATTTTAAAAATTTGAGATTTTCCAAAAAGTCATGATTTTGTAAAAATGAAGATTTTTAAAAAGTCAAGATTTTAGAAAAGTCAAGAGTTTCAAAAAATTCAATATTTTGGAAAATGTTGGGATATTTAAAACAACAAGATTTTTGAAAAAGTCAAGATTTTAGAATAAGTTAGGATATTAAAAAAATTCATGATTTTTAATATTTATAGTTTTTAAGAAAATATAATTTTGTTAAAAGCAAGGATTTTCAAAAAAGTCAGAATTTTTTATAAAGTTGAGATTTTAGAAAATTGAGGAATTTTTAAAAAAGTTGGGATTTCTCAAAATGTTTTGCTTTATGAAAAGTTTGGTATTTTCAAAAAATTTATAATCTCAAAAGAGTCAAGATTTCAAAAATGTAGTGATGTGCAAAAAATTAGCAGGAACATGAAAAGGTCATAACTTGTGCTCGGGTTGTCCATTTGAGTCCTTATTTTTCAAACCACATGTTTCAAAAATCTCTCTACTTTTTTAAATATGAGGATTTTCAAAAAAACTTGGGAGTTTGAATAATTTAGATTTACCAAAATTTCTAGATTTTGAATAAGGATTTTTGAAAAAGTCATTATTATCCAAAATGTTGTGAATTTAAAAAACAGGATTTTAAAGAATTTCTAATTTTAAAAAGATAGAATTTCATAATTCTAAAAAAATTGGAATTTCAAAAAATTTAGGGCTTTTTAAAAATTGAGATTTTCAAAAAACTCAGGATTTCAAAAAAGTCATGATTTCCAAAAAGCTTAGAATTTTGAGAAAGTTGGGATTTTCAAACAAGACAAGATTCTAAAAAAAGTTACAATTTTCAAATAAGTCAGAATTACAAAAATAAAGAGATTTTTAAATCTCAAATGTTTTGAATATCCTTTTTTATCCTAATATTTTAAAAATCTTTACTTTTTTCAAAATTCAAACAATTTATAAAATCACGAGTTTTTAAAAAATCGCGAACTTTAAAATTCATGACTTTATCACTTTGAAAATACAAACATTTTTAAAATCATAACTTTTTAGAAATCTTTACTATTTTTAAATCGGGATGTTTTTATAAATCGTGACTTTTTTATAAGTCGATTTTTGTAAAAGTGAAGATTTTTGAAAAAGTCGGGATTTTTGAAAAGTTAGGATTTTCAAAAGAGTCTTTGGAAAATGTTGGGATTTTTAAATAAGTTAGGTTATTTGAAAAAGTTCCAATTTTTTTAATATTTGTGATTTTTTAAAAGTAGAATTTTTATAAAAAGTAAGGATTGTCCAAAAAGTCCACATTTTGTATAATTTGAGATTTTAGAAAATGTTATGATTATTGAAATTGGTTGCAATTTTTGAAAAAGTTGGGATTTTTGAAAAATTTATAATCTCAAAAAAGTAGAGATTTCAAAAATGTAGTGATGCGCCAAAATTAAGCAGAACTTGAAAAGGTCTTAACTTGTGCTTTGGGTGTCCTGCTGACATTCGACTCGCTTTTTTAACAACTTTTTAAAAAAACCTCAACTTTTAAAAATATCAGATTTTAATAAAAAAGTTAGGAGTATGAAAACATTGGGATTTACATAAAAGTCGGGAATTAAAAATTGAAAATATTTTAAATCCCAATTGTTTTGAATATCCCAATTTAAAAAAATCCTTAAATTTAAAAAATCTTTATTTTTTCAAACTTTCAACTTTTTATAAATCATGACTTTTTCAAGAATTATGAATTTTTAAAAATCACGAAGTTTTTTAAAATATAATTTTTTAAATTCATGACCGTAAATCCTATACCATAAACCATAAACCCAATTGTTTGAATCATAAAAACTAAACTCTAAACGCAAAACCTTAAACCATAAACCCTAAATCTTGATCCCGAGCCATGAGGCCTGAACCCTAAACAATAAACCCTAAAGCCTTGCCCTAACCCTAAACCCTAAATCTTAAACCGTGAGTCTAAGAAAAACCCTAAACTCATAACCTCAACCTCGAACCCCGAGCACTATACCTCAACCATGAACACCGAGACCTAAACCATAGATTTTGAGCCCTAAACCATAAGCTTTAATTGCTCCTAAACCCTAAATGCTAAATCATATATATTAAACCCTAAATCATAAACGATGACCCCTAAACCCTAAAAGCAAAACCCTCAACCGTAAACCTCTAACCCCAAACCCTAAACTCTAAGACCTAATTCTTAAACCCCTAAACTTTTATTATCGAATCCCGAACCTCAACCCTAAACTCTATGCCTTGAGGCTTAATCCCTAAACCTTAAACACTAAACACTAAATCTTGAATCCCGAGCCTAAAAACCTAAACGCTAAATTCTAACTAAACCTACACCCTCAACCCAAAAATCTTAAAATAATTATATTTGGAAAAAGATGGTATTTTGAAAAAAAAAAAGGATTTTCAAAAAGTCAAGGATTTTTTAAAATTCATGATTTTAAAAAAATTGAGATTTTCAAAAAAGACCCGACATTTGAAAAATCTGAAATTTTAAATAAGGTTGTTATTTTTGAAAACATAAAGATTTAAAAAATGTTGGGACTTTGAAAATGTTTAAATTTTCAGACAAGTAGGGGTTTTCGAAAAATGAATATTTCAAAAAGTTAGGATTTTTCAAAAGAGTCGGGATGTTCACATTTTTGAAGAGTCTTGATTTTTGAAAAAGTCTAGATTTTCAAAAATGAATATTTCAAAAAGTTAGGATTTTTCAAAAGAGTTGAGATTTTCACATTTTTGAAAAAGTCTAGATTTTTGAAAAACTTGCCATTTTAATAAAATTTAGGGTTTTTGAAAAGACGGGATACTAAAAAAATTGAGATTTTCCTAAAAGTCGAGATTTTTTAAAAGTGAAGATTTTAAAAAACGGATTTTTGAAATGTTAAAAATTTCTAAAAAGTTAAGATTTAAAAAAAAATTATATTTAACACGTCAAGATTTTTGAAAAGGTCATGATTTTTTAAATATTCGAAAAGTCCCATTTTTTAATATTTGTGATTTTCAAAAATATAATTTAAAAAAAAAAAGGATTTGTAAAAAAATTCACTATTTTTGATAAAGTTGAGATTTTAGAAAATTCAGGAATTTTTAAAATGTTGGGATTTCATAAAAAGTATTGAGTACTTTGAAAATGTCACGATTTTTGAAAAAGTTTTGATTTTTGAAAATGTCACAATTTTTGAAATGTAGTGATTCGCCAAAGTTAACGGACCTTGAAAAGGTCATAACATGTGCTCTAGGTGTCGGTTTAAGTCTATTTTTTTTTTTCAAACCACATGTTTCAAAATCTCAAAGTTTTTAAAATATCAAAATTTCAAAAAAATCTCATGATTTTGAATAATTTAGATTTTCAAGAAATTTTAGATATTATAATATTTCAGGATTTTCCAAAAAGTTGTGAATTTAAAAAAAATTAGGATTTTAAAAATTTGCAATTTTAGAAAAAAATAGATTTTCATAATTTTAAAAAAGTTTAAATTTCAAACATTTTAGGGATTTTGAAAAAGTTGAGATTTTCAAAAAGTCAAGATTATGAAAAGGTTTGGATAACAAATAAAATTTGGGATTTCAAAAAATTCATGATTTTAAAAATGCCTAAACTTTGAGCCCTATACCCTATAAACCCTAAACCTTAAGCTCTAGTTACTCGTAAACCCTAAATTCTGAGTCTTAAACCCTAAAACCCTAAATGCTAAATCCTAAATATTAAACCCTCAATCGTAAACCTCGAACCCCAAACCCTAAAACCTAAAGCCTAATTCTTGAACCACGAACCTTGATCCTTGAACCCTAAACCTCACCCATAAACCTCAACCCTAAACCCCGAACACCGAACCAGTGAGCCCTTAGCCCTAAACCTTAAAAACTAAACCCTAAACCCCGAATCATGAGCCGAAAAACCTAAACACTAAACATTAAATCCCCTGAGCCATAAAGCGTCCAACCTAGAAATCTAAAAATAGTTAGATTTGGAAAATGTTGGTATTTTGAAAAATATGGGATTTTCAAAATTTAAGACTTTTGAAAAAGTCAAGACTTTCAAAAACGTTGCAATTTTAAACGAAGTTGTTATTATTGAAAACTTCAAGATTTAAAAATGTTGGAAATTTAAAAATGTTCGATTTTCAAAAAAGTTGGGGTTTTCGAAAAATAAATATTTCAAAAAAGTTAGGAGTTTTGAAAAGATGGGATTTTTGAAAGAGTTAAGTTTTCACAGTTTTTTGAAGAGCCGAGGATTTTTTAAGAAGAGTGGATTTGGGAAAAGTAAAGATTTTTAAAAAACTCGACATTTTATAAAAAGTTAGGATTTTTGAAATTACAGGGTTTTTAAAAATTTAGATTTCCCAAAAGTTAACATTTTGTAAAAGTGAATATTTTTAAAAAGTCCATATTTTTGAAAAGTCAACATTTTAAAAAAATTCAAGATTTTGGATAATGTTGGGATTTTTTAAATGTGAATATTTTTAAAAGTCAAGAATTTCTAATAAGTCGGGATATTAAAAAAGTCCCATTTTTTAATATTTGCGATTTTCAAATAATATATATAATTTACCAAAAAAAAGATTTTCAAAAAAGTTGGCTTTTTAAAAAAGTTGAGATTTTAGAAAATTCAAGAATATTTAAAAATTTGGGATTTCTAAAAAGATTTAATTTTCAAAAACTTTGGGTTTTTTTGAAATAATTCCTATTGGGGCTTTCTTGAAAGCGCCATGGCTCATTTTTGATTCCAAAATCGGAACATTGGACATAGCGAGCTCGTCGCCGCAGAGCTCGCCGCCGAGTTGCCCTCGAGCTAAAATAAAAAAATTGAATGTTTTTCGTTCGATTCCTTATCCGACGTGTGAGAGCCCTTTTTTTTACTTAGAACTACTATGGGTAGAGTTTGTTCGTCGGGTGATTTTTTCAAAAATTTGATATTATTAAAAAAGTGATAATCTAAAAAAGTTAAGATTTAAAAAATGTAGTGATGCGCGTAAATTAGCGGGAACTTGAAAAGGTCATAACTTGTGCTTCGGATGTCCATTTGAGTCATTTTTTAAGCACATGTTTAAAAATCTCCACTTTTTGAAACATCGGGATTTTCAAAGTAAAGTCAAGAGTTTGAATTATTTAGATTTTCAAGAAATTATGAATTTTTGAAAAATTCATTATTTTCCAAAAAGTTGTGAATTTTAAAGAATTTAAAATTTTAGAACAAGATAGAATTTCTTAATTCTAAAAAAGTTTGAATTTAAATTTTTAGGGTTTTTGAAAAGTTTAAATTTTCAAAAACTCAATTTCAAAAATTGGGATTTCTAAAAAGTTGTGATTACAAAAATGCAAAGAATTTTGAGAAAGTTGGGATTTTCAAAAAAGACAAGATTTTAAAAACGGGTGCAATTTTCAAACATCGAGAATTACAATACTAAAGAGATTTTTAAATCCCAACTATTTTGAATATGCCATTTTTTAAAAAATCCTAACATTATCAAAAATTTACTTTTTCAAAATTCCAATTTTTTATAAAATCGTGACTTTTTCAAAAATTAAGAATTTTAAAAATCACAAGTTTTTTTAAAATTGTGAACTTTTTAAATTCATGACTTTATAGCTTTCAAAATATTTGAAAATCAGGAATTTTTTGAAATCTTAACAATCCTAACTGTTTAAAAATCTAGATATTTGTGAAATAGTGACTTTTTCAAAATCATGACTCCTAAATCCTAAACTCTAAAACCCAAAACCTGAATTGTAAATGCCAAACCATAAACCCCAACATCCTAAACACTAAACCCAAAACCCTAAATCCTAAATAATAAACCATAAACCTTTAACACTGAAAACCTAATCCTTAAACCCTCAACCATAATCCATAAACCAAAATCCATGAATTGTAAATCCTAAACACTAAACCCCCAACCTTAAACCATAAGCCATAAAAAATAAACCCTAAAGCCTAAATAGTGAACCCTAAAGCCTTAGGCCTAACCCTAATTCCTAGACCTTAAACTCATAACATCGAACCTCAAACCCTAAGCCATGAACCCTCAACCATGAACACTAAGACCTAAACCCTAACCCCTACACCCTAAACCCTAAACCCTTAAGTATTAAACCCTAAATGCCAAAACCCTCCTAAATACTAACCTCCCTAAACCCTAAACCTTGATCCCCAAACCCTAAACCTAAACCCCGAGCCCTGAGCCCTAATCACTAAACCTTAAACACTAAACCCCAAATCTTGAGCCCTAAAACCTAAACCCTAAACACTAAATCCCTTGAGCCTTAAGCCCTCAATCTAGAAACCATTAAATAGTTAGATTTGAAAGAATTTCGTATTTTGAAAAACATTGGATTTTCAAAAAGTCAAGGTTTTGAAAACATGAGATTTTAAAAATGTCACAACTTATGAAAAAGCTACAATTTTAAAGAAATTAATTATTTTTTAAAACATCAAAATTTAAAAAATGTTGGGACTTTGAAAATGTTTAGATTATTAAACAAGTTGGGGTTCTCAATAAATGAATATTTCAAAAATGTCATGATATTTTAACAAATGGGATATTCTAAAGAGTTAGGTTTTTCACATTTTTGAAGATTCTAGATTATTTTAAAAAGTTATAATTTTTCAAAAACTTGACATTTTCAAAAATGTTAGGATTTTTTAAAAGACATGATTTTATAAAAGTCTGAGTCTTAAACCCTAAAACCCTAAATGCTAAATCCTAAAACTAAATCCCCAATCATAAACCATGACCCTAATCCCTAAATTCAAAACCCTTAATTGTAAACCTTTAACCACAACCCCTAAAACTCCGAGCACTAAAACCAAACCCTAAACGCTAAACCCCGAATCGTGAGCCTTGAGTCAGTAATCCCTAAAACCTAAACCACCGAATCTTGAGCCCCAAAACCTAAACCCTTAACAATAAATCCCACAGCCTTAAACCCTCAACCTAGAAACCTTAAAAAATTAGATTTGGAATAAGTTGGTAGTTTGAAAATCTTGGGATTTTAAAAAAATTTAGGATTTCAAAGAACTTTGAGATTTTCAAAAAAGTCACGACTTTTGAAAAAGTTACAATTTTAAACAAAGTTGTTATTTTTTAAAACATCAAGATTTAAAAAAATGAGGACTTTCAAAATGTTCATATTTTCAAACAAGTTGGGGTTTTCAAAAAATGTAGTTTTGGAAAAAGTCAGGATTTTTGAAAAGTTGGGATTTTTGAAAGAGTTGGGCTTTTCATATTTTTGAAGAGCCTGGATTTTTCAAAAAAGTTAGGATTTTAAAATATTTGATATTTTCCAAAAAGTAATGCTTTTGTAAAATTGAAGAATTTTGAAAAAGTCAGGATCCTAAGCCACAACATCATCCTAAAACACTAAACCCTAAACCACAACATCCTAAACACTAATTCTAAAACCCTAAACCATAAACCATAAACCATAAACCCTAAACCCTAAATATAAACCGTAAAGTCTGATCCATGAGACATGAAGCCTAAACCCTAAACCTTAAACAATAAACCTTAAACCGTGAACCCTTATCCTTAAACCTTGTACCTTGATCCATGAGCCCTAAGTCAAAACCCTAAACCTTAGACCTTTAGCTAGAGAACTAAACCCTAAACCCTTAACACATAACCCTGAACCTCGAACCCTAAGCCACGGACCCTCAACCATGAAATCTAAGGCCTATACCATAAACTCGACCCCTATGCCCTAAACCCTAAACTCTGAGCCCTATACCCTATAAACCCTAAATCTTAAGCTCTAATTGCTCCTAAACCCTAAATTTTGAGTCTTAAACTGTAAAACCATAAATGTTAAATCCCAAATACTAAACTCTCAATCGTAAACCATCATTCCTCCTAAATACAAAGTTGTTATTTTTGAAAACATCAAGATTTTAAAAATGTTGGTACTTTGAAAATGTTCAGATTTTCAAACAAGTTGGGGTTTTGAAAAATAAATATTTCAGAAAAGTCATTATTTGTGAAATGTTGGGATTTTCAAAGAGTTGGGCATTTTGAATTTTTAAAGTGTCGGGATTTTGTAAAACTCAACATTTTCAAAAGAGGTAGAATTTTTGAAAAGATAGGATTTTAAAAAAATTATATTTTCCAAAAATTGTCATTTTGTTAAAGTGAAGATTTAAAAAAAAGTTTGGATTTTTGAAAAGTCAAGATTTTCAAAAAATTCTATATTAAGAAAGATGTTGGGATATTTAAAATGTCAATTTGTTTGAAAAAGTAAAGATTTTTGAATAAGTCGATATTTGAGAAAGTTCCAATTTTTAATATTTGTGATTTTCGTAAAACTATATATATATATATATATATATATATATATATATATATATATATATATATATATATATATATATTGAAAGGATTTTCTAAAATCTACATTTTGTATAGAGTTAAGATTTTAGAAAATTCAAGAATTTTTAAAAAGTTGTGATTTCTGAAAAAGTTGTAATATTCGAAAATGTCACAATTTTTGAAATAGTTGTGATTTTCGAAAAAGTTGGGATTTACGAAAACAGTTATAATCTCAAAAGAGTCAAGATTTAAAAATTTAGTGATGCACAAAAATTAACAGGAACTTGAAAATGTCATAACATGTGCTCCGAAAGTGTCTTTGAGTTTTTTTTTCCACATGTTTTAAAAATTCAAGGTTTTTAAAGTATCAGGATTTTGAAAAAAATCAGGAGTTTTAATAATTTAGATTTTCTAGAAATTTTGGTTTTTTAAATATTTCATGATTTTTTAAAATATCATAATTTTCCAAAAATTTTTGAATTTCAAAAAGTTTAGGATTTTAAAAAATTCACAATTTTAGAAAAAGATAGAATTTTGTAATTGCAAAAAAGTTTGAATTTAGAAAATTTTAGGGTTTTTTAAAAGTTGAGATTTTAAAAAATGACAAGATTATGAAAAGGTTTGGATTTCGAACAAAAATTAGGATTTCAAAAAACTCGTGATTTTGAAAAATCTAACAATTTTGATAAAGTTTGGATTTTCAAAAAGACAAGATTTTGGAAAAAGGTGTAATTTTCAAATAAGTCGAGAATTACAAAGATAAGAGATTTTAAAATCCCTACTGTTTTGAATATCCTAATTTTTGTTAAAGTTCTAAGATTTTCAAAATCTTTACTTTTTCAAAATTCCAACATTTTATTAAATCGTGACTTTTTCAAAAATTATAAATTTTTAAAAATCATGAGTTTTTTTAAAATTGTGAACTTCTTAAATTCATGAAATATTTGAAAATACAAATTTTTTTAAAATCATGAATTTTTGAAATCCTAGCTATTTCAAAATAAAGAGGTTTTTGAAATCATAAATTTTTCAAAATCACGACCCTTTAACCCTAAACCCTAAAATTTAAAACCTAAGTAGTAAATACAAAACACTAAGCCCAAAACACTAACCTAAATCCTAAAGCATAAACCATAAAGCCTTAACATTGAATCATAAACCCTCGGTCATAAACCATAAACCCATATCCCTAAATCGTGAAACCTAAACTCTAAACCCCAAACCTTATACCATAAACCCTAAACTCTTATCATGAGCCATGAAGCCTCTGACAACCTAAACCCTATGACCTAAACCTTAAATAATAAACCCTAAATCCTTAACCATGAGCCTTAAAACCTAAACCATAATCAAGTGAACCCTAAAGCCTTAGGCTTAACCCTAAACCATACCTTGAATTGTGAGCCCTAATCTAAAACCCTAAGCTCATGACCCTGAAACTTGAACCATGACCATGGAAACTCAACCATGAACACTGAGACCTAAATCCTAAACCCTAACCCCTACACCCTAAACTATGAGCCCTATACCATATAAACCCTAATCCTTAAGCTCTAATTGCTCATAAACCCTAAATTATGATTCTAAAACCCTAAATGCTAAATCGTAAATACTAAACCCTTAATGGTAAACCATGATCCCTAAACCCTAAATTCAAAACCCTCAATCATAAACCATGATCCCTAAACCCTAAATTGAAAACCCTCAATCATAAACCTTGAACCCCAAACCCTAAAACCTAAGCCCTAAATCCCAAAACCACAAAACCCTAAACCATAAAACCTAACTCTTAAACCCTAAACCTTGATCCCCAAACCTTGAGACCTGAGCCCTAATCCCTAAACCCTAAATCCATAATCTTCACCCTAAAAACCTAAACCCTAAACCCTCAACCTAAAAACCTTAAAATAGTTAGATTTTGAAAAAGTTGGTTTTTGAAAAACATGGGATTTTGAAAAAGTTGAGATTTTAAAAACTTGAGATTTTAAGAAAAGTAACAACTTTTGAAAAAGTTACAATTTTAAACAAAGTTGTTATTTTTAAAACATCAAGATTTAATAAATGTTGGGACTTTGAAAATGTTAAGATTTTCAAACAACAACGAGTTTTTGAAAAAATTAAGATTTTTGAAAAAAAAGATTTTTCAAAAACTTGACATCATAAAAAAACTTTTGGATTTTTTGAAAAGACGGGATTTTAAAAAATTCGATTTTAAAAAATTCGAAGATTTTGTAAAAGTTTAAGATTTTTGAAAACTCGGCATTTTCTAAAAAGTAAAGATTTCTGAAATTATTGGGATTTTAAAACATCAAGATTTTTGGAAAAGTCGATTTTTAATATTCGTGATTTTTTAAAATTCCATTTTTAATATTTGTGAATTTCAAAACAAAAAAATATTGTAAAAGTAATGATTTTAAAAAAAGTTGGCATTTTTGATAAAGATGAGATTTTAGAAAATTCTGAAAATATTTTGGTTTTCGAAAACGTCATGTTTTTAAAAAAAGTTGTGATACTAGAAAAAGTTGGGATTTTCGAAAATTTATAATCTCAAAAGAGTCAAGATTTCAAAATGTACTTGATGAGCCATAATTAGGAGGAACTTGAAAAGGTCATAAAATGTGCTCCGGTGTCCATTCCGTTTGAGTCCTTTTTATTAAACCACATGTTTAAAACATCTTAACTTTTTAAAATGATTTTTAAAGAAATTTCAGGAGTTTGAATCATTTAGATTTTCCAAAAATTATGAATTTTTAATATGTCATGACTTTCGAAAAAGTCATTATTTTCAAAAAAGTTTTGAATTTCAAACAATTTAGGATTTTACAAAATTTGCAATTTTAGAAAAAGAAAGAATTTCTTAATTCTAAAAAGTTTGAATATAAATTTTTTTAGGGTTTTTAAAAAGTTTAGATTTAAAAAAATTGAACTTTTTAGAATATCAAAGTTTTCAAAAATTCGGAGTTTGGGAAATTTAAATTTTCTAGAAATTATTGAATTTTGAATGTTATGTTTTTGAAAAAGTCATTATTTTCCAAAAAGTTGTGAATTTCAAAAACATTAAGGATTTGATATAATTTACAATTTGATAGGATTTCATAATTCTTAAAACGTTTGAATTTCAAAAAATTGAGGGTTTTTGAAAAAGTTGAGATTTTCAAAAAATCAAGTTTATGTAGGTTCGGATCTCAAAAAATTCATGATTCTAACTATTTCAAAACAAAGATATTTTTGAAATCATGAGTTTTTCAAAATCGTGACACCCAAACCTTAAACCCTAAAACTTAAAATCGATTCATAAACTCTAAACCCTAAACCCCAACACCCTAAACACTAATCACTAAACCCTAAATCCTTGGCCATAGACCATAAACCAAAATCTCTAAATTATAAAACCTAACCTATAATCCCCAAACCTTAACCCATATAACCTAAACCATGATCTTTAAGCCATGAAGCCTAAACCCTAAACCCTTAAGACCTAAACCCTAACCTTGAGACTTAAACCATAAACCCTAAACATTGAACCATAAAGCCTTAGGCCTAACCCTCTAAAACTAAACCATATATCTTGTATCGTGAGCCCTAAGCCTAAACCCTAAACCTTTATCTTGAGACCTAAACACTAAACCCTAAAATCATAACATTGAACATTGAACCACGACCCATGGACCCTTAAATATTAACACCGACACTGTACCCTATAAACCTTATTCTCTAAATTTTCCTAAACCCTAAAACACTAAATGTTAAATCCTAAATACTAAACCCTCAAATGTAAACCATGAGCCCTAAACCATAAAGGTAAAACCTCAACCCTAAATTGTAAAACCCGAGCCCTAAACACTAACCCTAAACCCTATAACTTGATTCTTAAACCCTAAATGTTGTTCCCGAACCTTGAACCTCAACCCTAAACCCCGAACCATGAACCCTAAGCCCCCATGAACCATAAGCCCCAGCCCTAATCCCTAAACTCTAAACACTAAATACTAAACATCGAAACTTTAAAATACTTGGATTTGGAAAAAGTTGGTATTTTTAAAAACTTGGGATTTTCAAAAAAGTCAAGATTTTCAAAAAAGTCACGACTTTTAAAAAGATGCAATTTTAAACAAAGTTGCTATTTTTGCTTTTTTGAAGAGTCAAGATTTTTTAAAAAACTTTAAAAACTCGATTTTTGAAAAAAGTTAGGATTTTTGAAAAGAAGGGATTTTAAAAAATTTGCGATTTTCTAAAAGTTAGGATTTTGTAAAAATGAAGATTCTCGAAAAAGTCAAGATTTTTAAAAATTCGAATTTAAAAAAAAGTCAATATTTTGGAAAATGTTGGGATTTTTAAAACATCAAGGTATTTTTAATATTTACAATTTTCGAGAAAAATATAATTTTTTTTTAAAATAATGATTTTCTAAAAATTTGGCATTTTTATGATAAAGTGTTGATCTAAAAGAGTCAAGATTTCAAAATGTAGTGTTGCGCTAAAATTAGCAGAACTTGAAAAAGGTCATAATTTGTGCTCCGGTGTCCATTTGACTCCATTTTTAAACACTTGTTTGAAAAATACCAACTTTTTTAAAATATTAGAATTTTCAAAAAAAAGTTAGGAGTTTGAATAATTAAGATATTAATAAAATTCTAGATTTTTGAATATGTCATGTTTTTCAAAAAATCATTAGTTTCCAAAAGTTGTAAATTTCGAAAAAATCAGGATTTTAAAGAATTTTTTACTTTACAAAAAAAAGAATTTCATAATTATAAAAAAGTTTGAAATTAATTTTTTTTAGGGTTTTTGAAAAAGTTGAGATTTATTAAAAAGTCAAGATTATGAAAACTTAGGATTTACATATAAGTTAGGAATTACAAAATCGAAGATATTTTTACATCCCAATTGTTTTCAATATCCTTTTTTTTAAAAATCCTAACATTTTAAAAATATTTACTTTTTCAAACTTCCAATTTTTTATAAAATTGTGACTTTTTGGAAAATTACAAAATCCTATCATTTTCAAAATCAAAATAATTTTAAAATCTTGACTTTTTAAAATCGCGATCCCTAAACCCTACACTTGAGTGGTAAATGCTAAACACTCGAACCCCAACATCCTAAACACTAACCCAAAACCCTAAATCATAAACCATAAACCCTTGAAACTAAATCCTAAACCCTAAACCCTCAACTATAAACCATAAACGTAAATCCCTAAATTGTAAAACTTAAACTCTAAACCCCAAACCTTAAACGATAAACCCCGATCCACGAGGTGTAGCCTAAACCCTAAATCATATACCTTGAACTGTGAGCATTAAGCCAAAATCCTTATCCCTAAACCTTTAGCTACTGAGACCTAAACTCTAACCTCTAAACTCATAACCCCGAACTTGAACCCCTAAGCCCACAACCCGAGTCCTAAACCCTACACCATGACCCCTATGCCCTAATCAAAAATTATGAGCCCTAAACATAATACTCTAATTTCTCCTAAAATCCTAAATGTTAAATCCTTGATACTAAACCCTCAATCGTAAACCATGAGCCCTAAACCCTAAATGTAAAACCCTCAACCGTAAACCAAAGACCCCAAACCCTAAAAAGTAATTCTATAACCCTAGACCTTTATCTCCGACCACCCCGAACCCTTAACCATGTGCCCCAAGTCTTAATCCCTAAACTCTAAACCTCAAATGTTTAACCTAAACATCTAAACCCTAAACACTAAATCCTACTAACCATAAACCCTCAACCTAGAGACCTTAAAATAAACAGATTTGAAAAATTGTATTTTGAAAAACATGGGATTTTTAAAAAGTCAATATTTTTTTTAAAAGTCACGATTTTAAAAAACTTGAGATTTTCAAAAAATTCACGACATTTGAAAAGTTTTTAAGTTGCGGTATTCGAAAGATGAATATTTCAAAAAGTTAAGGTTTTTGAAAATTTGGGGTTTTCGAAAGAGTTGGGCTTTTCAAATTTTTGAGGACTCCGGATCTTTTAAAAATTCAAGATTTTTGAAAAACTTGACATTTTCAAAAAAGTTAGGATTTTCAAAAAGATGAAATTTTAAAAAATTGAGATTTTCCAAAAAGTTGAGATTTTGTAAAAGTGAAGATTTTCGAAAAAGAATGGATTTTGGAAAAGTCAAAATTTTCTAAAATGTTAAGATTTTTGAAAATGTTGTGATTTTTAACATGTCAATATTTTTGACTCAGAGTTAAGATATTCAAAAAGTCCCAAATTTTAATATTTGTGATTTGAATTTTTTTTTAAAAGTAAGTATTTTTTAAAAAATGGCATTTTTGATATAGTTGAGATTTTAGAAAATTCATAAATTTTTAAAAAGTTGGGATTTCGATATAGTTGAGATTTTAAAAATTTAAGAATTCTTAAAAAGTTGGGATTTCTTAAAAGTTTTGATTTTTGAAAATGTCGCGATTTTTGAAAAAGTTTTGATTTTTAAAATGTAATGATTTTTAAATGTAGTGATGCACAAAAATTAACAAGACCTTGAAAAGGTCATAACATGTTTCGATCTTTTTGAGTCTTTTTTTTAAAACCACAGTTTTCAAAAATATCAACGTTTTCAAAATATCGGGATGTAAAAAAAAAAGTCGGGAGTTTAAATAATTTAGATTTTCAAGAAAGTCTGGATTTTTTTAATATGTCATGATTTTCCAAAAAGTTGTGAATTTAAAAAAATTTAGGATTTTAAAGAATTTACGAGTTTTAGAAAAAGATGAAAGAAACGATAACCGGATCGTACCAAGCCAAGAACATAGATGCTAATCAAACACCATGATCTATAAGATGAAAAAATTCACGAATAACTTTACATAAAAACTTTGCAAACAAATAAGAAACAATATCATATATTATTATGGAACTCAATGCAATACAATGAGAATGGGCCTTGCTTAAATAGGTAAGGAATAACAATCTAAGAACCAGTCAAGGTTATAGATCAAGCCATAAATCAAGGAAATAACTTTTCATCAAAGACCTAGTCAAGAACATAGATTTAGGAGAGAACTAGACATCAAGGATCTAGTCAATACCATAGATCAAGGAAAGAACTATATGTAACAACTAGATAATATCTCCTAATATCTAAATAAGATAAAAGAAATATCCACACACATAAGTGGGTGAGGATAAATATAATAAAGGTAAATAATGTACCTAGGTGAACATGACCTAAGGTAAATACCTATTCTAACAAAAGATAGAATTAAATAATTCTAAAAATGTTTGAATTTTAAACATTTTAGGGTTTTTGGAAATGTTGAGATTTTCAAAAAGTCGGGATTATGAAAAGGTTTGGTTTTCAAATAAAAATTGGGATTTCAAATAAATTATTATTTCAAAAAGCCTAATCTCCGAGCTCTATACCCTATAAACCCTAATCCTTCATGCGTATCGTATGTACACCTGAGAGAAGGTCTTGTACGCGTGCTCCGTGTCTGTAGATAGTCCAGATCTTCACTTGTAAGGGGTCCAAGCTTTCTAAGCTCTATGCTGTTGGGGGACTCGGCAAGGGTCTTACCACCATTGACTATGTGTAAGTCTCTCGAGTACTCCAGGATGATCTTCCGCGCCGAGGATTTGTGCTTGTGGGCAGGGGTGGATATAGCGGACCAGCGGATCTGGTAGTCGACAATCGTTCGGACTTGATAGAAGTTGTCGCGGCACCTATAGTTGGATGAGGGAATTATTGTGGCGACCCACAAACCACTTTACGATGTCTTCATCACCGAAATTTGTCAAGCGGGCCACGTAGGTCGACTAGGCTTTTCTATGAAAAATTATACCTCAATCACGAAGCCTTTGCCGTATCTTTCTCACGAGGCTCTTGTTACTCCTAAACCCTAAATTCCGAGTCTTAAACCCTCAATCGTAAACCTCAAACCTCAAACCCTAAAAGTTGAGCCCTAAATCCTAACCCTAAACCCCAAAACCTATAACCTAATTCTTAAACCCAAAACCTTGATCCCCGAAACCTAAACCCCTGAACCCCGAATTGTGAGCCCTAAGTCCTAGTCCTTAAACCCTAAACCACCGAATCCGAGCCCAAAAACCTAAACGATAAACATTAAATCCTTTGAGACATAAACCCTCAACCTTAGAAACCTTAAAATAGTTAGATTAGGAAAAAGTTGGTATTTTAAAACACTTGGGATTTTAAAAAATTCAAGACTTTTGAAAAAGTCAGTATTTTCAAAAGCTTTAGATTTTGAAAAAGTCACGACTTTTGAAAATGTTACAATTTTAAACAAAGTTGTTATTTTTGAAAACATCAAAATTTAAAAAATGTTGGGACTTTGAAAATGTTCAGATTTTAAAACAAGTTGGGGTTTTTGAAAAATGAATATTTCAAAAGCTGTCAAGATTTTTGAAAAGTTTTTTTGAAGATTTTTAATATTTGTGATTTTTGAAAAAAAAATATAATTTTTCAAAAGTAAGGATTTTTAAAAAGTTGGCATTTTTGATAAAGTTGAGATTTTAGAAAAATTGGGGAATTTTTTAAAAGTTGGGATTTCTGAAAAAGTTTTGATTTTCGAAAACGTAACGATTTTTGAAATAGTTACGATTTTCAAAAAAGTTATAATCTCAAAAGAGTCAATATTTCAAAAATGTAGTGATGTTCCAAAATTAGCAGGAACTTATAAAGGTCATATCTAATGCTCTGGGTTTCCTTTGAGTCTGCTTTTTTTAACCACATGTTTCAAAAATCTTAACTTTTGAAAAATATCAAATTTTTTAAAAGTCGGGAGTTTGAGAAATTTAAATTTTCTAGAAATTCTGATTTTTGAATGTCATGAATTTTGAAAAAGTCATTATTTTCCAAAAAGTTGTGAATTTAAAAAAATTAACGATTTTGTAAATTTAAAATTTTAGAAAAACATAAAATTTAATAATTCTTAAAAAGTTTGAATTTCAAACAATTTAGTGTTTTTAAAAAACTTGAGATTTTAAAAAAGTTAGGATTATAAAAAGGTTGGGATTTTAAAAAAAAGTCGCGATCCTAACTATTTCAAAATTGAGATATTTAAAATCGTGACCCCTAAACCCTAAACCCTAAAACTTGAAACCTGATTCATAAACTCTAAAGCCTAAACCCCAACATCCTAAAAACTAATCCCAAAACAATAAATCCTAAACCCTAAACCATAAACCCTTAACAATGAATCCTAAAGCCTAAAACTTATCTATAAACCATAAACCCAAATACCGAAATCGTAAGACCTAAACTCTAAACCCCAATCCTTAACCCCTAAACCCTAAACCCCGATCCACGAGCCTTGAAGCCTAAACCCTAAAGCACTAAACCCTTAACAATAAACCCTAAACCATAAACATTGAACACTAAAGACTTAGGCCTAAGCTCAAACCCTTAACTCTATACCTTGAACCTTGAGCCCTAAGCCAAAACCAAAAACCCTAAACCCTAAATTCATAACCCCGAACCTTGAACCCCGGCCCATGAACACTGAGACCTAAACCCTAAACCCCGACCCCTTCACGCTAAACCCTAAACTCTTAAACATATGCCCTATAAAATTTATGCTCTAATTTCTCCTAAACCCTAAATTTTGAGTCTTAAACCATAAAACACTAAATGTTAAATCTTAAATACTAAACTCTTAATCGTAAACCATGAGCCATAAACTATAAATGTAAAACACTCAACCATAAATCTCAAACCCTAAACCCTAAAACTTGAGCCCTAAATCCTAACCATAAACCCTAGATCTTGATCCCCAAACCACGAATCTCGAATCTTAACCCTAAGTCTTTATCCCTAATCCCTAAACCTTGAATCCTAAGCCAAAAACCTAAACCCTCTCAACCTAAAAACCTTAAAATAGTTATATTTGGAAAAAATCGTATTTTAAAAACTTGGGATTTTAAAATATCAAGTTTTTCAAAAAGTCGAGGATTTTCAAAACATTGACATTTTCAAAAAAGTCACGACTTTTGAAAAAGTTGCAATTTTAGACAAATTTTTTATTTTCACATTTTTGAAGAGTATTGATTTTGAAATGCGATTTTTAAAAATTGAGATTTTCCAAAAAATTGTGATTTTGTAAAAATGAAGATTTTCAAAAATGTCGGCAATTTTGGAAAGTCGAGAGTTTCAAAAAAGTCAATGTTTTTGAAAATGTTGGGATTTTTAAAACGTCAAGATTTTTGAAAATTTAGGACTTTTGAATAAGTCATGATATTTGAAAAAGTCCCAATTTTTAATATATACAATTTTCAAGAAAATAATATTTTTTATAAAAAGATGGGATTTGGAAAAACTTTTGATTTTCGAAAAGGTCATGATTTTTGAAATAGTTACAATTTTCGATAAATTTATAATCTCAAAAGAGTCAAGATTTCATAAATTTAGTGATGCGCCAAAATTAGCAGGAACTTGAGAAGGTCATAACTTGTGCTCCAGGGTCTATTTGAGTCTCATTGTTTTTTAACCACTTGTTTCAAAAATCTCAACTTTTTTAAAATGCCGGGATTTTCAAAAAATAGTTAGGAGTTTGAATAATTTAGATTTTCTAAATATTCTACATTTTTGAATATGTCACAATTTTTGAAAAAGTCATTATTTTCCAAAAGTTGTGAATTTCAAAAAATTCAAGATTTTAAAGAATTTGCAATTTTAGAAAAAGATAGAATTTCATAATTCTAAAAAAGTTTGAATTTCAAAATTTAAGAGTTTTTGGAAAAGTTGAGATTTATAAAAAAGTTATTCAAGATTATGAAAAGGTTGTGATTTACATATAAGTCGGGAATTATAGAGAATCAAGATATTTTTAAATCTAAACTATTTTGAATATCCAATTTTTAAAAAATCCTAACATTTTAAAAATCTTTACTTTTTCAAACTTCCAACTTTTTAAAACCATAAACCCTTAACACTTTTCCTAAACCCAAAACCATCCATAAACCTAATTCCCTAAATAGTAAAACGTAAATTCTAAACCCAAACTCCTAATCCCGGAGACAAAAGCCTAAAGAGTTGTGAATTTAAAAAAAAATAGGATTTTTAAAAATTGCAATTTTCTAAAAAGATAGAAATTCATAATTCTAAAAAGTTTGAATTTCAAATAATTTAGAGTTTTTGAAAAGTTGAGATTTTCAAAGTCAAATTATGAAAAGGTTTGGATTTCAAATAAAAATTGGCATTTCAAAAAAATTCATGATTTAAAATAAGCCTAAACTTTGAGCCTTATATCCTATATACCCTAAACATTAATCTCTAGTTACTCAAAAACCTAAATTATGAGTCTTAAACCATAAAACCTAATGCTTAAACCCTAAACCTTGATCCCCAAACCACAGAGCCACGAATCGAGCCATAAGCCCTAATACCTAAACCCTAAGACCCGAATATGGAGTCCAATAACCTAAACACTAAACATTAAATCCCACTGAACCATAAACCCTCAACCTAGAAACCTTAAAATCGTTAGATTTGAAAAAAGTTAGTATTTTGAAAAATATGGGATTTTTAAAAAAGTCAAGACATTTAAAAAAATCCCTACTTTTTAAATCCCTAATTTTTGAATATGCAATTTTCACAAAATCCAAACATTTTCAAAAAATTTACTTTTTCAAAATTCTTTTTTTGTAATATCGCAACTTTTTTAAAATTATGAACTTTTAAAAAAATCATGAGTTTTTAAAAATTGTGAGCATTTTAAACTCGTGACTTTATCACTTTCAAAATCTTTGAAAATATAACCTTTTTGAAAATCAAGAATTTTTCAAATCCTAACTATTTTCAAATTTGGGATAGTTTTGAAATCTTGACCCCTAAACCGTAAACCTAAAACCCGAGTGATTAACACTAAACCCTAAACTCCAACATCCTAAACACTAAGCCCAAAACCATAAATCCTAAACCATAAACCATAAACCATTACACCTGAATAAGTAAAACCTAAACCCTCAATAAACCATAAAACCAAATCCATAAATTGTAAAACCCCAAACCTTAAACCCCAAATGTTGATCCCTAAGCCATGAAGCCTAAACGTAAACCCTAAACAATGGACCCTCAACCATGAACACTAAGATCTAAACCACGACCCCTACACCCTAAACCCTAAACTCGAGCCCTATATACCCTATAAACCCTTTAATATTAAGCTCTAATTTCTCCTACACCATAGTGTATTAAACCCTAAAACCCTAAATGCTAAATCCTAAACCTAAACCATAAACCCCAAAACCCAAAACCTTGATCCACGAACCCGAACACGAACCCTTGACCCAGATCCCTAAACCTAAACCCCAAATATTGAGCCCAAAAACCTAAACATTAAAAACTAAATCCTTTGATCCCTAAACCCTCAACCTTTCTACCTTAAAATAGTTAGATTTGGAAAAAGTTAGTATTTTGAAAAACTTAGGATTTTAAAAAAGTAAACATTTTTAAAAAAGTTAGGATTTTATAAAGCTTGAGATTTTCAAAGAAGTGAAAACTTTTGAAAAGTTTGTTTTTTTGAAAACATCAAGATTTAAAAATATTTGGGACTTTTGAAAATGTTTAGATTTTCAATAAGTTGGGGTTTTCGAAAAATGAATATTTCTAAAAAAGTCGGGATTTTAAAAAGTTGGAATTTTCAAAAGCGTTGGTCTTTTGAATTTTTAAAGAGTTAGGCATTTTGAAAAACTTGACATTTTAAAAAAGTTATGATTTTTGAAAAGACGGGATTTTAAGAAAATTGAGAATTTATAAAAAAGTCATGATTTTATAGAAGTGAAGATTTTCGAAAAAGTTAAGATTTTTAAAAATGTTGGGATTTTTAAAACGTTAAGATTTTTGAAAAAGTCAAGATTTTTGAATAATTTAGGATATTCAAAAAAGTCTCGATTATTATTTTCTGGGTGTCCATTTGAGTCCATTTTATTTTTGAAACCACATGTTTCAAAAATCTCAAGTTTTTAAAAATATGAAGATTTTTTTAAAAAAAGTTAGGAGTTTGAATAATTTAGATTTACTAGAACTTCTAGAATTTTAAATATGTCAGGTTTTTTAAAAAAATCATTATTATCCAAAAAGTTATGAATTTAAAATAAATAAGATTTTAAAGAATTTTCAAATTTAGAAAAAGATAGAATTTCATAATTCTAAAAATGTTTGAATTTAAATTTTTTTAGTGTTTTTGAAAAAGTTGAGATTTTTGAAAAGTCAATATTATTAAAAGGTTGGGATTTCTAAAAAATTGTGATTTCAAAAAAACCTTGAATTTTGAAAAGTTGGGATTTTAATAAAAAACCAGATTTTAAAATAAGTCAAGGAATTACAAAATAAAAAGATTTTTAAATCCCGAATGTTTTGAATATCCTAATTTTTTTAAAATCCTAACATTTTCAAAAAAACTTTACTTTTTCAAAATTCCAAGTTTTTAAAAAATCGTGACTTTTTTTGATAAAATATAAACTACCATATTGAAAATCATGACTTTTTGAAATATTTACTATTTCAAAATCGTAATATTTTTTAAAATCATGACCTTTACTAATATTTTAAATTATTTTTCGAAATATTTTCTTTAGTCGACTTGCAAGCTAAACTATTTTTACTTCAAACTTTAAGAATAAATCCCTCACGACCCCTCAAAACCTAAACCCTTTAAAACCTTAAAGCGAAAAAATAGATAATAAAGGAATCCTAAGTTGTAAATGATAAGCCCCAACATCCTAAAACCTAAGCGCAAAAACCCTAAATCCTAAACCATTAACCATAAACCCTTAACACTTTGAATCCTAAATCCTAAACCATAAATCCTAAAAAACCTAAACTCTAAATCCCAAAACTTAAACCATATAAAAATTGTTCCACAAGCCATGAAGCCTAAAGCCTAACCCTCAAAGCCCTAAACCTCAAACAATAAACCTTAAACCCCTTTATAAAATCCCATGCTTGAACCATGAGCCCTAAGCCAAAACCCTAAATCCTAAACCTTTTGTAACCAAAAACGTTAAGAAATGTTTTTTTCAGAGAGATAAAACCTAAAACCTAAACTCATAACCTTGAACCTCAAACCCTAAGCAATGGATTGGAGTTGAAAATTTTTTTTTTTTCGGGTTTTTGGAAACCATGAAACACTACTAACCTAAACCCTAAACACTAACCCCAAAAAGTATGTGATAAACCTAAACTCTGAGTTTTAAAAACAACACTAAAACCCTAAATGCTAAATCCTAAATACTAAACACTCAAAATCGTAAACCATCATCCTTAAACCTTAAATGAAAAACCCTCAAAAATAAACCTTTAAAGTACCCAAACCCTAAACCCATTTGGCTCTAAATCCTAACCCTAAACCCAAAATTTTTAAGGTTTTTGAAAACTTTGTGATTTTTGTAAATGCTAAAAAAATCCTAAACCCCAACATTTTAAACACTAAGCCCAAAACCCTAAATCCAAAACCATAAACCTTTAACAATGACTCCTAAACCCCAAAAGAGGTTTTGTTGGAGTGGGGTTTTTTTTAAAACCCCTGTCCATCTTGTTATCGATCAAGGGAAACTCTAAACCCAAAACTTAAATAATAAACCCATCCCTAATAATTGCAATGAAGACTAAATCCTAAACCCTAAAAAATAAACCTAATCCCTAACCATGAGATTTGAATGTTTTACCTTAAACCCTAAAGCCTTTGGCTTAACCATAAACACATTACATTGAATCGTGAGCACTAAGCCAAAACCCTAAACCCTAAACTTATAACCGCATGAGTTTTAAACCCTGAGCCATGAAACCTCAACCATGAACACTTTTCGAGGCCATCCCTTAAATGAAACCCTAACCCCTATACCTTAAACCCTAAACTTTGAAATCTTAAAACCTAAACCCTAAAAATTCCCGAGTCTTAAAACCAAAACCAAAATTCCTAAATGTTTAAACCCTAAAAGTAAATTTATAATGGATATGTTTGGTCTTGTAAGTTGTCCTTTTCCCTTAATTCTCTTAAAATCCTAAACCTAAACTCATAGGAAACCCTAAAATCCATTTCTTTCCAAACCAAAATTAAACCCTAGGCAATCCTAAAACCTCATGTCGAATTGTAAACCCTAAACCTCAAACCAAAACCCTAAACCACAAACATTGAATCCTAAGCCCTAAACGCTTGAAATCTAGAGCCCAACATCCCCTAAGAGCCGTAAACCTCAAACAACCTAAAACCTTGAAATAGTTAGATTTAGAAGAAGTTGGTGTTTGGAAAAACATGGGATTTATCAAGATTTTTGAAAAGGTCAGATTTTAAAAGCTTGAGATTTTTAAAAAAGTCACCACTTTTGAAAAAGTTGCAATTTTAAACAAAGTTCTTATTTTTGAAAACATCAAGATTTTAAAAATATTGGGAATTTGAAAATGTTCAGATTTTCAAACAAGTTGGGGTTTTAAAAAAAAAATATTTCAAAAAGCTCAGGATATTTGAAAAGTTGGGATTTTCTCATTTTTGAAGAAGCAAGGATTTTTGAAAAAGTCAATATTTTGAAAAAATCGACATTTTAAAAAAATTAGGATTTTTTAAAAAATGGGATTTTAAAAATTTGAGATTTTCCAAAAACTCGTGATTTTGTAAAAGTGAAGATTTTCAAAAAGTTAGGATTTTAAAAAGTCAAGATTTTGGAAAATGTTGGGATTTTTAAAACGTCAATATTTTTGAAAAAGTCAAGATTTTTAATAAGTCAGGATATTTGAAAAAGTCCCAAATTTTAATATTTGTGATTTTAAAAAAATATAATTTTTTAAAGAAGTAATGATTTTTGTAAAAGTTGACATTTTTGATAAAGTTGAGAGTTTAGAAAATTCAGAATTTTTAAAAGTGGGGATTTCCAAAAAGTTTTGATTTTCAAAACACATTACGATTTTGAAATAGTTGTGATTTTCGAAAAAACTTGGGATTTTCCAAAAGTTATAATCTCTAAAGAGTCAAAATTTCAAAAATGTAGTGATGTGCCAAAATTAGCAAAAAAGAACTTGAAAAGGTCATAACATGTGCTATGGGTGGTCAGTTTTTTGAAAAGTTGAGATTTTAAAAGAAGTCGGGATTAGGAAAAGGTTGGAATTCAAATAAAAATTCGGATTTAAAATAAGTTGTGATTTTGAAAAAAAAGTCAAGAATTTTGAGAAAGTTGGGATTTTAAAAAAAAAAAGATTTTTAAAAAAAATTTTTGATGTAATTTTCAAATTAAGTCGGGATTAAGAAAACTAAAGAGATTATTAAATCCTAACTATTTTTGAATACCCTATTTTTTTAAAAAATCCTAGCATTTTCAAAATCTCTTCAAAATATAGACTTTGAAAATCATGACTTTTTTTAAAGAGAAATCCTAACTTTTTGAAACCCTTTTTTTTAAAAATTTTAAAAATCTTGAAAATATAGACTTTTAAAATCAAAAATCAATAAACCTTTAAACCTAAAACCCGAGTCATAAAAGCTAGACCATAAACACCAATATCCCAAACACTAAGCAAAAACCTTAAATCATAAACCATAAACCCTAAACCTCAGCCATAAACTATAAACCCAAATCCCTAAATCATAAAAACTAAACTCTAAACTCCAAATGTTACACCATAAATCCTATACACTAATCCTTGAGCCATGAAGCCTAAACACTAAGCCCTTAAGCCTCGAACAATAAACCCTAAATCCCTAACACAAAGCTTTAAACCTTAAAGCCTTAGGCATAACCCTAAACCCTAAACCCTATACCTTGAACCGTGAGCCCTAAAAAAACCTAAACCCTAAACCCTAAACTCATAACCCTGAAACTTGAACCCTAAGCCATGGACCGTGAATCAACCATGATGAACATTGAGATTTAAACCCTAAACCCTAACCCCTACACCCTAAACCCTAAACTCTGAGCCTTATACCCTATAAACCCTAAACCTTAAGCTCTAATTGCTCCTAAACCCTAAATTCATAGTTTTAAATGCTAAAACCCTATATACTAAACCCTCAATGTAAACCCTAAATGAAAACCCTAAACCCTACACTTTGATCTCCAAACCCCAGCCCTAAATCGTAAACATTAAACCCTAAACCCCGAATCCTGAGCCCAAAAACCTAAACCCTAAACATAAAATTCCTAAGCCCTAAACCCTCAACTTAAAACCTTTAATTAGTTAGATTTTGAAAAAGTGGGTATTTTGAAAAACATGGGATTTTAAAAAATTAAAGATTTTTTAAATAGTCAAGATTTTAAAAAAATTCACGTCTTTTTAAAAAACATGCAATTTTAAACAAAGTTATTATTTTTCTAATTATAACTAATTTAAGGTTTGAAAATGTTAAGATTTTCAAACAAGTTGGGGTTTTGAAAAAATGAATATTCTAAAAAAGTCGAGGTTTTTTTAAAGGTTGGGATTTTCACATTTTTTAGGAGTGTAGATTTTTGAAAAAGTCAACATTTTCAAAAAAGTTAGGATTTTTAAAAAGACAAGGTTTTTAAAAAATTGAGATTTTCCAAAAATTTGTGATTTTGTAAAAGTGAAGATTTTTTAAAAAGTCACAATTTTTGAAATCAGGATTTTCAAAAAAGTCAAGATTTTGGAATAAGTCATGATATTTGACAAAGTACCGATATTTAATATTTGCAATTTTTGAAAAATATAAATTTTTTAAAAGTAAAGATTTTCAAAAAGTCGATGCGTTTTTTTATAAAGTTGAGATTTTGGAAAATTTAGGAATTTTAAAAAATTAGGATTTCTGAAAAAGTATTGAATTTCGAAAATGTCGCAAATTTTTAAATAATTACGATTTTGTAAAAAGTTTGGATTTTCAAAAAAGTTATAATCTCAAAAGAGTCAAGATTTCAAAAATGTAGTGATGCTCCAAAATTAACAAGAAGTTTTTTAACCAAAACTTTGAAAAACCACATGTTTTAAAAATGTGTTTGAGTTCATTATTTTTGTGACCAAAATGTTTCAAAAAAAGTCAGGAGTTTGAATAATTTAGATTTTTTAGAAAAAGATAGAATTTCATAATTCTAAAAGAGTTTGAATTTCAAAAATTTTTAGTTTTTTGAAAAAGTTAAGATTTTTAAAAAATTTGGGATAATGAAAAGGTTGGGTTTTCGAACAAAAATGGGATTTCAAAAAGTCGTGATTTTAAACAAAACTTGGGATTTCAAAAAAAGTCATGATTTTGTAAAATCCAATAATTTTAAGAAAGTTGGGAGTTTCAAAAAGACAAGATTTTGAAAAAGGTACAATTTTCAAATAATTCGTGAATTACAAAATCAAGACATTTTGAAATCCCAACTATTTTGAATATTCTAGCTTTTTTATGAAAATCCTAAAATTTTAAAAATCTTTACTATTTAAAAATTCCAAATTTTTATAAAATTGTGACTTTTTCACTTCAAAATATTTTTAAAATATAGACTTTTTAAATTCATGACTTTATCACTTTTAAAATCTTTGAAAATAAAAACTTTGTGAAAATCATAAATTTTTCAAAATCTTAACTATTTAAAAATCCAAATATCTTTGAAATCGTGACCCTTAAATCCTAAACCCTAAAACTAGAAACTTGAGTTTAAACCCTAAACCCTAAACCCCAAAACCTAAACACTAATCCAAAAAAATCCTAAACCCTCAAATAAAACATAAACCCAAATCCCTAATTTGTAAAACCTAATCTCTAAACCCCAAATCTTAATCCATAAACCTTAAACCCTATTCCATGAGCATTAATCCCTAAACCTAAATAGTGAACCCTAAAGCCTTAAGCCTAATCCTAAATACTAAACCCTAAACCTAAACCGTTAGCCATAAGCCCAGCCATGGACACTCAAACATGAATACCGAGACCTAAACCCTAAACCTTGACCCCTACATCTTAAACCCTTAACCCTAAACTTTGAGCCATATAACCTATAAAACCTAAACCTTAAGCTCTAATTGCTCATGAACCCTAAATTATGTGTCTTAAACCTTAAAACCCTAAATTCTAAATCCTAAATAATAAATCCTCAATCATAAACCATGAGCCCTAAACCCTAAATGCCAAATCCTCAACCCTAAACCTCGAACCCCAAACCCTAAAACTTGAGCCCTAATTCCTAACTATAAACCTAATTCTTAAACCCTAAACATTGATCCACAAACGCTAAACCACAACCCTAAACCTTAACCTTGAACTCTAAGCCTAAACAATAAACCCTAAACACTAAACTTTCAATTTTAAAAAGTAAAGATTTTTTAAAAAGTCGATTTTTATAAAAGTCACAACTTTTGAAAAAGTTATTTTTTGAAAACATAAAGATATCAAAAAATGTTGGGACTTTTAAAATGTTTAGATTTTGAAACATGTTGGGGTTTTTCAAAATGAATAATTTAGAAAAGTCAAGATTTTTGAAAAGTTGGGATTTTCGAAAGAGTTGGGCTTTTCGCATTTTTGAAGAATCAAGATATGTGAAAAGTCAAGATTTTTTAAAAAGTTGACATTTTCAAAAAAGTTAGGATTTTAGAAAAGAAGAGATTTTAAAAAGTCAAGATTTTTGAAGAAGTTAGGATATTAAAAAAATCAAGATTTTTTAATATTTACGATATTCAAAAAATATAATTTTAGGGTAAAAAAGTAAGGATTTTGAAAAAAGTTAGCAGTTTTTAAAAAGTTTAAATTTTAGAAAATTCAAGAATTTTTAAGAAGTTGGGATTTCTAAAAAAGTTTTGATTTTCGAAAATGTAACGATTTTTTTGAAAAAGTTGGGATTTTAAAAATAGTTATAATCTTAAAAAAAAAGATTTCAAAAATCTAGTGATGCGCCAAACTTAGCAGGAACTTTAAAAGGTCATTAATTGTGCTCTGGGTGTCCATTTGAGTCTTTTTTTCAAACCACATGTTTCAAAAATCTCAACTTTTTTAAAATATCAGGGTTTTAAAAAAAAGTTTGGAGTTTGAATAATTTATATTTTCCAGAAATTCTAGATTTTTGAATATTTCATGATTTTTGAAAAAGTCATAATTTTCCACAAAGTTGTGAATTTAAAAAATTTTGGAATTTAAAGAATTTGTAATTTTAGAAAAATATAGAATTTCATAATTCTAAAATAGTTAGAATTTAAATTTTTTAGGGTTTTTGAAAAAGTGGAGAATTTCAAAAAAGTTAGAATTATGAAAAGTTTGGGATTTCAAACAAAAAAGCGGGATTTCAAAAATGTCGTGATTTCAAAAAAGCCAAGAATTTTGAGAAACTTGGGATTTTCAAAAAAGACAAGATTTTGAAAAAAGGTGCAATTTTCAATTAAATTTGGAATTACAAAACTAAGATATTTTTAAATCCTAATAGTTTTAATATCCTTATATTTTTGAAAATCATTACATTTTCAATATTCCAACTTTTTATAAAATCATGACATTTTTGAAAATAGTGAACTTTTTAAATTCATGACTTTATCATTTTACATCTCTTTGAAAAGACAAAGGTTTTTTGAAAATCATGACTTTTTTGAAAATCCTAACTATTTCAAAATCAAGATATTAATTGCAAACATGACTTTTTCAAAATTGTGACCCCTAAATCCTAAACCCTAAAACCTGAAACCTAAGTCGTAAATGCTAAACCCTAAACCCCAACATCATAAACACTAAGGCAAAAACCATAAATCCTAAACCATAAACCATAAACCCTTAACACTAAATCCTAAACCCCAACATCATTAACACTAAGCCCAAAACCATAAATCCTAAACCATAAACCATAAACCCTTAACACTTTGAATCTAAACCCTAAACCTTCAATAAACCATAAACCTAAATCCATAAATCAAAAACCTAAACTCTAATCCTAAAACCTTAAACCATAAACATACACCCCGATCCATGAGTAATGAAGCCTAAGTCATAAACCCTAAACTCTAAACAATAAATCGTAAACCCCAAACCCCGAGACTTAAACCCTAAACCCTATAGCCTAAGGCCTAAAACCCTAAACCCTATACCTTGAACCGTGAGCCCTAATTCAAAACCCCCAACCTTGAACCCTTACCCATGGACCCTCAACCATGAACGCCGAGACCTAAACGTTAAAACCTAACCCCTACGCCGTAAACCCTCACCTTTGAGTCCTATATGCTCTAAACTCTAAACCTTATGCTTGAATTGCTCCTAAACCTAAAAGAAAAATACTAAATACTTAACCCTCAATCATAAACCACGAGCCTTAAACCCTAAATCCAAAACCCTCAACCGTAAACCTTGAACCCCAAACCATAAAACACAGCCCTAAATCCTAACCCTAAACTACAAAATCCTAAACCATAAAACCTAATTCTTAAACCTAAACCTTTACAAACCACGAACCATGAGCCCTAAGCCCTAATTCTTAAATTCTAAACACTAAATCCTCAAAACTTGAGATATTAAAAAAAGCTACAACTTTTGAAAAAGTTGTAATTTTAAACAAAGTTGTTATTTTTGAAAACATCAAGATTTTAAAAATGTCGGGACTTTGAAAATGTTCATATTTTCAAACAATGAATATTTAAAAAAAAAACAAGATCTTTGAAAAGTTGGGATTTTTAAAAGAGTTGGGCTTTTCAAATTTTTTTAAGAGTCAACATTTTTTAAGAGTCTAGATTTTTGAAAAAGTCAAGATTTTATAAAAAGTTAGCATATTTTAAAAAGCAGGATTTTTAAAAAATTGAGATTTTCAAAAATGTTGTGATTTTGTAAAAGTTGTGATTTTTGAAAAAGTCGGGATTTTTGAAAAGTCAAGATATTCAAAAAAGCCAAGATTTTGAAAAATGTTTGGAATTTTAAAACGTCAAGGTTTTTGAATAAGTACAGATATTCAAAAAGTCCGTATTTTTAAGATTTGTGATTTTTGAAAAAATATAGTTTTTTTAAACAATAAGGATTTTCAAAAAAAGTCCATATTTTTTATAAAGTTGAGATTTCTAAAAATGTTTTGATTTATGAAAATGTCGAATATTTGAAATTGTTGCGATTTTAATAAATATTGGGATTTTCAAAAAGTTATAATCTCAAAAAAGTCGAGATTTCAAAAATGTAGTGATGCACCAAAATTAAATAGAACTTGAAAACGTCATAATGGATTTTCAAAAAAAAAAAAACTCAAGAGTTTGAATAATTTAAATTTTCTAAAATTCTAGATTTTGAATATGTCGATTTTTGAGAAAGTCACTATTTTCCATAAAGTTGTGAATTTCAAAAAAATTGTTTTAAAAAATTTGTAATTTTAGAAAAAGATAGAATTTCATAATTCTAAAAAAGTTTGAATTTCAAAAACATTTAGGTTTTTGAAAAGTTTGAGATTTTCAAAAAAGTCACTATTATGAAAAGGTTTGAATTTCTAATAAAAATTGGGATTTCAAAATTGTTGTGATTTTGAAAAAGCTAAGAATTTTGAGAAAGATGGGATTTTCAAAAAGGTAAAATTTTGAAAAAGGTGCACTTTTCTTATAAATAAGGAATTACAAAATTGAAGAGATTTTTAAATCCCAATTGTTTTGAATTTTTTTTTTTTAATCCTAACATTTTCAAAATCTTTACTTTTTCAAAATTCTAACTTTTTATAAAATCGTGACTTTTTCAAAATTACGAATTTTCCACAAGTCACGAGTTTTTAAAACTTGTGAACTTTTTAAATTCATGACTTTATCACTTTGAAAATATTTGAAAATACAAACTTTTTGAAAATCATAAATTTTTCAAAATCCTAATTGTTTCAAAATCAGGATATTTTTAAAATCATGAATTTTTCAAATAATGGACCCCTAAACCTTAAAAATTGAAACTTTTTCGTAAATGCTAAACCATAACCCCAACATCGTAAACCCAATATTTTTGAAAAAATTGACATTTTGAAAAAGTTTAGGATTATTTAAAAGATGGGATTTTTAAAAAATTGAGATTTTCCCGAAAGTCGTGATTTTGTAAAAGTGAAGATTTTGAAAAAGTCCAGATTTTAAAAAACTCTTGATTTTAAAAAAAGACAAGATTTTGCAAAATGTTGGGATTTTTAAAATGTCAATATTTTTGAAAAAGTCAGGATACTCATAAAATTGCTGATTTTTAATATTGTCGATTTTTAAATAATAATAATAAGTCGAAATAGTTGCGATTATCGTAAAAGTTGGGATTTTCAAAAATTTATAATCTCAAAAAGAGTCAACATTTGCAATTATCGTGTAGTTGGGATTTTCAAAAAATTTATAATCTCAAAAGAGTTTTCAAAAATGTAGTCATGCACCAAATTTAAGAACTCTAAAATGTCATAACTTGTGCTCAGGTGTCCGTTTGAGTCCTTTCTCTTGAAATCACATGTTTCAAAACGTTGTGATTTTCAAAAAAATTAAGATTTTAAAGAATTTGGAATTTTAGAAAAAATATAGAATTTCATAATTCTAAAAAAGTTTGAATTTCAAAATTTTAGGGTTTTCTAAAAAGTTGAGATTTTCAAAAAAGTCAAGATTATGAAAAGTTGGAATATTGAACAAAAATTAGGATTTAAAAAAAGTCATGATTTCTAAAAAGCTAAGAATTTTGAGAAAATTGGGATTTTAAAAAAAGAGAAGAATTTGAAAAAGGTGCAATTTTTTTAAATAAGTCGGGGTTTACAAAACTAAACATATTTTTAAATCCCATTACCTTTGAATATCCCATTTTTAAAAAATCCTAACATTTTCAAAATCTTTACTTTTTCAAATTCCACTTTTTTATTAAATCGTGGCTTTTTTAAAAGTACCAAATTTTAAAAAATCACGAGTGTTTTTAAAATTGTGAACTTTTTAAATTCATGACTTCAAGATATTTTTAAAATTGTGACTTTTTCAAAATTAACACCTAAACCCAAAAGAATAAAAACTAAACCCAGTCGTAAGCAACTAAACCCATACAAAAACACTAAACTTAAAACCCTAAATCCTAAACCATAAACACAAAACCCTTAACACTGAATCCTAAACCCTCAGCCATAAACCATAAACTTGAATCCCTAAATTGTTATACCTAAACTCTAATATCCAAACCTTAAACCATAAAACCTAAACCCTAAACTCTAAGCCCTAAACCCCTAACTATGAGCACCTAACTCTAAACCCAAAAAAGTGAACCCTAAAGCCTTAGACCTATCCCTAAACCCTAAACATTTAGCTAGAGACATAAACACTAAACCCTAAACTCATAACCCAAAACCTCAAACCCCGAGATGTGGAACCTTAACCATAAACACTTTGAGATCTCAACCCTAAACCTTGACTCCTGTGCCCTAAACCCTAATCTTTGAGCCCTATACTCTATAAACCCTAAACATATAGCTCTAATTACCCTAAGGCCTAATATCTAAGTATTAAACCCTAAAACCCAAAAAAATCCTGCTAAATCATCTAATACTAAACCTCGAACCCCAAACCCTAAAACTTGAGCCCTAAATCCTAATCCTAAACCTTAAACCCTAAACCCTAAAACCTAATTCTTAAACCTTAAACCTTGATACCTGAACCCTGAACCTAAACCCTAAACCTAAACACTAAACCCTAAATCCCAAAATCCCGAGCCAAAAAAAAACTAAACCCTTAATATTAAATCCCTTGAGCCCTAAACCATCAACCTATAGATACCTTAAAATAGTTAGATTTTTAAAAAGTTAGTATTTTTAAAAACATAGGATTTTAAAAATTCAAGATTTTTGAAAAATTTGATATTTTCAAAAACTTTAGATTTTAGAAAAAGTCGATACTTTTGAAAAAGTTACAATTTTAAACAAAATTGTTAATTTCAAAAACATCAAGATTTTAAAAATGTTGGGACTTTGAAAATGTTCAGATTTAAAAACTAGCTAGAATTTTCAAAAAATTAATATTTCAAAAAAGTCTAGATTTGTGAAAAGTTGGGATTTTCTAAAGAGTTGGGCTTTTCACATTTTTTTCAAGAGTCGATTATTTAAGTGTCTAGATTTTTAAAAAACTCAAGATTTTTGAAAAACTTGACATTTTAAAAAATGTTATGATTTTTGAAAAGAGGGAATTTTTAAAAAATTTAAGATTTTCCAAAAATCATGATTTTGTAAAAATGAAGATTTTCAAAAAAGTCAAGATTTTTGAAAAGTTAGGATTTTTAAAAAGTCGAGATTTTAGAAAATGTTGGGATTTCTAAAACATTGAGATTTTTGAAAAAGTTATATTCTCAAAATAGTCAAGATTTCAAAAATGTAGTGATGCAACAAAGTTAGCAGGAACTTGAAAAGGTCAAAACACATTGTACTCTTGGTGTCCATTTGAGTCTTTTTTTAAACTATATGTTTCAAAAATCTCAACTTTTTAAAAATAAAAATATTTTCAAAAAAAACTCGGTAGTTTGAATAATTTGGATTTTCATGAAATTCTAGATTTTGAATATATTTTTGAAAAAGTCATTATTTTCAAAAAAGTTTTGAATTTCAAAAATTTAAGATTTTATAAAATTTACAATTTTAAAAAGATAAAATTTCATAATTCTAAAAATGTTTGAATTTCAAAATTTTAGGGTTTTTGAAAAAGTTGATATTTTCAAAAAGTCGGGATTATGAAAAGGTTGAGATTTCGAACAAAAATTGGGATTTCAAAAAGGTTGTGAATTTGAAAAAGCCAAGAATTTTGAGAAAGTTGGCAATTTTAAAAAAGACAAGATTTTGAAAAAGGTCCAATTTTCAAATAAGTCAGGAATTACAAAATCTGAAGATATTTTAAATCCCATTGTTTTGAATATCCGTATTTTTTAAAAGACGGTATTTTAAAAAAAATTGAGATTTTCCAAAATCGTGATTTGTAAAAGTTTGGGATTTTGAATAAGTCAGGATATTCGAAAATTTCCCAATTTTAAATATTTGTGATAAGAAAGGACTTTCAAAAAGTTGGCATTTTTCATAAGTTTGAGATTTTAGAAAACTCAGGAATTTTTATAAAGTTTGGATTTATGAAAAAACTTTTAATTTTTGAAAATGTCACGATTTTTTAAATAATTATAGTTTTTGAAAGTTGTGAATTTTGAAAAAGTTATAATCTCAAAAAGACAAAATTTTAAAAATGTAGTGTTGCGCTAAAATTAGGAAGAACTTGAAAAGGTTATAGCTTGGGACCTAAAAAATAAACCCTAAACTCATAGCCCTTAACATCGAACCACTGAGCCCTTGACCCTCAAACCATAAGCACTAAACCGAAACACTGACCCTAATGCCCTAAACCCTAAACTTTGAGCCTTAAACCCTATAAAGCCTAAAACTTAAGCTCTAATTTCTCCTAAACCCTAAATTTTGAGTCTAAAACCCTAAATATTAAATCCTAAATAATAAACCCTCAATCGTAAACCATGAGCCCTACACCCTAAATGCAAAAACCTCAACCGTAAACATTGAACCCCAAACTAAAACGTACCCTCAATCGCAAAACCATTGATACCTTAACCCTTAACCCTTAGCCTTAATTTATAATCCCTAAACACTTAACCTTGATTATTGAAAAAGTAAGGATTATTGAAAAAGCCAAATTTTTTGAATGAGTCGGGGTATTCAAAAAAGCCTCGATTTTTAATATTTATGATTTTGAAAAAAATATAATTTTTTAAAAAGTAAGGATTTTCAAAAAGTTGGTATATCCGATAAAGTTAAGATTTTAGAAAAGTCAAGAATTTTTTTAAAATGGGGATTTCTGAAAAAGTTTTCATTTTCACAAATGCCTGATTTTTGAAATAGTTGTTATTTTAAATAAAGTTACAATCTAAAATGATTCAAGATTTCAAAAATGTACTTGATATGCCAAAATTAGCAGGAACTTGAAAAGGTCATAACTTGTGCTTTGGGTGTATGTTTGAGTCCGTTTTTTTAAACCACATGTTTCAAAAATCGCAATTGTTTTAAAATATTATAGTTTTCAAAAAGAAAGTTGGAAGTTTGAATAATTTAGATTATCTAAAAATTACGGATTTTTGAATATGTTATGATTTTGGAAAAAGTCATTATTTTTGTAAAATTGTAAATTTCAAAAAATTAGTATTTCAAAGAATTTGATATTTAGAAAAAAATTGAATTTCATAATTTTAAAAATGTTCAAATTTCAAAAAATTTAGAATTTTTGAAAGAGTTGAGATTTTCAAAAAATTCAGGATGATGAAAATGTTGGGATTTTGAACAAAAATTGGGATTTCAAATAAGTCAAGAATTACAAAATGAAAGAAATTTTTAAATCCCAACTATTTTGAACATCCTAATTTTTTAAAAAAAAAAGTCCTAACATTTTAAAAATCTTTACTTTTTCAAAATTCCAACTTTTTATAAAATCGAGACATTTTTCGAAAATTTAAATTTTTAGAAAATCTTGAGATTTTTAAAAATTGTGAATTTTTAAACTCATGACTTTATCAATTCAAAATCTTTGAAAAATAAAAACTTTTTGAAAAGCATAACTTTTTCGAAATCCTAACTATTTCAAAATAAGTTTTTTTTTTAAAATCGTGACTTTTTCAAAATCATGACCCCTAAACCCTAAACCCTAAAACCTAACACCTCATAAACATAAAATCCCTACCCCAACATCCTAAACACTTAGCCCAAAACCCTAAATCCTAAACCATAAAATATAAACCCTTAACACTTAATCTTAAACCCTAAACCGTCACCATAAATTATAAACCCAAATCTCTAAATCATATAACCAAAACTCTAAACCCCAAACCTTAAAGCCTAAACCCTAAGCCATGAAACCTAAACCCTAACTCGAGCCTTAAACCATAAACCCTAAACAAAGTGAACCCTAAAGCCTTAAGCCTAACCCTAAACCCTAATAAACCTTATACCTTGAATTGTGAGCTCTAAGCCAAACCCCTAAACCATAAACAATTAGCTAGAGACCTAAACCCTAACCCCTAAACTCATAACCCTAAACCTCGAAACTTGAGCCATGGACCATCAACCATGAAAACTCGAGACCTAAACACTAAACTCGACCCTACGCTCTAAACCTCAAACTCGCTCCCTATACCATATAAATTCTAAACCTTAAGCTATATTTACTCCTAAACGCTAAATGTAAAACCCTCAACCGTAAACCTCAAACCCCAAACCCTAAATTTTGTGCCTAAATCCTAACCATAAACTTTAGACCCTAAACCCTCAACCTTGATCCCCGAATCCCGAACCTAAACCCTAAACCCTAAACCTTGATCCCGAGCCCTAATCCCTAAACCCTAAACACTAAATCCCTTGAGTCCAAAAATATAAACCCTAAACACTAAATCCCCAGCCCTAAACCCTCAACATAGAAACCTTAAAATAGTCTTAAAGTTAAGATTTTCTAATAAGTCAAGATATTCAAAAAGACAAGATTTTCTAAAAATTTGGGATTTTAAAAACTTGAGCCTATAAAAAAGTGACAAATTTTGAAAAAGTTACAATTTCAAATAAAGTTGTTATTTTTAAAAACATCAAAATTTTAAAAATGGTGGGACCTTAAAAATGTTTAGATTTTCAAACAAGATGGGGCTTTAGAAAAATGAATATTTTGAAAAAGTCATGATATTTGAAAACTTTGGATTTTCAAGGAGTTGGACTTTTCACGGTTTTGAAGAGTCTAGATTTTTGAAAAACGTTGAATTTTCAAAAGAGTTAGAAATTTTGTAAAGACGGGATTTTTAAAAATTTGAGATTTTCCAAAAATAATTGATTTTGTAAAAGTGAAGATTTTTCAAAAAAGTCGGAATATTTGAAAAGTCGGGATTTTCAAAATAGTCAAGATTTTGGAAAATGTTTGGATTTTTAAAACATCAAGATTTTTTAAAAAGTAATGATTTTTTAATAAGTCAGGTTATTCGAAAAAGCCCTGATTTTTAATAATTGTGATTTTCAAAATATTATAATTTTTTAAAAAGGTAAGGATTTTCAAAAAAGTTGGCATTTTTGAAAAAATTTAGATTTTAGAAAATTCTTGAATTTTTAAAAATTTAGGATTTCTAAAAAAGTTTTGATTTTCGAAAACGTTGTGATTTTTGAAAAAGTTGGGATTTTCAAATAATTTATAATCTCAAAAAAGTCAAGATTTAAATTTTTTTGTGACGCCAAAATTGCCATGAAATTGTGCTCTAGATTTCCGTTTGAGTCTATTTTTTTAAATCACGTGTTTCAAAAATCTCAACATTTTTAAAATATCAAGATTTTCAAAAAAAAGTTTGGAGTTTGAATAATTTAAATTTTCAAGAAAATCTGATTCTTGAAAAATTCATTATTTTCTAAAAAGTTTTGAATTTTAAAAAATGTAGGCTTTTAAAGAATTTACAATTTTAGAAAAAGATAAAATTTCATAATTCTAAAGTAGTTTGAATTTAATTTTTTTAGGGTTTTTGAAAAAGTTGATATTTTCAAAAAAGTTAGGATTATAGAAATGTAGGGATTTTGAACAAAAATTGAGATTTCAAAAAAGTTGTGATTTCTAAAAAGCCAGAAAGTTGGGATTTTAGAAAAAGGCAATATTTTGAAAAAAATGTGCAATTTTCAAATATGGCAGGAATTACAAAACTGAAGATATTTTTAAATCCTAACATTTTCAATATCCTAATTCTTAAAAAAATCCTAACATTTTAAAAATCTTTACTTTATCAAAATTCCAAGTTTTTATAAAATCACAACTTTTTCAAAAATTATAAATTTTTAAAAAATCACGAGTTTTTTAAAAAATAGTGAACTTTTTAAATTCATGACTTTTTCACTTTCAAAATCTTTGAAAATACATACATTTTTAAAATTGTGACTTTTTTGAAATCCTAACTATTTCAAAATCAAGATATTTTGGAAAATCACGACTTTTTCAAAAGCATGACCAAAACTTTAAACTTTACAACCTAAACCACACGAGTCATTAAACGTAAACCTAAACATCAACATCCTAAAATGTAAGCCCAAAACCCTTAGAACTGAATCCTAAAGCCTAAACTCTAATCCCTAAACAATAAACTCTAAACCCCTAACCCTAAAGCCTTAGGACTAAGCTTAAACCTTGAACCGTGAGCCCTAAGCCAAAACCCTAAACCATAAACTCATAACCCCAAACCTCAAGCCCTTAGCCAAGGACCCTTAACCATGAACACTGAGATCTAAACCCTAAACTCTGAGCCCTACCCTATAAACGCTAAACGTTAAGCTCTAATTGCTCCTAAACCCTACATTCATAGTCTTAAACCCTAAAACCCTAAATGTTAAATCCTATATAGTAAACCCTCAATTGTAAACTATGAGCCCTAAACCCTAAATGAAAAACCCTCAACCCTAAAATATGAGCCTTAAACCCTACACTTCTATCCCCGAACCTTGAAACTTGAACCTTGAACCATACGCCCCGACACCTAATCCCTAAATCCTAAACATTTAACACTAAATCCCTTGATCCTTAAACCCTCAACCTCGAAACCTTAAATTAGTTAGATTTTGAAAAAGTGGGTATTTTGAAAAACATGGGATTTTTAAAAAGTCCGGATTTTCAAAAACTTGAGATTTTCCAAAAAGTCATGACTTTTGAAAATGTTTCAATTTTAAACAAATTCGTTATTTTTCAAAACATAAAGATTTAAAAAATGTTGGGACTTTGAAAATATTCACGTTTTCAAGCAAGTTGGGGTTTTCGAAAAATTAGTATTTCAAAAAAGTCAGGATGTTTTAAAGGTTGGAATTTTTGAAAGAGTTGGGATGTTCTCTTTTTTTAAGAGTCTGGATTTTTGAAAAAGTCAAGATTTTTTAAAAATGTTGCGATTTTTAGAATGATAAGGTTTTAAAAAAATTGAGATTTTCCAAAAATTCGTGATTTGATAAAAGTGAAGATTTTCAAAAAAGTAACAATTTTTGGAATCAAGATTTTGGAAAATGTTGCGATTTTTAGAATGTCGGGATTTTTGAAAAAGTCATGAAATTTGACAAAGTCCCAATTTTTAATATTTGTGATTTAAAAAAAAAAATCTTTAAAAAGTAATGATTTTTAAAAAAGTAAGCATTTTTGATAAAGTTGAGATTTTCAAACCTAAGTCGTAAATGCTAAACCCTAACCCCAAAATCCTAAACACGAAGCCCAAAACTCTAAATCCTAAATCATAAAACCCTTAAACCTAAATCTCAACCCTAAACCCATAAAACACTCGAATCCTCAACCCTAAACCCTCGGCCATAAACCATAAACCTAAATCTCTAAATCATAAAACCTAGAATCTAAACCCCAAACCTTAAACCATAAACCCTAAACCTTGAGCCCCTAAGGTAGGATGCCTAAACCCCAAATCCTAAATCCCGAGCCGTAATTCCTAAACCTAAACCACTGAATCTTGAGCCCATAACCCTAAACCGTAAACACTAAACCCATGAGCCCCAAACCTTAAAATAGTTAGATTTAGAAAAAGATGGTATTTTGAAAATTTTGGGATTTTCAAAAATTTGATATTTTCAAAAAGTGATGAATTTTGAAAAAATTACAATTTTAAACAAAGTTTTTATTTTTGAAAACAACAAAATTTTAAAGAATGTTCGGACTTTGAAAATGTTTAGATTTTCAAACAAGTTGGGGTTTTCAAAAAATGAATATTTCAAAAAGTCAGGATTTTTGAAAAGTTGGGATTATCAAAAGAGTTGGGCTTTATGTATTTTTGAAGAGTCTGGATTTTTGAAAAGGTCAAGTTTTAAAATCTTGACATTTTGAAAAAAATTGGGATTTTTAAAAAAACCGGATTTTAAATTTTTTGAGATTTTCAAAATAATCGTGATTTAGTAAAAGTCAAGAAGTTTGAAAAAGTCAAGTTTTTTAATAAGTCATGATTTTTAATATTTGCAATTTTCAAAAAAATATAATTTTTTTAAAACTAAGGATTTTTTAAAAAGTCATCACTTTTGATAAAGTTGGGATTTATGAGAAAGTTTTGATTTTTGAAATAGTTGCGATTTTCAAAAAAGTTGGGAACTTGTACTGGGGTGTCCGTTTGAGTCCATTTTATTTTTGAAACCACATGTTTCATAAATCTAGACTTTTAAAAATATCGGGATTTAAAAAAAAAAAAGTCAAGAGTTTGATTAATTTAGATTTTCTAGAAATTCTAAATTTTTGAAAAATTTATTATTTTCAAAAAAATGGTGAATTTAAAAAAATAGGATTGTATTGAATTTGTAATTTTAGAAAAAGATAGAATTTCTTAAATCTAAAAAAGTTTGAATTTCAAAATTTTAGGGTTTTTGACAAAGTTGAATTTTTTTAAAAAATCAGGATTATGAAAAGATTGGGATTTCAAACAAAAATTGGGATTGTGATTTCGAAAAAGCCAATAATTCTGAGAAACTTGGGATTTTCAAAAAAGATAAGATTTTGAAAAAAGGTGCGATTTTCAAATAACTCGGGATTTCCAAAATAGAAGATATTTATAAATCCCAATTGTTTTGAATATTCTTATTATTTTGAAAATCCTAACATTTTAAAATCATTACTTTTTCAAAAATCCAAATTTTTACTAAATCTTAGACCTAGAAACCTTAAAATAGTTACATTTGGAAAAGATGGTATTTTAAAAGTTGTGATTTTGTAAATGTGAAGATTTTTGAAAAAAATTAGGATTTTTAAATAGTTAGGATTTTTAAAAAAGTCAAGATTTTGGAAAATGTTGGGATTTTCAAAACGTCAAGATTTTTGAAAAAGTCAAGATATCGAATAAGTTGGGATATTCGTCATTTTTTATAAAGTTGAGATTTTACAAAATTTAGGAATTTTTAAAAACTTTTGATTTTTGTAAATGCGTTTTTGAAATAGTTGCGATTTTAAAAAAAAAAAATCTCAAAAAGTCAAGATTTTAAAAATGTGGTGTTGTGCCAAAATTAGCATGTACTTGAAAAGGTCTAACTTGTGCTCAGAGTGTCTTTTTAGTCCATTTTTTTTAAATCACATGTTTGAAAAATCTCAACTTTTATTAAAGATAAGGATTTTCAAAAAATAGACGTGTGTTTGAATAATTTAAATTTTATAGAAACTCTGGGTTTTTGAATATGATTTTTCAAAAATTCATTTTTTTCCAAAAAGTTGTGAATTTCAAAATTTTTTTAGTATTTTAAAGAATTTGCAATTTTAGTAAAATATAGAATTTCATATCTCTAAAAACGTTTGAATTTAAATTTTTTAAGGGTTTTGGAAAACGTTGAGATTTTAGAAAAGACAAGATTATGAAAAGGTTGGGATTTCTTACAAAAATTGGGATTTCAAAAACTTGTGATTTCAAAAAGCAAAGATCTTGAGAAAGTTGGGATTTTCAAAAAGACAAGGATTTGAAAAAGGTGGGATTTTCAAATAAGTTGAGAATTATAAAAATGAGAGATTTTAATCCCAACAATTTTAAATATCCCAATTTTTAAAAATCCTAACATTTTAAAAAAATACGTTTTCAAAATTCCAACCTTTTATAAAATCATGACTTTTTCGAAAATTACGAGTTATTAAAAAATTGTGAACTTTTTAAAAATTTCATGTATCTTTGAAAATGAGGAATTTTTTTAAAATCATGACATTTTCAAAATCCTATTTCAAAATCAAAATATTTTTGAAATCAGGATTTTTTCAAAATTGGGACCTCTAAACCATAAACATGAAACTTCAACTATAAATGATAAAGCCTAAGGCCCAACATCCTAAACACAAAGCCCAAAACTCTAAATTGTAAACCATAAACCATTAACGCCGAATCCTAAACCCTAAACCCTTAGCCATAAACCAGTAACCCAAATCCCTAAATCGTAAAACCTAAACTGTAAACCCCAAACCTTAAACCATTAACACTAAACCTTGATCCCTGAGCCATGAAGCGTAAACCTTAAACCCTAAGCCATGAAACCTAATCCCTAAACCTTAAGCCATGAAGTCAGGATTTTTGAAAAGTTAAGCTTTTCACATTTTTAAAGAGTCTGGATTTTTGGAAAAAAAGTTAAGATTTTGTAAAAACTCAACATTTTCCAAAAAGTTAGGATTTTTGAAAAGAAAAAGATTTTAAAAAATTGAGATTTTCTAAAAGTCATTTTTTTGTAAAGTGAAGGTTTTCAAAAAAGTCATGATTTTTGAAAAGTCAAGATTATTAAAAATGTCAAGATTTTGGAAAATGTTCGATTTTTATATTTTTGATTTTTTAAAAATACAATTTTTTATAAAAATTAAGGATTTTCAAAAAAGTTGGCATTTTTGTTAAAGTTGAGATTTTGTTTTTCAAGAATTTTTTAAAAATTTGGGATTTCTGAAAATTTTTTTTTGAAACGTCACGATTTTTGAAATAATTACAATTTTCAAAAAGTCAAGATTTTCAAAAAAGTTATAATCTCAAAAAAGTCAAGATTTCAAAAATATACTAATATGCCAAAATTAGTAGGAACATGAAAAGGTCATAACTTGTGCTCCATGTGTCCATTTGAGTCTTATTTTTTAAACGACATGCTTAAAAATCTCAACTTTTGTAAAATATTGGGATTTTCCAAAACAAAAGTCGAGAGTTTGAATAATTTATATTTTCTAGAAATTCTAGATTTTTGAACATGTGATCATTTTTGAAAAAGTCATTATTTTCCAAAAAATTTCAATTTAAAAAAATTAGGATTTTAAAGAATATGCATTTTTAAAAGGTAGAATGTCATAATTCTAAAAAGTTTGAATTTTTTAAAGAATTAGGGTTTTTAAAAGTTGATATTTCAAGAAAAGTCAATATTATGAAAAGGTTGGGATTTCGAACAAAAATTGGGAATTAAAAAAGTCGTGATTTTGAAAATGCCAAAATATTTGAGAAAGTTTGGATTTTCTAAAAAGATAAGCTTTTTAAATTCTAACTCTTTTGAATATCATATATATTTTTTAATCCTAACATATTAAAAGACTTTACTTGTTAAAAATTCCAAATTTTTATAAAATCATATCTTTTTCAAAAATTATATATTTTTTTAAAATCACGATTTTTTAAAATTGTGAAGTCTTTAAATTCATGACTTTATCACTTTCAAAATCTTTGAAAATAAAGTCATTTTTAAAATCATGACAACTAAATCCTAAACCCTGTAAACTAAGTCATAAATGCTAAACCCTAAACCCCAACATCCTAAACACTAATCCTAAAACCCTTAATAATGAATCATAAACCCTAAACCCTGATCCATGAGCCATGAAGCCTAAACCCTAAACCCTGAGACTTAAACCCTAGACAGTGAAACCTAAAAGCATTAGGCCTAACCCTAAACCCTAAGCTCTATACCTTGAACCATGAGCCCTATATTCCTATAAACCCTAAACCCTAAATTCTGAGTTTTATACCCTAAAACACTAAATGCTAAATCCTAAATACTAAACCCTCAATAGTAAATCATGAACCCTAAAACCTAAATATAAAACCCTAAAAGTTGAGCCCTAAATCCTAAACCTAAACCCTAAAACCTAATTCTTAAACCCTAAACCTTGATCCCCGATCCTTGAACCTTGTACCACTGAGCCCGAGAAGTATTCCCTATACACTAAACTCTAAACCCTAAACTCCAAATCCTAAGCCAAAAATTCTAAACCGTAAACCCTAAATCCATTGAGCCCTGAACCCTCAACCTAGAAACCTTAAAATAGTTAGATTTGGAAAAAATTGATATTTTGATACTTTTGAAATCGTGACTTTTGAAAATCGCAATCCCTAATCCCTAAACACTAAAACATGAAGCCTAAGTCATAAATGCTAAACCCAAAACCCTTAACTCTCAATCCTAAACCCTAAACCCTTAGCCATAAACAATAAACCCAAATCCCTAAATCGTAAAAAATAAACTATAAACCCCAAAACTTAAACCATAAACCCTCAACCTTGATTACTAAGCCATGAATCCTAAATGCAAAACCATAAACAATAAACCCTAAACCCTAAACCATAAACAATAAACCCTAAACCCTAAACTAGGCCCTAAACCTTATATACCTTGAACCATGAGCCCTAAGGAAAAACCCTAAACCCATAGGTAGAGACCTAAACCAAGAACCATGAACCTTGAACCCTAAGCCATAAACCAAACATGAACATTGAGACCTAAACCCTAAACCCCAACACCTATGCCTTAAACCATAAAATTTGAGCCTTATACCCTATAAACCCTAAACCGTAAGCTCTAATTGCTCCTAAACCTTAAATTTTGAATCTTAAACCCTAAAACAATAAATGCTAAATCCTAAATACAAAACCAATAATCATAAACCATGAGCCCTAAACCCTAAATGCAAAACCCTCAACTATAAACCTCAAACCCCAAACCATAAAACCTAAGCCCTAAATCCTAATCCTAAACCCTAAAACCTAATTCTTAACCCTAAACCTTGATCGCGAACCACAGACCTCAACCACAAACTTGAGCCCGACCCTTACCTAAAAACAACGAATCCAATCGAGTCCATAAACCTAATATCTAAATAGTAAATCCCTGAGCCATCAACCCTCAACCTAGAAACCTTAAAATAGTTAGATTTGGGAAAAGTTGGTAATTTGAAAAACTTGGGATTTTAAAAAAGTCAAGATTTTTTTAAAAGTCTAGATTTTCAAAACTTGAGTTTTAAAAAATGTTAGGAATTTGAAAATATTAAGATTTTTTCAAACAAATTGGTATTTTCGAAAAATGAATATTTCAAAAAAGTCATGATTTTTTAAAAGTTTGGATTTTCTAAAGAGTTGGGATTTTTCACATTTTTAAAGAGTCGAGATATTTTGAAGAGGTCAAGATTTTTGAAAACTCGACACCTTAAAAAAATAAAGGATTTTTGAAAGGACAGGATTTTAAGAAATTGACATTTTCAAAAAGTCGTGATTTTTTAAATGTGTAGATTTTCAAAAGTTCAGGATTTTTCAATAGTCGGGATTTTCAAAGAAGTCAAGATTGTGGAAAATATTGGGATTTTTGAAAAAGTTAGGACTTTTGAGTAAGTCATGATATTTGATAAAGTATTGATTTTTAATATTTGAGATTTTTGAGAAAATATAAATTTTTAAAAAGGTAAGGATTTTACAAAAAATTGGCATTTTTTATAAGGTTGAGATTTTAAAAATGTAGAAATTTTTAAAAAGTTGTGATTTTTGAAAAGTTTTGATATTCGAATACATCGCGATTTTATAAATAGTTATGATTTTAAAAAAGTTGGGATTTTCAAAAAAGTTATAATCTCAAAAGAGTCAAGATTTCAAGAATGTAGTGATGCACCCTAAACACTAAACACTAAATCCTGAATCCTGAACCAAAACCTAAACCATAAATACTAAATCCCATGATCCCTAAACCCTCAACCTAAACACCTTAAAATAGTTAGATTTGGAAAAACTTGGGATTTTCAAAAAGTCAAGATTTTTGAAAAAGTCAAAAGATTATATCTGTTACTTTTGATCTTTTTCTGGAGTCGTCCTATAAAAGACGCAAATTTAATGTCTCCCAAAAAAGATGCAAATTGACTCCATCCCAATCGGTTACCAATTACATTTATCCTTTTCTGGGGTCCTATTATGTACCCAGTACACCATTTTAACCATTGTTTCGAACCTTTTACCTTTTTTTTCTGGGGTGCTATTCTGTACCCGGCACACCATTTTAACCATTGTTTCCAATCTTTTACCCTTAAATCTTGAGGCCCTTTAGAATCCAATATTCCTTGATTTTCTAATTTTGAGATTATCGAAAAAGTTATGACTTTTGAACAAAATTAAACTTTATACAAAGTTGTTGTTTCTGAAAACATCATGATTTAAAAAATGTTTGGACTTTGAAAATGTTCAAATTTTCAAACAAGTTGGGGTTTTTGAAAAATGAATATTTCAAAAAAGTTATGATTTTTGAAAAGTTGGGATTTTCAAAAGAGTTAGGCTTTTCACATTTTTGAAGAGTCTGGATTTTTGTAAGAGTTTGAAATTTTAAAAAAAGTCGGATTCTAAAAATTCGGGATTTTTAAAAATATAAGATTTTCAAAAAGTCATGATTTTCGAAAAGTCGAATTTTAAAACGTCAATATTTTTGAAAAATTTAGGATTTTTGAATAAGTCAGGATATTTGAAAATGTCCCAATTTTTAACATTTGTTATTTTCGAAAAATAATAATTTTTTTAAAAAGTAAGGATTTTTAAAAAAGTCAATATTTTTGATAAATTTGAGATTTTAGAAAATTTTGGATTTTTTCAAAATTGGAATTTCTAAAAAAGTTTCGAACCACATGTTTCAAAAATTTCAACCTTTTTAAAATATCACGATTTTAAAAAAAAATTAGGAGTTTGAATAATTTAGATTTTCCAAAATTATAGATTTTTGAATATGTCATGATTTTGAAAAGTCATTATTTTCCAAAAAGTTGTGAATTTCAAAAAATTTAAGATTTTAAAGAATTTGCAATTTTAGAAAAAGATAGAATTTCATAATTAAAAAAATTGAATTTCAAAAATTTTAGGGTTTTTGAAAAAGTTGAGATTTTCAAAAAAGTCAGGATTATGAAAAGGTTGGGATTTTGAACAAAAATTGGGATTTTAAAAAAGTTGTGATTTCGAAAAAGCCAAGAATTTTGAGAAAGTTGGGATTTTCAAAAAAGACAAGATTTTGAAAAAATGTGCAATTTTCAAATAAGTCGAGAATTACAAAATTGAAGAGATTTTTAAATCCCAACTGTTTTGAATATCTAACCATTTTCAAAATTTTAACATTTTTAAAATTCCAACTTTTATAAAATCGAAATTTTCGAAAATTATGACTTTTTAAAAAATCATGAGTTTTTAAAAAAATGTGATCTTTTTAAATTCATGACTTTATCACTTTCAAAATCTTTGAAAATATAGACTTTTTGAAATCCTAGCTATTTCAAAATCGAGATATTTTTTAAATCATGATTTTTTCAAAATTGCCACACCTAAACCCTAAACCGTAAAACCCAAACCTAAGTTGTAAACACTAAACCCTAAACACCAAAATCTTAAACACTAATCCTAAAACCCTAAATACTTAACAATGAATCCTAAACCCTAAACCCTCAGCCATAAAAGATAAACCCAAATCCTTACATTGTAAAACCTAAACTCTAAACCCCAAACCTTAAACCCTAAACACCGATCATTGAGCCATGAAGCCTAAACCCTAAACCCTAAACAATAAACCTAAAACACCAAACCATAAGCCTTAAACCCTAAACCCCAAACATTTAGCTAGAGACCTAAATAGTAGACCCTAAACTCATAACCCTTAACCTTGAACCTTGATGTATGGACCATCAACCATGAACAATGAGACATAAACCCTAAAACCTTAAGCTCTAATTACTACTAAACCCAAAATTCTGACCCTAACACTAACCCCTAAACCTTGAATCCTATACCCTAAATCCCCCTAAACCCTAAACCCTCAATTTAAAACCTTAATTCATTAGCTAAACCAATATCCTAAACGTGGGTTCATATTGAGGTAATTAAAATAATTAATAAAATTAAAGTCAATATACCGGTAGACAAGAGGGGTGAAAGGGTTTAATTTATTAATATTTTGAATCAGGTATTAGGGTAGGTTAGAGAGGTGGATCAAAGGAAAGGAAGGTTTAATTTTAATATAAAACTAAAACATTTGAACCCTAGTTTATAAAAGTAAATACCTTAAAATTGTAAAATGAGTGTGGTCATAAATTAAATTTTAATGTCTTTTTTAATAAAGAAATTTCAATTAAGATATTCTTAATCAAGAAATAATAAGATGGTAGAAAACTAGGATTGAGTATGTTTTTCAACACAAGTGATATTATTTCACCATCTTAATTATTTGAAGAACTATTGATAAATGATTAAAGCTTAACATTTATAAGGTGATTGGTAATAGGTCTTCAATGGCTTCAAACTATATTTCCAGAGGAAATGTATATTAAAAAAATGAGTGAGAAATATGATATATTTTCTATTTAATATATTAGGGTAGAAATAAAAGGGGTAAATAAAATTGTAATTAAAAATGGGTAAGTAAAGGTACATTTTCAAAAATAGGGGTTTTTTCATTCTAATAATATAACGGGAGGGTATTATCAATTGAATAATTAGGGTAAAAACTAGAATTAAGGTATTCTTTAATACCCTTGAAATAAGTGCTTTATACCATACTTTTACTAAGTGAACCCCCATTGCAATTTGAAACCTTAAAATAGTTAGATTTGGAAAAAGTTGGTATTTTAAAATACTTTGGATTTTTAAAAAGTCAATATTTTTGAAAAAGTCCAGATTTTTAAAAACTTGAAATTTTCAAACAAGTCACGACTTTTGAAAAGGTTGTAATTTATAAAAACTTGTTATTGTTGAAAATGTTGGGACTTTAAAAATGTTCATATTTTCAATCAAGTTGGGATTTTTATAAAAATGAATATTTCAAAAAAGTTGGGATTTTTGAAAGAGTTGGGGTTTTAACAATTTTGAAGAGTCTAGATTTTTGAAAAAGTCAATATTTTAAAACAAGTTAGGATTTTGAAAAAAACAGATTTTGTAAAGTGAAGATTTTTGAAAAATTTTCCTTTTTTATTTTGTAAAAGTTAAGATTTTTGAAAATTCAAGATTTTCAAAAAAGTAAAAGATTTTGGAAAATGTTGAGATTTTTAAAACATAAATAATTTTAAAAAACTAAGTTTTTAAATATTGGATATTCAAAAAATTTTTTTAAAAAGTAAAGATTTATTAAAAAACCCTTGGAATTTTTGATAAAGTTGAGATTTTAGAAAATTTAGGAATATGTTATAAGTTTGGATTTCTAAAAAGTTTTGATTTTCAAAAACGTTGCGATTTTTAAAAATAATTGCGATTTTTGAAAATGTTGGGATTTTGAAAAAAAACCCTATAATCTCAAAAAAGTCAAGGATTTTGAAAATGAAGTGATTCACCAAATATAGCACAAATTTGAAAATGCCATAACTTGTGCTCTAAATGTGTCTGTTTGAGTTCTTTTTGTTTTTGAAACCACATGTTTAAAAAATCTCAACTTTTTTAAAATATGAGTATTTTCAAAAAAAAAGTCGGAGTTTGAAAAATTTAGATTTTCTAGAAGTTTAGGGTTTTTCAATATGTCATGTTTTTGAAAAAAGTCATTCTTTTAGAAAATGTTGTGAATTTGAAAAAAATAGTATTTAAAAGAATTTGCAATTTTAGAAAAACATTGAATTTCAAAATTCTAAAAATGTTAAAATTTTTAAAAATTATGGTTTTTGAAAAACTTGAGATTTTCAAAAATGTTAGGATTATGAAAAGGTTGGGATTTCGAAAAAAAATTGGGCTTTAGAAAAAAGTTTTCATTTCAAAAAGACAAGATTTTGAAAAAAGGTGCAATTTTTAAAAAGTCACAGAATTACAAAACTTAATAGATTTTAAATCCCAATATTTTGAATATCCTAATGTTTTGCTAAAATCCTAACATTTTAAAAATCTTTACTTTTTAAAAATTCCAACTTTTTATAAATTCGATCCTTTTTCAAAATTACGAATTTTAAAAAATCACGAGTTATAAATTCATGACTTAATTACTTTAAAATTTTTGAAAATACATACGTTTTGAAAATCATGACTTTTTGAAATCCTAAGTTTTCAAAATTGGAATATTTTGTAAATCATGAGTTTTTAAAAATTACAACCCCTAAACCCTAAAACCTAAAAAACCCGAGTAATGAACAAATAAACCTTGAACCCCAACTTTAAAAACACTAAGCCTAAAACCCTAAAATCCTAAACCATAAACCCTTAATATTGATTCCTAAACCCTTAAAAAACCAAAAAACAAAATCCTAAATCATAAAAACAAAAAACTCTAAACATAAAACCTAAACCATAAACCCTAAACCCTTATCCCTTAACCATGAAGCCTAAACCCTAAACTCTAAGCCCTAAATCCTACACAATAAAAACCTAAACCCCTAACCTTAAGCCTTAAACCCTATACCTTTAGCTAGAAGAACTAAACTCTAAACCAAAAACTCATATCTCTAAACCTCGAACCCTAAACAATGGACGATCGACCATGAACAACATTAAACCCTAAAACCTATAAACCCTAATCTCCTAAGCCTATACCTTATAAACCCTAAACCTTAAGCTCTAATTACTCCTAGACCATAAATTCAGGAGTCTTAAACCTAAAACCTTAAATGCTAATCCTAAATACTAAACCCTCAATCGTAAACCATGAAACCTAAACCTAAACACTAAATCCCTAAACCATAAAATCTCAATAAAGAAAACTTGAAATTGTTAGATTTGGAAAATTTTGTTATTTTGAAAAACTTGGAATTTTCAAAAAGTGAAGATTTTTAAAAAGGGATTTATCAAAACTTAAGATTTGAAAGTTACGACTTTTGAAAAAGTTGTAATTTTTAAATAGTAGTGATTTTTGAAAAGGTTGGGATTTTTGAAAAGCGTTATAATCTCTAAAGAGTAAAGATTTCTAAAAAAGTATTGATGTGCGAAAATTGCAAATCTCCTAAAAGTCATAACTTGTGTTCAGTGTCTGTTTGAGTCCATTTTTTTAAACCACATGTTTAAAAAATCTCTTTATTTGTTCTTAAACCCTAAACCCCAAAACCCTAAACCCTAAAACATAATTCTTAAACACTAAACTTGTACTAGAACCTAAACCATAAATCCTCTGAGCCCTAAATCCTCAACCTATAAACCTTACAAAAGTTAGTTTTGGTGAAAAGTTGGTATTTTGAAAAAGCTGGTGATTTTCAAAATTTCAATTTTTTTGAAAAAGTCGGGATTTTCAATAACTTGAGATTTTAAAAAAAGTCGCGACTTTTGAAAAAAAGTTTTAAATTTAAACAAAGCGGTTATTTTTAACAACATCAAGATTTTAAAAATGTTGGGACTTTGAAAATGTTCAAACTTTTCAAACAAGTTGGTACTTTGAAAATGTTCGGACTTTCAAACAGGTTTGGACTTTAAAAATGTTGAAATTTTTAAAAATTCAAATTTTCCAAAATGTCATGATTTTGAAAAAGTGAATTTTACTGAAAAAGTAAGGATTTTTAAAAAGTCGGGATTTTCAAAAAAGTAAAGATTTTGGAAAATGTTGGGGTTTTTGAAAAAGTCGTGATATTGGAAAATGTTGGGATTTTTGAAAAAAGTTAAGACATGATATTTGAAAAAGTTTTGATTTTAAATATTTGTGATTTTCGAAAAAAATATAATATTTTTAAAAAGTAAGGATTTTCAAAAAGTCAGGCATTTTTGATAAAGTTGAGATTTTATAAAATTCAGAATTTTTAAAATGTTGGGATATCTGAAAAAGTTTTGATATTCAAAAAATTCGTGAGTTTTGAAATAGTGGTGATTTTTGAAATAGTTGGGATTTTCAAAAAAGTTATAATCTCAAAAAGTCAAGATTTCAAAAATGTAGTGATTGCAAAAATTATCAAGAACTTGAAAAGGTAATAATTTGTGCTCCAAGTGTTTGTTTGAGTCTAGATTTTTTAACCACATGTTTCAAAAATTTTTTTAAAATCAACATTTTCAAAAAAATTCAGGAGTTTGAATAATTTAGATTTTCAAGAAATTCTAGATTTTTGAATATGTCATGATTTTTGAAAAAGTCATTATTTTCCAAAAAGTTGTGAATTTTAAAAAAATAGGATTTTAAAGAATTTGCAATTTTAGAAAAAGATAGAATTTCATAATTCTAAAAAGTTTGATTTTCAAAAAAATTCAGGGTTTTTGAAAAAGATGAGATTTTTAAAAACTCAAGATTATGAAAAGGTTGGGATTTTGACAAAAAAAACCTTTAAAAAAATGTAGTGATTTCAAAAATGTCAAGAATTTTGAGAAGGTAGGAATTTTTTAAAAAGACAAGACTTTGAAAAAAGGTGCAATTTTCAAATAAGTAGTGAATTACAAAACTAAAGGGATTTTTAAATCCCAACTATTTTTGAATATCCTAAATTTTTCAAAAATCTTAACATTTTCAAATTCATTACTTTTTCAAAATTCCAACTTTTTATAAAATCGTGACTTTCTCGAAAATTTTAAATTTTTAAAAAATCACGATTTTTTTATAAATTGTGAACTTTTTAAATTCATGACTTTATCACTTTCAAAATCTTTTAAAATACAACATTTTTCAAAATCATGACTTTTTTAAAAGTTAACAATTTAAAAATCGGGATATTTTTAAATCATGACTTTTTCAAAATTGTGAACCCTAAACTAAATAAAACTTGAGTCATAAATGCTAAACCCTAAACCCAAAAATTCTAAGTCAAAACATATTTGAAAAACTCTTTATTTTTAACATTTGTGATTTTTAAATTTTTTTTTTTTTAAAAAAACCTTAGAATTTTGAAAAAGTCAATATTTTTGATAAATTCGAGATTTTTGAAAATTCAAGATTATTAAAAAGTTGGAATTTCTAAAAAAATTTGAAACCACATGTTTAAAAAATTCCAACATTTTTAAAATATCAAGATTTAAAAAAAAAAAAAGTCGGGAGTTTGAATAATTTAGATTTTCCGAAATTCTTGATTTTTGAATGTCATGATTTTTAATATGTCATGATTTTTGAAAAAGTTATTATTTTCCAAAAAGTTGTGAATTTAAATAAAATTAGGATTTTAAAAAATTTGATTTTAAAAATTAGCAATTTTAGGAAAAATTGGAATTTCATAATTCAAAAGAAATTTTAATTTTTAAACTTCAAAACCAAGGGATTTGAAAAAATGAGATTTTCAAAAAGTCGGGATTATGAAAAAGTTGGTTTTGAAAAGTCAAGATTATTGAAATGGGCAATTTTCAAATAAAATGGGAATTACAAAATTGAAATGATTTTAAATCCTGACATTTTTTTAAATCCTAACATTTTCAAAATCTTTACTTTTTAAAATTCCAACTTTTTATAAAATCATGATTTTTTTCTAAAATTATGAACTTTTTAAAAAATAATGAGTTTTTAAAAAATTACAAACTTTTTAAAAAGTCATAACTTTATCACTTTAAAATATTTGAAAATATAGAATTTTTGAAAATCATGACTTTTTTGAAATCCTAATTGTTTCAAAATCGGGATATTTTTGAAATCATGAATTTTTAAATATTACAACCACTAAACCCTAAACCGTAAAACCTAAAACCTAAGTTAAAGTAAATATTAAACCCTAAACCCAAACATTCTAAACACTAATCCTAAAACCCTAAATCCTAAACCATAAACCATAAACTCTTAACACCGAATCCTAAACCCTAAACCCTTAACCATAATCATAAACCATAAACCAAAATCCTTAAAATGTAAAACCTAAACTCTAACCTAAACCCTGAACCTTAACACATAAACACTAAACCCTTAGCCATAAACCATAAACCCAAATCCTTAAAAACCAAATAAAACCCTAAACATAAACTCTATACCACCAACCTAACCTTAAACATAAACCCTAAACCTTGATCCCTAAGCCATGAAGCCTAAACCCTAAACAATAAACCGTAAACCCCTAACCCAAAGCCTTAATCCCAAAACCAAAAAAGTGAACCCTACAAACTTAGGCCTTACGCTAAACCCTATAACTTGATCCATTAGACCTAAGTTGCAATTTTAAACAAAGTTGTTATTTTTGAAAACATCAAATTTAAAAATGTTGGGACTTTGAAAAATTATAGATTTTTAAACAAGTTTGGGTTTTCAAAAATGAATATTATAAAAACTTCAAGAATTTTGAAAAGTTTGAATTTTTGAAAGAGTTGGGATTTTTACATTTTTAAGAGTATAGATTTTTTTTTTTAAAGATGGGATTTTTAAAAATGAGATTTTGTAAAAGTGAATATTTTGAAAAAGTTAGTACTTTTTAAAAGTCAAGATTTTGGAAAATGCTGGGATTTTTAAAACGTTGATTTTGAAAAAGTGAATATTTTTAATTAGTCGATATTAAAAAAGTCCCGATTTTTAATATTTACAATTTTTGAAAAAATATAATTTTTTTAAAACGTAAGGATTTTCAAAAAAGTCGATTATTTTTTGATAAAGTTGAGATTTTAGAATATTTACAAATTTTTAAAAAGTTGGGATTTCTAAAAAAATTTCATTTTTGAAAAATTGTTTTGAAGATTTTTGAAATAGTTGTAATTTTCGAAGTTGGGATTTTCAAAAAAGTTATAATCTGAAAAGAGTCAAGATTTTAAAAAGGTTGTGATGTGCAAAAATTAGCGAGGAAATATGAAAATGACATAACTTGTTTAAAAATGTTGTGATGCACGAAAATGAGCAGAACTCGGTGTCCATTTTTTTTGAAACCACATATTTCAAAAACCTCAACTTTTTTAAATATCAGGATTTTTACAAAAAGTCAGCAGTTTGAATAATGTAGATTTTCCAAAAATTCTAGATTTTTGAATATGTCATGAATTTTAAAAAATCATTATTTACCAAAAAGTTGAGAATTTAAAAAAAAATTAGGATTTTCAAAAATTTGCAATTTTAGAAAAAAATAGAATTTAATAATTCAAAAAATGTTTGAATTTCAAAATTTTTAAGGTTTTTGAATAATTTGAGATTTTCAAAAAGTCAAGTTTATTAAAAGGTTGGGATTTCGAATAAAAATTGGGATTTCAAAAAAGTCATGATTTCGAAAAAGCTAGGATTTTCAAAAAAGAAATTTTTAAAATCTTTAATTTTTCAAAATTACAACTTTTTATAAAATCGTGACTTTTTTTTAAAAGATTACAAATTTAGAAAAAAAAATTTAAAAATTGTGAACTTTTTAAATTCATCACTTTTTCGAAGATTACAAATTTATAAAAAAATTTTTTAAAAATTGTGAACTTTTTAAATTCATGACTTCATCACTTTGAAATTGGGATAATTTTGAAATCGTGACTTTTTCAAAATTACAACCCCTAAACCGTAAATTAAAGGTCAAACCTAAAACTCGAAACCTAAAACACGAGTCGTAAAAAACGCTAAAATGTTAACCCTAACATCCTAACCTATAAAGCGCAAAACCCTAAACCCTTAGCCATAAACCATAAACCCTCTTCCCTAAATCGTAAAACCTAAACACTAAATCCCAAACCTTAAACCATAAACCCTCTAAACCTAATCCCACACAGCCATGAAGCCTAAACCAAACCTAAATCCTAAACAATAAACCCTAAACCCCTAACCTTAGCCTTAAACTTTAAACCCTAAACAAGGAACCTAAAAAGCCTTAGGCCTAAGCCTAAACCCTATACCTTGAACTATGAACCATAAGCCAAAATCGTAAACCCTAAACTCATAACGCAAACCTCGAACTTTGAGCCATCGACGCTCAACCACGAATACCGAGTCCTAAACCCCAAACCCTTACCCATGAGTCCTAAACCCTATAAACCCTAAACCTTAATCTCTAATTACTCGTAAACCATAAATTCTAAGTCCTCAACCCTAAAACCCTAAATGCTAAATCGTAAATACTAAATGCTCAATCATAAACCATGAACCCTAAACAATAAATGCAAAACTCTCAACCATAAACCTTGACCCCAAACCCTAAAACTTGAGCCCTATATCCAAACCCTAAACCCTAAAACCTAATTCTTACACCCTAAACCTTGATCCCCAAACAATAAACCTCATCTCTCAACCCCGACACCTAAACCTCACCCCCGAGCCCTAAACTCGAATCTTGAGCCCAAAACCTAAACCCTAAACACTTAATCTCATAAGCTCTAAACCCTCAACCTATAAACCTTAAAATAGTTAGAGTTGGAAAAACTTGGTATTTTGAATATATTGGGATTTTCAAAAAGTGCACATTTTTGAAAAAGACAGTATTTTCAAAAACTTGAGATTTTCAAAATGTCACAACTTTTGAAAAAGATGCAATTTTAAACAAAGTTTTTATTTTTCAAAACATCAAAATTTTAAAAATGTTGGGATTTTGAAATGTTCATATTTTCGAAAAATTAATATTTCAAAATATTCAAGATTTTTGAAAAGTTGGGATTTTGAAAGAGTTGGGCTTTTCGCACTTTTGAAGAGTCTAGATTTTTAAAAAAATTCAACATTTTCAAAAAAGTTGGTATTTTTTGAAAACATGGGACTTTAAAAAATATAAGATTTTCCAAAAATTCATCATTTTGTAAAAGTGAAGATTGTTGAAAAAGTTAGGATTTTCAAAAAGTCAAGATTTTGGATAATATTGGGATTTTTAAAAACGTCAATATTTTTAAAAAGTCGGGAGTTTTGAATAAGTCAAGATATTTGAAAATGTCTTGATTTGTAATGTTTGCGACTTTTGAAAAAAATACAATTTTTTGAAAAAGTAATGATTTTCAAAAAAGTCATAATTTTTGATAAATTTGATATTATAGAAAATTCAAAAATTTTAAAATTTTGGAATTACTAAAAAAGTTTAAAACCACATGTTTAAAAAATCTCAACTTTTTTAAAATATCAAGATTTAAAAAATAAGTCGAAGTTTAAATAATTTTAGGAAAAGATAGAATTTCATAATTCAAAAAAAAGGTTAAATTTAAAAAAATTTAGGGTTTTTGAAAAAGTTGAGATTTTCATAAAAGTTAAGATTATGAAAAGGTTTGGATTCAAACAAAAATCAGGATTTCAAAAAATTCGTTGTGATTTCAAACAAAAATTGGGATTTCAAGAAAGTTTGGATTTTAAAAAATGACAAGATTTCAAAAAATGTTTAATTTTAAAAAGTTGGGAATTACAAAATTGAAGAGATTTTTAAATCCCAAATGTTTTGAATATCCTAACATTTTCAAAATCTTTACTTTTTCAAAATTCCAACTTTTTATAAAATTGTGATTTTTTCAAAAATTATTCATTTTTAAAATATCGAAGTTTTTAAAAATTGTGAACTTTTTAAATTCATGACTTTATCACTTTCAAAATCTTTGAAAATATATACTTTTTGAAAATCATGACTTTTTTGAAATCCTAGTTGTTTCAAAATAAGGATATTTTTGAAATCATGACTTTTTCAAAATCACGACCCCTAAATCGTAAAACTTGAAACCTGAGTCCTAAACACTTTGCCTTTATACCTAAATCCTAAAGCATAAACCATAAACCCTTAACACTTAATGCTAAACCCTGAACCCTCCTCCATAAACCATAAACCCAAATCCCTAAATTGTAAGACCTAAACTCTAAAGCCGAAACCTTAATTTATAAACCATAAACCATGATCCCTGAGCCATGAAGCCTAAACCCTAAGCCCTAAAGCCTAAACAGTGAACTCTAAATCCTTAGGCCTAACCCTAAACCCTATAGCTTGAACCATGAGCCCTAAATTTTAAAACAATAAACCCTAAACATTATGCTAAAGACCTAAACAATAAACCCTAAACTCATAACCTCGAACCTCGAACCCTAAAAGATAAAATTTCATAATTCTAAAAAGCGTGAAATTAAAAATATAGGGTTCTTGAAAAAGTTTATATTTTCAAAAGAGTCACAATTATGAAAAGGTTGGGATTTCGAACAAAAATTGTATTTTCAAAATCTTTGCTTTTAAAAATTCTAATTTTTTTATAAAATCATGACTTTTTTGAAAATCACATGTTTTTAAAAATTTTGAACTTTTCAAATTCAAGACTTTATAACTTTCAAAATCTTTGAAAATATAGTCGTTTTGAAAATCATGACTTTTTTGAAATCCTAACATTTTCAAAATCGAGATATTTTTGAAATCATGACTTTTTCTGAAAAATGCAACCCCTAAACATTAAACCCTAAAAGATGAAACTCGAGTAAAACGTTTAACCTTTTGACCCCAACATCCAAAACCATAAAACATTAATATTGAATTCTAAACCATAAACCTAAACTCCTAAATCGTAAAACAAAAACTCTAAACCCGAAACCCTAATCCCTAAAACCATAAACAATAAACCCTAAACCCCGAGCCTTAAACCCTAAACCCTAAAAATGAACCCTAAATCCTTACGTTGAATCCTAAACCCTATACCTTAAATAGTGAGCCCTAAGCCAAAACCCTAAACTCTAAACCTTTTTAGCTAGACTTAAATCCTAAATGCTAAACTCATAACCCCCGAACCTCGAACCCTCAACCACGAACACCGAGACCTAATCCATAAATCCTAACCCTTACCCTTACAAACTAAATGCTAAACCTTAAATTATTGCTAAACTTTAATTATCCCTAAACCCTAAATGCTAAATCCTAAATACTAAACCCTCAATCGTGAACCATTATCTCTAAAGCCTAAATGCAAAACCCTCAACCGCTAACCTCGAACCCCAAACCTTAAAACCCGAACTATAAATCCTGACCCAAAACCCTTAACCTCAAACTTAACCCAAAACCTTAGACCCTAATCCCTAAACCCTAAATCATATCTATTTTAAAATCGGTATATTTTTGAAATCCTAACTTTTTCAAAATCGTGACCCCTAAACCCTAAACCCTAATACCTAAAACTTGAGTTGTAAATGGTAAACCCTAAACCCCAACATCCTAAACACTAAACACAAAACCCTAAAATAATAAACCATGAAACATAAACCCTTAAAATTAAATCATAAACCCTAAACCGTCACCATAAACCATAAACCCAAATCTTAAAATTGTAAATGTTGAACTCTAAACCCCAAACCTTAAACCATGAACAACAAAAACACACGATCCTTGAGGCATGAAGCCTAAACCCTAAACCCTCAATTGTGTACCTTGAACCGTGAGCCCTAAGCTAAAATCCTTATCCATAAAACTTTACCTACAGACCTAAACTCTAAACTCATAACCTTGAACCTCGAACCCTGAGCCATGGACCCTCCTCAACCATGAACACTGAGACCTAAACCCTAAAACTTACCCCTATGCTTTAAAAACCATAAATTAGTAGCCCTAAACCTTAAGCTCTAATTGCTCCTAAACCCTAAATTTTGAGTCTTATACCCTAAAAGCCTAAATACTAAAGCCTCAAATGTAAACAATGAGCCCTAAACCCTAAATGCAAAACCCTCAACCGTAAACCTCAAACCCCAAATAAGTAAAACATGACTCATAAATCCTAACCCTACAACATAAACCCCAAAACCCTAACCACTAAACCAAAAATTTAATTCTTAAATCCTAAACCTTGATCCCCGAACCCCGAATCCTAATCCCTAAACCCTAAACACTAAACCCAAAACACTTAATATTGAGCCCAAAGTTGAGATTTTTTAAAAAGCGATAGTCTAAAAAAGCTTAAGATTTTGGAAAATGAATACCTCGAAAAAAGTTAAACTTTTGAAAAGTTGGGATTTTCGAAAGAGTTGAGCTTTTTACATTTTCAAAGAGTGAATTTTTAAAAAGTTAAGATTTTAGAAAAACCTGACATTTTCAAAAAAGTTAGGATTTTTGAAAAGATGGGATTTTAAAATATTTGAGATTTTAAAAATGTTGGGACTTTGAAAATGTTCAAATTTTCAAACAAATTGGGGTTTTCAAAAATGAATATTTCAAAAAAGTTAATATGTTAGAAAAGAAGGGATTTTTGAAAGAGTTGGGCTTTTAAAATTTCTCTAGAGTAAGGATTTTTGAAGAGTATGGATTTTTGAAAAACATAATATTTTCAAAAAAGTTGGGATTTTTGAATAGATGGAATTTTAAAAAAATTCATCTTTCCAAAAAGTCATGAGTTTTGAAAAGTCGATTTTCATAAAAGTCAAGATTTTGGAAAATGTTGATATTTTTAAAATGTCAAGAGTTTTGAAAAATATGGATATTCAAAAAAGTCTCGATTTTTAATATGTGTGATTTTAAAAAAAAATTAATTCTTTTTAAAATTAAGGATTTTAAAAAAGTCAACATTTTTTATAAAGTTGAGATTTTAGAAAATTTAGGAATTTTCAAAAAGTTGGGATTTTTTAAAATGTTTTGAATTTTCAAAAACGTCACAATTTTTTTAATAGTTTTGATTTTTAAAAATTTATAATCTCAAAAAGTCAAGATTTAAAAATGTAGTGATGCTCCCAAATTATCAAGAATTTGAAAAGCTCATAACATGTGCTCCGGTGTCCGTTTGAGTCCTTTTTTTATTAAACCACATGTTTCAAAATCTCAACTTTTTTAAAATATTAGGATTTTTAAAAAAAGTTGGGAGTTTGAATATGTCATGACTTTTGAAAAATTCATTATTTTCCAAAAAGTTGTGAATTTAAAAAAATTAGGATTTTAAATAATTTGTAAATTTAGAAAAAGATAAAATTTCATAATTCTAAAAATTCAATTTCAAAAATAAGGGATTTTGAAAAGTTTAGATTTTCAAAAAGTAAAGATTTCAAAAAAATGGGATTTAAAAAAAGTTGTGATTTCAAAAATGCCAAGAATTTTGAGAAAGTTGGGATTTTCAAAAAAGATAAGATTTTGAAAAAGGTAAAATTTTCAAAGAAGTAAGGAATTTTCAAATAAGATTTTAAATACCAACTGTTTTGAATATGCAATTTTTTTAAAATCCTAATATTTTCCATGAACCCAAACTCCTAAATTGTGAAACAAAAACTCTAAACCCTAAATACTGATCCTTGAGCCATAAAGCATAAGCCTCAAACCCTAAGCCGTAAAACCATAAACAATAAACCCTAAACCCCGAGCCTTAAACCCTAAACCGTAAACAATGAACCCTAAATCCTTAGGCTGAATCCTAAACCCTATACATTGAATAGTGAGGCCTAAGCCAAAACCCTAAACCCTAAACCTTTAGCTAAAGACTTAAATCCTAATCGCTAAACTCATAACCCCGAACCTCGAACCCTCAACGACGAACACTAAGACCTAATCCCTAAACACTCTTCCTTACACCCTAAACGCTAAACCTTAAGCTTTAATTATTGCTAAACCCTAAATTTTGAGTCTTAAAGCTAAAAACCGTAAATGTTAAATCATAAATACTAAACCCTCAATCTTAAACCATCACCCTAAAGCTTAAATGCAAAACCCTTAACCGCAAACCTCGAACCCCAAACCTTAAAACCTGAGCTCTAAATCCTGACCCAAAACCCTTAACCTTGATTCTAGAACCTTGAACCTCAACCCAAAACCTTGGACCCTAATCCCTAAACCCTGAATCATATCTGTTTCAAAATCGGTATATTTTTGAAATCCTAACTTTTTCAAAATCGTGACCCCTAAACCCTAAACCCTAATACCTAAAACTTGAGTTGTAAACCTTAAACCCTAAACCCCAACATCCTAAACACTAAGCCTAAAACCCTAAATAATAAACCATGAAACATAAACCCTTAAAACTAAATCCTAAACCCTAAACCTTCAATAAAACATAAACCCAAATCCTAAAATTGTAAATGCCGAACTCTATACCCTAAACCTTAAACCATGAATCAGAACACTGATCCTTGAGGAATGAAGCCTAAACCCTAAACCCTCAACCATGTACCTTGAACCGTGAGCTCTAATCCAAAATCCTTATCCCTAAAACTTTAGCTACTGACACTAAACCCTAAACTCTAAACTCATATCCTCAAACCTCGAAACCCTAAGCCATGGACCCTCCTCAACCATGAACACTAAGACTTAAACCCTAAAACCTTACCCCTATGCCCTAAACAATAAATTATGAGCCCTAAACCTTAAGCTCCAATTGCTTCTAAACCCTAAATTCGAGTTTTAAACCCTAAAATCCTAAATACTAAATCCTAAATAAAAGCTCAAACGTAAACCATGAGCCCTAAACCCTAAATGTAAAACCCTCAACCTTAAACCTCGAACCCCAAACCCTAAAACCTAATCCATAAATCGTAACCCTACACCATAAACCCCTAAACCCTAAACCCAAAAACCTAATTCTTAAATCCTAAACCTTGATTCCTGAACCCTAATCCCTAACCCTAAACCCTAAACACTAAACCCAAAATTCTGAATATTGAGCCAAAAATTGAGATTTTTTAGAAAGTGAGAGTCTAAAAAAACTTAAGATTTCGAAAAATGAATATCTTAAAAAACTTAGAATTTTTGAAAAGTTGGGATTTTCGAAAGAGTTGAGCTTTTTACATTTTTGAAGAGTGTATTTGAAAAATTCAAGATTTTAGAAAAACTTGATATTTTAAAAAAAGTTAGGATTTTTTAAATTATTGGATTTTAAAATATTTGAGATTTTTAAAATGTTGGGACTCAAAAATGTTCAAATTTTCAAACAAATTGGGGTTTTCAAAAAATGAATATTTCAAAAAAAGTTAATATTTTTGAAAAGTTGGGATTTTCGAAAGAGTTGGGCTTTTCACATTTTTGAAGAGTAAGGATTTTTTAAGAGTCTGGATTTTTGAAAAACATAATATTTTTTAAAAAGTTAGGACTTTTGAATAGACGAAATTTTAAAAAATTCATCTTTTGAAAAAGTCATTATTTTTGAAAAGTTAGGATTTTCGTAAAAGTCAAGATTTTTGAAAATGTTGGGATTTTTAAAATGTCAAGATTTTTGAAAAATCAGGATATTCAAAAAAGTCCCGATTTTTAATATTTGTGATTTTCGAAAATATATAATTTTTTTAAAAGAAAGGATTTTCAAAAAGTCGACATTTTTTTATAAAGTTGAGATTTTAGAAAATTTAAGAATTTTTTAAAAGTTGGGATTTCTGAAAATGTTTTGAATTTTCAAAAACGTCACAATTTTTTGAACAGTTGTGATTTTTGAAAAATTTATAATCTCAAAAAGTCAAGATTTAAAAATGTAGTGATGCACCCAAATTATCAGGAATTTGAAAAGCTCATAACATGTGCTCCTGGTGTCCGTTTGAGTCCTTTTTTTTAAACAACTTGTTTCAAAAATCTCTACTTTTTTAAAACATTAGGATTTTCAAAAAAAAGTTGGGAGTTTGAATACGTCATGACTTTTGAAAAATTCATTATTTTCTCAAAATTTGTGAATTTCAAAAAAGGATTTTAAACAACTTGCAAATTTAGAAAAAGATAGAATTTCATAATTTTTAAAAAGTTTGAATTTCAAAAAAATTAGGGATTCTGAAAAAGTTTAAATTTTCAAAAAGTGATGATTTATAAAAATTGAGATTTAAAAAAAGTCGTGATTTAAAAATGCCAAGAATTTTGAGAATTTGGGATTTTAAAAAAGATAAGATTTTGAAAAAGGTAAAATTTTCAAAGAAGTAAGGAATTTTCAAATAAGATTTTTAAATACCAACTGTTTTTGAATAAGCAATTTTTTTAAAATCCTAACATTTGCTATGAACCCAAACTCCTAAATCGTAAAACAAAAACTCTAAACCCTGATCCTTGAGCCATGAAGCCTAAACCTGAAACCCTAAGCCCTAAAACCATAAACAATAAACCCTAAACCATGAGCCTTAAACCCTAAACACTAAACAAGTGAACCTAAATCCTTACGCCGAATCCTAAACCTTATACTTTGAATCATGAGCACTAAGCCAAAACCCTAAACCCTAAACCTTTAGCTAGAGCTTAAATCCTAAATGCTAGACTCATAAGCCCGAACCTCAAACCCTCAACAACGAACACCGAGACCTAATCCCTAAACACTAACCCTTACGCCTTAAATGTTAAACCTTAAGCTTTAATTATTCCTAAACCCTAAATTTTGAGTCTTAAACCTAAAAAACCCTAAATGATAAATCCTAAATACTAAACCCTCAATCATAAACCATGATCCCTAAACCCTAAATGCAAAACCCTCAACCGTAAACCTCGAACCCCAAACCTTATAACCCGAGCTCTAAATCCCGACCCAAAACCTTTAACCTTGATCCCCAAACCCCGAACCTCAACCCAAAACCTTGGACTCTAGTCCCTAAACCCTGAATCATATATGTTTCAAAATCGCGACCCCAAAATAAACCCTAAACCCTAATTCCTAAAACTTGAGTTGAAATGCTAAATTCTAAATTCTTAAACACCAACATCTAAATTGTAAAAGCTGAGATTTTCAAAGAGTTAAGAGTTTTGCATTTTGAAGTGTCAATATTTTTTAAATTCTAAATGCTTTTTAAAACGTTAAAAACAATATTTTTGAAATAAGCCTAAATTTTCAAAAATTTAGGATTTTTGAGAGTCTAGATTTTTAAAAAGTCAAGATATTTGAAAAACTTGACATTTTCATAAACTTAGGATTTTAAAAAATAGATATTTTCCTCAAAAAAGTCAAGATTTTCAAAATGAATATCTTAAAAAAGTTAGAACTTTTGAAAAGTTGGGAATTTTGAAAGAGTTGAGCTTTTTACATTTTTAAAGAGTGAATTTTGAAAAAGTTAAGATTTTAGAAAAAAACCCAACTGACATTTTCAAAAAACCCCACTTTTTTTGAAAAGATGGGATTTTGAAATATTTGAGATTTTAAAAATGTTGGGAAACCCTAAACCTTTGAAAATGTTCAAATTTTCAAACAAATTGGGGTTTTTGAAAAATGAATATTTCAAAAAAATTAGTATTTTTGAAAAGTTGGGATTTTTGAAAGAGTTGGGCTTTTAACATTTTTCCTAAGATTTTAGATTTTTGAAGTGTCCTTATTTTTGAAAAGATGGGATTTTGAAAATATAATTTTTTCAAAAAAGTTAGGATTTTTGAAACAGATAGAACTTTTAAAAATTTCATCTTTCCAAAAAGTCATGATTTTTGAAAAGTCAGGATTTTCAAAAAGTCAAGATTTTGGAAAATGTTGGAATTTTTAAAATGTCAAGATTTTTGAAAAACATATGGATATTCAAAAAAGTCCCGATTTTTAATATTTGTGATTTTTAAAAAAATATTATTTTTTTTTTTAAAAGTAAGGATTTTCAAAAAAGTCGACATTTTTTATAAAGTTGAGATTTTAGAAAATGCAGGAATTTTTAAAAAGTTGGGATTTTTAAAAATGTTGGGAATTTTTGAAAACATCACAAGTTTTTGAATAGTTGTGATTTTGAAAAATTTATAATCTCAGAAAAGTAATGATTAAAAAATGTAGTGATGCGCCCAAATTATCGGGAATTTGAAAAGCTCATAACATGTGCTCCGGGTGTTCGTTTGAGTCCTTTTTTTTTAAACCACTTGTTTCAAAATTCTCTACTTTTTTAAAATATTAGGAATTTCAAAAAAAAGTTGGGAGTTTTAATATGTCATGACTTTTGAAAAATTCATTATTTTCCAAAAAGTTGTGAATTTCAAAAAAATTAGGATTTTAAAGAATTTGCAAATTTAGAAAAAGATATAATTTCATAATTCTAAAAAAGTTCGAATTTCAAAAAATTAGGATTTTGAAAAAGTTTAGATTTTAAAAAAGTCAAGATTTCAAAAATTGGGATTTAAAAAAGTCGTGATTTCATAAATGCCAAGGATTTTTGAAAGGTCAGTTGTATTTTCAAAAAGTCCTAAGTTTTTGAATATTAGATAAAATTTTTGAAAAAAATTAAAAGTAAAGATTTTCAAAAATGTTGGCATTTTGATAAAGTTGAGATTTTAGCAAAAATTTAAGAATTTTTAAAAAGTTGGGATTTTTGAAAAATTTTGATTGATTAAAAATTAGTGATTTTTTCAATAGTTGCAATTTTTGAAAAAGTTGGGATTTTTGATAAAGTTATAATCTCAAAAAAGTCAAGATTTGAAAAATGAAATCATGTTTTAGCCAAAATAACTATTTCAAAATCAGATATTTTTAAAAGGTTCTTTTTTTTTGAAACCACATGTTTCAAAAATATCAACCTTTTAAAATATCAAAAAAAAAAAAAAGTCAAGAGTTTGAATAATTTAGATTTTCAAAAAATTCTAGATGTTTTAATATGTCATGATTTTAGACAAAGCAAATTAGTCCCAAAAGTTCTCATTTTAAAATAATAGGATTTAAAAAAAAAGTCAATTGTAGAAAAAGTTAGATTTTCATAATTCTAAAAAATCATATTTCAAAAAATTTAGTGTTTTTGAAAAAGTTGAGATTTTAAAAAAGTTAGGATTATGAAAAGGTTGGGATTTCGAACAAAATTGGGATTTCAAAAAAATCATGATTTTGAAAAAGCCAAGAATTTTGAGAAAGTTGGGATATTAAAAACATACAAGATTTTGAAAAAGTTTTAATTTACAAATAAGTCAGGAAATACAAAACTGAAGAGATTTTAAATCCCAAATATTTTGAATATACTAATTTTTTAAAAAAATCCTAACATTTTCAAAATTCCAACTTTTAATAAAATCACAACATTTTTGAAAATTACGACATTTTGAAAAATCACAATTTTTTTTTTTAAAAATTGTCATTTTTTTCAAAATTCATGACATTATCACTTTAAAATATTTGAAAATAAAAACTTTTTCAAAATCATAAACCGTTTTTTAAAATCAAGATATTTTTAAATCGCAACCCCTAAACCTTAAACCGTAAAACCGTAAACCCGAGTTTTAAATACTATAACCTAAACCCTAATACCCAACATCCTAAACACTTAACACCGAATCTTAAACCCTCAACCATAAACCATAAAACCAATTCCCTAAATTGTAAAACCTAAACTCTAAACCCAAAACTTAAATTATAAATCCTAAACCCTAAACCCTAACCCTAAACAATAAACCATTAACATCTTACCCCAGAGCCTTAAACCCTAACCCTAAGCAATGAACCCTAAATCCTTAGCTAACCCTAACCCTAAACCCTAAACCTTAAACTATGAGCCCTAAGAAAAATTTAAACCTTTAAAATCCCTAAGAGACCTAAACCCTAAACCCCTATACTCATAACCTTGAACCTTGAACCCCGAGACATGGACACTCAACCATGAACACTGAGACTTAAACCCTAAACCTTAAGCTCTAATTACTCCTAAACCGTAAATTTTGAGTCTTAAACCCTAAAACCCTAAATGTTAAATCCTAAATACTAAACCCTATATCGTAAACAATGAGCCCTAAACCCTAAGTCCAAAACCCTCAATCGTAAACCTAAACCTCAAAACCATAAAACCTTAGTCCTAAATGCTAAACCCTCAATCAACATTTTTTATAAATTTGATATTTTAGAAAGTTCAAAAATTTTTAAAAAGTTGGGATTTTAGAAAAAGTTTTTAATTTAAAAAAATTTAGGATTTTAAAGAATTTACAATTTTAAAAAAGATAAATTTCAAATTTTAAAAATTATTAATTTAGGGTTTTTTTAAAAGTAGAGATTTTCATAAAAGTCGGGATTATGAAAAGGTTGAGATTTTGAAAAAAATTGGGAATTCAAATAACTCTTGATTTCAAATAAAAATCAAGAATTTTGAAAAGTTGGGATTTTCAATTTTAAAGACAAGATTTTGAAAAAGGTGATATTTTTAATAAATTGGGGTTTTTTGAAAATGAATATTTCAAAAAGTTAATATTTTTGAAAAGTTGGGATTTTCAAAGAGTTGGGCTTTTTAACATTTTTCAAGAGTAAGGATTTTTTTCAAAAGTCTGGATTTTTGAAAAACATAATATTAAACCCTAAATGTTAAATCCTAAATACTAAACCCTATATACGTAAACAATGAGCCCTAAACCCTAAGTCCAAAACCTCTCAATCGTAAACCTCGAACCTCAAACCATAAAACCTTAGTCCTAAATGCTAAACCCGAGTCAACATTTTTATAAATTTGATATTTTAGAAAGTTCAAGAATTTTTAAAAAGTTGGGATTTTAGAAAAAGTTTTTAATTTAAAAAAATTTAGGATTTTAAAGAATTTACAATTTTAGAAAAAGATAGAATTTCATAATTCTAAAAATTATTAATTTAGGGTTTTTTAAAAAGTAGAGATTTTCATAAAAGTCAGGATTATGAAAAGGTTGAACCTATTTTGAAAAAAATTGGGAATTCAAAATAACTCTTGATTTCAAATAAGCCAAGAATTTTGAGAAAGTTGGGATTTTCAACAAAGACAAGATTTTGAAAAAAACCTTGATATTTTCAAATTAATTTTTTTAAAAAATGAATATTTCAAAAAAACTAATATTTTTGAAAAGTTGGGATTTTCAAAGAGTTGGGCTTTTAACATTTTTCAAGAGTAAGGATTTTTAAAAGTCTGGATTTTTGAAAAACATAATATTTTTTTAAAAAAGTAGAGATTTTCATAAAAGTCGGGATTATGAAAAGGTTGAGATTTTGAAAAAAATTGGGAATTCAAATAACTCTTGATTTCAAATAAGCCAAGAATTTTGAGAAAGTTGGGATTTTCAACAAAGACAAGATTTTGAAAAAAGGTGATATTTTCAAATTAAGTCAGAATTACAAAGCTAAGATATTTTTAAATCGCAAATGTTTTCAATATCATATATATTTTTTAAATTCTAATATTTTAAAAATTCCAACTTTTTATTAAATCGCAACATTTTTGAAAATTACGATTTTTTTAAAATCACGAGTTTTTTTTAAAAATTGTGAACTTTCTTAATTCATGACTTTAAAACTTTCAAAATATTTGAAAATCATGAATTTTTCAAAATCCTAAGTATTTCAAAATTGGGATATTTTCTAAATCGTAACTTTTTCAAAATCTTGAACCTTAAGCCATAAACACTAAAACTTGAAACTTGAGTCGTAAACACTAAAAATTAAACCTCAACATCCTAAACACTAAGCTCAATACCCTAAATCCTAAATATTTCAAAATTGGCATATTTTCTAAATCGTAACTTTTTAAAAATCCTCGAACCTTAAACCGTTAACACTAAAACTTTAAACTTGAGATGGAAACGCTAAACTCTAAACCTCAACATCCTAAATAGTAAGCACAATACCATAAATCCTAAAGCATAAACCATAAACCATTAACACTGAATCCTAAACCCTAAACCCTCAGCCATAAACTATAAACCCAAATCCCTAAATTGTAAAACCTAAACTCTAAACCCCAAACCTTAAACCATAAACGATAAACCATAAACCCCGATCCTTGAGCCATAAAGAATAATTCTTAAACCCTAAAACATACCTTGAACCATGAGCTCTAATCCAAAACCCTAAACCCTAAACCTTTAGCTAGAGACCTAAACCCTAAACTCATGACCCCGATCCTCGAACCCCGAGCCATGGACCCCGAACAATGAATGATAAGACCTAAAACCTAAACCCCGACTTGACACCCTAAACCCTAAACTATGAGTCTTGACACCTTAAACCCTAAACATTAAGCTCTAATTGCTCCTAAACCCTAAATTCTTAGTCCAAAACCCTAAATACTAAACTCTCAATCGTAAACCATGAGCCCTAAACCCTAAATTAAAAACCCTAAGACCTAAGCCCTAAATCATAATAACCCTAAAACCTAAACCCCAAAACCCTAAACCTTGATCCCCGAACCTAAACCCTAAACCCTAAACCTATAATCCCGATCCCAAAACCTAAACCTTAAACACTAAATCCTATTAATACCCTAAATCTTCAACCTATAAACATTAAAATAGTTAGATTTTGAAGAAGTTGGTATTTTGAAAAACTTGGGATTTTGAAAACCGCAAGATTTAAAATATGTTGGATCTTTGAAAATGTTTATATTTTCAAACAACAACGGTTTTCAAAAAATGAATATTTTTAAAAAGTCGATTTTCAAAGAGTTGGGCTTTTCACATTTTTGAAGTGTCATTATTTTTGAAAAATCAAGATTTTTTTAAAATTCAAGATATTAAATTTTTTTTGAAAAGACAGGATTTAAAAAATTAAAGATATTATTAAAGACTTTAGAAAATTTAGATTTTTTAAAAGACGGGATTTAAAAATTTTCTAGATTTTTAAAATAGTCATGATATTGTAAAAGTTAAGATTTTAGAAAATGTTGGGATTTTTAAAAAATTCAGATTTTGGAAAAATTTAGGATTTTTATCAAGTCGATTTTAAAAAGATTCCCGATCTTTAAAAATTTTATTTTTTGAAAAAAAAAAATTAAAAGGATTTTAAAAAATTTGATATTTTTTATATAATTGAGATTTTCAAAAATTCAAGAATTTTTAAAATAGTTAGGAATTTTGAAAAAGTTTTGAATTTCGAACATGATTTTTGAAATAGTTGTGATTTTCAAAAAAGCTAGGATATTTGAAAAAGTTATAATCTCAAAAGAGTCAAGATTTCAAAAATGTAGTGATGTGTTAAAATTAGCAAGAACTTGAAAAGGTCATAACTTGTGCTCCGGGTGTCATTTGAGTCAATTTATTAAAACCACTTGTTTCAAAAAATCTCAAGTTTTTTAAAATGTCAGATTTTCAAAAAAGTTGAGAGTTTGAGAAATTTAAATTCTCTATAAATTCTGGATTTTTAATATGTCATGATTTTTGAAAAAGTCATTATTTTCCAAAAAGTTGTGAATTTCAAAAATTAAGGATTTTATAGAATTTACAATTTTAGAAAAACATAGAATTTCATAATTCTTAAAAAGTTGAATTTTCAAAAAATTTAGGGTTTTTGAAAAAGTTGAGATTTTTTAAAAAGTCAAGATTATGAAAAGGTTGGGATTTCAAAAAAGTCGTGATCCTAACTATTTCAAAATTGATATATTTTTTAAATCATGACTTTTTCAAAATCGTGACCCCTTAACCCTAAACCTTAAAAACCCGAAACCTAATTTATAAACTCTAAACCCTAAACCCCAACATCCTAAATATTAATAAAAAAACTCTAAATCCTAAACCATAAACCATAAACCCTTAACACTGAATCCTAAGACCTAAAACCTAATCCATAAATCATAAACACTAATCCCTAAATCGTAAAACCTAAACTCTAAACCCTAAACCTTAACCCATAAACCTTAAACCCTTATCCTGAGCCATGAAGCCTAAACCCTAAAACCTAAAGCCCTAAATCCCTAAACATGAGCCTTAAACCCTAAACCCTAAACATTGAACCCTAAATCTTTAGGTGTTACCCTAAACCCTTAAGCCTAAGCCAAAACCCTAAATCCTAAACCTTTAGCTAGAGACCTAAACCCTAAACCCTAAACTCATAACCCCAAACCCTAAGCCATGGACCCTCAACCATGAAAACTAAGACCTAAACCCTAAACCATGACCCCTACACCCTAAACCCTAAACTTTGAGACCTATACCCTATAAACCTTATGCTCTAATTTCTCCTAAACCCTAAATTCTGAGTCTTAAACACTAAAACACTAAATGTAAAATCTTAAATACTAAACCCTCAATCATAAACCATGAGCCCTAAACCGTAATTACAAATCCATCCACCATAAACCTCGAAACATAAACCGTAAAACTTGAACCCTAAATCATAAGCCTAAGAACCCTTAACCCCAAAACCCTAAAAGCTAATTCTTAAACCTTAAATCTTGATCCCCAAACCCCCTAAACCTCAACACTAAACCCTAAACCCCGAGCCTTGAGCCTTGATCCCTAATCCCTAAACTGTAAACACTAAACCCTAAACCTTGAATCCGAGCCCAAAACCTAAGTCCTCGTCACTATAGTTACATTTGAAAAAAGTTGGTATTTTTAGAAAGTTGGGATTTTCAAAAAGTCAAGATTTTTGAAAAAATTAGGATTTTAAAAACTTGAGTTTTTCAAAAAAGTTACAATTTTAATTAAAAAAAAGTTGTTATTTTCACATTTTGGAAGAGTAAGGATTTTTGAAGAGTCTAGATTTTTGAAAACCTCAACATTTTCAAAAAAGTTAAGATTTTTGAAAAGATGGGATTTTAAAAAAATTAGTTTTTCCAAAAAGTCAAGATTGTAAAAATGAAGATTTTCAAAAAGTCAAGTCTTTCAAAAAAATTAATATTTTGGAAAATGTTGGGACTTTTAAAACGTCAAGAATTTTTAAAAAGTTAGGATTTTAGAATAAGTTAGGATATTTGAAAAAGTCCCAATTTTTAATATTTACATTTTTGAAAAAAAATTTTTTTTTAAAAAGTAAGGATTTTCAAAAAATTCGACATTTTTGATAAAGTTGAGATTTTAGAAAATTCAAGAATTTTTAAAAAGTTGGGATTTTTGAAAAAGTTTTGATTTTTAAAAATGTCACGATTTTTTAAATAGTTGTGATTTTTAAAAAGTTGGGATTTTTGAAAAAGTTATAATCTCAAAAAGTCAAGATTTCAAAAATGTAGTGATGCATTAAAATTAGTAGGAACTTCAAAAATACAAAACTTGTGCTCCAAAGTGTCTGTTTGAGTCCATTTTTTAAACCACTTGTTTCAAAATCTCAACTTTTTAAAATATCAAGATTTTCAAAAAAAGTCGAGTTTGAATAATTTAAATTTCAAAAATTTCTAGATTTTTGAATATGTCATGATTTTTGAAAAAGTCATTATTTTCCAAAATGTTGTGAATTTAATTTTTTAAGAATTTTAAAGTATTTATAATTTTGGAAAAAAGATAGAATTTCATAATTCAAAAAAAGTTTGAATTCAAAAAAATTAGGGTTTTTGAAAAGGTTGGGATTTACATATAAGTCAGGAATTAAAAAACTGAAGATATTTTTAAATCCAAAATGTTTTGAATATCCTTATTTTTTAAAAAATCCTAACAATTTAAAAATCTTTATTTTTCAAACTTACAACTTTTTATAAAATCACAAATTTTTCAAAAATTACGATTTTTTAGAAATCACGAGATGTTTTTAAAAATTATGAGCTTTTAAAATTCATCACTTTATCACTTTCAAAATATGTCAAAATACGACTTTTTTGAAAATCTTATCTTTTTGAAATCCTATTTGTTTTATAATCGGGATATTTTTGATATCCCAACTTTTTCAAATTTGTAACCCCTAAACCCTAAAACCTAAACCGTAAACCCCAACATCCTAAAAACTAATCCCAAAACCCTAAATCCTAAATAATAAACCATTAACCCTTAACACTGAACCCTAAACCCTAAACCCTTAACCAGAAACCCAAATCCCTAAATCATAAAACCTAAACTCTAAACACCAAACCTTAAACCGTAAACCCTAATCTTGGTCCCCAAGCCTTGAAGCCTAATCCCTAAACTATAAGTCTTAAACCCTAAACAATAAATGCAAAACCCCTAACCCTTAGCCTTAAACCCTAAACCCTAAAAAATAAGTTAACACAAAACCTTGAACCCTAAACAATGGACCCTTAACAATGAACACTAAACCGAGACCTAAACCCTTAACCATAACCCCTATGCCCTAAACCCTAAAGTATGAACCTTATACCTTATAAACACTAAACCTTAAGCTCTAATTACTCCTAAACCCTAGAGTCCGACTCTTAAACCCTAAATACTAAATCCTAAATACTAAACCCTTAATCGTAAACCATGAGCCCTAAACCCTAAATGTAAAACCCTCAACCCTAAAAACCTCAAACCCCAAACCTTAAACCCTCTACCGTTAACCTTAAACTCTAAGGCCTGAGCTCTAATCCCTAAACCCCTAAACCTCAAAAGTCCTAGAAACCTTAAAAAATTAGATTTGGAAAATGTTGGTATTTTGAAAAACTTGGGATTTTCAAAAAGAAAAGATTTTTAAAAATTCAGGGATTTTCAAAACGCTCATATTTTTTAAAAAAGTCACGGCTTTTGAAAAAGTTACAATTTAAAAAAAGTTGATATTTTTAAACGATTGCTTTTTCAAATTTATTTGTCGAAAAATTCAAGCCTAAAACTGCCTAAAACCCGAAACCCGAGTAGTAAACCCTAAACCACAACATCCTAAACGCTAAGTTTTGAAAACCCTAAATCCTAAACCATAAACCATAAACCCTTAACACTGAATCCTAAACCCTAAACCCTCAGCCATAAACCATAAACCCAAATACCTAAATCGTAAAACCTAAACTCTAAACCCCAAACCTTAAACCATAAATCATAAAATTTGATCCATGAGCCATGAAGCCTAAACCCTAAACCCTAAGCCCTAAACCTTAAACAATAAACCCTAATTTTCTAACCCTATATCTTGAACCCCGAGCGGCCTAGCAAAAACCCTAAACCTTAAACCTTTAGCTAGAAACCTAAACCCTAAACTCTTAACTCATAACCCAAAACCTCGAACCCTGAGCCATGGACACTCAACCATGAACTCTAAGACCTAAACCCTAAACTCTAAGCCCTATACCCTAAAAACCCTAAACCTTAAGCTCTAATTACTCCTAAACCCTAAATTTTGAGTCTTAATCAAAAAAGAAATGTTAAATCTAAATACTAAACCCTCAATTTAAACCACTAAACCATCAGTCCTAAAGCCCAAATGCAAAATAATGTCCTAAATACAAAGTTGTTATTTTTGAAAACATCAAGATTTGAAAAATGTTAAGACTTTGAAAATGTTCATATTTTCAAACAAGTTGGGGGTTTTGAAAAATGAATATTTTGAAAAAGACGGGATTTAAATTTTTTTGAGATTTTCCAAAAATTCATGATTTTGTAAAAGTGAAGATTTTCAAAAAATTCTATATTTTTGAAAATGTTGGGATTTTTAAAATGTCAAGATTTTTGAATAAGTTAGGATATTCAAAAAGGTCCACATTTTGCATAAAGTTGAGATTTTAGAAAAATCAAGAATTTTTAAAAAAGTTGGGATTTCTGAAAAAGTTTTAATATTTGAAAACGTCGCCATTTTTTAAATAGTTAGGATTTTTAAAAAAATTAGTATTTTTGAAAAGTTATAATCTCAAAAGAGTCAAGATTTCAAAAATGTAGTGATGCAAAATTAAAAGAAATTGAAAGGTCATACTTGAAAATGTCCGTTTGAGTCTATTTTTATGTAACAACAAATCAAGATTTTTGAAAAACTCAGGGATTTTTGAATAAGTCGAATTTTTAATAACTCGGAATATTCATACAAGTACCGGTTTTAATATTTGCTATTTTTGATAAAAAAAATTAAAAAGTAAGGATTTTGAAAAAGGTTTTTTTATAATGTTGAGATTTTAGAAAATTCAAGAACTTTTAAAAAGTTGGAATTTTTGAAAAAAATGATTTTTGAAAATATCATAATTTTTGAAATAGTTGGGATTTTTGAAAAATTATAATATCAAAAGATTCAAGATTTCCAAAATGTAGTGATGCGCCAAAATTAATAGAACTTGAAAATGTCATAACTTTTTTAAAGCTTTAGGTGTCCGTTTGAGTCCATGTTTTTCCAATGTCCCTATTTTTAAATATTAGCAATATTTGAAAAAGTTGGGATTTTCAAAAGTTATAATATCGAAAAAGTGAATATTTCAAAAATGTAGTGATACACTAAAACTAGCAGAACTTCAAAATGTCTTAACTTGTGCTCCTTAGAAATAGTTAGTTTGAGTTTTTTTTTTTAAAACTACATGTTTCAAAAATCTCAACTTTTTTTAAAATATCGAGATTTTCAAAATAATTCGGAAGTTTGAATAATTTAGATTTTCTAGAAATTTTTTATTTTTTGAAATATGTCATGATTTTAGAAAAAGTCATTTTTTTCCAAGAAGTTTTGAATTTAGAAAAAAGGATTTTAAAGAATTTGCAATTTTAGAAAATATACAATTTCATAATTCTAAAAAAGTACGAATTTAAATTTTTTCCGATTTTTTAAAAAGTTGAGAATTTTAAAAAGACGGGATTATGAAATGTTTGGGATTTCAAAAATCCTTGATTGTGAAAAAGTAAAGAATTTTGAGAAAGTTGAGATTTTTAGAAACAATGCAATTTTCAAATAAGTCATGAATTATAAAACTGAAGATATTTTTAAATCCCAATTGTTTTGAATATCCTAATTTTTTTGAAATCCTAACATTTTCAAAATCTTTACTATTTCAAAATTCAAACTTCTTATAAAATCACGACATTTTCAAAAAATATGAATTTTTAAAAAACCACAAGTTTTTAAACATCGTGAACATTTTAAATACATGTCTTTATCACTTTGAAATATTTGAAAATACTAAATTTTTGAAAATTATTAATTTTTTTGAAATCCTAACTATTTCAAATTCGGGATATTTCTTAAATCATTACTTTTTAAAATCACAAAGCCTAAAAACCCTAATACCTGATATTTGAGTTATAAACACTAAACCCTAAACCACAACATCCCAAAAACTAAGTCCAAAACCCTAAATCCTGAACCATAAAAAATAAACCCACCCTCAAACCATAAACCATAAACCCTAAAATCTGATCCATAGGCTATGAATCCTAAACCCTAAGCCCTAAACATTAAACAATAAACCCTATACCTTGAACCGTGATCCATAAGCAAAAACCCTAAACCTTAAACCTTTAGATAGAGACCTAAACCCTAAACCCTAAACTCATAACCTAGAACCTCGAACCCTAAGCCATGGACCCTCAACCATGAAATATAAGACCTAAACCCTAGACCCTAACCCCTATGCCCTACACCCTAAACTCGAGGCCTATACCCTATGAACCCTAAGCTTTAAGCTCTAATTTCTCCCTAAACCCTAGATTTTCAGTCTTAAACCGTAAAACCCTAAATGTTAAATCCTAAATACAAAACCCTCAATTGTAAACCATTAGTCCTAAACCCTAAATGCAAAACAAAGTCCTAAATACAAAGTTGTTATTTTTGAAAATGTCAAGATTTTAAAAATTTTGGGACTTTTCAAAATGATTCATATTTTCAAACAAGTTGGGCTCTTTGAAAAATGAATATTTCAAGAAAGTCAAGATTTTGAAAAGTTGGGATTTTCGAAAGAGTTGGGATTTTTGAATTTTTGAAGAGTTCAGATTTTTTAAGAGTGGGAGTTTTTGAAAAACTGACATTTTCAAAAAGGTAGAATTTTGAAAAGATGGAATTTTCAAAAAAGTTGAACTTTCCTAAAAATTCGTGATTTTGTATTCGAGAAAAGTCAAGATTTTTGAAAAGTTGACATTTTTAAAAAAATTCTATAGTTTTGGAAATGTTGGGATTTTTAAAACGTCAAGATTTTTGAAAAAGTATGGATTTTGAATCAAATGTCAGGATATTCGAAAAGGTCCGCATTTTGTATAAAGTTGAGATTTTTCAAAAAGTTCTAAAATATGAAAATGTCGCCATTTTTTAAATAGTTGTGAGTTTTCAAATTATTGGGATATTTGAAAAGTTATGATCTCAAAAAGCGTCAAGATTTCAAAAATGTAGTGATGCGCAAAATTAACAGGTAATTAAAAAGGTCATAACTTGTGCTCCGAGTGTCCGTTTGAGTTTGTTTTTTCCACATGTTTCAAAATTTCAACTTTTTTAAAATATCATGATTTTCAAAAATGTCGGTAGTTTTAATAATTTAGATTTTCAAGAAATTCTAGATTTTTAAATATTTCATTATTTTTAAAAAATTCAATATTTTTTAAAAAAATTGAAGTTCAATAAATTTAGGATTTTAAAGAATTTGCAATTTTAAAAAAAGATAGAATTTCATAATTCTAAAAAAGTTCAAATTTATAAAATTTTAGGGTTTTTGAAAAATTTGAGATTTTCAAAAATGTCGGGATAGTAAAAGGTTGGGATTTCGAACAAAAATTGAGATTTCAAAAACTTTTGATTTCAAAAAGCCAAGAATTTTGAGGAAGTTGGGATTTTCAAAAAGACAAGAATTTTAAAAAGGGTGCAAATTTCAAATAAGTCAGGAATTACAAAGCTAAGAGATTTTTAAATCCCTACTGTTTTGAATATCTTTATTTTTTTAAATTCTTATATTTTAAAAATTTACTTTTTAAAAATTCCAATTTTTTAAACATTCATGAGTTTTTAAAAATTGTGAGCTTTTTAATTTCATGAGTTTGTCACTTTCGAAAATCAAGAAATTTTTGAAATCCAAAAATTTTGTAACTGTTTCAAAATTGGGATATTTTTGAAATTGTAACATTTTCAAAATAACGACTTTTAAATCCTAAACCCTAAAACTTGAAACCTGAGTTATAACGCTAAACACTAAACCCCAACATCCTAAACACTAAGCCCAATACCCTAAATACTAAAGCATAAACAATAAAACCTTAACACTAAATCCTAAACCGTAAACCCTCAACCATAAAAGATAAACTCTAAACCCCAAACCTTAAACCCTAAACAATAAACCTTAAACCCTTAACCATGAGCCTTAAAACCTAAACCATAAACAAGTGAACCCTAAAGCCTTAGGCCTAACCCTAAACCCTAAACCATACCTTGAATCGTGAGCCCTAAGCCAAAACCCTAAACCCTAAACTCATAACCCCGAACCTTGAACCTTGAGCCATTGACCCTCAACCATGAACACTAAGACCTAAACCCTAAACTTTGAGCCCTATACCCTATAAACCCTAAACCTTAAGCTCTAATTGCTCTTAAACACTAAATTCCGAGTCTAAAACCCTAAATGTAAATAGTAAACCCTCAATCATAAACCTCAAATCCCAAACCCTACAACCTAAGACCTACACCCTAAACACCAAAATCCCAAAACCCTAAACCGTAAAACCTAATTCGTAAACACTAATCCTTGATCCCCGAACCTTAACCTAATCCCTAAACCTTGAACATGGAGCGCTAATCCCTAAACCCAAAGCACTAAACCCTAAACCAAGAATCTTAAGCCCAAAAACCTAAACCATAAACACGAAATCCCCTGAGCCCTAAAACCTCAACCTAGAAATCTTAAAATAGATAGATTTTGAAAAAGCCAAGTATTTTGAAAAAATTGGGATTTTGAAAAATGTCAAGATTTTCAAAAACTTAAGATTTTCAAAAAAGTCACTACTTTTGAAATAGTTACAATTTTAAACAAAGTTGTTATTTTTGAAAACCGCGAGATTTAAAAATGTTGGGACTTTGAAAACGCGTTAGGGTTTCAAACAATAGATTTTCGAAAAATGAATATTTCAAAAAACTTAGGATTTTTGAAAAGTGCATATTTTTAAATAGTTGGGCTTTTTGTATTTTTGAAGAGTTTGGATTTTTGAAAAAATCAAGATTTTTGAATAACTTGACATTAACGAAAAATTTAGGATTTTTGAAAAGAGGGGATTTTTAAAATATTGAGAGTTTCTAAAAACTCGTGATTTTCTAGGAGTGAAGATTTTCAAAAATGTCAAGATTTTTTAAAAGTCAGGATTTTCTAGAAAGAGAATATTTTTGAAAATGTTGGGATTTTTAAAATGTTAAGATTTTAGAAAAAGTCAGAATTTTTTATTAAGTTAGGATTTCTAAAAAAGTTATGATTTTAGAAAACTTTGTTATTTTTCAAACAATCGTAATTTTTGAAAATTGAGATTTTCAAAAAGTTTTAATATCAAAAGAGTTAAGATTTCAAAAATGTAGTGATGCACCAAAATTAGGAGGAACATGAAAGGTCATAACTTGTGCTCTAGCTATCCGTTTGAGTCCTTTTTCTAAACCACATGTTTCAAAATTGACACTTTTTTAAAATATCGGGATTTTTAAAGAAAAGTCAAGAGTTTGAAAATTTAGATTTTCTAGAAACTATGGATTTTTGAATCTTTCATGAGTTTTAAAAAGTCATTATTTTCCAAAAAGTGGTGAATTTCAAACAATTTTGAATTTAAATTTTTTTAGAGTTTTTGAATAAGTTTAAATTTTCAAAAAATCTCCACATTTTTAAAATATCAGGATTTTCAAAAAAATTGGGCGTTTGAGAAATTTAAATTTTCTAGCAATTCTTGATATTTTAGTATGTCATGATTTTTGAAAAAGTCATTATTTTCTAAAAAGTTGTGGATTTTATAGAATTTGTAATTTTAGAAAAAGATAAAATTTCATAATTCTTTAAAAGTTTGAATTTTAAAAAATTGAGGGTTTTTTTAAAAAGTTGAGATTTTCAAAAAAATCGGATTATGTAAATGTTGGGATTTCATAAAAGTCTTGATCTTAACTGTTTCAAAATCGAGATATTTTTGAAATCATTACTTTTTCAAAATCGTGACCTTAAACTCCGATTCTTAAACTCTAAACCCTAAATCCCAAAATTTTAACACTAATCCCAAAACCTTAAGCCATAAAACCTTAACACTGAATCCTTAAACCTAAACCCTCAAATATAAACCATAAACCCAAATCCCTAAATCGTAAAACATAAAAACCTTAACCCATAAACCCTAAACCACGATCCCTAAGCCAAGAATCCTAAACCCCTAAACCCTTAAACCCTAAACCCTAAACATTTAAACCTAAAACCTCAAGCCTAACCATAAACTCCAAAACCTATACCTTGAACCGCGAGTCCTATGCCAAATCCCTAAACCAAACCCTAAACTCGTAACCCCAAACCTCGTGCCCCAGAGCATGGACCCTCAACCATGCACACCGAGACTCGAAACCCTAAACCTTATAAACCTTATGCTTTAATTTATACTAAACCCTAAATTCTGATTTTAAACCCTAAAACACCTAATGTTAAATCCTAAATACTAAACAATGACCCCTAAACCGTAAATACAAAACCCTCAACCATAAACCTCGAACACTAAATCGTAAAAAGCCAGAGCCCTAAGATCTAAATCTAGAACCACGAATTGTGAACGTCAACCCTAAACCCTCAACAATATATCCCCTTGCCCTAAACTCTCAACCTAAAAACCTTAAAATAGTTAAAATTTGGAAAAGATGTTATTTTACAAAAGTCAAGATTTTTGAAAAAGTTGAGATTTTATAAAACTTGAGATATTCAAAAAGTCATGATTTTTGAATAGTTTGGATTTTTGAAAAAGTCAAAGATTTTGAGAAACCAGACATTTGCAAAAAATAGGATTTTTGAAATGATGGGATTTTAAATATTTGAGATTATCCAAAAGTCGTCATTTTGAAAAAATGAAAATTTTCAAAAAAGTCGGGATTTTTGAAAAGTTAGGATTTTTAAAAAGTACATATTTTGGAAAATGTTGGGAATTTTAAAACTTCAACTTTTTTAAAAAGTTAGGATTTTTGAATAAGTCCTGATATTAAAAAAGTACTTGATTTTTATTATTTAAAATTTTTGAGAAAATATAATTTTTTAAAAAGTAAGGATTTAAAAAAACTCGGCATTTTTATGATAAAGTTCAAATTATAGAAAATTCAAGAGTTTTTAAATAGTTGGGATTTCTAAAAAAATTGATTTTAGAAAATGTTGTGATTTTTTTAAATTTTTAAGGTCCTAATTTTTTAAAAATCATTACTTTTTCAAGCATCCAACTTTTTATAAAATTACGAATTTTTAAAAAAACATGAATTTTTAAAAATTGTGAGCTTTTAAAATTGTGAAAGTACAAAGTTGAGACTTTTCAAAATCATGACCCCTAAACCCTAAACCCTAAACCCCAACTTCCTAAACACTAAGCCCAAAACCTTAAGTCATAAACCATAAACCCTTAACACTTAATCGATCCTAAACACTAAACCCTCACCATAAACCATAAACCCAAATTCCAAAATTGTAAATCCTTAACCCCAAACCTTAAACCATAAAGCCTAAACCCTTATCCCCGAGCCATGAAGCCTAAACCCTAAATACTAAACAATAAACCCTAAACCCAAAAGTTATCCCTAAAGCCTTAGGCCTAACCCTAAACCATAAACCATATACCTTGAATCGTGATCCCTAAGAAAAAAATCCTTATCCCAAAACCTTTAGCTACGGACCTAAACCCTAAGCCATTGACCCTCCTCAACTATGAACACTAAGTCCTAGACACTAAACCGTTACCCCTACGCCTTAAACCATAAATTTTGAGCCCTAAACCTTAAGCTCGTATTACTCCAAAACCCTAAAAGCCTCAATCGTAAACCATGAGCCCTAAACCCTAAATGCAAAACCCTCAACCATAAACCTTGAGCCGCAAACCCTAACACCTAATCCCTAAATCCCAAAACCTTAAAACCTAATACCTAAACGCTAAACCTTGATCCTGAACCCTAATTCCTAAATCTTAAACACTAAACCCAAAACCTAGACTATTGAGCCTGACAATTGAGATTTTTGAAAAAGTGATAATCTAAAAAACCTTAAGATTTCAAATATGTAGTGATGCACCAACTTTGAACCCTAAACCCTACACCCCACGAGCCTTAATTCCTAAACCCTAAACACTAAACCCTAAACCTCGAATCTTGAGCCTAAAAAGTTAAACTCTAAACACTAAATCTCTTAAACCCTAAACCTAAAACCTTAAAATAGTTAGATTTAGAAAAAGTTGGTATTTTGAAAAACAAGGGATTTTTAAAAAGTCAAGATGTTTTAAATAGTCACGATTTTCAAAAAGATGAGATTTTCAAAAAAGTCACGACATTTGAAAAATCAGTAATTTTAAACAAATTTGTTATTTTTGAGAACATAAAGATTTAAAAATGGTTAGACTTTGAAAATGTTTAGATTTTCAAACAAATTGGGGTTTTTGAAAAATGAATATCTAAAAAAATTAGAGTTTTTGAAAAGTTGGGTTTTTCAAAAGAGTTGGACTTTTTACATTTTTGAAGAGTTTGGATTTTTGAAAAAGTAAAGATTTTAAAAAACTTGACATTTTCAAAAAAATTAAGATTTTTGAAAAGATGAGATTTTAAAACATTTGAGATTTTTAAAATGTTGGGACTTTGAGTATGTTCAAATTTTCAATCAAGTTGGGGTTTTTGAAAAATGTATATTTTAAAAAATTCAATATTTTTGAAAAGTTGGGATTTTTGAAAGAATTGGGCTTTTAACATTTTTCAAGAGTAAGGATTTTTTAATAGACATGATTTTGAAAAAATTCAAATTTTCCAAAAAGTCGTGATATTGTAAAAGTGAAGATTTTTGAAAAGTCAGGATTTTAAAAAAAGTCAAAATTTTAGAAAATGTTGGGATTTTAAAATGTCAAGAATTTTGAAAAATATGGATATTCAAAAAGTCCTGATTTTTGAAAAATATAATTTTTTTAAAAGTAAGGTTTTTCAAAAAAGTCGGCATTTTTTTATAAAGTTGAGATTTTAGAAAATTTAGGAATTTTTAAAAAGTTGGAATTTCTAAAAATGTTTTGAATTTTTAAAAACATCGCAATTTTTTGAATAGTTATGATTTTTGAAAAATTTATAATCTCAAAAAAGTCAAGATTTCAAAAATGCAGTGATGTGCCAAAATTATCAAGAACTTCAAAAGCTCATAACTTGTGCTCAAGGTTTCCGTTTGAGTCCTTTTTTTTAAGCCACTTGTTTCAAAATCTCTACTTTTTTACATATTAGAATTTTCAAAAAAAAGTTGGTAGTTAGAATATGTGATGACTTTTGGAAAAGTCATTATTTTCCAAAAAGTTTTGAATTTAAAAAAAAGTATTTTAAAGAATTTGTAAATTTATAAAGATAGAATTTCATAATTCTAAAAAGTTTGAATTTCAAAATTTTAGGGTTTTTTAAAAATTATAGATTTTCAAAAACGTTAAATTTCAAAAAATTGGGATTTAAAAAGGTTGTGATTTCAAAATACCAAATTTTTTGAGAAAGTTGGGATTTTCAAAAAGATAAGATTTTGAAAAAGCGGTGCAATTTTCAAATAAGTTAGGAATTACAAAAATAGATAGATTTTAGTTCCCAATTGTTTTGAATATGCAATTTCTTTTAATATCCTAACATTTTCAAAAACTTTACTAGTTCAAAATTCCAACTTTTTCTAAAATCGTGACTTTTTCAAAATTACGAATTTTTACAAAATCAAAAGTTTTTAAAAAATTGTAAACTTTTTAAATTCATGACTTTATCAATTTTAAATTCTTTGAAAATACCAAATTTTTGAAAGTGACAATTTTTTTGAAATCCTAACTACTTCAAAATCGAGATATTTTTGAAATCGTGACTTTTTCAAAATCACGACACCTAAACCGTAAAACACAAACCCGTGTGTCATAAATGCTAAACCCTAAACCCTAAATCCTAAACCATAAATGCAAAACCCTAAATTGTAAAACCTAAAAACCTTATTCCATAAATCCCATAAACTTTAAACCCTAAACCTTAACCCATAAACCCTAAACCACGATCCCAGAGTCATGAACCCTAAACCCTAAACCCTTAAGCACTAACACCAAACCCGAGCTTTAAACCCTAAAACCTAAACATTGAAACTTAAATCCTTAGGCATAACTCTAAACACTAAATCTTATACCTTGAACTGTGAATCCTAAGCCAAAACACTAAACCCTAAATTCGTAAACCCGAACCTCGAACCCCGAGCCATGGACCCTCAACCATGCACTATGAGACCTAAACCCTAAACCATTACCACTAAGACACGTACCCTATAAACCTTATGCTCTAATTAATCCTAAACCCTAAATTCTAAGTTTAAATTGTTAGTTTAGGTTATTATTTATCTTTTATTTTTTTATTAGGATAATTCATACATTTGTTGGGTTAACTTGCTTGGTGTACTACTTGTGGGGAGTTAGCGTACTAGTTGTGTTGAGTTAGCTTCTCGGTTAAGTGGAGTTAGTTTACTAGTCTTTTAGAGTTAACTTAACTACAAGTATCGATTAGTGGGAGTTCTTCACCACTTATTTAGGTAGTAGTTGCACTTCCCTCCTCCTATATCTACGTCTTTCTTATTGAATAATTCAAGTCATTCTATTGTAATGTATTGAGCATTATGGATTATGATGGATTTCCATATATGGTATTTTAGCTCTTCCTTTTGGAAATCTAATGTGGTGTGCTATTATCATCTAAGATTGCGGCTTAGAACAATCTTCTTATTGTTCCTTTCATGGTATCAGAGCTATAGATGATGTAGACATCCATCTATAAGTTTTTCTTTACAAACAAGAGTTTATTTTTTCATGTATTTGGATTTTGTTAGCACTTTTCTATAACATGAATTTTTATGCAAAATGGAGTGTGCGATTGGATTTGTAAGGTGTCAAAACCATAAAATCAACTGTAAACTTGACCATGTTTTGAGACAATCAAATCTTAGTGCATTCTTTTATCCATTAGATATAATCATATACCTTCGGGATGCATTCTTTTACCCTTTGAGTATTTCAGTTTTGGATGTAGTCTTTTACCCACTGGACGCATATCTATACCCTATAAGTGCATTCTTTTATCCATTGGATATAGCGTGTAACTTCCGGATGCATTCTTTTACACTCTAGGTATTTCGGTTTTGGATGCAGTCTTTTATCCACTAGATGCAGATCTTTACCCTATGGGTGCATTATTTTATCCATTGGATATAAGCATGTACCTTCTTAATGCATTCTTTTACCCTCTAGGTATTTCAGTTTTGGAAGTAGTCTTTTATCCACTTGATGCAGATCTATACCCTATGGGTGCATTCTTTTATCCATTGGATATAAGCGTGTACCTTCCAGATGCATTGTTTTACCCTCTAAGTATTTTGGTTTTAGATGCAGTCTTTTATCCATTGGACGTAGATCTATAACCTCTGGGTGCATTCTTTTATCCATTGAATATAAGCGTGTACCCTCTACATGCAATGATTTACCATCTGGACATTTTAGGTTTTGGGCACAGGGTTTTATCCTTTGGTCGCAAGCATGTATCATGTGGATGCACTCTTTTACCCTTTGGACATTTGGGTGTCACGTGTACCTTTTAAAAAGATCAACATGAATATATTATTTTAATAGCAAAACATTGTAGAGCTCATAACTTTTGATCAAGTAGCTCGGATTAAGGTGATCTTTTATTTTAAATTGTGTATTTTTCAAGATCTACACATTGTTGACATTTTTATACACATATTTCTAATGTAAAAGGTAATGTTACTCATTGTAATATTTACATGCACTTGATTATAAAATGTAAAATTTGGGAGGGTGTTGTGATCACTTGTGGATACATTTTCGGGTGAGCCCAACATCCTAAAATTTTGGGTATTACATTCTTGTATCTAAGGGTGTATACATTTATATCTATCTTGTTTGTTGAGATATTTTAGATCTGTATTTTCAACACTTTTTTTGCATGTTGATAGTCTCTCTTGTGGGGGAGCTATTCTGGTGGAGCCCAGTGTTAGTTTGTCAATTCGAGTAGTTGATTTTGACAACTCATATAGATATGTGGTGTCACTCTACCCATTCTACAGTATGGGAGGGTGTGGTGTTGATACTACTTCTTCAGGTTTCGTGCCCTTGCCTTGTTACCTTGGCTTTTTCTTGGATCGTGGCACTCCTATTTATTTGGATCTCGTGTCCTTGCCTTATTGCCTTGGTTTTTCTTGGATCGTGGCACACCTATTTGTAGCAGTTGATCAAATTATGTTTGGTATTTTTTTTCACTTTTGACATCACTCCATTGGCAGTCTCCTTGCATGGAGCTATTGATCAAATTATGGAGCCCAATGTCAGTTATTTTTTTGAGTTATATGATCGAGCAGTGGATTCAGACCATAGTGTGCACCACACTTCTTCAACATTGTATAAGTTTTTGGAGTCGAGCTTCTAAGGATATCTTGCAGCAGGATTTTTCTCTCTACTTTGTTATTACTAGTTTTGGGTACCTTGCGGTGTCTATTTTTCCCAGTTGTTGTAAGTGGGTATCTCATCGGGCCTTGTTGCCTTGACCCACCTTCTTTTTCTCCCACCTAAGTTATACTTACGATAGGGTGTTAGTGTAGGTTATTATTTATCCTTTTATTTATTTATTACGATAATTCGTATACTTATCTTAGCCCTACACTTGTTGGGTTAGCTTGCTTAGGTGTACTAGTTGTGTGGAGTTAGCGTACAAGGTGTGTTGAGTTAGCTTACTAGTCTTTTTAAGTTAACTACAAGTATCAGTTAGTGGGAGTTCTTCACCACTGATTTAGGTAGTAGTTGCACTTCCCTCCTCCTATATGTACATCTTTCTTATTGAATAATTCAAGTCATTCTATTGTAATGTATTGAGAATTATGGATTATGATAGATTTTCATATATGGTATTTTAAGACTTCTACTTTACAAATCTAATGTGGTGTGCTATTATCATCGAGATCACGGCTTGAACAATCTTCTTATCGTTCCTTTCATAAATCCTAAAACACCTAATGTTAAATCCTAAATATTAAACCATGAGCCATAAATCGTAAATGTAAAACCTTCAACCATAAACCTCGAACTCTAAACCGTAAAACTGATACCTAAACCCTAAATTTAGATCCCTGAACCCTTAACCTTGAGCCTTGAGACCTAATCCCTAAACCCTCAACACTATATCCCTTAAGCCCTAAACCCTCAATGTAGAAACCTTTAAATAGCTAGAATTGGAAATAGACGGTATTTTTAAAAACTTGGGATTTTCAAAAACTTGAGATTTCAAAAAAGTCACGACTTTTGAAAAAGTTACAATTTTACAAAAAAGTTGTTATTTCACATTTTGAAGAGTCTGGATTTTTTAAAAAGTCAAGGTTTTTGAAAAAATCGACATCTTCAAAAAAGTTAGGATTTTTGAAAATATGGGATTTTAAAAATTTTGAGATTTTTAAAAAGTCGTGATTTTGTAAAAATGAAGATTTTTGAAAAAGTCAGTTTTTTTAAAAAATGTTGGCATTTTCAAAAAAATACATATTTTGGAAAATGTTGGGAATTTTAAAAATTCAAGATTTTTTAAATAGACAGGATTTTTAATAAGAGGAAAAGTCCCAATTTTTATTATTTACAATTTTCAAGAAAATATAATTTTTTTAAAAAGTAAGGATTTTCAAAAAAGTCAGCATTTTCTATGATAAAGTTTAGATTATAGAAAATTCAAAAGTTTTTAAAAAGTTGGGATTTCTAAAAAAGTTTTGATTTTCGAAAATGTCACGATTTTTGAAATAGTTGCAATTTTTGAAAAAGTTGGGATTTTGTTAAAAGTTATAATCTCAACAGAGTCCAGATTTAAAAAATGTAGTGATGCGCCAAAATTATAAGGAATTTGGAAAGGTCATAGCTTGTTCTCTGGTTGTCCATTTGAGTTTGATATTTTAACCACTTGTTTCAAAAATCTTAACTTTTTTAAAATATCAGGGTTTTCAAAAAAAAAATCATGAGTTTGAATAATTTAGATTTTCCAAAAAAATCTAGATTTTTGAGTATGTCATGATTTTTCAAAATACCAGTTTTTTCCAAAAAGTTGTGAATTTCAAAAGAATCGAGATTTTAGAGATTTTAAAATTTTAGAAAAAGATTGTATTTCATAATTGTAAAAATAATTGAATTTAAAATTTTTTAGGGTTTTGAAAAGGTTGAGATTAATAAAAAGTCGATTATGAAGAGGTGGGGAATTACAAAATTGAAGAGATTTTTAATCCCAACTGTTTTGAATATCCTAATTTTTTTAAAAATCCTAATATTTTAAAAATCTTTACTTTTTCAAACTTCCAATTTTGTATAAAATCATAAATTTTTGGAAAATTACGAATTTTAAAAAAATCACGACTTTTTCTTAAATTATGAGCTTTTTAAGTTCATGACTTTATCACTTTGAAAATAAGTGAAAATAATTTTTTTTTTTTAAATCTTATATGTTTCAAAATCCTATTTGTTTCAAAATTGGGATTTTTAAAATCCTAAAATTTTCAAAATTGTGACTCCTAAATCCTAAACCTAAAACTTGATTCGTAAACACTAAACCATAAACACAACATCCTAAACATTAAACCCAAAACCCTAAATCATAAACCATAAACCACAAATCCTTAACACCGAATCCTAAACCCTAAACCCTTAGGCATAAACCATAAACCCAAATTCCTAAATCATAAAAACTAAACTCTAAACCCCAAACCTTAAGCCATCCATAAACCCTAAGCCCTAAACCCTAAACCCTAATTAGTGAACTCTAAAAGCCTTAGACTTAACCCTAATCCCTAAACCTTATTATACCTTGAACCATGAGCCCTAAGCCAAAATCCTTGTCCCTAAAAGTATAGCTAAAGACCTAAACCCTAAACTATAAACTCATAACCCTGAACATCGAACCACGAGCCATAGATCTTTAACCATGAACACCGAGTACTAAACCTAAACCATGACCCCTATTTCCTAAATCATAAATTATGAGCCCTAAACCTTAAGCTCTAATTGCCTAAACCCTAAATGCTCGACATTATCAAAATAAAATGGATTTTTGTAAATCAAGATTTTCAAAAAAGTCAAGATTTTTGAAAAGTCGGGATTTTCAAAAATGTCAAGATTTTGGAAAATGTTAGGATTTTTAAAATGTCAAGATTTTTGAAAAAGTCAAGATTTTTATGAATTCGGGGATTTTAAAAAATTCTTGATTTTTAATATTTGTTATTTTCGAAAGAATATAATTGTTTTTAGAAGTAAGGATTTTCAAAAAAGTCAGCATTTTTATAAATGGAAATTTTAGGAATTTTTTAAAAAGTTGGGATTTTTGAAAGGTTTTTGATTTTCGAAAACATCACAATTTTTGAAATACTTTTTATTTTGGAAAAGTTAGGATATTTGAAAAATTTATAATCTCAAAAGAGTCAAGAATTCAAAATGTAGTGATGTGCAAAATTAGCACCAACATAAAAGGTCATACCATGTGCTCCAGTGTGTCCGTTTGAGCCGGTTTTTTTTGAAACCACATGTTTCAAAAATATCAACTTTTTTAAAATATTAGGATTTTCAAAAAAATGTTAGGAATTTGAGAAATTTAAATTTTCTAGAAATTCGGATTTTTGAATATTTCATGATTTCTAAAAAGTCATTATTTTCCAAAAGTTATGAATTTCAAAAATTAAACATTTAATAGAATTTATAATTTTAGAAAAACTTAGAATTTCATTCTTCTTGAAAACTTTGAATTTTGAAAAAGTGAATATTTTTGAAAAAGACGGGATTTTGAAAATTCAAGATTTTTGAAAATTCAAGATTTTTGAAAAGTAAGGATTGTTAAAAAAGCTAAGATTTTGGAAAATGTTGAGATTTTTCAAATGTCAATATTTTTGAAAGAGTCAGATATTCGAAAAGTACTTGATTTTTAATATTTGTAATTTTCAAAAAAAAATTTAAAATAAGGATTTTAAAAAAGTTGCCATTTTTGATAAAATTTGAGATTTTAGAAAATTTTACAATTTTTAGAAAGTTGGGATTTCTTAAACAACTTTAATTTTTTAAAACGTGACGATTTTTTAAATAGTTGCGATTTTTGAAAAAGTTGGGACTTTCAAAAATTTATAATCTCGAAAAATTTAAGATTTCAAAAATGTAGTGACACGCTCAAAATTAGCAAGAACTTGAAAAGGTCATAACTTGTGCTCTAGGTGTTTGTTTGAGCGCATTTTTGTTAAACCACGTGTTTTAATAAATCTCAACATTTTTAAAATATCAGGATTTTCAAAAAAAAATTCGGGAGTTTAAATAATTTAGATTTTCTAGAAATTTTAGATTTTTGAATATGTCATGATTATTGAAAAATTCCTTATTTTCCAAAATGTTGTGAATTTAAAAAACTTTAGGATTTTAAGAAATTTGAATTTTAGAAAAAGATAAAATTTCATAATTCTAAAAATGTTCAAATTTAAAAAAAAATCGGGGTTTTTGAAAATTTGAGTTTGTCAAAAAGTCAAGAATATGAAAAGGTTGGGATTTCAAAAATTCATGATATTTTTAAAATCGTGACTTTTTCAAAATCGTGAACCCTAAACCCTAAACGTTAAAACTTGAAACCTGATTCGTAAAATCTAAACCCTAAACCCCAACATCCTAAATACTAATCCCAAAACCTTAAATCCTAAACCATAAACCATAAACCACAAACCCTTAACACCGAATACTAAAACCTAAACCATAAGCCATAAACCATAAACCCAAATCCCTAAATCGTAAAACCTAAACTCTATACCCCAAAGCTTAACTAAACCTTAAAGCTTGATCCCCGATTAAATGAATCCTAAACTCTAAACCCCTAACCACCCTTAAACCCTAAAACCCTAAAGCCTTAGGCCTAACCCTAAACCCTTAACCCTATACCTAAAACCGTGATCCCTAAGCCTTAAACCTTTAAGTAGAGACCTAAATCCTTAACCCTAAACTCATAACCCAAAACCTCTAACCCTAAGCCATGGACCCTCAACAATGAACAATGAACACCGACACCTTAACCCCGACCCCTCCGCCCTAAATCCTATACTTTTAGACCTATACCCTATAAAATTTATGCTCTAATTTCTCCTAAACCCTAAATTTTGAGTCTTAAACCCTCAATCGTAAACCATGATCCCTAAACCATAAATGTAAAACCCTCAACCATAAACATCGAAACCTAAACCGTAAACCTAATCCCTAAATCCTAACCCTTAACACTAAACCCCAAAATCCTAAACCCTAAAACCTAATTCTTAAACCCAAAATCTTGATCCCAGAACCCTAAACCTCAACACTAAACCCCGAACCTCTGAACCCTAAACCTTGAATCCGTGCCCAAAAACATAAACACTCAACACTATATTCCCTGAGCCTTATACCCTCCACATGAAAACCTTAAAATAGTTTGATTTGGAAAAGTTAGTATTTTAAAAAACTTAGGATTTTCAAAAAGTTCGGGATTTTAAAAAACTTGATATTTTCAAGAAAGTCATGACTTTTTAAAAGTTACAATTTTAAAAAAGTTGTTATTTTCAAATTTTGAAGAGTCAAATTTTTGAAGAGTCTGGATTTTTGAAAAAGTCAAGATTTTTGAAAAAATCGACATTTGCAAAAAAGTTAGGATTTTTGAAAAGATGGGATTTTAAAAAATTTAAGATCATCCAAAAAGTCATGATTTTGTAAAAATGAAGATTTTCAAAATGTTAGCTTTTTTAAAAAAGTCAATACATTAGAAATTGTTGGGATTTTCAAAAGCGTCAAGAATTTTTAAAAAGATAGGATTTTAGAATAAGTTAGGATAAGTCCCGATTTTTAAAATTTACAATTTTCGAGAAAATATAATTTTTTAAAATAGTAAGGATTTTAAAAAAACTCAAACTTTTTATAAAGTTGAGATTTTAGAAAATTAAGGAATTTTTAAAAAGTTGGGATTTCTAAAAAGTTTTGATTTTCAAAAAACGTCACAAATTTTGAAATGGTTGTGATTTTCAAAAAAGTTGGGATTTTGAAAAGTTATGATCTCAAAAGAGTCAAGATTTCAAAAATGTACTGATGTGCCAAAATTAGCAGGAACTTGAAATGTTCATAACTTATACTCCGAGTTTCTGTTTGAGTCCTTTTATTTAACTACTTGTTTCAAAAATCTTACATATAAGTTAGGAATTAAAAACTAAAGAGATTTTTAAATCCCAAATGTTTTGAATATCCTCATTTTTTAAAAATCCTAACATTTTAAAAATATTTATTTTTCAAACTTCCAACTTTCTATAAAATCATGACTTTTTCAAAAATTACGAATCTTGTAAAAATCATGAGTTTTTAAAAAATTGTGAGCTTTTTAAATTCATGACTTTATCACTTTCAAAATATGTGAAAATACAGACTTTTTAAAAATCTTATCTTTTTCGAAATCCTATCTGTTTTAAAATTGGGATATTTTTTATATCCCCACTTTTTCAAAATCACAACCCGTAAACACTAAAACCCTAAAACCAAAAACTTGAGTCGTAAACGCTAAACCCTAAACCCCAACATCATAAACACTAATCCCAAAACCCTAAATCATACACCATAAACCCTAAACACTTAATCCTAAACCCTAAACCCTCACCTAAACCATAAACCCAAATCTCTAAATCTTAAAACGTAAACTCTAAACCCCAAACCTTAAACCATAAACCCTAAACCACGATCCTTGAGCCTTGAAGCCAAAACTATAAACACTAAGCCCTAAACCCAAAAACCCTAACCCCGAGCATTACACCCTAAACCCTAAATAGTGAACTCCATAGTGAACCCAAAAGCTATAGGCCTAACCCTAAACCCTAAATTGTATACCTTGAACCGTAAGCCCTAAGCCAAAATTCTCATACCTAAATTATAAAATCATAAACCGTAAAACTCGAACCTTGAGCCATGGACCCTAAACCATGAACCTTACACCCCCTAAACCATAAATTCTAATCCCTAAACTTTAAGCACTAATTACTCCCAAACCCTAAATTTTTAGTCTTAAACCCTAATACCCTAAATGCTCAATACTAAACCCTCAATCGTAAACCATGATCCCTAAACCCTAAACCGCAAAACCCTAAAACCTAATTCTTAAACCCTAAACCTTATTCCTTGAACCTTGAACCTCAACCATAAACCCTAAACCCTAAGCCCTAAGCCTCAATCCTTAAACTCTAAACACTAAAACCTAAACCCTCAACAATATATCCCCTAAACCTAGAAACCTTAAAATAGTTACATTTGGAAAAAGTTTGTATTTTAAAAAACTTGATTTTGAAGAAGTCAACATTTTTGAAAAAAACAAGGATTTTCAAAAACTTGATATTTTCAAAAAACGTAGTCATGAGTTTTGAAAAAGTTGTAAATTTATACAAAGTTGTTATTTTTAAAACATCAAGATTTAAAAAATGTTGGGACTTTGAAAATGTTCATATTTTCAAACAAGTTGGGGTTTTAAAAAATGAATATTTGAAAAAAATCAAGATTTTAGAAAAGTTGGGATTTTCGAAAGAGTTCGCTTTTCACATTTTTGAAGAGTCAAGATTTTTGAAGAATCTAGATTTTTGAAAAAGGTGAGATTTTTGAAAAACTTGACATATCTAAAAAAGTTAGAAATTTTGAAAAGATTGGATTTTCCAAAAAGTCTTGATTTTACAAAAGTCAAGATTTTGAAAAAGTTAAGATTTTTGAAAAGTTAGGATTTTCAAAAAAGTCAAGATTTTGAAAATGTTGTGATTTTTAAAATTTCAATTTTTTTAAAAGTTAGGATTTTTTAATAAGTCGGGATATTCGAAAAATCTCGATTTTTAATGTATACGATTTTCAAAAATATAATTTTTTAATATGTAAGATTTTCAAAAAAGTCAAAGCATTTTTGATAATGTTGAGATTTTAGAAAATTTAGGAATTTTTAAAAAATTTGGTTTTCAAAACGTCGCATTGTTTGAAATAGTTACGATATTAAAAAAATTGGAATTCTTGAAAAGTTATAATCTAAAAAGAATCAAGATTTTAAAAATGTAGTGATGCGCCAAAATTAGTAGGAACTTGAAAATGTCATAACTTGTGCTCTGGGTGTCCATTTGAGTCTTATTTTTTAAACCACATGTTTCAAAAATCTTAACTTTTTAAAAATATTAGGATTTTTTAAAAAGTCAGGAGTTTGAATAATTTTAGATTTTCCAGAAATTATGGATTTTTGAATATGTCATGATATTTGAAAAAGTCATTATTTTCAAAAAAGTTGTGAATTTTAAAAATTTAGGATTTTAAAGAATTTGCAATTTTAGAAAAAGATAGAATTTCATAATTCTAAAAAAATTTTGACGTCAAAAAAAAATTTAATGGTTTTTGAAAAAGTTGAGATTTTCAAAAAAATCAGGATTATCAAAGGTTAGGATTTCGAAGAAAAATCAAGATTTCAAAAAAGTCGAGATTTTGAATAAGTAATGAATTTTGAGAAATTTAGAATTTTCAAAAAGACAAGATTTTGAAAAAAGGTGCATTTTTTAAATAAGTTGGGAATCGCAAAACTTGAGAGATTTTTAAATTCCAACTATTTTGAATATCCTATTTTTTTAAAATCCTAACATTTTAAAAATCTTTACTTTTCAAAATTCCAACATTTTAAAAAATCGTACTTTTTTGAAAATTATGAATTTAAAAAATTCACGAGTTTTTTTTAAATGTGAAAATTTTAAATTCAGGACTTTATCACTTTCAAAATCTTTGAAAATATAAAATTTTTAAAATCATGACTTTTTTAAAAATCCTAACTATTTTAAAATCAGGATATTTTTTAAATCATGACTTTTTCAAAATCATGAGTCGTAAACGCTAAACCAGTAAACCATAACATCCTAAACACTAATCCCAAAACCCTAAATTTCAAACCATAAATCATTAACCCTTAACACCGATCCTAAACCCTAAACCCTAAGCCATTAACCATAAACTCAAATCCTTAAATAGTAAAACCTAAACTCTAAACCCCAAACTTTAAACCATAAACCCTAAACCCAAATCCCTAAATCCTAAAACCTAAACTCTATACCCCAAACCTTAAACCACCCTAAACCCCCTGATCCCTAAGCCATGAAGCCTAATCCCTAAACCCTAAACAAGAAATGCAAAACCCCTAAACCCCGAGCCCTAAACAATGGACCCTCAACCATGAACACTTTGAGACCTAAACCCTTAACCCTAACCCCTACGCCCTAATCCATAAACTATGAACCTTATACCTTATAAAACCTAAAAATTAAGCTCTAATTGTGCCTAAACCCTATATGCTAAATCCTAAATACTAAACCCTTAATCCTAAACCATGAGCCCTAAACCCTAAATGTAAAAGTCTAAGTTGTAAACCTCAAACCCAAACCCTAAAACTTGAGCCTTAAATCCTAACCCTTAACCCTAAACCTTAAACCTTGACTAAACCTAAACCTTAAACACTACAACCTAAACCTCAACCTAGAAACCTTTAAAAATTAGATTTGGAAAATGTTGGTATTTTAAAAACTTGGGATTTTAAAAAATTAAATATTTTTACAAAGTCGGGATTTTAGAAAACTTGAGATTTTTAAAAAGCCACAACTTTTGAAAAAGTTACAATTTTAAAGAAAGTTTTCATTTTTGAAAACATGAAAATTTTAAAAATGTTAGGACTTTGTAAATGTTTAGATTTTCAAACAAGTTGGGGTTTTAAAAACAAATATTTGGAAAAGTCGATTTTTGAAAAGTTGGGATTTTCAAAAGGATTGAACTTTTCACATTTTTAAAGAGTCTAATTTTTGAAGAGTCTAGATTTTACAACAACATGACATTTTAAAAAAAGTTGGGATTTTTCAAAGGACAGATTTTTAAAAATTGAGATTTTCCAAAAAGTCGTGATTTGGTAAAAGAGAAGATTTTCAAAAAAGTAAGGATTTTGAAAAGTCAAGATTTTCGAAAACTTCAAGATTTTTTTAATAAGTTAGGATATTTGAAAAAGTCCCGATTTTTAATATTAGCAATTTTCAAAAATGTTGGGATTTTCAAAAAGGTTATAATCTAAAAAAAATCAAGATTTCAAAAATGTATTGTTACTCCGTAAGTAGCAACTTGAAGGAACTATAAAAGGTTTGTTTGTTTTAAACCACATGTTTCAAAATATCAACTTTTTAAAAATATTAGGATTTTCAAAAAAAATCAAGAGTTTTAATAATTTAGATGTTCCGGAAATTTTAGATTTTTGAATTTATCATGTTTTTTGAAAAAGTCATTATTTTCCAAAAAGTTGTGAATTTCAAAAAAATTAGGATGTTAAAGAATTTGCTAGTTTAGGAAAAGATACAATTTTATAATTCTAAAAAAGTTTGAATTTAAATTTTTTTTAGGGTTTTTGAAAAAGTTGAGAATTTCAAAAAATTTAGGATTATGAAAAAAAATGAATTTTTTGAAATACATTACTTTATCAATTTCAAAATCTTTGAAAATAATGACTTTTTTGAAATCGTACCTATTTCTAATTTGAGATATTTTTTAAATCGTTGCTTTTTCAAAATCACAAAGCTTAAAGCCTAAAGCCTAAAACCTAGAAACCTAAGTCGTAAACGGTAAGTCCAAAACCCTAGATCCTAAACCATAAACCATAAACCCTTAACATTGAGTCCTAAACCCTAAACCCTCGGCCATAAACCTTAAACCTTTAGCTAGAGACCTAAAGCCTAAACCCTTAACTCATAACCCAAAACCTCAAACTTTGAGACCTAAACCCTAAACCTTGATGACCCCTATGCCTTAAAACCTAAACTCTGAGCCCTATACCCTATAAACCCTTAATCGTAAGCTCTAATTACTCGTAAACCCTAAATTCTGAGTCTTAAATTGTAAAAACCTTAATGTTAAATCCTAAATACTAAACCCTCAATCGTAAATCATCAGTCCTAAACCCTAAATACAAAATAAAGTCATAAATACAAAGTTGTTATTTTTGAAAACATCAAGATTTAAAAAATGTTGGGACTTTAAAAATGTTCATATTTTCAAACATGTCGGGGTTTTTGAAAATTTGGGATTTTCGAAAGAGTTGGGCTTTTCGCAATTTAGAAGAGTCATCTTTTTTAAAAAAGCCAACATTTTCTAAAAGGTAGGATTTTTAAAAACATGGGATTTAAAAATATTTGAGATTTTCCAAAAATTTGTGATTTTGTAAAAGTGAATATTTTCTAAAAAGTCAAGATTTTAAAAAAGTCTATATTTTTGAAACTATTGAGATTTTTAAAATGTCAATTTTTTTGAAAAAAATCAGGATTTTGAATAAGTCGGGATATTCAAAAAAGTCCCAATTTTGAATATTTTCTATTTTCGGAAAATATATATATTTTTAAAAGTAATGATTTTCAAAAAAGTCTTCATTTTGTATAACGTTGAGATTTTAGAAAATTCAAGAATTTTTAAAAAGATGGGATTTTTAAAAAGTTTTTTATATTTTTGAAGAGGTCACAATTTTTGAAATAGTTGGGATTTTTGAAAAAGTTATAATCTCAGAAGAGTCAAGATTTCCAAAATGTAGTGATGCTCTTAAAATAACAAGAACTTGAAAAGGTCATAACTTGTGCTCCGGGTGTCCGTTTGAGTCTATTTTTTTTCCACATGTTTCAAATATTCATTCTTTGTGTGTCATAACATGTTTCACAAAATTAGTGATTTCAAAAAAGTGAAATTTTTTGGGAAAGTTGGGATTTTCAAAAAAGGTGCAATTTTCAAATAAGTCGAGAATTACAAAGCTGAAGAAATTTTCAAATCCCACCTTTTTTAATATCCTATTTTTAAAAAAAATCCTAACATTTTAAAAATATTTACTTTGTCAAAACTAAAACTTTTTATAAAATAGTGACTTTTAAAAAAATTACAATTTTTTAAAAAATCACAAGTTTTTTAAAAATTGTGAACTTTTTAAATTCATGAATTTATCACTTTCAAAATCTTTTAAAATACAAACGTGTTGAAAATCATGACGTTTTCAAAATCCTAACTTTTTCAAAATCAAGATATTTTTGAAATCGAGACTTTACACTTTAACCTAAACCTTTAGCTAGAGACCTAATCCCTAAATCCTAAACTCGTAAACCTAAACCACGAACCCCGAGCCTTAGAACGTCAACCATGAAACTCGAGACCTAAACCCTAAACCCTAAACTTTGAGCCCTATACCCTATAAACCCTAAACCTTAAGCTCTAATTTCTCCTAAACCCTAAATTCTAAGTCTTAAACCCTAAAACCCATAAACCATCAACTATAATAATTGAACCCCAAACCCTAAAAACTAATCCCTAAATCCTAACCCAAAACCCTAAACCCAAAACCCTAAACCATAATCCCTAAAACCTAACTCTCAAACACTAAACCTTGATCCCCGAACCCTAAACCTCAACCCTAAATCTTGAACCTTGAGCCCTAAACACTAAACCCTAAACCCTAAATCCTAAATCCTAAACCCAAAAACCTAAACCCTAAACCTAGAAACCATAAAATATTTAGATTTTGAAAATCTTGGGATTTTAAATAACTTGAGATTTTCACGTCTTTTGAAAAAGTTACAATTTTAAACAAAGTTGTTATTTTCCTAAACATCAAGATTTAAAAAATGTTGGGACTTTGAAAAAATTTCAGATTTTCAAACAAGTTGGGGTTTTCAAAAATGAATATTTCAAAAAAGTCCATATTTTTAAAAAGTTGGGATTTTCGAATGAGTTGGACTTTACGCATTTTCAAAGAATCAACATTTTAAAAAATGTTAATATTTTTGAAAAGACATGATTTTAAATTTTTGAGATTTTCCAAAATGTCGTTATTTTGTAAAAGTGAAGATTTTTGAGAAACTTCAAATTTTGAAAAATTAAGGATATTCAAAAAGCCCTGATTTTTAATATTTGTGATTTTTGAAAAAAACACATTTTTTTAAAAAAAGGATTTTCATAAAAGCGGCATTTTTTTATAAAGTTGAGGTTTTAAAATTCGGCATTTTTAAAAAGTCAAGATTTTTGAATAAATCGGGATATTCTAAAAAGTCCCTATTTTTAATATCCTAAACACTAAGCCAATATCCCTAAATCTTTAACTTTAAACCCTTAAGACTAAATCATCAACCCTAAACCCTCAACTAATAAACCATAAACACAAACCCCTAAATCGTAAAACCTAAACTCTAAACTCTAAATCCTTATCCCTGGGCCATGAAGCCTAAATCCTAAACCTTAAGACTTAAACCCTAAACCCCTAACCCTAACTCTAAAACCCTAAAGACTAAAAAGTTGAACCTAAAACCTTAGGCCTAACCCTATAACTTGAACTATGAGCCCAAAGCCAAAACCCTAAACCTAAACCTTGAACCCTGAAAATGGACTCTCAATCATGAACACCGAGACCTAAACCCTAAACACCGACCCTACACCTTAAACCCTAAACACTAATACCATATAAACCCTAAATCTTAACCTCTTATTACTCCTAAACCTAAAATTCGAGTCTTAATCCCTAAAACCCTAAATGTTAAATCCTAAATACTAAACCCTCAATCATAAACCGAGAACCCTAAACCCTAAATGAAAACCCTCAATTTTAAACCTTGAACCTCAAACCCCAAACCCTAAAATGTGACCCATAAACCCTAAATTCCAAAACCTTGAATCCTAAAACCTAATTCTTAAACCTAAACCTTGATCCCGAACCCTTAACCTTAACCCTAAACCCTAGACCACTCAACCCCGAGCCACGAGCCCTTATCACTAAACCCTAAACACTAAACCTTAAATCTTGAATCTATAGCCCAAAAACCTAAACCCTAAACACTAAATCCCCTTAGCCCTAAAACCTCAACCTTGAAACCTCAAAATAGTTAGATTTAGAAAAAGTTTGATTTTTGAAAACTTGGGATTTTCAAAACATCAAGATTTTTGAAAAAGTCAGGATTTTCGAACACTTGAGATTTTCAAAAATTTAAGGAGTTTTGAAAAAGTTGTAATTTTAAACAACGTTGTTATTTTTGAAGACATCAAGATTTAAAAATGTTGGGAATTTAAAAATGTTCAGATTTTCAAACAAGTTGGGGTTTTTGAAAAATGAATATTTCAAAAAGTCAAGATTTTCGAAAAGTTGGGAATTTCAAAAGATTTGGGCTTTTCACATTTTTGAAGAGTCAAGATTTTTAAAGAGTCTACAATTTTGAAAAGACAGACGAGATTTTAAAAATATGAGATTTTCCAAAATTTGTGATTTTGTAGAAGTGAAGACTTTCAAAAAGTCAATATTTTTGAAACGTCAAGATTTTTGTAAAATGTTGGGATTTTTAAAATGTCAAATTTTTTGAAAAATTCAAGATTTTTGTATAAGTCGGGATTTTGAAAAAGTATCAATTTTTAATATTTATGATTTTCAAAAAATTGCTATTTAAAAAAATCACAATTTTTGAAATAGTTACAATTTTAAAAAAATTAAAATCTAAAAAAAACTTAAATTTTCAAAAATGTAGTGATGCGCCAAAATTTGTAGGAACGTGAAAAGGTCATAACTTGTGCTCCAGGTGTCCATTTGAGTCTTTTTTTTTTAAACCACATGTTTCAAAAATCTCAATTTTTTTAAAATATTAGAATTTTTAGAAAAAAGTCGGGTTTGAATAATTTAGCTTTTCCGAAATTATGGATTTTTGAATATGTCATGATATTTAAAAATTCATTATATTCCAAAAATATGTGAATTTTAAAAATTTAGGATTTTAAAGAATTTATATTTTTAGGAAAGATAGAATTTCAAAAAAATAGGGTTTTGAAAAATTTGAAATTTTCAAAAAGTTGGGATTATGAAAAGGATGGGATTTCGAAGAAAAATTGGGATTTCAAAAATTCGTGATTTCAAAAAAGCCAAATTTTTGGAAAAGTTGGGATTTTAATAAAAGACGGATTTTAGAAAAAGGTGTAGTTTTCAAATAAGTCGAAATTACAAAATCGAAGAGATTTTTTAATCCCAATTTTTTTGTTAATATTTACTTTTTCAAAATTTCAAATTTTTATAGAATTGGGACTTTATCAAAAATTATGAATTTTCAAAAATCATGAATTTAAAAAAATTACGAATTTTTGAAAATTGTGTACTTTTTAAATTCATGACTTTATAACTTTAAAAATCTCTAAAAATATAGGATTTTTAAAAATCATGACTTTTTTATAATCCTAACTGCTTTAAATTGTGGATATTTTCAAATCGTGACTTTTTCAAAATCACAACTCCTATACCTAAAACCTTAAAACTTAGTCATAAATGCTAAACCACAAACCCCAATAGTAAGCCCACAACCCTAAATCCTGAAAGGAATGATAACCATATCATACCAAGTCAAGAACACAGATGCTAATTAAACACCATGATCAATAAGATGAAAGTAATTCACCTAATAACTTTACATAAAACTTTGCAAACAAATGAGAAACAATATCATATATTATTATGGAACTCAATGTAATACATTAAGAATGGTCCTTACTTACATAGGCAAAGAGTAACAATCTAAGAACCAGTCAAGGTCATAGATTAAGCCATAAATCATGGTAATAACTATTCATCAAAGAACTAGTCAAGACCATAGATTAGGAGAGAACTAAACATCAAGGATCCAAATCAATACCATAGATCAAGGATACCTAACAACTAGATAATATCTCCTAATATCTAAATAAGATAAAAAAATATCCACACACATAAGTGGGTGAGGATAAATACAATAAAGGTAAATAAAGTACCTAGGTGAACATGAGCTAAAGTAAATACCTACTCGACACCCCCTCAAGTGAAGCGAAGGGCCAAAATAGATGTGGCATGTCCACAAAAGTATGAGTCCCAACAACTAGGCTTGATGAAGTACTCATGTAAAATAACTAGGAAAAAAGGAACACCGCAAGGTACCCAAAACTAGTAACAACAAATTAAAAAGAGCAAAGACCCACTCCAAGGCATCCCAAGAAGCTCAGCTCAAAAAAATCATACAATGCTGAAGAAGTTTGGTGTGCACTGTGGTCTGAATCCACTGCTTGATCACAAAACTCAAAAACAACTAACATTGGGCTCCACTAGAATAGCTCCATACAAGAAGACTGTCAATGGAGTGATGTCAAAAGTGTAAAAAATTACCAAACATAATTCGATCAAGTTCTACAAATAGGTGTGCCATGATCCAAAAACAATAACCAAAGTAACAAGGCAAGGACACAAAATCTAGAGAAAAGTCAAGGTAACAAGGAAGGACACAAAATCAAGAAGTAGGATCAACACTACACCCTCATATTCTGCTGAATGGGTGGAGTGCACTACAAATCTATATGATTTATCAAAACAACTACTCAAAACCGACAAACTAACATTGGGCTCCACCGAATAGCTCCCCACAAGAGACACTATCAACATGCCAAAAGTGTCAAAATATAGATACAAAATCTCTCAACAAACAAAGAGATACACTACACCTATTAAAGAAAATGCTTAAAACAAGAAGCATCATAATGTAAAAGGTATAGAAAGTGGAGCAAGTGGCCGAATGGTGGAGGAGCTATGCATGTAGAGTCCTCTCAATGAATGCCTATGTCGTCTCCACGAGTGATCATATATCCACCCCAAATCAACATAGATGGATGAACAAGATGCCTGCATATGACTTGGTGAAAATGTACAATGGGTGCATGTAAAAGAATATCAAAATGTGTGTCGGGGTGATCATGTCGATAGCTAAAATCTCATGTTTCTTAAGCTGAGTGAAATGTAAAACTCATTTGTTGCTCATGATCCCGAGAAATATTCGAGGAAACAAAAAAGGAGCTCACAATGTGTGATCCCTATGAAGTATCTTCTTAAAACCAATGTCATGATGAGAATTCTACTTAACATGTGGAATAAAGAAAACAATACCACAGCTGTGAATGTCTGCTAATGACTCCATTAGTGAGACCCATAAAACGCAGCATATGAGAACTGAATGCAATGGTATGCTTCACGAAAAAAGCCATGTAACTAAGTAGAAGTAGGATACAAAACATGTGGTACTATAATAGACACGGATGTGGAAGAGCATGCAGAATAAGCCTCACAAGTTTAGAAGCATCAAAAGTAGGTTCAAGCTCAAAGACTTGCGGATCAATGTCGGTGGAAGTACAAGAAACTTTTCTGCAACCTGGACTAGGAGCATGGATATGGTTGTCCACAATATGATGGTGATGTTGTAGGCTAGCAAGTTTATTCTGCAGAAGTGTATTATTGTATCCTTATCGTGAATAAGTGATTGTAGAATTTTTTTTTTTTTGAGCGATCTATTTTCTTCCAAAAATTTTACAAATATCCTCTTGAAGTCAACATACTTTAGAGAAAAGCATATCATTCTCGGAATCCATGATAGGTACAAACCGCAACTCCTAAAAATTTAGGACGTCGGGCTCAGCAGAAATTACATCCACAATTTATTACAACACTCTTCCATATTTGGCACTTTATAATTATATTGTAAGTCTCAAAATAAATAACTCCAATAGAAAGAGCACAAAAATATAAGTGCTTTTGTAAAAAATGGTACTCAAAACCGAGTTACCAATCAAAAGTTACAAGTTTTTAATATTTTGCTCTGTTATTTATTTTAGTTGCCACTAAAACAAAATAAATTGTTGTTGCCTTCACCACAAATAAAATTAGAGAGGGCTAAAGTTAAGCACCCAAGTTTTAATCCCTCATATGATCAAGGGCTAAGGATTTTAATGGGTGTTTGCACAACTTACTATTTTGGGGTGTGTCACATGTTTTCGAGAAAGTCACATCCAACTGCCACTTTTGGTAAAAATTACTATTTCTAGACTGTGTAGACAGTGACCTTTATTGCTGAAAATAGCAACCTATGGATTTTCCCGAAATAGTAAAAATGTGTACACAAGATCCGTGGAGCCCCCGCCCAAAAGGAAAGATCTGAAAACATTCTATGCGCAAACCAAGACAGATACGCTGCAATTGAAAAAAATCAATATAAATCTCGAGAAATCCAAAAAAATTGAATAAATAAAATTAGATTTTTTTCTTTGGCTCAAATCCCGAGGCATAACTATGTGCTTCTCTGCAAAAAATAAAAAAACCACAAAAATGACTGCCTCTAGAATTGGTCAAGTTTATAGTCAATCTTAGGGTTTTCACACCTTTTGAATCTAATAGAAGCCTTTGTTTTGCATAAAAATGCATGCATAAACAAAATATGACCAAATCCCAAATATATGAATACAGAAATAATTTATTTGCAAAATAAAACTTACAGACGGATGTCAACAACAATCTCGAGCTCTGATACCATGAAAGGAATGATAACCTATTCGTACTAGGCCAAGAAAAAACATGCTAATTAAACACCGCTTATCAATAAGATGAAAGTAATTCACCAGAATAACTTTACATAAACCTTTGCAAACAAATGAGAAGTAATATCATATATTATTATGAAACTCAATGAAATACATTAAGAATGGGCCTTGCTTAAATAGGCAAGGAATAACAATCTAAGAACTAAGTCAATGTCATAGATCAAGTCATAAATCAAGGAAATAACTAGTCATCAAAGAACTAGTCAAGACCATAGATTTAGGAGAGATCTAGACATCAAGGATCTAGTCAATACCATAGATCAAGGAAAAACTATCCTAAAAACTAGATAATATCTCCTAATATATAAAGAAGATAAAAGAAATATCCACACACATAAGTGGGAGAGGATAAATACAATAAAGGTAAATAAAGTACATAGGTAAACATGACCTAAGGTAAATACCTACTCTAACAAATCCTAAACCCTAAAACCCTTACCACTTAATCCTAATCCTTAAATCCTCACCATAAACCATTAACCCCAACCCCGAAATCATAAAACCTAAACTCTTATACCTAAACCATGATCCTTGAACCAAAAACCATGATGCATAAACAAACAATAAGCCCTAAAATCGTAGCCCTAAACCCTATACCATATACCCTATACCTTGAATCTGTGATCTCTAAGCCAAAACCCAAAACCCAAACACTAAACTCATAAGCCTCGCTAAACTTTGAACCCTGAGCCATGAACCCTCAACCACGAACATTGAGACCTAAACCCTAAACCCTAAACTCGAGCCATATACCCTATAAACCCTAAACTTTAAGCTCTAATTACTCCTAAACCCTAAATTTTGAGTCTTAAACCCTAAAATCCTAAATACTAAACCCTCAATCGTAAACCATGAGCCCTAAACCCTAAATGCAAAACCCTCAACTATAACAACAAAGACCAAACCCTAAAACTTGAGCCCTAAATCCTAAACCCCAAAACCCTAAACTTAAACCCTAAATCCTGAACCTTGAACCCCGAGCCTTGAGCCCTAGTCCCTAAACACTAAACACTTAACCACGAACCCTAAAACTAAAATCCCCTAAACCCTAAACCCTCAACCTAGAAACCTTAAAATAGTTGGATTTGGAAAAAGATGGTATTTTGAAAAACTTGGAATTTTCAAAAAGTCAAGATTTTTGAAATAGTTAGGATTTTCAAAAATTTGAGATTTTCAAAAAGTCGCAATGTTTTAAAAAGTTACAATTTTAAACGAAGTTTTTATTTTTTAAAACATCAAGATTATAAAAAAATTGGAACTTTGAAAATGTTTAGATTTTCAAACAAGTTGGGGTTTTGGAAAAATGAAAATTTTGAAAAAGTCAGATTTTCCATAGAGTTGGGCTTTTCACATTTTTCAAGAGTTTGGAATTTTTTAAAAGTCAAGATTTTTGGAAAAATCGACATTTTCAAAAAAGTTAGGAATTTTGAAAAGATGGGATTTTTAAAAATATAAGATTTTCTAAAATGTCGTGATTTTTTAAAAATGAACATCTTCAAAAAAGTTAGGATTTTCAAAAAAGTCAAGATTTTTGAAAAAGTCATGATTTTTCAATAACTAAGAATATTTGAAAAATTACCTGACTTTTAATATTGTGATTTTTTAAAATATAATTTTTAAAAACTAAGGATTATAAAAAAAAGGCATTTTTGATAATTTTGAGATTTTAAAAATTCTGAATTTTTTTAAAAGTTGGAATTTCTGAAAAAGTTTTGGATTTTTAAATAGTTACGGTTTTTGAAATAGTTATAATCTCAAAAAAAGTCAAGATTTGAAAAATGTGGTGATGTGCTAGAATAGGTAGGAACTTGAAAAGGTCATAACTTGTGCTTTGGGTGTCCTTTTGAGTCTATTTTTTTAAACCACATGTTTCAAAAATATCAACTTTTCTAAAATATCAAGATTTTTTAAAAATTTTGGGAGTTTGAATAATTTAAATTTTCTAAAAATTCTAGATTTTTGAATATGTCATGATTTTTGAAAAAGTCATTATTTTCTAAAAAGTTTGTAAATTTAAAAAAAAAGCATTTTAAAGAATTTGCAATTTTAGAAAAACATAGAATTTCATAATTCTAAAAAAGTTAAGATATTCAATAAAGTCGGGATTATGAAAAGGTTGGGATTTTGAAAAAAAATTAGAATTTCAAAATAGTCATGATTTCGAAAAAGACAATAATTTTGACAAAGTTGGGGTTTTCAAAAAGACAAGATTTTCAAAAAGGTGTAATTTTCAAATAAGTCGGGAATTACAAAACTGAAGAAATTTTAAAATATTAGCCATAAACCCTAAATGTAAAGCCCTTAAAAGTAAATCTCGAACCCAAAACATGGGCACTAAATCCTAACCCTAAACCCTAAACCCCAAAACCCAAAACCCTAAAACCTAATTCTTAAACCCTAAACCTCAACCCTAGACCCTAGACCATAAGCCCCGAGCCCTAATCCCTAAACCCTAAACCCCAAATCCCGAGCCCAAAAACCTAAACCGTAAAACACTAAATCCCCTGAGTCCTAAACCCTCAACCTAGAAATTCTAAAATAGTTAGATTTGGAAAAGGTTGGTATTTTGAAAAACTACGGATTTTCAAAAAGTCAAGATTTTTGATAAAGAAAGGATTTTGAAAAACTTGATATTTTCAAAATAGTCACAACTTTTGAAAAAGTTGCAATTATAACCAAAGTTCAGATTTTCAAACAAGTTGGAGTTTTCAAAAAATGAATATTTCAAAAGTCAGGATTTTTTAAAAGTCTGATTTTCGAAAGAGTTAAGAGTTTTGCATTTTTGAAGTGTCAATATTTTTTTAGAGTCTAGATTTTTGAAAACGTCAATATTTTTGAAATTACTGGGCATTTTCAAAAAAGTTTAGGATTTTTGAAGAGTCTGGATTTTTTAAAAAGTCAAGATATTTGAAAAACTTGCTATTTTCATACAACTTAGGATTTTAAAAAATAATAGATTTTCAAAAAAGTTATGATTTTGAAAAGTGAAGGTTTTTGAAAAAGTCAGGATTTTTTAAAAAGTCAAGATTTTAAAAATGTTGGGATTTTTAAAACGTCAACATTTTTGAAAAAGTCAGGATTTTTGAATAAGTCGGGATATTTTAAAAATTCCTACTTTTTAATATTTGCAATTTTTGATTTTTTTTTTTTTAAAGTAAGGATTTTCAAAAAAATTGGCATTTTTGATAAAGTTGAGATTTTAGAAAATTCAAGAATTTTTAAAAAGTTGGGATTTCTGAAAAAGTTTTGATTTTTGAAAATGTTGCGATTTTTGAAATAGTTACAATTTTCAAAAAAGTTGAGATTTTGAAAAAGTTATAATCTAAAAAAATCAAGATTTCAAAAATGTAGTGATGTACCAAAATTTGCAGGAACTTGAAAAGGTCATAAGTTGTGCTCCAAGTGTCTCTTTGAGTCCATTTTTTTTGAAACCACATGTTCAAAAAATCTCAACTTTTAAAAATATTATAATTTTAAGAAAAATTCGAGAGTATGAATAATTAAGATTTTCGAGAAATTCAGGATTTTTGAATATGTCATGATTTTTGAAAAAGTCATTATTTTCCAAAAAGATGTGAATTTAAAAAAATAGATTTTAAAGAATGTGCAATTTTAGGAAAAGATAGAAATTTAGATTTTAAAGAATGTTCTAAAATTTTGGGATTTAGAACAAAAATAGAGATTTCAAAAAAGTCGTGATTTTGAAAAAGCCAAGAATTTTGAGAAAGTTAGGATTTTCAAAAAATACAAGATTTTGAAAAAAATGTGCAATTTTAAAATTAGTCGGGAATTACAAAATTGAAGAGATTTTTAAAACCCAACTATTTTAAATATCCTATTTTTTTTGAAAATCCTAACATTTTCAAAAACTTTACTTTTTCTAAATTCAAAATTTTCATTAAATAGTGACTATTTTCGAAAATTAAGATTTTTTTGAAAAGTCACGTGTTTTTTTAAAATTGTGAACTTTTTAAATTGATGACTTTATCACTTTATAAAATTTTAAAATATAGACTTTTTGAAAATCGTGACTTTTTGAGAATCCTAATTGTTTCAAAGTCCTGGATATTTACGAAATCACGACTTTTTAAAAATTATTATGAACTAAACCCTTAAAACCTAAAACATGAGTCAAATGTAAACACTAAGCCCAATACCCTAAATCCTAAACCATAAACTCTTACCCTTGAATCCTAAACCCTAAACGCTCAGCCCATAAACCATAATCCCAAACACCTTAATCGTAAACCCCAACCCTAAACCCTAAACAATAAACCCTAAACCCCTAACCCAGAGCCTTAAACCCTAAAACCTGAGCCCCAAATCCTAAACCTTTAGCTAGAGATGTAAACCCTAAATGCTAAACTCATAACCCCAAAACTCGAACCCCGAGCCATGGGCCCTCAACCACGAACACCGAGACCTAATAAACCCTAAACCTTGACACCTAGTAATAAACCCTACTCTTTGAGCCATATACCCTATAAAACCTTAATCTCTTATTGTTCATAAACCATAAATACTAAACCCTCAATCGTAAACCATGAGCCCTAAACCATAAATATAAAACCCTCAAACGTGAACCTCAAACCTAAAACCCTAAAACTTGAGCCCCAAATCCTAACCATAAGTCCCAAAATCCTAAAACCTAATTCTTAAACCCCGAACACTGGAACCCTGAACACTGAGCCTTGAGCCCTAATCCCTAAACCCTAAACACTAAACCCCAAATCCTAAGCCCAAAAAACCTAAACCCTAAACACTAAATCCCTGAGCCCTAAACCCTCAACCTAGAAACCTTAAAATAGTTAGATTTGGAAAAGTTGGTATTTTAAAAAACTTTTGATTTTCAATAAGTCAAATTTTTTGAAAAGTTGGGATTTTAAAAAAATTCTCAACTTTTGAAAAAGTTGCAATTTTAAACAAAGTTGTTATTTTTAAAACATCAAGATTTAAAAATGTTGGGACTTTGAAAATGTTCATATTTTCAAACAAGTAGGGCTCTTCGAAAAATGAATATTTGGGAAAGTTTAGGATTTTTGAAAAGATGAGATTTTCGTAAGAGTCCCACTTTATCAACTTTTGAAGAGTCAGATTTTTGAAAAAGTCAAGATTTTTGAAAACGTTGACATTTTTAAAAAAGTATGGATTTTTGAAATCACGGGATTTTGAAAAAATTGAGATTTTCCAAATTGTTATGATTTTGTAAAAGTGAAGATTTTAAAAAGTCGGGATACTTGAAAAGCAAGGATTTTTAAAAAAAGTCAAGATTTTAGAAAATACCTAATCCCTAAATCGTAATACCTAAACTCTAAACCATGAAGACTTTACCCTAACTCAAAAACCATAAAACCTAAATAGTGAACCAAAAACCCTTAGGTGTAAGCGTAAAACCCTATACCTTGAACTGTGAGCCCCCTAAGCCAAAACCGTAAACCCTAAACCTTAAGCTAAAGACCTAAACACTAAACCATAAATTCATAGCCCTAAACCTTGAACCCTAAGCCATGGACCCTCGACCATGAACATTAACACCTAAACCAAAAACCCTAGCCCCTATGCCCTAAACCCTAAAATGTGAGCCCTATAAACCCTAATCCTTAAGCTCTAATTTCTTGAAACAATAATTTTTGAGTCTTAAACCCTAAAACCCTAAATGATAAATCCTAAATACTAAACCCTCAATCATAAACCATGAGCCCTAAACCCTAAGTGCAAAACCCTCAATCATAAACCTCAAACCCCAAACCCTAAAACCTGAGCCCTAAACCCTAACCCTAAACCCTAAACCCTAAAACCTAATTCTTAAACCCTAAACATGTATCCTCGAACACTGAACCTCAACCCTAAACCTTGAACCCTAAGCCATAATCCCTAAACACTAAACCCTAAACCTCGAATCATGAGCCCAAAAATCTAAACCCTAAACACTAAATCCCTTGAGCCCTAAACCCTCAACCTAGAAACCTTAAAATAGTTAGATTTGGAAAAAGTTGGTATTTTAAAGAACTTGGGGATTTTAAAAACTTGAAATTTAACAAAAAAGTCGTGACTTTTGAAAAAGTTGTTATTTTCAAAACAACAAGATTTAAAAATATGTATTTTGAAAACTACCGAATTTTACAAATTTTGAATTTTAAAAAGAGTTTGGCTTTTTCACATTTTGAAGAGTCGGGATTTTTGAAAGATGAGATTTCAAAAATTGAGATTTTCCAAAAATTCTTGATTTTGTAAAAGTGAAGATTTTCGAAAACTTCAAGATTTTAAAAATAATAAGATTTTGGAAAATGCTAGGATTTTTAAAGCCTCAAGATTTTTGAAAAAGTCAAGATTTTTTAATAAGTAGGAATATTCAAAAACTGTCAATTTTTAATATTTCTAATTTTCGAAAAAATAATTTTTTTGTAAAAAGTAACAATTTTCAAAAAAGTTGGCATTTTTTTATAAAGTTGAGATTGTAGAAAACTTAGGAAATTTTTAAAAGTTTGGATTTCTAAAAAAAAAATTATTTTCGAAAACGTCGCGATTTTTGAAATAGTTGTGATTTTTAAAAAAATAGGATTTTCAAAAAAGTTATAATCTCAAAAGAGTCAAGATTTCAAAAATGTAGTGATGTTCAAATTGTGCTTGGGTGTCTTGTTTGAGTCCTTTTTTTTTAAACCAAATGTTTTAAAATTTCAACTTTTTAAAAATAGATTTTCAAAAAAAAAGAGAGTTTAAATAATTTAGATTTTCAAGAAATTCTCTATTTTTGAATACGTCATGATGTTTGAAAAAGTCATTATTTTCCAAAAAGTTGTCAAGTTCAAAAAATTAGGATTTAAAAGTATTTGCAATTTTAGAAAAATATAGAATTTCATAATTCTAAAAAGACTGAATTTAAAATATTTTAGGGTTTTTAAAAAGTTGAGATATTCAAAAAGTCAAGATTATGAAAAGGTTAGGATTTCAAAAAAAAATGGGATTTCAAAAAAGTTGTGATTTAAAAAGCCAAGAATTTTAAGAAAGTTGGGATTTTCAAACAAGACAAGATTTTGAAAAATGGTGCAACTTTTAATTACAGTTGAAATGTCGAATTACAAAAAGAAGATAATTTTGAATCCCAATTGTTTTTTGAATATCCTAATTTTTTTGAAAATCCTAATATTTTGAAAATTCCAACTTTTTCTAAAATCATGACTTTCAAAATCTTTGAAAATATAGACTTTTTAAAAATCATCACAATTTCAAAATCCTAATTGTTTCAAAATCAGGATATTTTTGAAATTGTGAGCCCTAAAACCCTAAACTTGAGTCATAAATGCTAAACCATAAACACCTACATCTTAAACACAAAACCCTTAACACTAAATCTTAAACCCTAAACCCTCAACCATAAACCATAAACCCAAATCCCTAAATCGTAATACCCTAACTCTAAACTCCAAACCTTAAACCATGATCCTAAACCATCCCTGAAGCCTAAATCTCAACCCCGAGCCCTAAACCATAAATAATAAACCTAAACCCCTAACCCTAAACCCTAAACCCTATACCTTGAACCATGAGCCCTAAGCCAAAACCATAAACCCTAAACCCTAAACTTATAACCCTAAACCTTGAACCCTAGGCCATGGACCCTCAACAATGAACACTGAGACCTAAATCCTAAACCCTGACCCCTACACCCTAAACCCTAAACTAAGACCTATACATTATAAACCTTAAACTAATTACTCTTACACACTAAATTTTTATTCTTAAACCCTAAATGCTAAATCCTAAATACTAAACCCTCAATCGTAAACCATGAGCCCTAAACCCTAAGTGTAAAACCCTCAAACCCTAAAACCCCAAACCCTAAAACACCGAGCTCTAAATTCTAACCCTAAATCAAAACCCTAAACCCTAAATCGTAAACCCAAAATAAAAAAATCCTAAAAACTTAGTCTTGAAACCTAAACACTAAATCCCATGAGCCCTCAACCTACAAAACTTAAAATAGTTAGATTCTGGAAAAAGTTGGTGTTTTGAAAAACATGAGGATTTTAAAAAAGTGAAGATTTTGAAAAAGTCAGGATTTTCAAAAAGTTGAGATTTTAAAAAAAGTCAAGACTTTTTAAAAATTTACATTTTAAAGGAAGTTGTTCTTTTTGAAAACATCAAGATTTAAAAAATGTTAGGAATTTAAAAATGTTAAGATTTTCAAACAAGTTGGGGTTTTTTAAAAATTAATATTTCGATAAAGTCATGATTTTTGAAAAGTTTGAATTTTCAAAATAGTTGGGCTTTTAAGATTTTTCAAGAGTCATGATTTTGGAAGAGTCTGGATTTTAAAAAAAACTCAAGATTTTTGAAAAACTCTACATTTTCAAAAAAGTTAAGATTTTTGAAAATACGACATTTTAAAAAAAGTTTTCATAAAGTTGTGATTTTTTAAAAGTGAAGATTTTCAAAAAAGTCAGGATACTTGAAAAGATGGGATTTTTAAAAAAGTTAATTTTTGGAAAATCCCTAATCCCTAAATCGTAATACCTAAACTCTAAACCATGATCCTTGAACCATGAAGCCTTTACCCAAACCCTTAAACCATAAAACCTAAATAGTGAACCCTAAACCCTCGAAATAAGCTTAAAACCATATACCTTGCAAAAATGTCAACTTTTTGAAAAAGCCCTAAGCCAAAACCATAAAACCTAAACCCTAAATTCATAGCCACGAACCTCGAACCTTGAGCCATGGACTCTCAACCATGAACACTAACACCTAAAGCCTAAACCCTAAAATGTGAGCTTACTCTATAAACCCTAATCTTTAAGCTCTAATTTCTTCTAAACCCTAAATGCTAAATCCTAAATACTAAACCCTCAATCGTAAACCATGAGCCCTAAACCCTAAGTGTAAAACCCTCAACCGTAAACCTCGAACCCCAAACCCTAAAACTTGAGCCCTAAATCCTAACCCTAAACCCTAAAACCTAATTCTTAAACCCTAAAAATGTATCCTTGAACATAGAACCTCAACCCTAAACCTTGAACCCCGAGCCATAATCCCTAAACAATAAACCTTAAACCTTGAATCTTGATCCTAATAACCTAAACCCTAAACCTAAAACTAAATCCATTGAGCTCTAAACCTTCAACCTAGATTTGGAAAAAGTTGGTATTTTAAAGAACATGGATTTTAAAAATTCAAGATTTTCAAAAACTTGAAATTTTACAAAAAGTCACGACTTTTGAAAAAGTTGTTATTTTTCAAAATAACAACATTTAAAAAATGTGTATTTTGAAAACCACCAGATTTTTACAAATTTTGAATTTTAAAAAGAGTTTAGCTTTTTCATAGTTTTGAAGAGTCGGGATTTTTGAAAAACATGAAAATCTTTAAAAAGAGTAAGGATTTTTGAAAAGACGAGATTTCAAAATTTTTTTTTTTCCAAAATTCTTGATTTTCTAAAAGTGAAGATTTTCTTAAAAGCCAAGATTTTAAAAAAATAAGATTTTGGAAAATGTTGGGATTTTTAAAGCATCAAGATTTTTAAGAAAGTAAAGATTTTTTAATAAGTAGGAATATTCAAAAAAGCTCGTTGATTTTTAATATTTGTGATTTTCAAAAAATATAATTTTTGTAAAAATAAGGATTTTCAAAAAGTTGACATTTTTGATAAAGTTGAGATTTTAGAAAAATGAGGAATTTTTAAAAAGTTTGGATTTCTAAAAAAGTTTTTATTTCGAAAACGTTGCGATATTTGAAATAGTTGTGATTTTAAAAAAATTGGGATTTTAAAAATATTATAATCTCAAAAGAGTGAAGATTTCAAAAATGCCGTAATGCATAAATTGTGCTCTAGGTGTCTGTTTGAGTCTTTTTTTTAAAACCAAATGTTTCAAAAATCTCAACATTTTAAAAATAGATTTTCAAAAACAAAAGAGTTTAAATATTTAGATTTTCCAGAAATTCTGTATTTTTGAATATATCATGATTTTGTAATAAGTCATTATTTTCCAAAAAGTTGTGAAGTTCAAAAAATTTAGGATTTAAAAGAATTTACAATTTTAGAAAAGAGAGATTTTCATAATTCTAATAATGTTTGAATTTCAAATATTTTAGGGTTTTTGAAAAGTTGAGATTTTCAAAAAAGTAAAGATAATGAAAAGGTTAGGATTTGAACAAAAAAATTGTGATTTCAAAAAGTTGTGATTTCTAAAAATCCAGGAATTTTGAGAAAGTTTGGATTTTCATAAAAGACAAGATTTTGAAAAAGGTGCAATCTTTGAACCGAACCTTGACCCCTTTCCCGTAACCCTAAATTATGAGCCCTATACCTTATAAACCCTAATTCTTAAGCTCTAATTACTCCTAAACCCTAAATTATGAGTCTAAAACCCTAAATGATATATCCTAAATACTAAACCCTCAATCATAAACCATGATGAGCCCTAAACCGTAAAAATTAAAAACCCTCAATCATCAACATTATAAAAAAAAATTAGGATTTTTGAAAAGACTCGATTTTAAAAATATAGGATTTTCCAAAAAGTCATTATTTTGTAAAAGTGAAGATTTTTGAAAGTCACGATTTTTGAAAAGTCCAGATTTTCTAAAAAGTAAAGATTTTGGAAAATGTTTGGATTTTTAAAACGTTAAGATTTTTGAAAAAGTCAATTTTTTTATTTAGGATTTTAAATAAATCCTAATTTTTAATATTTGTGATTTTTGAAAAAATATAAATTTTTAAAAAGTAAGGATTTTCAAAAAAGTTGGCATTTTTGATAAAGTTTTGATTTTAGAAAATTGTTATTTTTGAAAACATCAAGATTTAAAAGATGTTCAAATTTTATTACAAGGTTGAGTTTTGAAAAATGAATATTTCAAAAATTCAGGATTTTTTGAAAAGTAGGGATTTTCAAAAAGAGTTGGAATTTTCACATTTTGAAGACTCAAGGAGTATTAAAGAATTTGGATTTTTGAAGAATTTGACATTTTCAAAAAAGTTAGGATTTTTGAATAGATAAGATTTTTAATATTTTCAAATTTTCCAAAAAGTTGTGATTTTGTAAAAGTGAAGATTTTTGAAAAAGTCAAGATTTTCAAAAAAGTAAAGATTTTCGAAAATGTTGGGATTTTTAAAATGTTAAAAATTTGAAAAATTAGGATATTAAAAAAGTCTTGATTTTTAATATTTGCAATTTTTGAAAAAATATAATTTTTTAAAGTAAGGGGTTTTTTTGGCATTTTTTATGATGTTGAGATTTTAGAAAATTCAGGAATTTTTAAAAGTTGGGATTTCTGAAAATATTTTGAATTTTCAAAACATTGTAATTTTTAAATAATTGCAATTTTTTAAAAAGCGATATTTTGAAAACATTATAATCTCAAAAACATCAAGATTTCAAAAATGTAGTAATGTGCCAAAATTATCAAGAACTTAAAAAATCTCATAACTTGTGCTCTAGGTGTCCTTTAAAGTCCTTTTATTTTAAACCACATGTCTCATAAATCTCTTCTTTTTTTTAAAATATTAGGATTTTCAAAAATAAGTTGAGAGTTTGAATAATTTAAATTTTCCAAAAATTCTAGATTTTTAATATGTCACGACTTTTGAAATAGTCATTATTTTCCAAAAAGTTGTGAATTTAAAAAAAGTATTTTAAATATTTTGCAAATTTATAAAAGTATAATATTTCATAATTCTAAACATGTTCAAATTTCAAAAATTGTGATTTCAAAAATGCCAAGAATTTTGAGAAAGTTGGTATTTTCAAAAAACACAAGATTTTTAAAAAAGTTACCATTTTCAAATAAGTCGGTTTACAAAACTAAAGAGATTTTAAATCCCAACAATTTTGAATATGTAATTTTTTTCAAAATCCTAACATTTTCAAAAACTTTACTTTTTCAAAATTCTAACTTTTTTTTGAAAATTACGAATTTTAGAAAAATCATTAGTTTTTAAATATTGTGAATTTTTTAAAATTCATGACTTTATCACTTTCAAAACCCTTGAAAACATTTTTTTTTTTAAATCACGAATATTTCAAAATCGAGATATTTTTAAAATTGTTACTTTTTAAAAATTGTGACCCCTAAACCATAAAAACTGAAATTTGAGTCGTAAACATTAAACCCTAAACCCCAATATCCTAAATACTAAGCCCAAACCCCTAAGTTTTAAATCATAAACCATAAACTCTTAAAACCAAATCCCTAAATTCTAAAAACCCAAACCTTGAACGATAAACCCTGAGCCATGAAGCCTAAACCCTAAACAATAGACCCTCAACAAATTAACACTAAGATTTAAACCCTAAACTCGATGTTTTGATTTTTTAAGAGGTTGCGATTTTTTAAATAGTTGTGACTTTTGAAAAATTTAAGATTTTTGAAAAAGTGATAATCTAAAAAAGTTAAGATTTTCAAAAATGTAGTGATGTGCCAAAATAAATTTCATAACTTGAAAAGGTCATAACTTGTGCTTAGCGTGTCCATTTGAGTCCTTTTTTTAAAACCAGGTATTTAAAAATCTCTACTTTTTAAAATATATGGATTTTCAAAGAAAAGTCGGGAGTTTGAATAATTTAGATTTTCTAGAAATTATGGATTTTTGAACATGTCATGAATTTTAAAAATTCATTATTTACCAAAATATTTTCAATTTCAAACAATTTAGGATTTAAAAGAATTTGTAATTTTAGAAAAAAAAAAATTTCTTAATTCTAAAAGTTTGAATTTTAAAAAATTTTGGGTTTTTCAAAAATTTATATTTTTGAAAAATTGGGATTTTACAAAATAGGGATTTCAAAAAATATTCGTTATTTCAAAAATGCCAAGAATTGTGAGAAAGTTAGGATTTTAAAATAAGACAAGATTTTGAAAAAAAGTGTAATTTTCAAATAAGTTGAGAATTACAAAACTGAAGAGATTTTTAAATCCCAACTATTTTGAATAATATTTAAAAAAAAAACATCTTAACTTTTAAAAAAATTTACTTTTTCAAAATTTAAACTTTTTTGTAAAATCATGACTTTTTCAAAAGTTAAGAATTTTTCAAAAATCATGAGTTTTTAAAAATTTTGAACTTTTTAAGTTCATGACTTTATCGATTTCGAAATCTTTGAAACTACAAACTTTTTAAAAATTGTGACTTTTTCAATATCAATATCCCTAAACCCTAAACCTGAGTCGTAAACATAAAACCGTAAACCGAAACATCCTAAACAATAAGCCCGACACCCTAAATCTTAAAACCATAAACCCTTAACACCAATCCTAAACCCTAAACCCTAAGCCATATAAACCATAAGCCCAAATCCCTAAATCGTAAAAATAAACTCTAAACCCTAAACTCTAAACCCAAACTCCCTAAATCCCTTGTAAAACCTAAACTCTAACCCCTAAACTTTAATCCATAAACCATGATCCTTCAAAATGAAGGGTAAACCCTAAACAATTAACACTAAACCCTTAGGCCTAACCTAAGCCTTAAACCTTAAACACATAAGTTCAAACCTTGAACCTTGAGCCATGGACCCTCAACAATGATTAATAATACCAAACCCCTAAACCCTGACTTCTATACCCTAAACTTTGATCCCTATACCCTATAAACCCTAATCCTTAAGCTCTAATTGCTCCTAAACACTAAAGTATTAAACCCTAAAATAGTAACTGTTAAATCCTACATACTAAACAAAAAGTCTCAATCGTAAACCATGAGCCCTAAACCCTAAATATAAAATGCTAAAACTTGAGCCATAAATCCTAACCCCAAAATCTAAAACCCTAAAACCTAATTCTTAAACCCTAAACCTTGATCCACACAACCCTAAACCCTAAACCCGAGCCCTAACCACTAAACCCTAAACCCCAAATCCACGAGCCTAAAACCAAAACCCTAAACACATCCCATGAGCCCTAAACCCCTCAATCTAGAAACCTTAAAATAGTAAAGATTTTCAAAAAAGTCACGAGTTTTGAAAAAGTTGCAATTTTAAACAAAGTTATTATTTTTGAAAACTTCAAGATTTAAAAATGTTGGGACTTTGAAAATGTTTAGATTTTCAAATACGTTGGGATTTTAAAAAAATGAATATTACAAGAATATTAGGATATTTGAACAGTTGGTATTTTCCAAAGAGTTGGGCTTTTCAATTTTTTTTGAGAGTCCGGATTATTTAAAAAGTTCCAATTTTTGAAAAACATGACATTTTAGAAAAAGTAAGGATTTTTTAAAAGATGGGATTTTAAAAAAATTAGATTTTCCAAAAATTCATGATTTTGTAAAAGTGAAGATTTTTAAAAATCAAAATTTTTGAAAAGTCAAAATTTTCAAAAAGACAAGATTTTTGGAAAATGTTGGGATTTTTAAATGTCAAGATTTTTGAAAAAGTCGGGATTTTTGAATAAGTCGGGATATTTGAAAAAGTCCGATTTTTTAATATTTGTGATTTTCGAAAAATATAAATTTTTTTAAAAGTAAGGATTCTCAAAAAAGTTAATATTTCAAAAATGTAGTCATGCACCAAAATAAGCAGGACTTGAAAAGGTACTAACTTTTGCCTTGTGTGTCTATTTGAGTCCATTTTTTTAAACTACATGTTTAAAAAATCCCAAATTTTTTAAAATCTCAGGATTTTTAAAAAATGTCGGAGTTTGAATAATTTAGATTTTCAAAAAATTAAGATTGTTTAATATACCATAATTTTTGAAAAAATCATTATTTTCCAAAAAGTTGTGAATTTAAAAAAATAGGATTTTAAAAAAATTTAAATTTTAGAAAAAAATATAATTTAGTAATTCTAAAAAGATCAAATTTAAAAAAATATTGTGTTTTTGAAAAACTTGAGACTTTCAAAAAGGTCAGGATTATGAAAAGGTTGGGATTTCGAACAAATATTTGGATTTCAAAATATTTGTGATTTCGAAAAAGCCAAAATTTTGAGAAATTTGGGATTTTCAAAAATTACAAGATTTTGAAAAAAGGTTCAATATTCAAATAAGTTGAGAATTACAAAACTCAAGACATTTTTAAATCTTGACTTTTTCAAAATCCTAACTTTTTTGAAAATCTCGACTTTTACAAAATCACAATTTTTTGAAAATCCACATTTTTCTAGAATCTTCATTATTTAAAATACCTACTTTTTCAAAATTATAAACTTTTTGAATATCTGGACTTTTTCAAAAATTCTGACTTGTTCCAATCTTTATTGAAATCCTAACATTTTCAAAGCACTAATGTTTTCAAATATAACATATTAAAAACTATGACTTCATTAAAAGTCGTGATTTTTTTAAAATATCAAAACTTCTAAAATACTAAAATCTTGATTTTTAAAAAATCATAAATTTTTTATTATCAACACCTTTGTAAATCTTTAAAATTTTTAAAAATTTAAAAATAGTTATGATTTTGGAAAATGTTAAGATTTTTGAAAAGTCGAACTTTTTGAAAAAAATCGGATTTTCAAAAAGTCAAGACTTTGAATAGTCGATTTTTTTTTAAAACTTGACTCTTTTCAAATTATGACTTTTTAAAAATCATGAATTTTTCAAAAATTGCTATTTTATTTTAAATCTTTAATTTCTTAAAATCCCTACATTTTTGACCTTTCAAAACCATGGCTTTCTTGAAATATCAATTTTCTAAAAAGTTGTGATTTTTAATAGTCGGGATATTTGAAAAAGTAGTAGGTATTTGGAATAATCGGGATTCTAGACTTTGAGCCATAGAAAGTATTTTAATTTTTAGGGTTTAAGGCTGAGGGTTAATGGTTAAGGTAAGGGCTTATGGTTTATTGTTTAGGGTTTAGTGCTCAGGGATCAGGGTTTAGGATTTAGGGTTAAGGGTTTACTTTTAATTATATGTTAAATTTAGGATTTAGAGATTAGAGTTTTGGGTTTATGGTTTAGGGCTCATGGTTTAGGGTTTAGGGCTCAAGGTTTAGGGTTTAGGGTTTATGATTCAGTTTTTTTAGGGTTAAAGGATCACAATTTTAAAAATATCCAAGATTTAAAAAATTCCTTGATTTTAAAATAGTCGGATTTTGAAAATGTCGATTTTTAAAAAGTTTGGATTTTGAAAGATTTTGAAAGTGATATGTCATAAATTTAAAAATTTTATAGTTTTAAAAACCTTGTTATTTTTGAATCATTCATAATTTTTCAAAATCCCAACATTTTCAAAATAATCCAACATTTTTTAAATCTTTCTTTTGTGGAAATTCATTTTTTCAAAAATATTGACTTTTAGAAAAATTTCTACTTTTGGAAAAATTGCAACATTTTTAAAAATTGAGACTTTTTCAGAATTCAGACTTTTTTCAAATTCCCTAAATTTTTGAAAATACCAAGTTTATCAAAAATGTTGACATTTTTTTGAAAATCCATACGTTTTCAAAATAAAAATATTGAAAATCTAGACTTTTTGAATATCTTGACTTATAGAAAAGTCCTGAATTTATTAGAAATTTTGATGTTTTCAAAATCTAAAATTTTTCAAAATCTAAGTTTTTTTTCAAAATCCTCACTTTTTTGAAAATCCTAACTTTTCGAAATCGTGAATTTTTTGAAAATCTTTATTTTATTGAAAATATCAAGTTTTTCAAAAATATTGACATTTTAAAAAATCTATACTCTTTCAAAAATCCCAACTTTTCTGAAATCCAACCTTTTCAAAATCCTGGACTTTTTTAAAATATTAATTTTTTGAAAACCCCAAGATGTTTGAAAAACCCGAGTTTTAAATCCCGATAGTTTTCAAATCTTAAATTTTTCAAAACATTTTTTTTTAAAAAATTGTTATTTGTTCAAAAGTTGTGACTTATTTTAAAATCTCAAGTTTTTAATACCTAAATTTTCCAAAATCTTGACTTTACTAAAATCCCAACATTTTGAAGATCAAAACATTTTAAAAATCTTGACTATTTTTAAATCCCAAGTTTTTAAAATCTTTCAAAATATTGATTTTTTCAAAATCCCAACTTTGTCAAAATACCAACTTTTTAAAAATCCTAACTTTTAAAAAAAAATCGTAATTCTTTCAAAAAACACCTTTTTTGGAATAACAACTTTTTTAGAAAACCAATCTTTTTCTAAAATCCAAAATTTTAAAAACTATTTCCCTTTTCAAAAAAGTTATGATATTTAATAGTTAGGATATTCGTAAAAGTATGTATTTTGAATAATCAAGATTCTAGTCTCGAGCCATAATAGTTATTTTAAGTTTTAGGTTTAAGGTTAAGGCTTACTTACGCTTTTATTATTCATGGTTTAAGGATTAAGGTTTAAGTTTTACAATTTGGGGCTCGAGAGATCATTGTTTAGGATTTGGGTATAAGGGTTTATGGATTAGGTGGCATGGGATTTAGAGTTTAGGTCTAAGATTTTTTGGGTTTAGATTTAGGGGCTCATTTTAGGGTTTAGGTTTAGGGCTTATGGTTTAGGATTTAGGTTTTGGGCTTAGGGTTTAGGGTTTAGGGTCCGACTTTTAAAAATTCACAATTTCAAAAATAACTTTGTTATGAAATAGTTAGGATTTCAAAAACTCACAATTTTGAAAAAAATGGAAATTAAAAAAAGTCGAGATTTTAAAAAAGAAAGGATTTTTGGATAAGTTGAGATTTTTAAAATGTTAGGATTTTCAAAAAATTTAGGGTTTTTGAAAAAGTGAGGATTTCGGAAATCCTTACTTTTTCAAATATTTCTATAGTTTTGTAATAACTAACATTTTTAAAAGCCGCACTTTTTTGAAATCCCATTTTTTAAAATCCCAACAACTTCATAATCTTAAATTTTTTGAAATCTCAACTTTTCAAAAACCAAATTTTTTGAAATTCTAAATTTTAAAAACTTATGCGTTCTTTAAAATCTTAAATTTTTTCACATTCCCAACTTTTTGGAAAATAATGGGTTTTTCAAAAATCTTAACTTATTTAAAAAATCATGACTTACTCAAAATTGATACTTTTTTGAAAATCTAAATTATTCAAACTCTCGAGTTTGTTTTAAAATATAATGATTTTTAAAAAAGTTTAGATTTTTGAACATTCAAAATTTTTAGAGAAATCCTAACATTTTTGTATCTCAATTTTTTAAAAAAATCTGAATTTTTTTAATATCGAGTGTTTTTCTAAAATTTCCACTTCTTTTAAAATCTTGACTTTTTCATAATCTTGATATTTTTGAAATCCCAACATTTTTGAAATCCAATTTTTTTGAAAAATCCCAATTTAAAAAAAAATCTCAACTTCTTACAAAATATAGACTTTTTCAAAAACTCACAGTTTAAAAAAATCCAAACTTTTTTCAAAAATCCTAGCTTTTTTAAAATCATTTTTAAAAATCCCTAGTTTTTCTAAAATAATATCCTTTTCAATAATCTTTATTTTTTTTTACAATCTAAACTTATTCAAAAATAGAATTTTTTTGGAAAATCTTGATTATTCAAAATCCAAACTTTTTCAAAAATCTCAAATATTAAAAATTTAGAGATTTTTCAAAAATAGGATTTTTTTTTAAAAAGTCAAGTTTTCAAAAAGTTGTGATTTTAAAAATATTGGATTATTTGAAATACTTGAGTTCTTCATAAAACCTAAATTTTTGTGAATCCTAATATTTCCAAAATTGTGATTTTTAAAAATCTCGACTTTTTTAAAATTCCTAACTTTTTTGAAAATCCTGACTTTTTAAAATCACAACTTTTTTGAAAATCCAAAATTTTTCTAGAATCTTCATTAATAAGAATACCTACATTTTTTAGAAGAAAGACACTATTAAAAATTACAATTTTTTTGAATATCTTGACTTTTTCAAAATTCTAATTTTTTGAAATCCTGTCTTTTTCTATATTTAGAGTTTTTCAAAAATATTGAATTTTTAGAAAATTGCTCCTTTTTCAAAAATCGTAACATTTTAATTAATTGAAAGACTTTTAAGAAATCTTGAATTTTCAAAATTACGAATTTGAGAAAATTCTAACTTTTTTTTGTAAATCCTTACTTTTTATAAAAATCCTTAATTTTAAAAAATCACAAATATTAAAAAAGGTGACTTTTTCAAATATCCCAAGTTATTCAAAAGTCCTAAATTTTTCAAAAATATTGACGTTTTCAAAATCCAAACATTTTCTAAAATCTCAAGTTTTAAAAAAAATATGATTATTTCTAAAATCTTGATTTTAAAAAAATCATGACTTTTTCAAAAATCTCAATTTTTTTGAAAATCCTAACTTTCTAAAAATCTTGACTTTTATTTAAAATCTCAAGTTTTTAAAAAATCTTGACATTTTCAAAATCCAGACTTTTCAAAATAACGGCTCTTAAAAAATCCTCTTTAAAAAATCTTGACTCTTTAAAAATATTGAGTATTCGTAAACCCCAAGTTGTTTAAAAACCCTAACATTTTCAAAGTACTAATATATTTTTCAAATCCCACTGCTTTTTTGAAAATAACAAATTTTTCAAATGTCGTAACATTTTGAAAATCTCAAGCTTTTTAAAATATCAAGTTTTTCAAAATCTTGACTTTAAAAAATCCAATTATCCTTTACAAAATCCTGACTTTATTAAAATCCCATGTTTTTCAAAATCATGACAATTTTTAAATCTTTCAAAATTTAAAAAAAATCAAAATACCAACTTTTTCAAAATCCTAATTTTTTTGAAATAGCAAATTTTTACAAACCAACCTTTTTCAAAAATCACAACTTTTTAAAAAATTGTGACTTTTTTTAAAATTATGACTTTTTGAAAAATATCAACTTTTTCATATATCTTGAATTTTTCATTAACCACAAATCTTTCAAAAATATATACTTTATCGAAAATCCCGACTTATTCATAATTCCTACTTTTTCATAAAATAGTGACTTTTTCAAAAGTTGAGATTTTAAGAAGTCGATTTCTTTGAAAATGGGATTTTCAAAAAGTCACGACTTTGATATTAAGGATTTTTAAAAGTTGTGACTCTTTTGAAATTATTACTTTTTCAAAAATCGTGAATTTCTCAAAAATATTTTATTTAAAATCTTGAATTTCTTAAAATCCCTACATTTTTGAAATCTCAACTTTTTCAAAAAATTGACATTTTGAAAAATCTATGATTAAGCGTTATAGGCTTACGGCTCGTGGTTTATGAATTAGGGTTAATTATTTAGGGTTTATGGATTAGGTGTCGTGGTTTTGGGTTTATTGTTTAGGACTCATGGTTTAGGGTTTAACTTTTTGGACTCGGGGTTTGGGGTTTATGGTTTATGACTAATGTTCAAGGTTTTAGGGTTTAGGGGCTGAACTTTTTAAAAATCCAAGATTTCAAAAATTTCTTGATTTTGAAATAGTCACGATTTTTAAAAGTCTTGATTTTGAAATGATTTTTAACTTGATTACGTCATGAATTTCAGAAATTAACAATTTCAAAACTTACTTTTAAAATCTTTGTTTTTTTAAAAAAAGCTTTTTGAAAATCCTAACTTATTCGAAACGAAATCTTTTAAGAAAAATATCGATTATTCAAAATCAATTTTTCTTGAAAATCTCAAATTTTCAAAAATTTAAGATTTTAAATAATTAAGGTATTTTCAAAAAAGTTAGGTTTTCGAAAATGTTGTAATTTTGAAAAACAAGATTGGATTATTTAAAATACCCTTTTTTTAAAATAATTACTTTTTTAAATGCAAACATTAATTTTTTTTTCAAAATTGTGAATTTTTAAAAATCTTATCTATTTTTAAAATCCCGACATTTTCAAAATCACAACTTTTTTGAAAATTCACAGTTTTTAGAATCTTCAATATTCAAAATAACTACTTTTTTAAAAATCTTGATTATTCAAAATACCTATTGTTTTTAAGAACGAGACTATTCAAAATTGTTTTTTTTGAATATCTTGACTTTTTCAAAAATTCTAACTTTTTCGAAATTTTTGAATTTTTTGAAAACCTCAATTTTTCAAAAATCCCAACTTTTAAAAAAAATGACTTTATTTGAATCTTCACTTTTTCTAAATTTTGAATTTTTCAAAAATTGAATTTTTAGAAATCTAGACATTTTCAAAATCATCGAATTTTTAAAAACCAAATTTATCAAAAATGGTGACTTGTCTTGAAAATCCTTACTTTTAAAATCCTACTTTTTTGAAAATCACAAATTTTAAAATACGTGACTTTTTAAAATATCCCAACTTATTCAAAAGTTCAAAAATATTGACGTTTTCAAAATCCCAAGATTTTTTAAAATCTTGACTTTTTCGAAAATCTCAACTTTACAAAATCGTGACTTTTTCAAAAATCTCAATTTTTAAAAATCTTGACTTTCAAACATCTTGATTTTTTTTTAAAAATATAGAGTTTTTCAAAAATCTAGACTCTTAAAAAATTAAGGTTTTTTTAAAATCTTTTCAAAAATCTTAACTCTTTCAAATTCCCAATAGTTTAAATTAAAGTTTTTCAAAATATTTATTTTTTAAAAATCCTAAGTTGTTTGAAAACCCTTACAATTTCAAAGTCCCAACATTTTTCAAATCTGATGTTTTGAAAAATAACAACATTTTTATAAATTGTGAGTTTTTCAAAAGTCTTGACTTTTTTAAAATCACAAGTTTTTAAAATCCTGAATTTTTCAAAATCTTTACTTTACAAAAATCCCAACATTTTAAAGGTCAAAACATTTCTTAAAATGTCAACTTTTTTTAAATCCCAAGTTTTTCAAAATACTTACTATTATGAAGTCATTCAAAATCACAACTTTTTAAAAATTGTGACTTTTTTTTGAAAATTATTACTTTTCCAAAAATATCAACATTTTCATATATCTCCATGTTTTCATTAATCCCAATTTTTCAAAAATCTTGACTTTTTTGAAAATATATAGTTTTTTAAAAAATCGACTTTTCAAAAATATCCTTTTTTTGAAAATCATGATTATTCAAAATCCCAACTTTTCAAAAATCTCAAATATTCAAAATATAGAGATTTTTAAAATTTAGGATTTTTCAAAAAAAACATTTTTCAAAAAGTTGTGATTTTAAAAAGATTGATTATTTGAAATATGGATTTCTTCATAAATCCTAGCTTTTTGTAAATCCCAACATTTCAAAAATTATGATTTTTCAAAATCTCGACTTTTTTAAAAATCCAAACTTTTTTGAAAATCCCGCTTTTTCAAAATCACAACTTTTTTTGAAAATCCAAACTTTTTCTAAAATATTCATTAATAAAACTACCTACATTTTCAAAATCTTGATTATTCAAAATACCTAATTTTTTAAAAATGACACTATTCAAAATTACAATTTTTTAATATCATGGCTTTTTTGAAAATTCAGTTTTTTAAAATCCCGTTTTTTTCTAACTTCTAAATTTTTCAAAAATAAAATTTTTCTTTTTTCAAAAAATTGCAACATTTTAATTAATTGAGAGACCTTTTCAAAATTACCGAATTTTAAAAAATCCCAACTTTATCGAAAATTCGACTTTTTTTTATAAAAATCCTTATTTTTTGAAAATCACAAATATTAAAAAATCATGAATTTTTCAAATATCCCAAGTCATTCGAAAAAGTCCCAATTTTTCAAAAATATTGACGTTTTTAAAATCAAAACATTTTCAAAAATCTCAAGTTTTTAAAAAAAATTGATTTTTCTAAAATCATGAGTTTTTTTAAAATCTCAACTTTTTTGAAAATCATGACTTTTGAAAAATCCAGGACTTAGGTTAAGGGTTTTAGGGACTCAAGTCTCGGATCCCATGGGAAAAATCCTAATGGCTAGTGTTTATTATTGCTTTTATTTTGACCTTCTTTTGTTGTTTTTTTTTGTTCACTGGAAGAGGTAGCCCTATGTGTTCCTCATCGATATATTTTCTGTCTCCATTTCTACTCATTGTAATGGGGTAGGGACCCCTCAACCCTCTTTTTACCTAAAAAAAAAAAATAAAAAAATTAAGGATTTTTAAAATTATAACTTTTAAAAAATCTTGAATATTTTAAAAATTGCTAAATTTTTAAAATTCTAAATTTCTTAAAATCCCTACTCTTTTGAAATCTCAACATTTTAAAAAATATTGACTTTTTGAAAACTTGAATTTTTCAAAATTCTGACTTTTTCATAAATCTAAAACTCTTAATTCTTTGGAAAATCCAAATTTCAAAAATCTTGACCTTTTCGAAGATCCTGGCTTTCTTGAAATATTGATTTTTGAAAAATTTATGATATTTAATATTCGGATAATTGAAAAATTAGTAGGTGTTTTCAATAATCATGATTCTAGACTTTAGCCATAGTAGGTATTTTAAGTTTTAGTGTTTAAGGTTGAGGGTTAAGAGTTAAGAGCTTATGGTTTATGTTTTATGGTTTAGGGCGCGGGTTTAAGTTTCAAGGTTTAGGGGTTAGGCATCGGGGTTTAGGATTTAGGTTTAAGAGTTTAGTGTTTATGGATTAAGTGTAAGGGTTTAAGGTTTAGGGATTAGAATTTACGGTTTTGGGTTTATTGTTTAGTGTTTGTGACTTTTTTAAGATTTTAAGGTTTAGGGATCGTGATTTTAAAAATAATTCGATTTTGAAACAGTTAGGATTTCAAAAAAGTCATGATTTCAAAAAGGTCTGGATTTTGAAAGATTAAGTCATGAATTTAAAAATTTACAATTTTAAAAACCTTATGATATTTGTAAAATTCATTCTTTTTAAAAATTCATAATTTTTGAAAAAGTCAATATTTTATCAACATCGATATTTTGAAAAAGTTGAAGATTTTAAAAATGTTTCGATTTTTTGAAAAAGCTTCAGGATTTCAAAAATTCCAACTTTTAAAAAAATCTTACTTTTTAAAAAATATCTACAATTTTGTAATTGCTTACTTTGTTTAAAATTGTGACTTTATTTAAAATCATGTCTATTTTCAAAATCTAAACTTTTTCAAAATTCCTAGCTTTTTCGATATCATGACTTTTTGAAATCCTAACCTTTTCATAATCTTAAGTTTTTTAAAAATCTTGACCTTTTCAAAAACCCATTTTTATTAAATTCTAGCTTTTTTAAAATTATTGAAATTCTAATCTTATTTTTAAAAATTTCTAACTTATACGAAAAAAATGACTTTTTAAAAATCTTGAATTTTTTAAAATTGTGACTTCTTTAAATTCCTATTTTTAAAAATTTGCAACTTTTACAAAAAAATGAACTTTTTAAAAACCTTGAATTTTTTAAAAATTGCGACTTATTAAAAAATAGAGACTTTTTGGAAAATCTAAAGTATTCAAACTCTCGACATTTTTTTGAAAATCCTTTTTATTAAAAAAATTGAAATTTTTGAAAAGTATGCATGTTTAGAGAAATTATGAGATTTTTGAAACTTCCAATTTTTTTAAAATCCTATTTTTTTAATATCCAGTGCTTTTCTAAAATATTCAATTTTTTTAAAATCGTGATTTTCTAGGATCTCATATTTTTGAATATCCCAACTTTTTTGATATTCTAAATATTCAACTTCTTCAAAAATCTAGACTTTTTGAAAAATGCTAACTTTTTTTGAATCCCAACTTTTGTAAAATCCATGGCTTTTTTAAAATACTATCTTTTTCAAAATCTAAATTTTTTTGAAATATTTACTTTTTTGAAAAATTTGATTATACAAAAGCCCAACTTGTTCGAGAATCTCGAATTTTCAAAAATTTGGAATTTTTTGAAAAATTAAGATTTTCCAAAAAGTTGTGATTTTGAAAAGACAAGATTATTTAAAATACTATTTTTTAAAAATCCTATATTTTTTAAATTATAATGTTTCACAAAAATTTAATTTTTCAAAATCTTGACTTTTCAAAATCCTAATTTTGTTGAAAACCTTGACTTTTTCAAAATCCAAAGTTTTCCTAGAATGTTCATTATTCAAAATAGATACTTTTTCAAAGATCTTGATTATTAAAAAAACTTTATTTTTTTCAAGAACAAGACTATTCAAAATTGAAAATATTTTGCAAATAATGACTTTTCAAAATTTCTAACTTTTTCAAAACAATTGAATTTTATGAAAACTATGAATTTTTAAAAATCCTAACTCTTTTAAAAAAAGATGACATTTTTAAATCCTAAAATTTTCTAAATTTGAATTTTTCAAAACTATGGATTTTTTAGAAAATTGCTACTTTTTAAAAATCCTAACTTTTGGAAAATACTCGAATTTTCAAAATCCCAACTTTATCACAAATGACTTTTTTTTAAATCCTACTTTGTTAAAATATCCCGAATTTTTAAAATCTTGATGTTGTCAACATCCAAAATTTTTCAAAAATACCCTATTTTGTTAAAATTCCTAAATATTTTTAAAATATTGACATTGACAAAATTGTGAATTTATTAAAAATCCATAAAATATTAAAAAAGCTTACTTTTTTGAAATCCTGACTTTTTCTGAATTCAAATTTTTCAAAAGTATTAACTTTGTAGAAAATTGCTACTTGAAAAGTCATGACATTTTAGAAAATCAAGACTATTTCATGAATCATAAATTTTTAAAAATTCCTTTATTTTTCAAAATCACAACTTTATCGAAAATGCCATTTTTTTTTCAATCCTTATATTTTAAAAAAATCTTACTTTTTTCAAAAATCAAAAATATTAAATATCTTGACATTTTCAAATATCCCAACTTATTCATATGTCTTGAATTTTTAAAAAATCTTCACTTTTGCAAATTCTAAACATTTTACAAAATCCCAAGTTTTTAAAAAATCTTGACATTTTCAAATTCTAAACATTTTACAAAATCCCAAGTTTTTTAAAAATCCTAACTTTTTCGATAATCCCAACCTTTAAAAAATAGTGAATTTTTTAAAAATCTCATTTTTAAAAATCCTTACTTTTCAAAAATTCTGAATTTTTCAAAAATTTAACATTTAAAAAAATCTAGACTTTCAAAAATCCCAGCTCTTAAAAAAACTCCTCATTAAAAATCTTGACTCTTTCTAAAATCCAAACTTTTTCAAAAAACCAACTTTTTCAAACCATGATTTTTCAAAATATTAATTTTTAAAAACCCTAACATTTTTGAAGTCATGACATTTTTCAAATCCTAATTTTTGTAAAACTAAAAATAAATAAAATTGTGAATTTTTAAAAAGTCGTGACTTTTCTAAAATATCAAGCTTTTATAAAACACCGATTTTTTCAAAAATCTTGGCTTTACAAAAATCCCAACATTTTTAAGGTCAAAACCTTTTTAAAATCCTAATTTTTTAAAATCCCAAAATTTTCAAAATCTTGACTATTTTGACATCTTTCAAAATCTTAGATTTTTCAAAAATCAAAACTTTTTTTAAATTCCTAAGTTTTTCAAACAGGAAGTTTTTAAAAACCAATCATTTTAGAAAATAGTGACTTTTTTAAAATTATGACTTTTCAAATTATTAAATTTTTCATATATCTCAACTTTTTCATTTGTTGTTTTTTTTTTGCCACCTTTGAAGAGGTAGCCCTATGTGTTCTTCATCGATATTTTTTTTGTCTCCATTTCTACTAATTGTAATGGGGTAGGGACCCCTTAACCCTCTTTTTACCCTTAATAAAAAAAATTCAAAAAATTAAGGATTTTTAAAATTATAACTTTTAAAAATCTTGAATGTTTTAAAAATTGCAATATTTTTAAAATCATGAATTTCTTAAAATCCCTACTCTTTTGAAATCCCAAACTTTTTGAAATCTAAACATTTTTAAAAATATTGACTTTTTTGAAAACTCAAAATTTTCAAACTTATGACTTTTTCTAAAATCAAAATTTCAAAAATCTTGACCTTTCAAAGATCATGGATTTCTTGAAATATCGATTTTCAAAAAATTTAAATATTTGCAATATTCAAGATATTCAAAAAAGTAGTAAGTATTTTAAATAATCACGATTCTAGACTCTTAACCATAGTAGGTACTTTAAGTTTTAGTGTTTAAGATTAAGGGTTAAGAGATTATGGTTTATTTTTTATGATTTAGGGCACAAGGCTCGGGGATCAGGTTTACAATTTAAGATTAAAAGCTTAGTGTTTATGGATTAGGTATCGGGGTTTAAGGTTTAGGTATTAGAGTTTACAATTTTGGGTTTATTGTTTAGTGTTTGTGACTCAGGATGTTAGGTTTTAGGCTTTAAGGATCGTAACTTTTTAAAAACTCATGATTTTAAAAATGTCCCAATTTTGAAATAGTTAGGATTTCAAAAAAGTCATGATTTTTAAAAGGTCTAGATTTTGAAAGAGATTAAATCATGAATTTAAAAAAATTACAATTTTAAAAACCTTGTGGTTTTTGAAAAATTCATAAGTTTTGAAAAAATCATAATTTTCAAAAAAGAAATTATTTTATTAACAGTCAATATTTTGAAAAATTTGAGATTTTAAAAATGTTAGGATTTTTGAAAAAGCTAGAATTTTGAAAATTCCAACTTTTAAAAAATTCTTACTTTTTAAAAAATCTCTACAATTTTGTAATTGCTTACTTTTTGAAAATTGTGACTTTATTTAAAATCATGTCTATTTTCAAAATCTAAACTTTTTCAAAATTCCTACCTTTTTTGAACTCATGACTTTTTTGAAATCCCGATTTTTTGGAAAACCCAACCTTTTCAAAATCCTAACTTTTTTTAAAACCTTGACTTTTTCAAAAACCCATTTTTTTTAAATCATAACTTTTTCCAAAATTGTGACTTCGTTAAAATCCCATTTTTCTAAATTCACAACTTTTTTCAAGAAAAAAATGACTTTTTTTAAAATCTTGAATTTTTCAAAAATTGTGACTTATTAAAAAATCTCGACTTTTTGGAAAATCTAAAGTATTCAAACTCTTGACATATTTTTGATAATCCTTATTTATTAAAAAAGTTGAGATTTTTGGAAAGTCTGCATGTTTACAAAAATTTGAGATTTTGAAACTTCCAAATTTTTGAAAATCCTGGTCTTTTTAATATCCAAAGTGCTTTTGTAAAATATCCACTTTCTTGAAAATCTAGACTTTTCAAGAATCTCAAATTTTTCAATATCCCACATTTTAGGAAATTCTAAATTTTAAAAAAATCATGATTTTTTAATTTAAAATTCTTTTTTTTGAAAATTTCAACTTCTTCAAAATTTAGACTTTATACAAATGCTGACTTTTTTTTTGAAATCTCGACTTTTGTAAAATCCGTGGCATTTTAAAAATATTTTCTTTTTTAAAAATCTGAAATTTTTTAAAAATCTTGATTTTTTTGAAAATCTCGATTATACAAAAGCCCAATTTTTTTGGGAATCTCAAGTTTTCAAAATTTTGGAAATTTTCAAAAAGTTAGGTTATCCAAAAAGTTGTGATTTTAAAAAAGAAAAGATTATTTAAAATAAAAAAATTCAAAAATCCTATTTTTTTTTATATCCCAACATTTCAAAATTTTGATTTTTGCAAAATCCTAACTTTGTTGAAAATCCCGACTTTATCAAAATCCAAAGTTTTCCCGAATGTTCATTATTTAAAATAGATACTTTTTCAAAGATCATGATTATTCAAAATACTTAATTTTTGAAGAACGAGACTATTCAAAATTGCAATTTTTTTAATATCATGACTTTTTAAAAATTCAGGACTTTTTTTAAAAAATTAAATTTTATGAAAACATTTGATTTTTAAAAATCCCAACTCTTTAAAAAAGCATGACCTTTTTGAAACCCTAAATTTTTCTAAATTGGAATTATTAAAAATATGGATTATTTAGAAAATTACTATATTTTAAAAAATCAACATTTTTTTTAAAAATCAAGATTTTATCAAAAATCCTAACTTTTGCAAAATCCTTGTATTTTCAAAAATCCCAACTTTATCACAAATGCTGAATTTTTCTAAAAATCCTTAATTTTAAAACAATCCCTACATTTTCAAACAAATTCTAGTTTTTAAAATATCCTAAATTATTTAAAAGTCCTAAATTTTTCAAAAATCTAGATGTTTTCAACATACAAACATTTTCAAAACTCCCATTTTTTTTTCAAAATCTTGACATTGACAAAATTGTAAATTTTTCAAAAATATCACTTTTTCAAAAATAAAAAAATTCATAAAAACTTACTTTTTTGAAATCCTAGATTTTTCTAAATTTTGAATTTTTAAAAACTATCAACTTTTTCTAAAATTGCTACTTGAAAAATCACAACATTTTCATAAACCACGACTTTTTAAAAATTCCTCAAATCTTGAAAATTGCAAATATTAAATATCGTGACTTTTTCAAATATCCTCGACTTTGACTTATTTAAAAATCTTGAGTTTTTAAAAAATCATGACGTTTTCAAATTCTAAACATTTTACAAAATCCTAGGTTTTTTAAAATTCCCGACATTTTGAAAATCCTTTAAAAAATCGTGACTTTTTAAAAAATCTCAATTTTTAAAAATCCTAACTTTTCAAAAAAACCCGAGTTTTTTAATATCTCTCTAGTTTTTCAAAAAAATAACATTTAAAAACTCTAGACTCTTCAAAAATACTCGGCTTTTTATAAAATCCTCATTAAACAATCTTGACTCTTTTGAAAATCCCAACGTTTCTAAAATCGGCTTTTTCAAAACCCTAACTTTTTCAAAATATTTATTTTTAAAAACCCTAAGTTGTTTGAAAACCCTAACATTTTCAAAGTTCGACATTTTTAAAATCCTGATGTTTTCAAAACTAAAACCTTTCTTTAAAATTATGAATTTTTTAAAAGTCGTGACTTTTTTGAAAATCTCAAGTTTTTATAAAATACAAACTTTTTCAAAAATCTTGACTTTACAAAAATCCCAACATTTTGAAGGTCAAAACCTTTTCAAAATCCTGACTTTTTGAAATCTTTCAAAATCTTGAATTTTTCAAAAATCAAAACTTTTTTCGATTCCTAACTTTTTCAAGCAAATAACTTTTTAAAAACCAATATTTTATAAATTGTGACTTTTCGAAATTATTAAATTTTTCATTAATCTCTATTTTATTTAAAATCTCAATGTTTACGAAAATATCTACTTTTTTGAAATAGTTAGGATTTCAAAAAGTCATGATTTTTAATAAATCTAGATTTTGAAATATTTTTAAATTGATTAAGTCATGAATTTAAAAAACAATCACAATTGTAATAACCTCTAGATTTTTGAAATTCATAATTTTGGAAAAGTAAGGAATTTCAAAAATCTTAAAAAATCATGAGTGTTTCAAAATTGCTATATTTTTAAAATCCTAAATTTCTTAAAATCCCTACTCTTTTGAAATCCCAAACTTTTTGAAATCTCAACATTTTAAAAATATTGACTTTTTGAAAACTCAAATTTTTTAAAATTATGAATTTTCCCAAAAGTGAAAAATCTTAATTCTATTGAAAATCCAAATTTCAAAATCTTGACCTTTTCAAAGAATTTGGCTTTCTTGAAATATCGATTTTCAAAAAAGTTGTGATTTTTAATATTCAGGATATTCAAAAAAGTAGTAGGTATTTTGAATAATCACAATCGTAGACTCTTAGCCATTATAGGTATTTTAAGTTATAGTTTTAAAGGTTGAGGGTTAAGGGTTAAGAGCTTATGGTTTATTTTTTATGGTTTAGGGCGCAGGTTTAGGTTTTAAGGTTTAGGGCTCAGGATCAAGGTTTATGATTTAGGTTTTAAGACTTTAGGGTTTATTCTCTAATTACTCCTAAACCCTAATACCATAAATGTTAAATCCTAAATAATAAACCCTCAATCGTAAACCGTGAGCCCTAAATCGTAAGTGTAAAACCCTCAACCGTAAACATCAACCCCAAACCTAAAACCTTGAGCCCCAAATCCTAACCTAAACTCTAAACCCTAAAACTTAATTCTTAAACTTTAAACCTTGATACCTGAACCACGAACCACGAGCCCCGAGCCCTAATCCTTAAACCCTAATCACTAAATCTTAAACCCCGAATCCTAAGCAAAAAACATAAACCCTAAACACTGAATCCCCAAAGCCCTAAATCCTCAACCTAATAATGATATAAAAAAGTTATATTTGGTAAAAGTTGGTATTTTGAAAAACTTGGGATTTTTAAAAAGTCAAGATTTTTGAAAAAGTAAGGATTTTCAAAAACATGAGATTTTAAAAAAAGTCGTGACTTTCAAAAAAGTTGCAATTTTAGACAAAGTTGTTATTTTTGAAAACATCAAGATTTAAAAAATGATGGGACTTTGAAAATGTTTAGATTTTAGAACAAGTTGGGGTTTTAAAAAAATGGATATTTCAAAAACATCAAAATTTTTAAATATTTCAGATTTTTCATATTTTTTTTTTTCAAGAGTCGGGATTTTTTGAAGAGTTTAGATTTTGAAGAAGCCAAGATTTTGAAAAGTCAGGATTTTCAAACAAATCAAGATTTTGGTAAATGTTGAGATTTTTAAAACATCAAGATATTTGAAAAAGCCTTGATTTTTAATATTTTGGAATTTCTAAAAAAATAATTTTTTAAAAAGTAAGGATTTTTAAAAAGTCCACATTTTTTTATAGATTTGAGATTTTAGAAAGTTTCAAGAAATTTATAAAAGTTGGGTTTTAGAAGAAGTTTTGAATTTAAAAAAATTAGGATTTTAAAGAATTATCAATTTTAGAAAATATAGAATTTCATAATTCTAAATAACTTCAAATTTAGAAAATTTTAGGGATTTTGTAAAAGTTGAGATTTTAAAAAAAGTTAGGATTATGGAAAGGTTGGGATTTCGAACAAAATTTTGTATTTCAAAAACTCATGATTTCAAAAAGTAAAGAATATTGAGAAAGTTTGCATTTTCAAAAAGATAAGATTTTGAATAAAGGTGCAATTTTCAAATAAAATGGGAATTACAAAGCTAAGAGATTTTAAAATCCCAAATGTTTTGAATATCCTAATTTGTTTTAAAATTCTAATATTTTTAAAATCTTTACTTTTTCAAAATTCTAACTTTTGAGTCATAAACACAAAACACTAAACCCAATAAACCCTTAACATAAATCCTAAACCCTAAACCCTCATCCATAAACCATAAACACAAATCCCTAAATCATAAAACCTAAACTCTAAACCCCAAACCTAAACAATAAAACCTAAACCCTAATCCTTTTTAGACATGAAGCCTAAAGCCTAAACCCTAAGCATTAAACCCTAAACAATAAACACTAAACCCTAAACCCTAAGGCCTAACCCTAATCCTTAAACCATACCTTGAACCGTGAGCCCTAAGCCAAAAACCTAAACCCTAAACCCTAAACCTTTAGCTAGAGACCTAAACCGTAAACCCTAAACTCATGACCTCAAACCTCAAACCTTGATCCATGGACACTACACCATGAGCACTGAGATCTAAACCTTAAAACCTAAATTATGAGCCTTATAACCTATACACCCTAAACCTGAAGCTCTAATTGCTCCTAAACCCTAAATTTTGACTCTAAAACCCTAAATGCTAAATCCTAAAAACTAAACCCTAAATCAGAAACCATGAGCCCTATCCAAAAATAGTGAAAATCTCTCTTTCGTTTAATTCTATCTCGGTGAGCGAAAACTAAGGCTCTCATTTTCTGTTGGTTAGCAATTCGAAAAAGTTTTGAATGGGCCCCCCGGGAGCCTGATACAAATGCAAGAATCTTTTTTCGACGTTTTTGAGCTATATATCCACGTTTCACTCTGGTCATTGAAGTTGATTCTTATGAAGGACTAATCTATTTTTTGATTAGTTATTCATTCTTTTGTTTTATTAAGAAACAAACTGATTTTTCTGATGTATAAAATACGGGTTCCAATGGCTTTTGCTACTGCAACCTTCCCAACCATAATTGCATTAAGTTAGGCACCTTCTAGGTAGACAGGGGATCGGACCTTGTACTAAAAAAGAAAAAAATATTATGGGTTTCATCGTTTCTATGGTTCTTTCTCTAACGGTAAGGTCCTCTCTATACGCCGGAGCCCTAAATGTCTAAGACATGATATTAGTATTTGGTAACTTGTACAGTTTACCATCTCTAGCTCTACCCCCCCGAATTATCAAATAAGAAATACTCTTATTATAAGAATAAGATTTCTCTATATACTGAGGACATAAACCCTAAATTCAAAATCCTTCAATTGTAAACCTTGAACCCTAAACCCTAAAACCTGAGCCAAAAATCCTAACCCTAAACCCAAAACCTAATTCGTAAACTCTAAACCTTGATCTCCAACCCCGAACCTCATCTCTAAACCCCGAACCACGATCCTTGAGCCCTAATCCCTAAACCCTAATCCCTAAACCCTCAACCTAGAAACCTTAAAATTGTTAAATTTTGAAACAATTTGGTATTTTGAAAAATTTGGGAATTTGTAAAAAGTTAAGATTTTCAAAAACTTGAGATTTTCAAAAATGTTCAGATTTAAAAATGTTGGGACTTTGAAAATGTTAAGATTTTCAAACAACAATAGGTTTTCGAAAAATGAATATTTTGAAAAAGTCAAGATTTTTGAAAGAGTTGGGATTTTTGAATTTTTGAAGAGTCGGATTTTTGAAGTGTCTGGAATTTTGAAAAAATCAATCTTTTGAAAAAATCAAGATATTTGAAAAACTTGACATTATCAAAAAATTTTGGATTTTTGAAAAGAAGGGATTTTTAAAAAATTGAGATTTTCAAAAAGTAGTGATTTTGTAAAAGGTGAAGATTTTTGAAAAAGTCAATATTTTTAAAAAGTCAAGATTTTGAAAAATGTTGGGATTTTTAAAATGATTTTTGAAAAAGTCAAGATTTTTATGAAGTCGGGATTTTTAAAAAATCCCAAATTTTAATATTCATGATTTTGAAAAAATATATTTATTTTTTTGAAAGTAAGGATTTTTAAAAAGTTGGCATTTTTAGTAGAGTTGAGATTTTAGAAAATTCAGGAATTTTTTGTAACGCCGCTAAAAAGATGATGCCACGCTTCCATTTGCACCACTCGATATCGATAACGCGCCATAAGCAACCAACCCGAGAACGCGACAATTTTTTTTTTTTTAAAGTATTTGTACCTGCCCTTGACGGACATCAAGGTTTCATACTTTACATTTGAGGTATTATAATTGTAACCCAAAAGGCATTTTATTAACTTAATCATAATTCATTTTGCAATTTAAACGAAACCATGTTTCGAGTTGTCTTCACATGGCTCCGAGAGTTTAGTTTATATGCCTATATCGCCCATCAAGGTTAAATAGATGATCGGTTCTTATTTTAAAGGTAACATGTTAAATATCTATATCTTGATCATAGCGCCTATACAGGAACGTTAAGTTGCGAAGAACAAAAGGGGTACAAACAAGGTCCTACCATGGTGTGCGTAAGTAACTACTTTCCGCCATGAGTAAGTATGATCGCCAGGCATAATCTCACTTATGTCGAGCCCGTAAAAAAATGGAGTCATAGTGAGACCAACATCATGCTTCATCCACGTCGTCAAGGACACGTTTAAAAAGCAAGCAGCCATACCAAGGATTTTCCACGTGGCCCATGTCACTACGTGGGAACACATAATACTATTAGCTATTCCGCCACCAAAATTAAGTGTCTGTACATATTGTCTTATCCAAAATTAAGGGTTTTGCACACAGAATTTGTTATATAATGTGCATGCAATATTATGGCAAAGGGCTAGCTAAGTGCTACCTGCGAATGGACATTGGTAAATAGGGTGTTGACCCTTGTTAACACTTTATTTGATTATTCCCAAAATAACTCAACTCACGCATCATCCAACAACTCGCATTCAAGATGATTTAGAAGATTAGAACTTTGGATTGAACATTATACGGTTCATGCTGACCCATCATCTACATTATTGTTGCGTGGAGACATAATAAACGTTTAGGTTGGAGAGAAAATTGAGTAGGGTGGTTGGCTCAACCAACATCTGTTAAAGAAAAGGAAAACATTAAAATCTATCCCCCTTGCGTGCCGCTCCAGGTCGCTTCCATCATTTAATGTTTTAGATTTGCAAATCTCCTCCTCTTGGTCTGTTCTGCCAGCCGTTCTGTCCCGGGCCGCGTGAGAAGGATGGAAGATAACTAAAGGAACAGGTTACAGGCTATGCACAGGCGTTTCATTTTTAAACCCTAAACCCCGAATATTGAGCCTTAAAACCTAAACATTAAACACTAAATCCCTTGAGCCCTAAACCCTCAATATTTCTACCTTAAAACAGTTAGATTTGGAAAAAGTTACTATTTTGAAAAACTTAGGATTTTAAAAAAGTCAAGATTTTTGAAAAAGTCACGACTTTGAAAAAAACTCGTAATTTTAAAAAAGTTGTTATTTTTGAAAACATAAATTGATTTAAAAAATTGGGACATTAAAAATGTTCAGATTTTCAAAGAAGTTGTGGTTTTTAAAAATGAATATTTCAAAAAAAGTCGGGACTATTGAAAAGTTGGGATTTTTCAAAGAGTTGGGTTTTTCACATTTTTCAAGATTTGGGGTTATTGAAAAACTCGACATTTTAAAAAAAGTTATGATTTTTGAAAAGATGAGATTTTAAAAAATTTAAGATCTTCCAAAAGAGTCGTGATTTTGTAAAAGTGAAGATTTTTGAAAAAGTCTAGATTTTGGAAAATGTTTGGATTTTTAAAACAACAATTTTTTTGAAAAATTCAGGATATTTGAAAAAGTCCTGAAATTTAATATTTTTGATTTTCAAAAACTATTTTTTTAAATAGAAAGGACTTTTTAAAAAGTTCAAATTTTTGGTAAAGTGTAGATTTTAGAAAATAGTTTGGATTTTTGAAAAAGTTATAATCTCAAAAAAGTCAAGATTTCAAAATTGTAGTGATGCGCCAAAATTAGCAGGAACTTGTGCTCCATGTGTTTGTCTTAGTCCATTTTATTTTTAAAAACACATGCTTAAAAATATCAACTTTTAAAAATATCGGTATTTTAAAAAAAAGTCGGGAGTTTGAATAATTTAGATTAACAGAAATTTTAGATTTTTGAATATGTCAGGATTTTTGAAAAAGTCATTATTATCCAAAAAGTTGTGAATTTAAAAAAAAAGATTTTAAAGAATTTGCAATTTTAGAAAAAGATAGAATTTCATAATTCTAAAAAAGTTTGAATTTCAAAAAAATTAAGGTTTTTGAAAAAGTTGAGATTTTAAAAAAGTCAGGATTATTAAAAGGTTGGAATTTTGAACAAAAATTGAAATTTAAAAAGTCGTGATTTCAAAAAAAGCATAGAATATTGAGAAAGTTGGGATATTAAAAAATGACAAGATTTTCAAAAAAGTTCAATTTTAAAATAAGTCGATAATTACAAAACTGAAGAGATTTTTAAATCCCAAATGTTTTGAATATCCTTTTTTTAAAATCCTAACATTTTAAAAATATTTACTTTTTCAAAATTCTAAATTTTTATAAAATCGTGACTTTTTGAAAATTATGAATTTTTTAAAAATCATGAGTTTTTAAAAATTGTGAACTTTTTAAATTCATGACTTTATTATCACTTTGAAAATATAGGCTTTTTAAAATCATGACATTTGAGAAATCTTTACTATTTGAAAATAGGGATATTTTTAAATCGTGACTTTTATAAATCGTGACCCCTCAACACTAAACCCTTAAACCAGAAACCTGAGTTGTAAATGATAAACCTTAAGCCCCAACATCCTAAACACTAAGCCCAAAACCCTAAATCTGAAACCATTAACCATAAACCCTTAAAATTGAATCCTAAATACTAAACCCTAAACCATAAACCCAAATCCCTATATCGTAAAACCTAAATTCTAAATCCCGGACATTAAACAATAAAACCTCGATCCTGACCCATGAAGCCTAAAACACAACCATAAATAATAAACCTTAAGCCACTAACCTTGAGCCTTAAACCCTAAATTGTTAGACCTAACCCTAAACCCTATATCTTGAATAATGATCAAGTAAGCCCAAACCATAAATCTTTAGTTAGAGACCTAAACCCTAAACCTTAAACTCATAACCCCAAATATTGAACCACCGAGCCATGGACCCTCAATTATGAACACTAAGACCTAAACCCTAAATCCAGACCCTTATGCCCTAAACCCTAAACTATGAGAGCTATACCTTATAAACCTTATGCTCTAATTGCTCCTAAACCCTAAATTTTGAGTCTTAAACCAACACTAAACTTTAGATCCTAAATACTAAACCCTCAATCGTAAACTATGAGTCATAAACCGTAAATGTAAAACCCTCAACAATAAACCTCAAACACCAAACCGTAAAAGTTGAGCCCTAAATCCTAATCCGAAACCATAAACCCCAAAACCCTAAATCTTGATCCCGAACCAACCATGACACTCAACCCTAAACCCTAAGCCCTAATCCCTAAACTCTAAACACTAAAACCTAAACCTCAAATCTTGAGCCCAAAAACATAAAACCTCAACACTATATCCCTTGAGCCCTAACCTCTCAACCTAGAAACCTTAAAATAGTTAGTTTTGGAAAAACATTGAATTTTGAAAAACATTGGATTTTCAAGAAGTCAAGATTTTAAATATTTACGATTTTTGAAAAATCTTGTTTTTTTAAAAAGTAAGGATTTTCAAAAAGTTGGCATTTTTGTTAAAGTTGAGATTTTAGTTTTCAGAATTTTTAAAAACTTGGGATTTGTGAAATATTTTTTTTTTTTGAAAACGTCACGATTTTTTAAATGGTTGCTGATTTAAAAAAATGAGATGTTTGAAAAAGTTATAATCTCAAAAAGTCAAGATTTCAAAAATAGTGATGCGCAAAAATTAGTAGGAACTTATGCTCTCGGTGTCCATTTGAGTCTTTTTTTTAAACCACATGTTTCAAAATCTCAAAATTTTAAAAATAATTCAAACTAAAAAGTATGGACTTTGAATAATTTAGATTTTCCGAGAAATTCATGATTTTTAACATGTCATGATTTATGAAAAGTCATTATTTTCCAAATAGTTGTGAATTTAAAAAAATTAGGATTTTAAAGAATTTGCAATTTCAGAAAAAGATACAATGTCATAATTCTATAAAAGTTTGAATTTTTTAAAGAATTAGGGTTTTTTTAAAAGTTGAGATTTCCAAAAAAGTTTGAATTACGAAAAGGTTGGGATTTCGAACAAAAATTTGGATTTCAAAAAGTCCCGATTTCAAAAATGCCAAAATTTTGGAGAAAGTTGGGATTTTCAAAATAGACAAGTTTTCTAAATTCAAATTATTTTAAATATCCTGTTTTATTTAAATCTAACATTTTAAAAGACTTTAAGTTTTTAAAATTCCAACTTTTTTATAAAATCATGACATTTTTGAAAAATATATTTTTTAAAAATCATGAGTTTTTAAAAATTGTGAACTCTTGCTAAATTCATGACTTTATCACTTTCAAAATCTTTGAAAATATAGTCATTTTTAAAATCATGACCCCTAAACCTTAAACATATAACCTGAGTCATAGATGTTAAACCCTAAAACCCAACATCCTAAACACTAAGACCAAAACCCTAAATCCTAAACCACAAACCATAAACCCTTAACAATGAATTATAAACCATAAACCCTAAACCACCGATCCATGCCATGAATCCTAAACCCTAAATACTAAAAAAACACTTAACCCTAAGCCTTAAACCCTAAATAGTGAAGCCTAAAGCATTATGCCTAACCCTAAACCATAAGCTCTATACCTTGAACCGTGAGCCCTATATCCCTATAAACCCTAAACATTAACCTATAATTTCTCCTAAACCCTAAATTCTAAGTTTTATACCCTAAAACACTAAATGCTAAATCCTAAATACTAAACCCTCAATCATAAACCATAAGCCCTAAAACCTAAAAACAATCAACTCAAACATTAGCCCTAAATCCTAACCCCAAACCCTAAACCCTAAACCTTGAACCCCGAGCCACGAGAAGTATTCCTATACACTAAAAACTAAACCCTAAACCCCGAATCCTAAGCCACAAAATCTAAACCCTAAACACTAAATCCCTTGAGCCACAAAGCCTCAACCTAGAAACCTTAAAATAGTTAGATTTGTAAAAGTTTATATTTTGATATTTTTGAAATCATGACTTTTTATAAATAACAATCCCTAAACCCTAAAAAAAAAAACATGAAGCTTGAGTCGTAAATGCTAAACCCTAAGCCCCAACATCTTAAACACTATGCCCAAAACCCTAAATCCTAAACCCTTAACAATGAATCCTAAACCCTCAGCCATAAACAATAAACCCAAATCCCTAAATCATTAAACGTAAACTATAAAGCCCAACACTTAAACCATAAACCCTCAACTCGATCCTTGAGCCATGAATCCTAAACCCTAAACAATAAACCCAAAACCCTAACCCTGAGCCTTAAACCCTAAACCCTAAACAGTGAACCCTAAAGCCTTAAAAACTAACCCTAAACCCTAAATCCTATATAAATTGAACCATGAGCCCTAAGAAAAACCCTAAACCCTAAACTCATAACCACGAGCCATAAACCAAACATGAGAACTTGTACCTAAACCCTAAACCCCGACCCCTATGCTCTAAACCACAAAATCTAAGCCTTATATCTTATAAACCCTAAACCGTAAGCTCCAATTACTCCAAAACCTTAAATTCTAAGTCTTAAACCCTAAAACCCTAAATGTGAAATCCTAAATACTAAACCCTTAATTGTAAACATTGAGCCCTAAACCCTAAATCATAACCCTCAACTATAAACCTCGAACACCAAACCTTAAAAACCTAAGCCCTAAATTCTAACCACCGAATCCTACTCTGACCCTAAAACTTGATCCCCAAACCACCGAACCTTCACCCTATACCCTAATCCCTAAACCCTAAACATTGAATCGTGAGCCCAAAAACCTAAACTCTAAACACTAAATCCCCTGAGCCATAAACCCTCAACCTAAAAACCTTAAAATAGTTAGATTTGGGAAAAAGTGGTATTTTGAAAATCTTGGGAGTTTAAAAAAGTTAAGATTTTTTAAAAAGTTAGTATTTTCAAAAAATTGAGATTGAAAAAATGTTGGGACTTTGAAAATATTAAGATTTTTTCAAACTAGTTGGTGTTTTCAAAAAATAATATTTCAAAAAGTCAGGATTTTTTATAAGTTTGGATTTTCTAAAGAGTTGGGATTTTCACATTTTTAAAGAGTCGATATTTTGAAGAGTCAATATTTTTTAAAAACTCGACACTTCAAAAAAATATAGGATTTTTTAAAAGACAAGATTTTAAAAATTGACATTTTCCAAAAATTCATTATTTTGTAAAAGTGAAGAATTTCAAAAAAATTAGGATTTTTGAATAGTTAGGATTTTTAAAAAAGTCAATATTGTGGAAAATGTTAGGATTTTTGAAAAAGTCAGGGACTTGAATAAGTCATGATATTCGATAAAGTCCTAATTTTTAATATTTGAGATTTTCAAAAAAATATAAATTTTTAAAAAGAGAAGGATTTTCAAAAAAGTCGGCATTTTTGATAAAGTTGAGATTTTAGAAAATTCAGGCATTTTTAAAAAGTTGGGATTTTTAAAAGTTTTGATATTCGAAAACATTGAGATTTTGAAATAGTTACGATTTTCGAAAAAGTTGGGATTTTAAAAAAGTTATAATCTCAAAAGAGTCAAGATTTCAAAAATGTAGTGATGCACCCTAAACAATAAACCCTAAACCCAAAAACCTAAACCATAAACACTAAATCCCATGAGCCCTTAACCCTCTACCTAAAATCCTTAAAATATATAGATTTGGAAAAACTTGAGATTTTCAAAAAGTCAGGATTTTCTAATTTTTAGATTTTCGAAAAAGTTACGACTTTTGAAAAAAATTCAATTTTATTCAAAGTTGTTCTTTCTGAAAACATAAAGATTTAAAAAATGTTCAGATTTTAAACCAAGTAGGGGTTTTCAAAAAATGAATATTTCAAAAAAGTTAAGACTTTTGAAAAGTTGGGATTTTCAAAGAGTTGGGCTTTTGTAAAAGTGAAGACTTTTGAAAAAATTAGGATTTTTGAATAGTCAAGATTTTGAAAAAGTCAAGATTGTGGAAAATGTTGGGATTTTTTAAAACGTTAGGAATTTTAAATAAGTCATGATATTTGATAAAGTCATGATTTTTAATATTTGAGATTTTTATAAAAAATATGAATTTTTAAAAAGGTACTGATTTTAAAAAAGTCAACATTTTTGATAAAGTTGATATTTTAGAAAATTTGGGTGATTTTAAAAAGTTAGGATTTTTAAAAAGTTTTGATATTCGAAAACATCATGATTTTTGAAATAGTTACGATTTTAAAAAAAGATTATAATCTCAAAAGAGTCAAGATTTAAAAATGTAGTGATGCACCAGTAAACACTAAACCCGAAAACCTAAACCCTAAACACTAAATCCCATGAGCCCTAAACTCTCAACCTAAAAACCTAAAAATAGTTAGATTTGGAAAAACTTTGTATTTTACAAAACTTGGGATTTTCAAAAATTGAAGATTTTTGAAAAAGTCTGGATTTTTTAATTTTGAATTTTTTAGAAAATTACGACTTTTGAAAAAAATTCAATTTATACAAAGTTGTTGTTTCAAAACATCATCAAGATTTAAAAATGTTCGAATTTGAAAATGTTTAGATTTTCAAACAAGTAGGGTTTTCAAAAATGAATATTTCAAAAAAGTTAAGATTTTTGAAAAGTTCAGATTTTCAAAAGAGTTGGGATTTTTACGTTTTTGAAGAGACAAGATTTTTTTGAAGAGACAATCAAAAAGTTAAGATTTTTGAAAAATTCAACATTTTAAAAAAATTGGGATTTTAAAAAGACAGATTTTAAAAAATAAAATATTTTCCAAAAAGTTATGATTTTGTAAAATTGAAATTTTTTTGAAAATTCATGATTTTTAAAAATTCAAGATTTAAGTAAAAGTCAAGATTTTGGAAAATGTTGGGATTTTTAAAACATCAAGATTTTTGAAAAATTTAGGATTTTTGAATAAGTCAGGATATTTGAAAAAGTCCCAATTTTTAATATTTGTGATTTTTGAAAAATATTTTTTTTTTTTAAAGTAAGGATTTTTTAAAAAGTCAATATTTTTGATAAATTTGAGATTTTAGAAAATTTAGGATTTTTATAAAGTTGGAATTTCTAAAAAAATTTAAACCATATGTTTTAAAATTTTTAGCTTTTTAAAAATATCACGATTTTTAAAAAAAAGTCGGAGTTTGAATAATTTAGACTTTCCAGAAATTCTAGATTTTTTAGTATATCATAATTTTTGAAAAAATCATTATTTTCCAAAAAAATTTGAATTTAAAAATATTTAGGATTTTAAAGAATTTATAATTTTAGGAAAAGATAGAATTTCATAATTAAAAAAATTGAATTTCAAAATTTTAAAGTTTTTGAAAAGTTGAGATTTTCAAAAAAGTCAGGATTATGAAAAGGTTAGGATTTCGAACAAAAAATTGGGATTTCAAAAAACTCGTGGTTTCGAAAAAGCCAAGAATTTTGATAAAGTTGGGAGTTTTGAAAATGACAAGATTTTGAAAAAATGTGCAATTTTCAAAAAAGTCGAGAATTACAAAATTGAAGAGACTTTTAAATTCCAAATGTTTTGAATATCCTAACATTTTAAAAATCTTTACTTTTTTAAAATTCCAACTTTTTATAAAATTGAGAGTTTTTCAAAAATTACGATTTTTTAAAAAAACGAGTTTTTTAAAAAGTTGTGAACTTTTTAAATTCATGACTTTATCACTTTCAAAATCTTTGAAAAATAGACTTTTTTGAAATCCTTGTTGTTTCAAAATCGGCTTATTTTTTAAATTGTGACTTTTTCAAAATCATGAACCCTAAACCCTAAACTCTGTAAAACTCCGAAACCTAAGTCATAAACACTAAACCCTAAACCCCAACATCATAAACACTAATCCTAAAACCCTAAATCCTAGACCATAAATCATAAACCATAAACCCTTAACAAGTGAATCCTAAACCCTAAACCTTCATCCATAAATCATAAACCCAAATCCTTACATTGTAAAACCTAAACTCTAAACCCCAAACCTTAAACGTTAAACCCTAAACACTAATCCCTAATCCATTAAGCCTAAACCCTAAACCCCAAAACCTATACTTTGAGCCATGAGCCCTAAGAAAAACCTAAACCCTAAACATTTAGCTAGAGACCTAAACAATGAACCATAAACTCATCACGCTCGAACCTTGAGGTATGGACCATCAACCATGAATAATGAGACATAAACTCCTAAACCTGAAGGTCTAATTACTACTAAACCAAAAATTCGACCCCTAACACTAACCCCTAAACCCTCAATCCTACACACTAAATCCCCTAAGCCCTAAACCATCAATTTAGAAACCTTAAAATAGTTATATTTGGAAAAAGTTGGTGTTTTAAAATACTTTGGAGTTTAAAAAAGTCAATATTTTTGAAAAAGTCAGGGATTTTTAAAAACTTGAAATTTTCAAATAAGTCACGACTTTTAAAAGGTTACAAGTTTAAATAAAGTTGTTATTCTTGAAAATGTTGGGACTTTGAAAATGTTCATATTTTTAAATAAGTTGGGGTTTTTTCCAAAATGAATATTTCAAAAATGTTAGGATTTTAGAAAGAGTTGGGCTTTTCACATTTTTGAAGAGTCTTGACTTTTGAAAAAATCAATATTTTAAAAAAAGTTGGGTTTTTGAAAAGACGGATTTTGTAAAAATGAAGATTTTGAAAAACTTAAGATTTTTTAAAAGTTAGGATTTTCAAAAAGTAAAGATTTTGGAAAATGTTGGGATTTTTAAAATGACAAGAATTTTGAAAAACTCAAGTATTTCGAATATGTCGGGGATATTAAAAAATTACATTTTTAGTATTTTTATTTTCAAAAATATAATTTTTTAAAAAATTAAAGATTTATTGAAAAAGTTGGAATTTTTGATAAAGTTGAGATTTTAGAAAATTCAGGAATTTTAAAAAAGTTGGATTTCTGAAAAGCTTTTATTTTAGAAAACGTCTTGATTTTTAAAATAGTTACGATTTTGAAAAATTTATAATCTCAAAAGAGTCAAGATTTTAAAAATGTAGTGATGCACCAAAATTAGCAGGAACTTGAAAATGTCATAACTTGTGCTCCGGGTGTCCGTTTGAGTCCTTTTTCTTTTTGAAACCACATGTTTCAAAAATCTCAAGTTTTTTAAAATATCGGGATTTAAAAATAAAGTCAGGAGTTTGAAAATTTTAGATTTTCTATAAGTTTAGGATTTTTGAATATGTCATTTTTTTGAGACAATCATTCTTTTAAGAAATGTTGTGAATTTAACAAAATTTTGTATTTAAAAGAATTTACAATTTTAGAAAAACATTGAATTTAATAATTGTAAAAAGTTAGAATTTTAAAAAATATGGTTTTTGAAAAACAAGAGATTTTCAACAACGTTAGGATTATTAAAAGGTTGGGATTTCGAAAAAAATTGGGATTTCAAAAAAGTCGTGATTTCAAAAAAGCCAAGAATTTTGAGAAACATGGGATTTTCAAAAAGACAACATTTTTAAAAAAGGTGCAATTTTTCAAATCTCGATGAATTAAAAAACATAAGACATTTTTTAATCTCAACCTGTTTTAAATATCCTAATTTTTTCTAAAATCCTAACATTTTAAAAATCTTTACTTTTTAAAATTCCAACTTTTTATAAAATCAATACTTTTTCAAGAATTACGAATTTATAAAAAATCGGAATTTTTTTAAAATTGTGAACTTTTACATTCATGACTTAATCACTTTCAAATTTTTGAAAATCATGACTTTGTCAAAATTTTAAGTTTTTCAAAATCGGGATATTTTGTAAATCATGAGTTTTTAAAAGTCACGACCCTAAATCCCGAAACTTGAGTCATGAACACTGAACCACTGAACACCAACATTTTAAACACTAAGCCTAAAACCCAAAAAAAGTCATGATTTCAAAAAAGCCAAGAATTTTGAGAAACATGGGATTTTCAAAAAGACAACATTTTTAAAAAGGTGCAATTTTTCAAATCTTGATGAATTACAAAACATAAGACATTTTTTAATCTCAACTATTTTAAATATCCTATTTTTTTCTAAAATCCTAACATTTTAAAAATCTTTACTTTTTTAAAATTCCAACTTTTTATAAAATCGATACTTTTTCAAGAATTATGAATTTATAAAAAATCGGGAGTTTTTTTAAATTGTGAACTTTTTAAATTCATGACTTAATCACTTTCAAATTTTTAAAATCATGACTTTTTCAAAAACTAAGTTTTTCAAAATCGAGATATTTTGTAAATCGTGAGTTTTTCAAAATCACGACCCCTAAACCACAAACACCGAACCATGAATTCTCGAACCACGAACACCAACATTTTAAACACTAAGCCTAAAACCCAAAAAAGTCGTGATTTCAAAAAAAGCCTAGAATTTTGATAAACATGGGATTTTCAAAAAGACAAGATTTTGAAAAAAGGTATAATTTTTCAAATAATTCATGAATTACAAAACATAACAAATTTTTAATCCCAACTGTTTTAAATATCCTAATTTTTTTCTAAAATCCTAATATTTTAAAAATCTTTAATTTTTAAAAATTCCAACTTTTATAAAATCGATAGTTTTTCAAGAATTATGAATTCATAAAAATAAGGAGTTTTTTTAAATTGTGAACTTTTTAAATTCATGACTTAATCGAGTATCGAAATTTTTGAAAATAAAGACTTTTTCAAAATCCTAAGTTTATCAAAATCGAGATATTTTGTAAATCGTGAGTTTTTCAAAATCACGACCCTTAAAGCCTGAAACTGAATCATGAAAACTCAACCACGAACACCAACATTTTAAACACTAAGCCTAAAAACCCAAAAAGTCGTGTGATTTGAAAAAAGCCAAGAATTTTGAGAAACAAGGATTTTCAAAAACGCAAGATTTTGAAAAAGGTGTAATTTTTCAAATAATTCATGAATTACAAAACACAAGAGATTTTTAAACCCAACTATTTTCAATATCCAATTTTTTTCTAAAATCTTTACTTTTAAAAAATTCAACTTTCTATAAAATCGATACTTTTTCAAAATTACGAATTTACAAAAAATCAGGAGTTTTTTTAAAATTGTGAACTTTTAAAATTCATAACTTAATCACTTTCGATTTTTTTAAAATACGGACTTTTTGAAAATTTAAGTTTATCAAAATAAGGATATTTTGTAAATCGTGAGTTTTTAAAAATCACGACCCCTAAATCCTTAAACCTAAGTCATGAACACTAAACAATGAACACCAACATTTTAAACACTAAGCCTAAAAACCCAAAAAGTCGTGATTTCAAAAAATCCAAGAATTTTTAGAAAAAGGGATTTTCAAAAAGACAAGATTTTGAAAAAGTGTAATTTTTCAAATAATTCATGAATTACAAAACATAAGACATTTTTAATCCTAACTATTTTCAATATCTTTACTTTTTAAAATCCTAACATTTTTAAAATCTTTACTTTTTAAAAATTCCAACTTTTTTTCATAAAATCGATACTTTATCAAGAATTACGAATTTATAAAAATCATAAGTTTTTTTAAAATTGTGAACTTTTTAAATTCATGACTTAATCACTTTCGAATTTTTTTAAAATACGACCTTTAAAAATCCTATGTTTTTCAAAATCACATATTTTGTAAATCGTGAGTTTTTCAAAATCACAACCCCTAAAGCCTAAAACTGAGTCATGAACACCGAACCCTCGAACAACAACATTTTAAACACTAAGCCTAAAAACCCAAAAAAGTTCGTGATTTCAAAAAAGCCAAGAATTTTGAGGAACATGGGATTTTCAAAAAGACAAGATTTTCAAAAACGTGTAATTTTTCAAATAATTCATGAATTACAAAACATAAGAGATTTTTAATACCAATGTTTTCAATATCCTAATTTTTTCTAAAATCCTAACATTTTAAAAATCTTTATTTTTTAAAATTCCAACTTTTTATAAAATCAATACTTTTTCAAGATTTACTGAATTTATAAAAATATGAGTTTTTTTAAAATTGTGAACTTTTAAAATTCATGACTTAATCACTTTCAAAAATTTTGAAAATAAAAACTTTTGAAAATCATGACTTTTTCAAAATCCTAAGTTTTTCAAAATTGGGATATTTTGTAAATTGTGAGATTTTCAAAATCACGACCCCTAAATCTCAAACTTTGAGTTATGAACACTTTGAACCCTAAACACGAACATTTTAAACACTAAGCCTAAAACCCAAAAAAGTCGTGATTTCAAAAAAGCCAAGAATTTTGAGAAACATGGGATTTTCCAAAAAGACAAGATTTTAAAAAAAGGTGTAATTTTTCAAATAATTCATGAATTACAAAACATAAGAGGTTTTTAATCCCAACATGTTTTCAATATCCTAATTCTTTTCTAAAATCCTAACATTTTAAAAATATTTACTTTTTAAAAATTCCAACTTTTTATCAAATCGATACTTTTTTTTAAGAATTACAATTTATAAAAAATAAGGAGTTTTTTTAAAATTTTGAACTTTTTAAATTCATGACTTAATCACTTTCGAAATTTTTGAAAATAATTTTTTTTTGAAAATCATGAATTTTTCAAAATCCTAAGTTTTTCAAAATTGGGATATTTTGTAAATCGTGAGATTTTCAAAATCACTACCCCTAAATCACTGAAACTGAGTTATGAACACCGAACCCTTAACACAAACATTTTAAACACTAAGCCTAAAAGCCAAAAAAGTCATGATTTCAAAAAAGCCAAGAATTTTGAGAAACATGGGATTTTCCAAAAAGACAAGATTTTAAAAAAAGGTGTAATTTTTCAAATAATTCATGAATTACAAAACATAAGAGATTTTTAATCCCAACTATTTTAAATATCCTAAATTTTTATAAAATCCTAACATTTTAAAAATCTATACTTTTAAAAATTCCAACTTTTTATAAAATCGATACTTTTTCAAGAATTATGAATTTATAAAAAAATCGGGAGTTTTTTAAAATTGTGAACTTTTTAAACTCATAATTTAATCACTTTCAAAATTTTTGAAAATCATGATTTTTAAAAATCCTATGTTTTTCAAAATCGGGATATTTTGTAAATCATGAGTTTTTCAAAATCACGACCCCTAAAGCTTAAACCTGAGTCATGAACACTGAACCCTGAACACAACCATTTTAAACACTAAAGCCTAAAACCCAAAAATACGGGATTTCAAAAAATCCAAGAATTTTGTAAAACATGGGATTTTCAAAAAACACAAGATTTTGAAAAAACGGTGTAATTTTTCAAATAAATCATGAATTAACAAAACATAAGAGATTTTTTAATCCCAACTTTTTTAAATATCCTATTTTTTTTCTAAAATCCTAACATTTTAAAAATCTTTACTTTTTAAAAATTCAAACTTTTATAAAATCGATACTTTTTCAAGAATTACGAATTTACAAAAAATCAAGATTTTTTTCAAATTGTGAACTTTTTAAATTCATGACTTAATCACTTTAAATTTTTTTGAAAATACGGACTTTTTGAAAATCATGACTTTTTCAAAATCATAAGTTTATTTTATAAATCATGAGTTTTTCAAAATCACGACCCTAAACCCTAAAACCTGAGTCATGAACACTAAACCCTGAACACCAAAATTTTAAACACTAAGCCTAAAAACCCAAAAAAGTCATGATTTAAAAAAAGCCAAGAATTTTTAGAAACAAGGGATTTTCAAAAAGACAAGATTTTGAAAAAATGTGTAATTTTTCAAATAATTCATGAATTAAAAACATAAAAGATTTTTTAATCCCAATGTTTTCAATATCCTAATTTTTTTCTAAAATCCTAACATTTTAAAAATCTTTACTTTTTAAAAATTTTTAACTTTATAAAATCGATTACTTTTTCAAAAATTCTGAATTTATAAAAAATCATAAAATCGATACGTTTTTCAAGAATTACAAATTTATAAAAAATCATGAGTTTTTTTTAAAATTGTGAACTTTCTAAATTCATGACTTAATCATGTCTGAAATTTTTGAAAATACAAACTTTTTAAAAATCATGACTTTCAAAATCCTAAGTTTTTCAAAATCGGGATATTTTGTAAACCATGAGTTTTTCAAAATCACGACCCACGAAACTTGAGTAATAAACACCGAACCTTGAACACCAACATTTTAAACACTAAGCTTAAAAACCCAAAAAGTTGGGATTTCATAAAAGCCAAGAATTTTGAGAAACATGGGATTTTAAAAAAACAAGATTTTTAAAAAAGGTGTAATTTTTCAACTAATTCATGAATTACAAAACATAAGATATTTTTTAATCCAAATTTTTTCAATATCCTAACCTTTTAAAAATCTTTACTATTTAAAAATTCTAACTTTTATAAAATTGATACTTTTTCAAGAATTATGAATTTAAAAAAATCAGGAGTTTTTTTAAAATTGTGAAATTTTTCACTTTCGAAATTCATGACTAAATTGGGATATTTTGTAAATCTTGAGTTTTTCAAAATCATGACCCCTAAAGCCAAACACAGTCATGAACATTGAACCTTGAACACCAACATTTTAAACACTAAGCCTAAAACCCAAAAAGACATGATTTCATAAAAGCCAAGAATTTTGAGAAACATGGGATTTTAAAAAGACAAGATTTTGAAAAAAGGTTTAATTTTTCAAATAATTCATGAATTACAAAACATAAGAGATTTTTAATCCCAACTATTTTAAATATCCTAATTTTTTTCTAAAATCCTAACATTTTAAAAATCTTTACTTTTTAAAAATTCCAACTTTTATAAAATCGATACTTTTTCAAGAATTGCGAATTTATAAAAAATCAGGAGTTTTTTTAATTTCTGAACTTTTTAAATTCATGACTTAATCACTTTAACAAATTTTAAAAATACGAGACTTTTTGAAAATCATGACTTTTTAGAAATACTAAGTTTATCAAAATCAGGATATTTTGTAAGTCGTGAGCTTTTCAAATCACGACCCCTAAAGCTTGAAACTTGAGTCATGAACACTAAACCCAACACCAACATTTTAAACACTAAGCCTAAAAACCAGAAAAAGTCGTGATTTCAAAAAAGCTAAGAATATCGAGAAACAAGGGATTTTCAAAAAGACCAACATTTTTAAAAAAGGTGTAATTTTTCAAATAATTCATGAATTACAAAACATAAAAGTTTTTTAATCCCAACTGTTTTCAATATCCTAATTTTTTCTAAAATCCTAAAATCTTAAAAATATTTACTTTTTAAAAATTCCAACTTTGTATAAAATCGATACTTTTTCAAGAATTACGAATTTATAAAAATCAAGAGTTTTTTCAAATTATGAACTTTTTAAATTCATGACTTAATCACTTTTGAAATTTTTGTAAATACGAGACGTTTTTAAAATCCTAAGTTTTTCAAAATCAGCATATTTTGTAAATTATGAGTTTCTCAAAATCACGACCCTAAAGCCTGAAACTTTGAGTCATGAAAACTAAACCCTAAACACCTACATTTTAAACACTAAGCCTAAAACCCAAAAAGTCGTTATTTCAAAAAAGCCAAGAATTTTGAGAAACATGGGATTTTCAAAAAAGACAAGATTTTTAAAAAAGGTGTAATATTTCAAATAATTCATGAGTTACAAAACATAAGGGATTTTTAACCCCAAAACTCTGTTTTAAATATCCTAATTTTTAAAATTGTAAACTTTTTAAATTCATGACTTAATCACTTTTGAAATTTTTTAAAATATAGACTTTTTGAAAATCGTGACATTCTCAAAATCCTAAGTTTTTCAAAATCGGGATATTTTGTAAATCATGAGTATTTCAAAATCGTGACCCCTAAAGCTTGAAACTTGAGTCATGAACACCGAACCTTGAACACCAACATTTTAAACACTAACCTAAAACCCAAAAAGACGTGATTTACAAAAAGCCAAGAATTTTGAGAAAAATGGGATTTTCAAAAAGACAAGATTTTTTAAAAAGGTGTAATTTTTCAAATAATTCATGAATTACAAAACATAAGAGATTTTTTAATCCCAACTGTTTTAAATATCCTAATTTTTTTATAAAATCTTAACATTTTAAAAATTCTACTTTTGAAAAATTTAAACTTTTTATAAAATCGATACTTTTTCAAGAATTACGAACTTATAAAAATCACAAGTTTTTTAAAAAATTTTAACTTTTTAAATTCATTACTTAATCACTTTCAAAAATTTTGAAAATACGAAATTTTCTAAAATGATGACTTTTAAAATCCTAAGTTTTTCAAAATCGGGATATTTTGTAAATCATGAGTTTTTCAAAATCAAGACCCCTAAAAACCGAAAGTTTGAGTCATGAACACTAAATCCTGAACACACAACATTTTAAAATACTAACTCTAAAACATTTCAAAAAAGAATGTTTGAGAAACATGTGATTTCATAAAAGAAAGTCAAGAATTTTAAAAAAGGTGTAATTTTTCAAATAATTCTTGAATTACAAAACATAAGAGATTTTTAATCCCAACTATTTTAAATATCCTAATTTTTATCTAAAATCCTAACATTTTAAAAATCTTTACTTTTTAAAAATTCCAACTTTTATAAAATCGATACTTTTTCAAGAATTACAATTTATAAAAATCAGGAGTTTTTTTAAAATTGTGAACTTTTTAAATTCATGAGTTAATCACTTTTGAAATTTTTTAAAATATAGACTTTTTGAAAATCATGACATTCTCAAAATCCTAAGTTTTTCAAAATCGGGATATTTTGGAAATCTTGAGTATTTCAAAATCACGACCCTAAAGCTGCGAACTTGAGTCATGAACACCGAACCACGAACACCAACATTTTAAACACTAAGCCTAAAACCCAAAAAGACGTGATTTCAAAAAAGCCAAGAATTTTGAGAAAAATGGGATTTTCAAAAAGACAAGATTTTTAAAAAGGTGTAATTTTTCAAATAATTCATGTGTATTACATAACATAAGAGATTTTTTAATCCCAACCTGTTTTAAATATCCTGATTTTTTTCTAAAATCTTAACTTTTTAAAAATTCAAACTTTTATAAAATCGATACTTTTTCAAGAATTACGAATTTATAAAAATCACAAGTTTTTTTAAAATTGTGAACTTTTTGAATTCATGACTTAATAACTTTCAAATTTTTTGAAAATACAGACTTTTTGAAAAATCACGACTTTTTCAAAATCCTAAGTTTTTCAAAATCGGGATATTTTTTAAATCATGAGTTTTTCAAATCACGACCCCTAAAGACTGAAACCCAGTCATGAATCACGAACCTCGAACACCAACATTTTAAATACTAAGCCTAAAACCCAAAAAAGTCGTGATTTCTTAAAAGCCAAGAATTTTTAGAAACATGGGATTTACAAAAAAGACATGATTTTTAAAAAAGGTGTAATTTTTCAAATAATTCATAAATTATAAAACATAAGAGATTTTTTAATCCCAATTGTTTTAAATATCCTAATTTTTTTCTAAAATCCTAACATTTTAAAAATCTTTACTTTTTAAAAATTCCAACTTGTTATAAAATCGATACTTTTTCAAGAATTACGAATTTATAAAAAAATCAGGAGTTCTTTTAAAATTGTGAAATTTTAAATTCATGACTTAATCACTTTCGAAAATTTTTAAAATATAGACTTTTTGAAAATCATGACTTTTAAAAATCCTAAGTTTTTCAAAATCGGGATATTTTGTAATTCATGAGTTTTTCAAAATCACAACCCCTAAAGACTGAAACCTGAGTCATGAACAATGAACCTTGAACACCAAAATTTTAAACACTAAGCCTAAAACCCAAAAAAGTTGTGATTTCATAAAAGCCAAGAATTTTGAGAAACATGGGATTTTCAAAAAGACAAGATTTTAATAAAAGGTGTAATTTCTTAAATAATTCATGAATTACAAAACATAAGAGATTTTTTAATACCAACTATTTTAAATATCCTAATTTTTTTCTAAAATCCTAACATTTTAAAAATCTTTACTTTTTACAAATTCAAACTTTTATAAAATCGATACTTTTTTCAAGAACTACGAATTTATAAAAATCGGGTGTTTTTTTAAAATTGTGAACTTTTTAAATTCAAGACTTAATCATTTTTGAAAATTTTGAAAATACATACTTTTTGAAAATCATGACTTTTACAAAATCCTAAGTTTTTCAAAATCGAGATATTTTGTAAATCGTGACTTTTTCAAAATCACGACCCTAAAGCCCGAAACCCGAGTCGTGAACAACTAACCCGAACACCAACATTTTAAACACTAAGCCTAAAACCCAAAAAGACGTGATTTCAAAAAAGCCAAGAATTTTGAGAAACATGGGATTTTCAAACAAGACATGATTTTTAAAAAGGTGTAATTTTTCAAATAATTCATGAATTACAAAACATAAGAGATTTTTAATCCCAACTGTTTTAAATATCCTAATTTTTTTCTAAAATCCTAACATTTTAAAAATCTTTACCTTTTAAAAATTCCAAATTTTTATAAAATCGATACTTTTTTCAAGAATTATGAATTTATAAAAATCACTAGTTTTTTAAAATTGTGAACTTTTTAAATTCATGACTTAATCACTTTCAAAAAATTTAAAATACGAGAATTTTTGAAAATCATGACTTTTAAAATCCTAAGTTTTTCAAAATCGAGATATTTTGTAAATCATGAGTTTTTCAAAATCACGACCTCTAAAACCCGAAACTTGAGTCATTAACACTAAACCTTGAACACCAACATTTTAAATACTAAGCCTAAAACCCAAAAATGTCGTGATTTCATAAAAGCCAAGAATTTTGAGAAACATGGGAGTTTCAAAAAGACAAGATTTTTAAAAAAGGTTTAATTTTTCAAATAATTCATGAATTACAAAACATAAGAATTTTTAATCCCAACTGTTTTAAATATCCTAATTTTTTTCTAAAATCCTAACATTTTAAAAATCTATACTTTTTAAAAATTCCAACTTTTATAAAATCAATACTTTTTCAAGAATTACGAATTTATAGAAAATCGAGTTTTTTAAAATTGTTAACTTTTAAATTCATGACTTAATCACTTTCAAATTTTTGAAAATACAGACTTTTTGAAAATCATGACTTTTTCAAAATCCTAAGTTTTTCAAAATCGGGATATTTTGTAAATCATGAGTTTTTCAAAATCACGACCCCTAAAGCCCGAAACCCGAGTTATGAATCTTTGAACCTAAACACCAACATTTTAAACGCTAAGCCTATAACCCAAAAAAATTCATGATTTCAAAAGAGCCAAGAATTTTTGAAACATGGGATTTTCAAAAAACACAAGATTTTTAAAAAAGGTGTAATTTTTCAAATAATTCATGAATTACAAAACATAAGAGATTTTTTAATCCCAAATGTTTTAAATATCCTAATTTTTTTCTAAAATCCTAACATTTTAAAAATCTTTACTTTTTAAAAATTCCAACTTTTTATTAAATCGATACTTTTTCAAGAATTACGAATTTATAAAAAATCGAGTTTTTTTAAAAATTGTTAACTTTTTAAATTCATGACTTAATCACTTTCGAAATTTTTGAAAATACAGACTTTTTGAAAATCATGACTTTTCAAAATCCTAAGTTTTTCAAAATCGGGATATTTTGTAAATCGTGAGTTTTCAAAATCACGACCCCTAAAGCCTCGAAACTCCGAGTTATGAATGTTGAACCCTAAACACCAACATTTTAAACGCTAAGCCTATAACCCAAAAAATTCATGATTTCAAAAGAGCCAAGAATTTTTGAAACATGGGATTTTCAAAAACACAAGATTTTTAAAAAGGTGTAATTTTTCAAATAATTCATGAATTACTGTAACAATTTTAAACTAGCCGACGCCACACTCACGACATCGACAATGACGACGCCGCAACGAACAAGAGACCCGAAAATGCGACAAATTTTTTTTTTTTTTGATGATGGTGTGCTCGCATACAGGCTCAAACTAAATTAGTCCCGTTAATGCTTCGGGAACGATGATAAGAAGAAGTTAAGTCTCATTCGACGTTTCGCCAAGAATGAAGGAGGGTCGTCTTTTGAATTATTTGTCTGATGTCTGGTGCTGTCGTGATAGCAATGAAACGGAAAGGTAATTCGAGAGCAAGGCATAATTTACTTTGCGTCGAATTCAAAAGCCACTTCGATTTCTTTATTCTTACTTTGTTATTCGGTCAAGTTACATTGTTTCAAAATTTAATACATTTTAATATACATATGTTTAATACATTTTAACGTACATATGTATATATATATATATATATATATATATATATACATATATATATACTTACTTTATCATTTTGTTATATTACGATCTTTCGAAACTAATATGTTACATTATATGTAATTGTAGATTTATATATATATATATATATATATATATTTATGTTTATATTTACATACGTATCTATATATATATATATCTTTATATTTCGGTATGACTTGATACCGATTTTTTTTTTGCAAAGTAATTGATGCCTATAATGCGTATGAGAAGTTTAACTACCTACTAAGGATTAAATAAAGCGCTAAACCAAAATTGTAATCTCCTTTGTACATGGAAACAAGAGACGTTTTGGGAAGACTTTTCAATTTAGTTATAAATGAATAAGGCTGGGCAGTGGGTGGCCCATTTCAAATTTGGCGGCCATGAAGGTCTTTTCCACACGGCGCTTCCAAATTCAAACAATTAGGTATTGAAAAATCCGCCTCCCACAGTCTACCGGCCGCCTACAACATTGGGACGCGTCGTTTAACACATGGATACACTGTAACTTCCCTGGCCGCGTGGAAGACTGTTTTTCTTTCCTTTTAGTCCCCCCTGTAAAATAAGGGTGCAGAATAAGGAAGAGCTCCTGCGCGTGGGAAAGGCAATCTACTTCACACGTTAGATAAATATATATGGCGGTGGAGTGCGTAACAACGGGCGGATTGCCAGGCCGCGCGGGAGGGACAGCCCCATGGGCGTTTCCAGCAAACCGGTTGTTCAACTATGCTGTTATCTGTTTAGTGTCGAATGCATCCTCAAATTCGAACGAGTCGGAGTCCAAAGTCGCCTACACAGGAGGACGGTGGATTCGTTTCATATCATAATATTCATGAAGCCAAATTTGCTTGGAATATCATATCCAGAAACAGTGCAATCCTCAATACATTCATGCGGAATAAGCAGAGGCACCGGGGAATGGACTCTCAGCTTTTTTTTTTTTCCTTCACCACCGCCGCCGATGCTCCAGCTGTCCAAGGTCCGACTCTTCTACGTATTTGCGATGACCTCCGACCACCCTCTCCAACTCTTCGCGTATGTTCTTTGCAATCCAAGGGTTTAACAGTATCTCAGACATTGCCCACTCCATCGCCACTGTCGATGTGCCGCTCCCTGCAACTAGGATATCCTGTCAAATATTAAGATTTACAAATGCTCATTCGTTAATAAACCCTGGAAAGTAATGAAAATCCTAACAAGTACTGGATCGAATTTGCTGGATCTGGATCGAATTTGCAGTCGGTCTGGTGTGCCGGAACTTAGGAGGTCTTCTAGTCTAGGATACGTAGGTCTTCTAGTTGCAGTCCAGCATTAGGATACTTATTTAACACAATAAACATTAATGGTGTATTCTTATGCTTAGGATCCAAAATAGTAATTTCATTAGTTGTAATAATACATAGATATGGTTTATATTCCAAATATCAATTTCCTTATTAAGTATTAAGGGACATTGGGTACTAACTTACTAGAGCTAACAGTCTTTACATTGGGATTTCCTTCTACACAAATCCATAGGCATAGCATGGATTTAAATAGGTTCGATTTCGTTTCCTTTATTAATTTGCAATGGGTTTTCAACGGATTTAGTTTTATTTCCCCTTCTTTTTTTTATACATTTCACAATTAATTTCACAACGAATTCTTAAATGAAGAAAAGCATGCTAGAACTAGAATATGGACTTCTTTATTGGCATGTTTTATGCTATTGAGACTTAAGTCTTTATATCAACAAAATAAGAATGGTGAGTACCTGGTATTCCAACTTGCAACACTTCTCCTTTTAAGCAATAAGGTAAAATCTATTATGTATATTTTTCCTTGTGAATATTTTTTTTTAACATTCCACCAAAGAGTACTACAATAATTCCATTAAGTTTTAAACAAGATCTACTAACATTTCAACAAGATCAATACATTTATAAGAGGTTCCAAGACAAGTTAAAATAGAATGAAAGGGGTTATCTTTTTTGCAACCTTTGATTTCCATCCCAATTACAAGCTTACAAATGAAGTTCAAAAACAACTTTCCTCCAAAATCCTTTTACATCATATCCTAATTTATGTAGCAACAAATTTACAATAAGGAAATCTAAAGAAAGCAAGACAATATTACATTTCTTTCTCCACTCAAGGTGGGTAATTACATGATATTTTAACATTGTCAAAAACAAGGTTTTTGTGCTCCAAGTGTTCTTCATTCATGCTCCAAGCTCCAAGTATTTCCAATCCCAACCAAGATAGGGGAAGAGGCAACACTCTCCTCCCAACCAAATCTCAATGGAGAAGAGAAGCAATCTCCTCCATTGACCCCCGAGCCCCAAACACAACACAATGGGGGGTGGTCTCCAACTCAAGGCAACTATACATGCTTCCACAATACAAGTTTCTCACAACATTCAAGGTAAAATAGGAGAACAAGAGACACACAATAACATTAAACATTACACAACAAGGCTTGCATCCAAGCCAACAAGAGAAGGAACTATGGGAATGTTTCCTTTATGCCTCCCAAATGAGATGAGATGCCCATCCAAAACCCTCCACAAAATAACACAAGCCCCTATAACTCTTATGCCTCCCTCAAGTACCCCTTTTTCCTCCTATACTCTTATGCCTCCCTCCTCTTATGGCTCCCTCAAAGACAAGGTAGAATGTAAACATTCCTACCCAAGATGGGCATCCCTCTCAAACTCCCTCCACAATATCCTAATCTACTCTTTTGCCTCCCTCATGTGTATTCCCATAGACCTCTCCTATACTACACAAAAAGCATTCAATCCATCTTTCACAATACACCAAAGTAGACATGCATTTCTTACAATTTAGCATAGAAGCAATAATAATATGAAAGCAAAAACAAAGGAGAGGGTTCCCTACCTCTCCATTGGAGTAACCTAAACCAAGAACTTTAACCAAGCTCCTTCCCAAATCAATCCAAGCATGCAAGTCCAAAACTCTCTCTATCTCTTTCTCCCAATTCCTCTCTCTCCAAATAACAAAGAACTCTTCAACAACACAAAAACAAAGCTCTAACCCCCTCAACAAGAGAGGAAGTTTCAATAAATAGATCAAAGGTAAGGGTGAGGGTGATGTGGCTCCATGTAGGATGCCACATCACACATCCTCAAACCATCTCCCAAGGTCAATTCAAATCCCAAAACACCATAAATGGGTGGTTGGGTTGAATGACAACCCTCTTCCACATTCAACCCTTTCCCATGTGCCTTAAGGCACAATTAAATGCAAAATGAGGAAAATGCACTCCAAAGTCATATTTCCCTTCCCAAAACAATAAATAGCCCCCTTTTTGGATTCCCAACCCATAGATATGGTTGGTAAGGGGTTTTGGGAAGTGTGGGACAAGTTTAACTTGTCCCACAAGTCCCCTAAAATTGCCCTCAAACTCAAATTCGAGTTTTCAAGAGATTTGGAGTGGTCAACACTCAAGATAAGCATTCAATACAAGAGACAACACATGGCTCAAGGAGCCAACCAACAAAATTTATTACATCCACATGACTAAAACAAGATATTAAATTAATCTAAACATACTTAGCAAAAGTAATAAAAGAAGGGCATCCCAAATGAAATCACCTACTAAAGTAAATAAAGCAATTAAATAAAATTCTCAACCCCATGGTCACATTAGAACATTACCCCCTCAAGAAAATTTTTTCAACACATACAAGAACAAGCTAACACAATACAATTTTTATAAGTCAAGTTGCATTGTACCAGTGTTGAACCACCCGACATTTTTGTGTTTGGTCCCAATCCCCCTCATGGTTGTGATCATGTTTGTGTTTCTGCAAAATGCAAAATACCCTCTTCGGCCTTTAAATCAAAATATCCAAAACAATCATATGCATGAAATTTATTAACATCTATACGTAATTCAAGCAATCATTATTTCTAGGTCTAATTCACAATTTAATTATGCATTTCATCTTTTCTAAAATCATAGTAATGTAAATTCAACAACTACATTCTACTCATCGAAGAAATCCAATGTTAGAACACATGCAATATATCTATATAAAATAATATCAATATCCATAACCCAAAAGTCGGTCATGAGATCATACAAAACAAAATCCAACCATAATCCAAATGTGTCTAGTCACAAAACATCATGCTAATCAACATAAGTATAAGCCATGTCCATAACTAAAGTTTTAACTCAAAATGATAATCACTAAGCGTCGTAGGGAAGTGGGCATTACATTACAAAACATAAGAGATTTTTAATCCCAAATGTTTTAAATATCCTAATGTTTTTTCTAAAATCCTAACATTTTAAAAATCTTTACTTTTTAAAAATTCCAACTTTTTATTAAATCGATACTTTTTCAAGAATTACTTAATTTATAAAAATCACGAAGTTTTTTTAAAATTTTGAACTTTTTAAATTCATGATTTAATCACTTTCAAAATTTTTGAAAATACGAGACTTTTTCAAAATCCTATGTTTTTCAAAATCGGGATATTTTGTAAATCATGAGTTTTTCAAAATCAAGACCCCTAAAGCCCAAACCCGAGTCATGAACACCGAACCCCGAACACCAACATTTTAAACATTAATCCTAAAACCCTAATTCCTTAACCATAAACCCTTAATACCTAATCCTAAATTGTTACCACAAAACCAAATCCCTAAATCATAAAACCTAAATTCTAAACCCAAAACTCTAACCTCGAGCCTTAAACCCTACAAATTTTAGGCCTAACCCAATATACCTTTATCTAGAGAACTAAACCCTAAACCCAAAACTCATAACCCCGAACCTCAAACACTTAACCATGGACCCTCAATATTGAACACTGAGACCTAAATCCTAAAAATCCTAATCTCTCGAGTCGTATATATTATAAACCCTAAACCTTAAGCTATAATTACACATAAACCCTAAATTCAAAAACCCTAAAACCTTAAATGCCAATCGTAAATACTAAACCCTCAATTGTAAACCAAGAGCCCTAAACACTCAATATAGAAACCTTGAAATAGTTAGATTTGGAAAAATTCTGTATTTTGAAAAACTTGGAATTTTCAAAAGTAAAGATTTTTGAAAAACTACGGATTTATAAAAATTTAAGGTTTAAAAAAGTCACGACTTTTAAAAAATTTACAATTTTCAAATAGTTGTTATTTTAAAAAGTTGGTATTTTTGAAAAGTTATAATCTCTAAAGAATAAAGATTTCCAAAAAGTAGTGATGCTCCAAAAAGTCATAACTTGTGCTTCAGTGTCCATTTAAGTCCATTTTTTAAAACCACATGTTTCAAAAATCTTGTTATTTTTCTTAAACCCTAAACTTGTATCCCAAAACCCAAACCCTAAATCCCCAAAAACCTAAACCCTAAATCCTCAAATTAGAAACATTACAAAACTTAGTTTTGGTTAAAGTTAGTATTTTGAAAAATTGGTGATTTTCAAAATTCAAGATTTTTGAAAAAGTCCAGATTTTCAAAAACATGAGATTTTCAAAAAGTCACGACTTTTGAAAAAGTTTCAAATTTAAATAAAGTGGTCATTTTTGAAAACTTCAAGATTTAAAAATGTTGGGACTTAGAAAATCTTCAGAATTTCAAACAAGTTGGGTTTTTGAAAATTGAATATTTCAAAACTCCAGATTTTTGAAAAGTTGGGATTTTCAAATAGTTGGGCTTTTCGTATTTTTGAAGAGTCAAGATTTTTGAAAAACTTGACATTTTAAAAAATGGTAGAATTTTTGAAAAGACGGGATTTTTAAAAATTTGAGATTTTCCAATAAGTCGTGATTTTGTAAAAGTTATGATTTTTGAAAAGTTAGGATTTTTGAAAAGTCAAGATTTTCAAAAAAATCAAGATTTTTAAAATTTTGGGTTTTTTAAAACGTCAAGATATTCGAAAAAGTCCCAATTTTTTTAAATAAATGCGATTTTTGAAAAAGTTTGGATTTTCAAAATAGTTCTAATCTCAAAAGAGTCAAGATTTCAAAAATATAGTGATGTGCCAAAATTAGCAGTAACTCTAAAAGGTCATAACTTGTTCTACGGGAATTTTAAAAAATTAGGATTTTTTTTTAAAATGTCATGAATTTGAATAATTTAGATTTTCAAAAAAATTGGATGTTTGAAAATGTCATGCTTTTTAGAAAAGTCATTATTATAAAAAAATGTGTGAATTTAAAAAAATTACTATTTTAAAGAATTTACAATTTTAAAAAAAGATAGAATTTCATAATTCTAAAAAAGTTTGAATTTGAAAATTTTAGGTTTTTGAAAAAGTTGAGATTTTAAAAAAATAAAGATAATGAAAAGGATAGGATTTCTAACAAAAATTGGGATTTCAAAGAATTCATGATTTCAAAAAGCCAATTTTTTTGAGAAAGTTGGGATTTTCAAAAAGACAAGAGTTTGAAAAAGGTGTAAATTTCAAATAAGTCGAGTTAAAAAGTGAAAATATTTTTAAATCAAAATTATTTTGAATATCCTATTTTTGTAAAATTCTAACATTTGAAAAATCTTTAATCTTTTCAAAATTCCATTTGTTTATAAAATCGTGTCTTTTTTGAAAAATTATGAATTTTTACAAAACCATAAAAATTTTAAAATTGTGAATTTTTCAAATGCATGACTTTATCACTTTCATTTTTTTGAAAATATAGACTTTTTCAAAATCCAAACTGTTTAAAAATGGGGATATTTTTGAAATCAAGACTTTTTCAAAATTGTGACCCTTAAACTCTAAAACTTGAAATTTGAGTTGTAAACGCTAAACCCTAAATCCTAAACCATAAACACAAAACTATTAACAATGAATCCTAAAGTCTAAACCCTCGGCCATAAACCATCAACCCAAATTCCTAAATCATAATACCTAAACTCTAAAATTCAAACCTTAAACTATAATCCCTAAACGATGATCCCCGATCCATGAAGCCCTAAACCCTAAAAAGTGAACCATAAACCCTATACCTTGAACAAAGAGCCTTAAGACAAAACCCTAAACACTAAACTTTTAACTAAAGACCTAAACCCTATACTTATAACCCGTAACCTTGAACCATGAGCAATGGACCATCAACCATGAACACCGAGACCTAAACCGCTATGCCCTATATACTCTAAACCTTAAGCTCTAGTTTCTCCTAAACCATAAATTTTGAGTCTTAAACCCTAAAACCCCAAATTCTAAATCCTAAATACTAAACCCTCAATCGTAAACCATGACCCTTGAACCCTAAGTGTAAAACACTCAACCATAAACATCGAACCCAAAACCTAAAAACTCTGCCTTAAATAGTTAGATTTGGAAAAAGTTGGTATTTTGAAAAATTGGGGAATTTAGAAAAGTCAAGATTTTGAAAAAGTTAAGATTTTCAAAAACTTGAGATTTTAAAAATTCACGACTTTTGAAAATGTTGCAATTTTTAAAAAGTTGTTATTTTTGAATACATCAAGATTTAAAAAAATTTGGGACTTTGAAAATTTTCAAATTTTTAAACAAGTTGGTGTTTTGAAAATAATATTTCAAAAACTTCAAGATTTTTGAAAAGTTGGGATTTTGAAAGATTTGGGCTTTTCAAAATTTTCAAGAGTCTCGATTTTCTAAAAGTGAAGATTTTTTCAAAACTTGACATTTTTAAAAAATTAGGATTTTTGAAAAGACAGATTTTAAAAAATTGAGATTTTGAAAAATCAAGATTTTCAAAAGAGTTAAGATTTTGGAAAATACTGGGATTTTTAAAACGTTGATTTTTGAAAAAGTTAGCATATTAAAAAATGTCCCGATTTTAATATTTGTGATTTTTGAAAAATAATAATTTTTTAAAATGTATGGATTTTCAAAAAGTCGACATTTTGATAAAGTTGAGATTTTAGAATTTTTAGGAATTTTTTAAAAGTTGGGATTTCTGAAAAGTTTCAATTTTTGAAAACGTCGGATTTTTGAAATAGTTACAATTTTCAAGATGTTGGGATTTTCAAAAATGTTATAATCTCAAAAGAGTAAAGATTTCAAAAATATTGTGATGCGAAAAATTAGCTGAACTCCACACCGACATAACTTGTTTCAAAAATGTTGTGATGTGCCAAATTAGTTTGGAACTTTGGGTGTCTATTTGAGTCCATTTTTTTGTAAACTAAATGTTTCAAAAACTTTTTTAAAATATCGATTTTCTACAAAAAGTTGGTACTTTGAATAATTTAGATTTTCTAGAAATTCTGGATTTTTGAATATTGACTTTTAAAAGGGTCATTATTTTCCAAAAAGTTGAGAATTTAAAAAAATTTAGGATTTTAAAAAATTGCAATTTTAGAAAAAGATAGAATTTAATAATTCAAAAAAAGTTCAAATTTAAAATTTTTTAAGGTTTTTAAAAAAGTTGAGATTTTCAACAAACTAAAGATAATGAAAAGGTTGGAATTTCGAATAAAAATTGGGATTTCAAAAATTCATGATTTCAAAAAAAATGGGATTTTCATAAAAACATTTTAAAATCTTTAATTTTTAAAAAATCCAACTTTTTATAAAATCATGACTTTTTCAAAGATTACAAATTTTTAAAAATGTTTTTTAAAAATTGTGAACTGCTTAAATTCATGACTTTATCACTTTGAAATCGTGGATATTTTTGAAATCGTGACTTTTTTAAAATCACAACCACTACACCCTAAACCCTAAAACCCGAGTATAAACGCTAAACTATAAACCCCAACATCCTAACCTATAAGTCCAAAACCTTTAATCCTAAACCCTAAACCCTAAGCCATAAACCAAACCCCAAATCCCTAAATCGTAAAACCTAAACTCTAAATCCCAAACCTTAAACCATAAACCGTATAAACCTTGATCCCTAAGCCATGAAGCCTAAACCGTAAACCATAAACAATAAATCCTAAACCCCTAACCCTGAGCCTTAAACTTTAAACCCTAAACAAGGAACCCTAAACCCTATACCTCGAAGTGTGAGCCCTAAGCCAAAATCATAAACCCTAAACTCATAACCACGAACCTCAAACCTTGAGCCATCGACGCTCAACCACGAATACTGAGTCCTAAACCCTAAACTCTGAGTCCTATACCCTATAAACCCTAAACCTCAATCTCTAATTACTTCTAAACCATAAATTTTGAGTCCTCAACCCTAAAACCCTAAATTAAATCCTAAATACTAAACCCTCAATTTTAAACCATGAGCCCTAAACAATAAATGCAAAACTCGCAAATCAAATCTCGACCCCCAAAACCTAAAACCCGAGCCCTATATCCTAACCCTAAACTCTAAAACCTAATTCTTAAACACTAGACCTTAATCCCCGAACACTAAACCTCAACTCTAAACCCCGACCCTCGAACCCGAGCCCTAAGCCCTAATCCCTCAACACTAAATGCTAAATCGTAAACCTTGAATCTTGAGCCCAAAAACCTAAACCCTAAACACTAAATCTCATGAACTCTAAATCCTCAACTTAGAAACCTTTAAATAGTTATAGTTTGAAAAACTTGGTATTTTTAATATCTTGGGATTTTCAAAAGTCGAGATTTTTGAAAAAAATAGGATTTTCAAAAACTTGAGATTTTCAAAAATCACGACTTTTGAAAATCTTGAAATTTTAAACAAAGTTGTTATTTTTGAAAACATCAAAATTTTGTAAAAGTGAAGATTTTTGAAAAAGTTAGGATTTTTAAAAAGATAGAATTTTAAAAAAATTCAAGATTTTGGAAAATATTGGGATTTTTAAAATGTCAATATTCTTTTTGAAAGTCGGGGTTTTCAAAAAGTCATGATTTCTAATGTTTGCGATTTTTGAAAAAATACAATTTTTTGAAAAACTAATGATTTTCGAAAGAGTCGAATTATAGAATTTTTGATAAATTTGATATTTTATAAAATTCAAAAATTTTTAAAATGATTGACTTTCTAAAAAAGTTTCAAACCACATGTTTCAAAAATCTCAACTTTTTTAAAATATCGTGATTTTAATAAAAAAAGTCAAGAGTTTGAATAATTCTAGGAAAAGATAGAATTTAAAAGAAATTAGGTTTTTGAAAACTTGAGATTTAAAAAAGTTAGGATTATGAAAAAGTAAATTGGGATTTCAAAAAATTTGTTGGGATTTCAAACAAAAATTGGGATTTCAAAAATTTGTTGGGATTTCAAACAAAAATTGAGATTTCAAGAAAGTTAGGATTTTCAAAAATGACAAGATTTTGAAAAAATGTCTAATTTTCAAATAAGTCAGGAACTACAAAACTAAATAGATTTTTAAATCCCAACTGTTTTGAATATCCTAACATTTTCAAAATCTTTACTATTTCAAAATTCCAACTTTTTATAAAATCGATATTTATTCAAAAATTACGTATTTTTAAAAAATCAGAGTTTTTTAAAAATTGTGAACTTTTCAAATTCATGACTTTATCACTTTCAAAATATTTGAAAATATAGACTTTTGAAAATCATGACTTTTTTGAAATCCTAATTGTTTCAAAATCATGATATTTTTGAAATCGTGACTTTTTCAAAATAACGACCCTTAAACCCTAATCCGTAAAACCCAAACCCGAGTTGTAAACACTAAACCCTAAACCCCCACATCCTAAATACTACACCTATATCCCTAAATCCTAAACCATAAACCATAAACCCTTAACAGCTTAATCATAAACCCTAAACCCTTAGCCATAAACCCTAAACCCAAATCCTTAAATCAGAAGACCTAAACTCTAAACCCCAAACCTTAATTCATAAACCATAAACCCCGATCCCTAAGCCATGAAGTCTAAATCCTAAGCCTTAAACCCATAACCCTAAACAAAGTGAACCCTCAAAGCCTTAGGCCTAACTCTAAACCATGAACCCTAAACCCTATACCTCAACCATGAGCACTAAGCCAAAACCCTAAACATCACTAAGACCTAAAAATAAACCCTAAACTCATAACTCAACTCAACCCCGAGCCATAGACCTCGACCATGAATAAGTGAGACCTAAACCCCGAACCTAAATGAAGTTAATCTTTGTTTACAATATACATAAGGATGATGTAAATAATCTAAAAATTCAAACGTATTTGCTTTGAAAAAGTAGTTGTCAATGAATTTTTATTAGATAGTTTTAAAGGATTTAACCAATTGTCCTGATCATTGAATATTCTCGAAATACAAGTTCCTATATAATATAAACCCTAAATGTTAAGCTCTAATTACTCCTAAACCTTGAATTCTAAGTCTTAAACCCTAAACCCTAAATGTTAAATCCTTAATAATAAACTCTCAATCATAAACCATGAGCCCTAAAGCCTAAGTGCAAAACCTCAACAATAAATCTCAAACCCTAAACCCCAAACTTGAGACCTAAATCCTAAAACTAAACCCTAAAACCAAAAACCCTGAAACCTTATTCTTGAACCCCGATCTTTAACCCTAAACCCTAAACGTTGAATCCTAAGATTTTAGCCTTAATCCCTCTACCCTAAACCTAAAAGATTGAACCCTAAACACTAAAAGTTAATCCCTAAACCCAAACCCTAATCCCTAGCCCAAAACCTAAACCTTATGAGCCCAAAAACTAAATCACTTTAGCCATAAACCCTCAATCTAGAAACCTTAAAATAGTTAGATTTGGAAAAATTGGTATTTTAAAATCTTGGGATTTTAAAAATCAATATTTTTGAAGAAGTCGATTTTCAAAAACTTGAGATTTTCAAAAAGTCACAAATTTTAAAATGGTTGCAATTTTAAACAAAGTTGTTATTGTTGAAAACATACAGATTTAAAAAATGTTGTGACTTTGAAAATGTTCAGATTTTCAAACAAGTTGGGGTTTTTGACAAATGAATATTTCGAATAATTCGTGATTTTTGAAAAGTTGGAATTTTGTAAAGAGTTGGGCTTTTCACATTTTTAGAAAAGTCAATATTTATTAAAAACTTGATATGTTAAAAAAAGTTAGAATTTTTGAAAAGACAGAATTAATTTTTTTGAGATTTTCCAAAAAGTCATGATTTTTTAAAAGTGAATATTTTCAAAAATTCAGGATTTTTGAAGAGTCGATTTTCAAAAATGTTGAGATTTTTAAAACATCAAGTTTTTTGAAAAATCAGGATTTTTGAATAAATCGGATATTAAAAAAGTCTCAATTTTTAATATTTTATTTTTGAAAAAATATGATTTTATCAAAAACGTAGGGATTTTCAAAAAAGTTGATATTTTTGATAAAGTTGAGATTTTAGAAAATTCAGGAATTTTTAAAAGTTGGTATTTCTGAAAAAGTTTTGATTTTTGAAAACGTCATGATTTTTGAAAAAGTTGTGATTTCTAAAAAGTTCTAATCTCAAATTTTTAAAATATAAGGATTTTAAAAAAAAAAGTCGAAACTTTGAATAATTTAGATTTTCCAAAAATTGTGAATTTAAAGTAATTTAGGATTTTAAAGAATTTGGAATTTGTGAAAAGATAGGTAACTCGAACCCCGAGCTATGAACCCTAGTCCTTAAACCATAAAAACTAAACCCTAAACCCCGATTCCCGAGACCAAAAATATAAATCCTAAACACTAAATCCCTTAAGCCCTATAAACCCTCAACCTAGAAACCTTAAAATACATAGATTTGGAAAAGGTTGGTATTTCGAAAAGCTTGGTATTTTCAAAATGTCAAGATTTTTTAAAAATTCTATATTTTCAAAAAAGTTACAACTTTTCAAAAAGTTGTAATTTTAAACAAATTGGTTATTTTTGAAAACATCAAGATTTAAAAATGTTGGGACTTTGAAAATGTTCAAATTTTAAAACAAATTGGGGTTTTTGAAAAGTGAATATTTCAAAAAGTCAGGATTTTCGAAAGAGTTGGGCTTTTCACATTTTTGAAGAGTCAGGATTTTTTAAGAGTCTAGATTTTTGAAAAACTTGACATTTTCAAAAAAGTTAGGATTTTTGAAAAGACGAGATTTTAAAAAATTTGAGATTTTCCAAAAAGTTGTGATTTTGTAAAAGTGAAGATTTTTGAAAAAGTTGGGATTTTTGAATAAGTTGGGATATACGAAAAGTCCCGATTTTTAATATTTGTGATTTTTAAAAAAATTTTTTTAAAGTAAGGATTTTCAAAAAAGTCACCATTTTTGATAAAGTTGTGATTTTAGAAATTTTGGGAATTTTTAAAATGTTGGAGTTCAAAAAGTTTTAATTTTCAAAATGTCGCGCTTTTTAAGTAGTTGTGATTTTACAAAAATTATAATGATAAAAATGTCAAGATTTCAAAAATGTAGTGATGCACAAAAATTAGTAGGAACTTGAAAACGTCATAACTTGTGCTCCGGGTATCCTTTTGAGTCCATGTTTTTTTAAAACACATGTTTGAAAAATATCAACTTTGTTAAATACTAGGATTTTCAACAAAAAATTGAGAGTTTGAATAATTTAGATTTTCCAGAAATTCTAGATTTTTGAATATGTCATGATTTTTGAAAAAGTCATTATTTTCAAAAAAGTTGTGAATTTAAAAAAATTAGGATTTTAAAGAATTTGCAATTTTAGAAAAAGATAGAATTTCATAATTCTAATAAAGTTTGAATTTCAAAATTATAGGGTTTTTGAAAAAGTTGAGATTTTCAAAAAGTCTTGATTATGAAAAGATTGGGATTTCGTATGAAAATTGGATTTCAAAAAAATCGTGATTATTTAAAAGCTAAGAATTTTGAGAAAGTGTGGATTTTCAAAAGACATTTTTAAATCCCGATTGTTTTGAATGAGTTTTGAAAAGGTTGCAATTTTAAACAAAGTTGTTATTGTTTAAAACATCAAGATTTAAAATGTTGGGACTTTGAAAATGTTCAAATTTTCAAATAAGTTGGGGATTTCGAAAAGTGAATCTTTTGAAAAAGTTAGGATTTTTAAAAAGTCAAGATTTTGGAAAATTTTGGGATTTTTAAATTGTCTAGATTTTGAAAAAGTCTTGATTTTTAATATTTGTGATTTTCAAAAAATATATATGTTTTGAAAAGTAAGGATTTTCAAAAAGTCAACATTTTCGATAAAGTTGAGATTTTAGAAAAATCAGCAATTTTTAAAAAGTTGGGATTTCTGTAAAAGTTTTGATTATCGAAAACGTCGATATTTTTGAAATAGTTTTGATTTTCAAACAAATTGGGATTTTAAAACTAGTTATAATCTCAAAAGAGTCAAGATTTAAAAAATGTATCGATGAGCCAAAATTAGTAGGAACTTGAAAATGTCATAAATTGTGCTCGGGTGTCCACTTGAGTCCATTTTTTAAACCACTTGTTTAAAAAAACTTTTTTGAAAAAAATCATGATTTAAAAAAAAAGTCAGGGGTCTGAATAATTTAGATTTTACAGAAATTCTGGATTTTTGAATATGTCATGAGTTTTAGAAAATACAATTTTGGGAAAAGATAATATTTCATAATTCTAAAAAGTTCAAATTTCAAAAATTTAGGGTTTTCAAAAATGTTGAGATTTCAAACAAAAAATTGGGTTTCAAAAGTCATGATTTTGAAAAAGCCAAGAATTTTTAAAAAGTTGGGATTTCAAAAAAAAAAGATTTTTAAAAAGGTCTAATTTTCAAATAAGTCCAGAATTATAAATTGAAAAGATTTTTAAATCCCAACTATTTTGAATATCCTTTTTTTAAAAATCCTAACATTTTCCAAATCTTTACTTTTTCAAAATTCCTAATTTTAATAAAACTGTGAACTTTTTAAATTCATAACTTTATCACTTTCAAAATATTTTAAAATAGAGATTTTTTTAAAGTCATAAGATTTTAAAAATCTTAATTGTTTCAAAATCATGATATATTTTAAATCGTGACTTTTTCAAAATCATAACCCCTAAACCCTAAAACCTAAAACATGAGTCGTAAACACTAAACCTAAACCCCAACATACTAAACACTAAGCCCAAAACCAAAATCATAAACCATAAACTCTTAAAGATGAATCCTAAACCTTAAACCCTCATCCCATAAATCATAAAACCTAAATTGTAAACCCTAAACCGTCATCCCTAAGTGATGAGAAATCTAAACCCTAAATAGTGAACCCTAAAGGCTTAGGCCTAACCCTAAACCCTATATAGAATTTTTAAAGATTTAGGATTTTTGAAAAGACGAGATTTTAAAAAATATGAATTTTTCCAAAAAGTCACGATTTCATAAAAATGAAGATTTTTGAAAAATTTAGGATTTTCAAAAAAGTCAAAAATTTGGAAAATTTTGGGATTTTCAAAACGTAAAGATTTTTGAATAAGTCAAAATATTTGAAAAAGTCCTGATTTTTAATATTTATGATTTTTTAAAAAAATTGATTTTTTAAAAGTATGGATTTTCAAAAAAGTCTGCATTTTTTTATTAAGTTGATATTTTAGAAAATTTAGGAATTTTTAAAAAGTTGGGAGTTCTGAAAAAGTTTTGATTTTCAAAAACATCACGATTTTTAACATTGTTGCGAAATTGAAAAGGTACTAACTTGTGTTGGGGGTGTCTGTTTGTTTTTGAAACCACAAATTTAGAAAATCTAAACTTTTTTAAATGTTAGGATTTTTAAAAAAATTTAGGAGTTGGAATAATTTAGATTTTCCAGAAATTGTGAATTTTTTAATATGTGACTATTTTTGAAAAAGTCATTATTTTCAAAATGTTGTGAATTTAAAGAAGAGATAGAATTTCATAATTCTAAAAAAGTTTGAATTTCAAAATTAAGGGTTTTCAAAAAGTTTAGATTTTAAAAAAGTCAGAAATATAAAAGATTGGGATTTCGAACAAAAATTGGGATTTTCAAAATATTTCCTTTTAAAAATTATAAATTTTTATAAAATCGTGACTTTTTCAAAGTCGTAAGTTTTTTTAAAAATTGTGAACTTTTCAAATTCATGACTTTATCACTTTCAAAATCTTTGACAATATAGACTTTTAAAAATCATGACTTTTTTGAAATCCTAACTCAAGCTTTAAAATCGAGATATTTTTGAAATCATGAATTTTTCAAAATTGTGACCTTAAACCTAAAATCTGAGTTGTAAATGCTAAACCCTTTAACTGCAACATCCTAAACAATAAGCCTAAAACATAAAATCCTAAACCATAAACCCAAACCCCTAAATCATAAACAAAAAACTCTAAACCCTAAACCCTAATCCATAAACAATAAACCACCTTAGGCCTAATCCTAAACCCTATACCTTGAATCGTGAGCCCTAAACAAAAACCCTAAACCCTAAACCTTTAACTAGAGACTTAAATCCTAAATGCTAAACTCATAACCCTAAATATCGAACCTCAACCACGAACACGGAGACCTAAACCCTAAACACCCCTATGCCCTAAATGATAAACCTTGCTTTAATTATTCCTAAACCCTAAATGCAAAGCCCTCAACCGTAAACCTTGAACCTCAAACCTTATAACTCGAGCTCTAAATTATGACCCAAAACCCTAAACTTTGATCCCAACCACCCTCAACTAAAAACCTTGACCCCGAACCCCGAGCATTGAACCCTAATCCCTAAACCTTGAATCCGAGCCAAAAAACCCTAACCCTAAACACTAAATCTCTTAAGCCCTAAATCCTCAACCTAGAAACCTTATAATAGTTAGATTTAGAGAAATTTTTTTTTGAAAAAATTGGAATTTTCAAAAAGTCAAGATTTTTTAAAAACTTGGGATTTTAGAAAAAGTCGCAACTTTTGAAAAAATTGCAATTTTAAACAAAGTTGTTGATTTTGAAAATATTGAGATTTAAAAAATGTTTGGAATTTAAAAATATTAAGATTTTTTCAAACAAGTTGGGGTTTTCGAAAAATGAATATTTCAAAAAAGTCATCATTTTTTCAAAGTTGGGATTTTCTAAAGAATTGGGTTTTTTTCACATTTTTAAGACTCGAGATTTTTAAAGAGTCGAATTTTTGAAAACAGTCATGATTTTTGAAAAATTTGACATTTTTAAAAAACGTAGGATTTTTGAAAAGACAAGATTTTTAAAATTTTGCTATTTTCCAAAAAGTCGTGATTTTGTAAAAGTGAATATTAACGAAAAGTCAATATTTTTGTAAAGTCATGATTTTCAAAAAAGTCAAGATTTTGGAAAATGATGGGATTTTTTAAAAATTCATGATATTGGAAAATGTTGGGATTTTCAATAAGTCATAATATTCAATAAAGTCCCGATTTTAAATATTTGTGATTTTAAAAATATAATATTTTTAAAAGTAAGGATTTTAAAAAAGTTGACATTTTAGAAAATTTAGGAATGTTTAAAAGTTGGGATTTCTAAAAAGTTTTGATATTTGAAAACATCATGATTTTTGAAATAGTGGCGATTTTCAAAATAGTTGGGATTTTCAAAAAGTTATAATCTCAAAAGAGTAAAGATTTCAAAAATGTAGTGATTCACCAAAATGAGCAAGAACTTGAAAAGGTCATAATTTATGCTCTAGGTGTCCATTTGAGTCTATTTTTTTAAACCATATGTTTAAAAAATCTCAAGTTTTTTAAAACACCAAGATTTTCAACAAAAATTCGGAGTTTGAATAGCTTAGATTTTCTAGAAATTCTAGATTTTTAATATGTCATGATTTTTGAAAAATTCATTATTTTCCAAAAAGTTGTGAATTTAAAAAAATAGGATTTTAAAGAATTTGTAATTTTAGAAAAAGATAGAATTTCATAATTCTAAAAAGTTTTAATTTAAAAAATTCTAGGGTTTTTGAAAAAGTTGAGATTTTCAAAAACTTAGGAGTATGAAAAGGTTTGGATTTTGAAAACAAATTAGGATTTAAAAATGTAGTGATTTCGAAAAAAAGTTGAGAATTTTGAAAAAGTTGGGATTTTAAAAAAGACAAGATTTTTAAAAAGGTGCAATTTTCAAATAAGTCGGGAATTACAAAATTGAAAAGATTTTTAAATCCCAACTATTTTGAATATCCTAATTTTTTATAAAATCTTAACATTTTCAAAATCTTTACTTTTTCAAAATTCCAACTTTTATAAAATCGTGACTTTTTCAAAATTACAAATTTTTAAAAAATCATGAGTTTTTAAAAATTGTGAACTTTTTAAATTCATGACTTTATCACTATCAAAAATCTTTTAATATACATCCTTTTTAAAATCATGACTTTTTTGAAATCCAAACTGTCTCAAAATAAGGATATTTTTGAAATCATGACTTTTTCAAAATTGCACGAACCCTAAACCCCAAAATCCTGAGTCAATGATATTTGAAAAAGTCTTCATTTTTAACATATGTGATTTAAAAAAATCATTTTTAAAAAAGTAAGGATTTTTAAAAAAGTTGGAATTTCTAAAAAGTTTTAAACCACATGTTTCAAAAATTTTAACTTTTTTAAAATATCAAGATTTTCAAAAAATAGTCGGGATTTTGAATAATTTAGATTTTCTAAAAATTCTTTATTTTTGAATACATCTTGTTTATTGGGAAAGTCATTATTTTCCAAGAAGTTGTGAATTTAAAAAAATAGGATTTTAAAGAATTTGCAATTTTAGGGAAAATAGAATTTCATAATTCAAAAGAAGTTTTAATTTCAAAAAATTTAGGGTTTATGAAAAAGTTGAGATTTTCAAAAAAGTCAGGATTATGAAAAGGTTAGTATTTCAACAAAATTTGGGATTTCAAAAAGTTGTGATTTCAAAAAGGCAAGAATTTTGAGAAAGTTGGGATTTTCGAAATTGACAAGATTTTAGAAAAAGGGCAATTTTCAAATAAGACAGAATTACAAAAATGAAATAATTTTTAAATCCCGATGTTTTCAATATCCTACCTAAAATTTTCAAAATCTTTACTTTTTAAAATTCCAACTTTTTATAAAATCATGATTTTTTTCTAAAATTATGAATTTTTTAAAAATAACAAGTTTTTTAAAAATTACGAACTTTTTGAATTCATAACTTTATCACTTTCAAAATCTTTGAAAATATAGAAATTTTGAAAATCATGACTTTTTTGAAATCCTAGCTGTTTAAAAATCAGGATATTTTTGAAATCATGACTTTTTCAAAATCGCAACCCTAAACCCTAAACTCAGTAAAACATGAAACATAAGTCGTAAATATTAAACTCTAAACCCCAATATTCTAAACACTAATCCTAAAACCTTATATCCTAAACCATAAACCATAAACTCTTAACACTAAATCCTAAACCCTAAAACCCTTAGCCATAAACCATAAATCCAAATCCTTAAATTGTAAATAAAACCTAAACTCTATACCCCGAACATTAAACCATAAATCCTCCATGATCCCTTAGCCATCAAGCCTAACCCCTAAAACCTAAGCCCTAAACCTTAAACCCCGAACCCAAAAAGTGAACCCTAAAAACTTAGGTCTTACCCTAAACCTTATACCTTGAATCATTAAACCTAAGCCAAAACCCAAAAGCCGATCTCTACTCCCTAAACCCTATAAACCCTTAACCTTAACGTCTAATTACTCCTAAACCCTAAATTGTGAGTCTTAAACCCTATAACCCTAAATGCTAAATCTTTAATACTAAACCCTAAATCGTAAACCATGAGCCCTAAACCCTAAGTGAAAAACCCTCAACTATAAATCTATAACCCCAAACCCTTAAACATGAGCCCTAAATCATAACCCTTAACCCCAAAACCCTAAAACCTAATTCTTAAAATCTAAACCTTAATCCTTGAACCATAAACCTCAACCCTAAACCCTAAACGTTGAACCCTAAGCCCGACTCTTAATCCCTAAACCCTAAACCTTAAACCATAAATCCTAATCCTAATCCCTTAACCATGAAGCCTAAACTCTAAACCCAAAATCCCTAACCTTGAGCCTTAAATCCTATATAGCCTTAGGCCTAACCCTAACCCCTTAACCCTATACCTTTAACTGAGAACTAAACCCTAAACACTAAACCCTAAACTCATAAGCCCAAACCTCAAACCCTGAGTGACAGACCCTCAACCATGAACATTGAGACCTAAACCCTAAATCCTCACCCCTACGCTTGATACCCTATTTTCTAAGCCCTATACCTTATAAACACTAAACCTTAAGTTCTAATTGCTCCTAAAACCTAAATGCTAAATCTTAAATACTAAACCCTCAACACTAAATCCCTTTAGCCCTAAACCCTTAATCTAGAAACCTTGAAATAGTTAGATTTACAAAATTTAGTATTTTGAAAAACTTGGGATTTTCAAAAAGTCAAGATTTTATAAAAAGTAGGGATTTATCAAAAATTTGAGATTTAAAAAAGTTACAATTTTAAGCAAAGTTGTTATTTTTGAAAAAATTAAGATTTTAAAAGTTTGGGAGTTTGAAAATGTTCATATTTTCAAGCAAGTTGGGGTCTTTTAAAAATGAATATTTTGAAAAGTCGGGATTTTTGAAAAGTCAAGATTTTTGAAAAAAACTCACATTTTCAAAAATGTTACAATTTTTTAAAATATGAGAGTTTAAAATTTTTGAGAATTTCCAAAAGTCGTGATTTCAAAAGTTGGGATTTCTGATTTCAAAAAGTTTCGATTTTTGAAATAGTTATGATTTTTGAAAAAGTTGGGATTTATAAAAAAAGTTATAATCTCTAAAGAGTAAAGATTTCCGAGAATGTAGTGATGAGTCAAATTTAGGAGGAACTCTAAAAGGTCATAACTTGTGCTCCGTGTGTCCATTTGAGTGCATTTTTATTTTCAAACCACATGTTTCAAAATCTCATCACAAAAACCCTTCATACTAAATCCTAAACCCTCTACCCTTAGCCATAAACCATAAACCCAAATCAGTAAACCCCTAACCTTGAGCCTTAAACCCTAAACAATGAACCCTAAAGCCTTAGGCCTAACCCTAAACCCTATACCTTAAACCATGAGCCCTAATCCAAAACCCTATGTAATGTCTTCTTTTCATGTGCCAAAGGCCTAAGGGTCGAGTCAAGTCCAAGCCATGGTCGGACCCAATGAGTTATGGATGTTGGGAGCTATGGGGAGGGGCCACATGGTTCTAATAGTCTAATGTTGTGTTGAATGAAAAGGGGTCAAGCTTTTGGACCATGGTGACTTAAAGGGAAAAGTAACTTAAGTTACTTTATTTTATTTGCCCCTCCGTGGAATGAAACACGTCTAGGTCTATTGGGGCTCTTTTACTTTGGATTGTATATGAGGAGTGTGAGAGAAAAGAGAAAAAAATTGTCACTTACATTTTAGCCTCCTTTCACGTGTAACTTTTGTTGCGCATCTACAGCTTATGGAATCAAATCCCACAGGGATCCTAGCTTTGATGGTGAGAGACCCATCCCTAGGTAGTAGGGCATTCTTCGGTAGTGAGAGATCTACCCTAGTTTATGATTTTTCGAGCCAATTTTAGGGTTGTGCTACAGAGACATTACTAGAAGGTTCAAAAGAAGGGTTTGAGGAATTTTGGGGGCATTTGGGGAAGATAATCAAAGGGGCTCTAGATAATATTCATGACAGCCATTTGGGGATCCTCCATCATTTTCTGACCCCATTCCAAGCAAGGTGACTTGCAGCCTTTATTTTGGGGTTTTCCAGTTGGTCGTTTTCAAATCTGAAGGTGGAAATATTATTTCTTATATCTATCACTGTTATTTCTCAATACCCTTATTTTTCTCTTGTATTTAAAGAGTAAAAAACCTTGGAAGTTTTCTAGCTATCTAAGGCATGCTGTGCTTTTTTGGTAGTAGTTTAATTTATGTAAAATTCCAAAAACAATTTTATTATGTCCTCTTTTTTAATCTCAAGATCTCTTTAAATTTTCAAGTAATTCGATTGGATATCTTGGGAGATGTTGATTTTATTTAGTATGTTGTCCTTAGTGTAAAAATATAAATAAATCCATAATTTATTTGGCTATAAACTTTCAATATTTTTACATTTTTAAGTAGTTTCCCATAAGGGATATTTCAGTGGTATTAGAGTTGTTGTTCCTCCAACCTGTGTGGGTTAAATATGGTAGTTTGGAAAGATCTCAATGTGGGTTTTATGAAGGAAATGTTCACCAACATGGTGAAACAACAGGAAGCCACTAACCTATATTTGAGCTAGTTCACTTAGAATGTGAATCAAAGTAGATCTAGGGACAATAAGGAACATGGAAAGAATAGTAATAGAGGGCAACCAATAGAGGTGATTGATGAGGATTCTTGTTAGAGGAAATACAAATCTTTCAAAGTAGGGGTTTCAAAGATAATATGTCATTTCCAGATTATTGCATGATGAAGATTGGTAGCAAGCCCATATGAGATCATCATATGTCGGTGCACCAAGTACAAAAGAACTCATTTGGAGAAGAAGCTTCTAGACAATTGGGTATGATTTCCATTGAGCAAAATAATTTCATTGGTGAAACTTTTCTTGTTAGAGAAATTATTTGAATTCAGGAGAAGAAATTTGTTTATGCAAGCAAGGAGGATGTAATGGAAACTCTTAAAAAGTGTGAGAAATGGGATAGCAGAGCTAGAGCTGCTAGGTTGAAATTGACTCAAGTAAGACAACACTTACAAGAGTTCAAGGAAATGATGAGGGCAATTGATGCAAGGAAGTCTACACCCACGAAAGAAGATGCTATGGAGCAACTGACACATGAGGAGAGCCTCACATGGACACTGGTGTAAAATTACAGCCTACTATAATTTCCACACCAATAACTTTTGATCAGCTTTCGAGATACTTTCAACAGAACTCGAGATAACAATATTGGAGGCAGCTCAACATATGTCTATCTTGAACACAAGGAGGACATTGATGGCATTGAAAGGTATGAACAAACCTAGCTGCTTGGTTGTAAAAATGAAAAGTATATTTCAACCCAAAAGGTACCTATCAATCCTCCAAAGAATAAGTCATTATCATATGGGATGGATTTACCAAGTAGTAATGAGCATAAAATTATGAAAGGTGTTGATTCTTGTTCCACTTACTCTCCATCTAAAATCATGAATCATAATAGGGATGGTGCTATTTTAGAGGTTTCTAGGGATGGTGTTATTTTGGAGGTTTGGATGATGATATTATTTATAAAGAGGTTAGTATAGTAGTATCATGGATTTATTTCATCATCTTCATCCTATAAAATTACAATAATTTTATCATGATGGTATTAAGCCTATTGTCGATAAGAAATCTAAGAATTTGGTGCATCAAAGTCAAGTCATCATGAAGATAAAGAGTGATAATCTTCTTTATGAGGAGATACAAGAGAAGTGAAGATGCCGGACTTACGTGATACAAGGGTTCATGGGCATTATAAGGTATGTGATCCGGTAATCTGTTGTAATTATCCAAAACTATCAATTCTAATTTTGAAAACTTTGTGCATGATTTCTTCATTGGAGACTCAGTGCAAGAAGGAGAGTAACTCTCATGGTACTAGCATGTGTTTTCTGATTGCTAAAAATGGTAAGAGAATATTTTTTAATCAACTTTAGCATGCTAGACTGTGTATAACAACAGTCATAAAGAGAGGAGAAATTTTTTATTAATAGATCCCATGATTGATTTTTACCAGCTACATGGTGGAACACTTAGAAGGGTTAGTTGGGGCATTTGGTCCTCAAAGTGCTCAAAGAATCAAGGTGTAATTTTTGTTGAAAAGAAGAGTTGAATTCAAGGTGTATTCATGACTTTAGCATCCTAAGGTATGAGAATGGTTACCATTTGCCTAGATTTTTGAGTTATCCTATGTTGTCACCATGTCTCTATTATTTGGGACAACATTTATATGCTTGGATAGGATAAACACATCCTCCATTCACATTGCTCTTGATTAATCTAATAAGCATATGTTGGCAAAGAAAACAATGCAGGAGCCCATGATAGTGAAAGGACATGAGGTATGTGGTATATTTATTTTGGTTGAATTTACTAGAGGTAATACTATTTTTGGGATGCAATGATGTTGCATGATGTTAAGGAAGATGATGATGCATGTGTTTAAAATTCAAAGGAGAATGAAGATGTTGATCCTATATCAAAAATTTTAAGTTACAAAGGTATGATGAGCAGCCCCAATTATGCTATTTCAGATGTTTTGTCTTATCTCATGACGTGAATCAATGGGTATAACAAGAGGTATGAAGTTCCTTATGATAAATTTTATGGATGCATGAATTCTAATGTTGATTTTCCTTTCTCTTGCATTTACATGAAATGAAAATATGGGAAAATAGGATAAAATATGATGAGAGAGCAGCCATGTGTGTTCCCAACATAGAAGGAATAGATGAGTTATGTCCATGAAAAGACATGTCTTGCACTAAGAAGGTAACTCATTTGTTTATTGTCATTAAGAGATGTGAAGTACTTGAATTGTTTGTACATTTGGGTTATTTGAAGTTAGGAATCATTCATTGGACATATTAGCTTCCATATTTTGAGAAATTTACATTCATCCCTCATGTGGATAAACCGTAAATTTTCAAGGAAAACAAAGAAATCATATTTTATGGTATACAAGGATAGATTGCAAATGATGTGATTGGTGAAGAAAGAAGCATGCCATTGCATTGGTTGAATTATGAAGGAACTCGGCGTCTTGTGGATCATGGTGACATCACAATGAATGAGACAAGTGGGATATTTTATGACTCTTATTATGACAGATTGTTTGTGCAGGCACAGAGCACACCATAATGACTTATGTGGAGAGTGAGTCAAATGATGTTGAATTATGGAGTGAGTTAGATAGGATGGAGACTTTGAGTCTAGATGGGGTGAGTGGAGTCATGGATGTGGGTGTAACCAATAGTGTTGTACATGAGACAATTACAGAGATTGGGATTATAGGTTCAGACCATCCAAGTTTATCATTATGTTGGTTATCTAAGGTTTTGGTAGACTGGAGATCTCATTTGCTTTTTGAGTACTCCAAGAACTGACACACTTGTGAGATTTTGGATGGGCAAATACAAAATGACAACTACAGATTGGAGGATGAGATGATCTTCTATCTGGGAAGATTGTACCTTGTGTCAGATTCATTGTTGAGGATGGAGATATTGTGACATGTGCATTGTTCTTCCATGACTAGGCATTTGAGCTTCGATGAGACCTACGGGTTAATGTCGAGAGAGGTTCGTATGGCATAGTAGGTTGAGTGAGGATATCCTCAACTTGTATACGAGACATGTATGGTTTGTCATTATGATAACTTAGAGCTTACGGGTTCATCATTTTCTCGAGTCAACAAGGGATAACACACCTATGTATTTCACTACTTCTATGCCCAAGGTGAATAGTTCACCCACGTGCTAGTAAGTGGGAGACTAAATTGACTCATGGTTATTCGATAAGTTCACATTAAGCATAAGAGGTGGACTATGTGGAGTTGATATGGCCGGTTGACTATCTACTAGAGTCTTGGGACTTTTCCCCCATGGGAGACATTGAGATACCTTTTGAGGAGTCTTTCTCTCACATGAGTGCATGTCATGTAGGAGAGTTAGCACCATTTGTGTGTATACAGGTTGTTTCATAGGCTGATTCGGGGATTCTATAGGATTCGTGAACTTTCTTACCCGTTGATTATAGAGGTCATGAGTGATCCCATTATGATAGCCTTACATTAGCAAGGATTGGACCGATTGTAAATTTTAGTGCAGTACCAATGGTGAGTCAGTTTGGGTATCATTCTACTTCATGGACAACATTGTTGTCAGTACCATATGGAGGTCATGATGATGACATGGGGTTTCTTGGTTACTTCATATTACACCGATCCTTGGTGGATGACAAGGTGAGGTGGAGAGATTTTTGTCGCGGTATTCAACTTCTACAATAGGACATGATAATGTCTAGGGTCAAGCATTTCTCGTAAGGGATGACTGTAATGTCTACTTTTCCTGCGCCAAAGGCCTAAGGGCTAGGTCGAGTCCAAGTCGTGGTCAGACCCAAGGAGCTATGGACACTGGGAGCTATGGGGAGGGGGCCACGTGGTTCTAATAGTCTAATGTTGCATTGAATAAAAAGGGGTCAAGCTTTTGGACCATGTCGACTTAAAGGGGAAAGTAACTTAAGTTACTTTATTTTATTAGCCCCTTCGTGGAATGAAACACATCTAGGTCTATTGGGAATCTTTTGCTTTGGAATGTATATAAGGAGTTGGGTGAGAAAGGAGAGAAAACTTTTATCTCTTACATTTTAGCCTCCTTTCACGTGCAGCTGTTGTTGCCCATCTATAGCTTGTGGAGTCAAATCTCACAGGGACCCTAGCTTTGGTGGTGAGAGACCTATCCCTAGCTAGCAGTGTATTCTTTGGTAGTGAGAGATCTCCCTTGTCTAAAATTTTGGAGCCACTTTAAGGGCTGTGCTACGCAGAGATATTACAAGAGGTTCAAAGGAAAGGTTTGAGGAATTTTGGGGGCATTTGAGGAAGATCATATTCATGATAGGCATTTGAGTCAAGGCGTGGTGTGTGTTGAAGGTGCCTCCATCATTTTCCAACCCCATTCCAAGTGAGGTGACTTGCAACCTTTATTTAGGGCTTTTCCAGGTCATTCATTTTTAGATTTGAAGGTGGAAATATTATTTCCTATATCTATCAATGTTATTTCCAAAGACCCTTATTTTTCTTTTGTATTTAGATAGTAACAAACCTTGAAAGTTTTCCACTGTCTATCGCATATTGTGTTTTTCTGACAGTAGTTTAATTTATGTAAAATTCAAAAAAATATTTTATTATGTCCTCTATAATAATATCAAGCTCTCTTTAAATTTTCAAGTAATTCGAGTGGATATCTTGGGAGATATTTATTTTATTTAGTCTATTGTTGTCCTTATTGTAAAAATTAGAATAATTCAAGATTTTATTCGGCTGCAAACTTGTAATATTTTGTGTATTTTTAAGTAGTATCCCATAAGGGATATTTCACCCTTAACCTCGAACCTTGAACCATGAACCCTCAATCATAAACACCGAGACCTAAACCCTATACCGTATAAACCCTAAATTTTGAGTCTTAAACCTAAAAACCATAAGTTCAAAACCCTCAACTATAAACCTCAAACCCCAAACCCTATAAACCCCAATACCCTAAAACCTAAAACCTAATTCTTAATCCCTAAACTTGTATCACAAAACCCTAAACCCTAAATCCTGAGCCCAAAACCCTAAACACTAAATCCTCTAAGCTCTAAACCCTCAACCTAGAAACCTTACAATAGTTAGTTTTGGAAAAAGTCAAGTATTTTGAAAAACTAGGGATTTTAGAAAATTCAAGATTTTTGAAAAAGTCAAGATTTTCAAAAACTTGAGATTTTCAAAAAAGTTGCAAATTTATACAAAGTGGTATTTTTTAAAACATCAAGATTTAAAAACTGTTGGGACTTTTAAAATGTTCATACATTCAACCAAGTTGGGGTTTTCAAAAAATGAATATTTCCAAAAAGTCCATATTTTCGAAAAGTTGGGATTTTTGAAAGAGTTGGGCTTTTCACATTTTTAAGAGTTGGGATTTTTAAGAGTCTAAATTTTTTTAAACTTGAGATTTTTGAAAATTTTGACATTTTGAAAAAAGAAAGAATTTTTTAAAAGACAATATTTTAAAAAAATCGAAATTTTTCAAAAGGTTTTAGAATTTTAGAAAAGTCGGGATTTAAAAATAAAACAAGATTTTGGAAAATTTGGGATTTTTAAAACATCAAGATTTTTTAAAAAGTCAAGATTTTTGAAAATGTCAATATTTTTAATAAGTCGGGATATTTGAAAAAGTCACAATTTTTGAAATAGTTACAATTTTTAAAATAGTTGGTATTTTTGAAAAAGTTATAATCTCAAAAGAATTGAGATTTCAAAATGTAGTGATGCGCCAAAATTAGTAGGAACTCTAAAATGTCATAACTTATGGTCCGGGTGTCTGTTTGAGTCCATTTTTTTTAAACCACATGTTTCAAAATTCTTGACTTTTTTAAAATATCAAGAAATTTTTAAGAAAGTTGGGAGTTTGAATAATTTTGATTTTCTTGAATTTGTGGATTTTTTAATATGTCGATTTTTGAAAAAGTCGTTATTTTAAAAAAGTTGTGAATTTAAAAAAAATAGAATTTTAAAGAATTTGTAATTTTACAAAAAGATAGAAAATTCTATTAAAAGTTTGAATTTTAAAAATTAAAGGTTTTTGAAAAATTTGAGATTTTCAAAAAATTTAGGATTTTCAAAAGGTTGGGATTTCGAAACAAAATTGGGATTTCAAAAAATGTCATGATTTCAAAAAGCCATGAATTTTGAGACATTTGGGATTTTAAAAAAACAACATTTTGAAAAAATTACAAATTGTTAAAAAATCACAAGTTTTTTCACTTTCAAAATATTTGAAAATATAGAATTTTTAAAAATCATGACTCTTTTGAAATCCTAATTGTTTAAAAATCAGGATATTTTTGAAATCATGTGACCCTAAACCATAAAACCTAAAAAATCAAACCTAAGTCGTAAACGCTAAACCCTAAAACCCAAAATCCTAAACCATAAACACAAAACCCTTAACACTGGATCCTAAACCCTAAACCCTCAGCCATAATCCATAAACCCAAATCCCTAAATCGTAATACTTGAACTTTAAACCCCAAACCTTAAACCATAAACCCAAAACCCTAATCCCAGAGCTATAGAGCCTAAACCCTAACCTTGATCCCTTAGTTATGAAGCATAAACCCTACACCCTAAGCCCTAAACCCTAAACAAAAAATCGTAAACTACTAATCTTGATCCTTAAACCCTACATAGTGAACCTTAAAGCCTTAGGCCTAACTCTAAACCCTATCTCTTGAATCATGAGCCCTAAGCCAAAACCCAAAACCCAAAACCTTAAGCTAGAGACCTCAACCCTAAACCCTAACCTCAAACCTCAAACCTTGCCATGGACCCTCAACCATGAAAACCGAGACCTAAACCCTAAACTATGAGCCCTACACCATATAAACCCTAATTCCTAAACCCTAAACCCTAAACTCGAGTGCTTAGCCCTAATCCCTAAACAATAAACACTAATCATGAAAATTTGGGATTTTCGAAAGAGTTGGGATTTTCACATTTTTGAAGAGTCGAGGATTTTTAAGAGTTAAATTTTTGAAAAACTCGACATTTTCAAAAAATACGATTTTTGAAAAGACAGGATTTTTTAAAAATTGAGATTTTCCAAAAGTCGTGACTTCTTTAAAAACACAAGATTTTTGAAAAATTCAACATTTTCAAAAATGGTAGAATTTTTGAAAAGATGGGATTTTAAAAAAAGTTGAGATTTTCCAAAAAGTTGTGATTTTGTGAAAGTGAATATTTTTTAAAAAGTCAAGATTTTCAAACAAATCCAAGATATTTGAAAAAGTCGAGTTTTTCTAATAAGTCGATATCCGAAAAGTCTCAATTTTTAATATTTGTAATTTTAAAAATAAAAAGTTCACATAGAAATTTTAGAAAATTGAAGAATTTTTTAAAAGTTGGGATTTTGAAAAAATTGATTTTCAAAAATGTTTTGATTTTAAAAAATGTTTTGATTTTCAAAATAGTTATGACTTTCAAAAGTTGGGATTTTTGAAAAAATATAATCTCAAAAGAGTCAAGATTTAAAAATGTAATGATGTGCAAAAATTAGCAGAAATCCAAAAGGTCATAAATTGTGCTTCGGTGTCCGTTTATTATTTTTGAAATAACATGTTTCAATAATCTCAACTTTTTTAAAATATTAGGATTTTCAGAAAAAAAAAAAAAAAGTCGAGAGTTTGAATAATTTAGATTTTCAAGAAATTCTGGATGTTTGAATAAGTCATGATTTTTTAAAAGATATTATTTTCCAAAAAGTTGTGTATTTAAAAAAATGGACTTTAAAGAATTTGTAATTTTAGAAAAGATGGAATTTTAAAATTCTAAAAAACTTTGAATTTCAAAAGTTTTAGGCATTTAAAAAAGCTCGATTTTCAAAAAGTCGGATTATGAAAAGGTTGGGATTTCAACAAAAATTGGGATTTTAAAAAGTCATGATTTTAAAAAAGCTAATAATTTTGAGAAAGTTGGGATTTTTAAAAAGACAAGATTTTGAAAATAGGTGTAATTTCAAGTAAGTCAGAATTACAAAATCTGAAAAGATTTTTTAAGTCCCAACTGCTTTTAATATCCTTTTTTTAAAATCCTAATATTTACAAAATCTTTACTTTTTTATAAAATCATGACTTTTTCAAAAATTATGAATTTTTAAAAATCATGAGTTTTTTAAAAATTGTGAAATTTTTAAATTCATGACTTTATCACTTTCAAAATCTTTTAAAATACAGACTTTTTGAAAATCATGAATTTTTTGAAATCCTAACTATTTCAAAATCAAGATATTTTTGAAATCGTGACTTTTTAAAAATTGTTACCACCAAATCCTAAACCCTAAAACCTAAAACTTCAAACCATAAATCCTAACATCCTTAACACTAATCCCAAACCCCTAAATCTTAAATCCTTAACATTGAATCCTAAACCGTAAACCCTAAGCCATAAACCCAAATCCCTAAATCGTAATACCTAAACTCTAAACCCTAAACCTTAAAGCATAAACCCTAAACTCTAAACAATAAAACCTAAACCCTAAATATTGAACCCTAAAGACTTAGGCCTAACACTAAACCCCAAACCCTATCCCTCAAACCGTGAGCCCTAAAGCCTAAACCTTTATCTAGAGAACTAAACCATAAACGCTAAACTCATAATCCCAAAGCTCAAACCCTTAGCAATGCACCCTCAACCATTAAAATTGATACCTAAACCCTTACCCCTACACCCTAAACCCTATACTCTGAGCTATATAAACCCTATACCCTTAACCCTAAACCATAAAACTTTGAGCCATATAAACCCTATACCCTATAAACCCCAAACACTAAATTCTCGAGTCTTACACCCTAAAACTTTAAATGTTAAATTCTAAATACTAAAACCTTTAGTCATAAACCATGAGTGCTAAACCCTAAGTACAAAACTCTCAACCATAAATCTTGAACCCCAAATCCTAAAACTTGAGACCTAAATCCTAACCCTATATGCTAAACCACAATACCTTATAAACCATAAAACATAATTCTTATACCTTGTTCCCAGAACCCCGAACCTAAACTTTAAACCCCGAGCCCTAATCCCTAAACCCTAAATCCCGACCCCAAAACCCTAAAACCTAAACAAGAAATCCACCGAGCCCTAAACCCTTAACCTAGAAACCTTAAAATAATTAAATTTGGAAAAAGTTAATATTTTGAAAAACTTCAAATTTTAAAAATTCAAGATTTTTGAAAAAGTTTGGATTTTCAAAAACTTGAAATTTTCAAAAAAATTCACAACTTTTATAAAAGTTGCAATTTTAAACAAAGTTGTTATTTTTGAAAACATAAAGATTTAAAAAATGTTGGGACTTTGAAAATGTTCAGATTTACAAACAAGTTGCAGTTTTTGAAAAATGAATATTTGAAAAAGTCTAGATTTTTGAAAACTTGGGTTTTCGAAAGGGTTGGAATTTTCAAATTTTTGAAGAGTCGATTTTTGAAAAACTAGACATTTTAAATAAAGTTAAGATTTATGAAAAGACAAGATTTTAACAAATTTGAGATTATACAAAAAAGTCATGATTTTTTAAAACTAAAGTTTTTTGAGAAGGCAAGTTTTTTGAAAAGTTAGGATTTTCAAAAATTTCAAGATTTTGGAAAATTTTGTGATTTTAAAATGTTAATATTTTTGAATAAGTCGGGATATTCGAAAATGTCTTGAACCTTGAAACCCTAAATGCTAAATCCTACATACTAAACACTCAATCATAAAAACATGAGCCCTAAACCCTAAGTGTAAAACCATCAAATGTAAACCTCGAACCACAAACCCTAAAACCCGAGCCCTAAATCCTAACCCTAAAACCTAATTTTGAAACCCTAAACCTTGATACCCGAACACCGAACTTCAACCCTAAACATTGAACCCTGAACCCTAAGGCCTAACCCTAAACCCCATGCCTTGAATCTGTGAGCCCTAATTCTAAACCCTAAATTCATAACCCTAAACCTTGAACCCTGAGCCATGGACCTCAACCATGAACACTAAGACCAAACCCTAATCCCTACACCCTAAACTCTAAACTTTGATCCCTACCCTTTAAACCCTAAATCTTAAGCTCTAATTGCTCATAAACCACAAATTGTGAATCTTAAATTCTAAAACCCTAAACTATGAGCCCTAAACCCTAAATGCAAAAATATTAACATTAAACCTCGAATCCTCGAACCCTAAAACTTGAGTCCTAAATCCTATCCCTAAACCCTAAAACCTAACTCTCAAACCATAAACCTTGATCCTTGAACCCCGAAACTTGACCGTAAACCCGAACCCCGAACCCTAGAGCCCTGTTCCCTAAACATTAAACACTAAACCCTAAACCCGAATCTTTAGCCCAAAACCTAAACCCTAAACCCCTCTTTAGCCCAAAACCCAAACCCTAAACACTAAATCCTCTAAGCCCTAAACCCTTAACCTAGAAACCTTAAAATAGTTAGATTTGGAAAAAGGTTGTATTTTTAAAAACTTGGGATTTTAAAAAAGTCAACATTTTTGAAAAAATCAGGATTTTCAAAAACTTGAGATTTTCAAAAGAGTCACGAATTTTGAAAAAGATGCAATTTTAAACAAAGTTGTTGTTTTTGAAAACATCAAATCCTATTTTGAATATCCTAATAATTTTCAAAATATTTACTTTTTCAAAATTCTAACTTTTTATAAAATTGTGACTTTTTAAAAATTACAATTTTTTAAAAATCATGATTTTTTTAAATTATGAATTTTGAAATTAATGACTTTATCAATTTCAAAATATTTGAAAATACAGTCTTTTTGAAAATCATGACATTTTCAAAATCCTAAATGTTTCAAAATCAGGATATTTTTTAAATCGTGACTTTTTCAAAATCGTGACCCCTAAACCCTAAACCCCAACATCCTAAACACTAATCCCAAAACTCTAAATCCTAAACCATAAACCACACACTCTTAACATTGATTCCTAAACCCTAATCCCTCAGCCATAAACCATAAACTCAAATCCATAAATCGCAAAACCTAAACTCTAAACCCCAAACCTTAAACCATAAATCCTAAACTCTAATCCCAAGCAATGAAGCCTTAGCCCTAAACCCTGAATAATAAACCTAAATATCCTTAAAGCTTTAGCCCTAATAATAAACCCTACAACTTGAACTGCGCGAGCCCTCCACCAAAACCCTAAACCCTAAACCTTAAACTCATAACCTAGAACCTCGAACCCCGAGCCATTCCTAAGCCATGGACCCCTAACCATGAACACAGACCTAACCCCTAAACCCTAAACTCGAGCCCTATAAACCCTAAACCTTAAGCTCTAATTGCTCCTAAACCCAAAAATCCTAAATGTTAACTACTAAATACTAAACCCTCAATCATAAACAATAAGATCTAAACCTTAAATGCAAAAACCATCAATTATAAACCTCAACCCTAAACCCTAAAAGCCCAAAATCATAAAACCCCAAAATCCTAAAACCCTAAAACTTAAAATCCTAGTACCTAAAACCTAAAACCCTAAAATCTTACATCCTAACCTAAACCCTAAACCCCAAAACCCTAAACCACAAAACCTAATTCTTAAACCCCGAACCCCAACCTTGATCCTAAACCCTAAAACCCAAATCATGAACCCCGAGCCAAATTCCCTAAAACCTAAACTCTAAATCTTGAGCCCAAAAACTAGACATTTTCAAAATGGTTAGGATTTTTTAAAAGACATGATATTAAATTTTTGAGATTTTCCAAAAAGTCATGGTTTTGTAAAAGTGAAGATTTTTGAAAAAGTCAAGACTTTTGAATAAGTCGGATATTCAAAAAAGTCTAAATTTTTAATATTTTTAATTATAAAAAAATATATAATTGTTTTGAAAAGTAAGGATTTTCAAAATCGACATTTTTTTATTAAGATTTAAGAAAATTCAGAAAATTTTAAAAGTTGGGATTTCTGAAAAGTTTTTATTTTCAAAGATTTCACAATTTATGAAATAGCATGTGATTTTTGAAAAAGTTGGGATTTTTGAAAAAGATATAATCTCAATAGAGTCAAGATTTCAAACATGTAGTGATGCACCAAAATTAGTAGGAACTCGAAAAGGTCATAACTTGTGCTTTGGGTGTTCGTTTGAGTCTATTTTTTTTTAAACCACATGTTTAAAAAATCCCAACCCTAAACCCTAAAACATGACCCCTAAATCCTAACACTAAACCCTAAACCCTAAACCACAAAACCCTAAATCCTAATTCTTGATTCCCAAACCCTGAACCACAACCCTAAACAAAGAACCCCGAGTCGTGAGCCCTAATCCCTAAACCCTGAATCCTGAATCCTAAGCCAAAAAACCTAAACCCTAAACACTAAATCCGCTAAGCCCTAAAATCCCTCAACTTAGAAACCTTAAAATAGTTAGATTTGGTAAACTTAATATTTTGAAAAACTTTGATTTTTCAAAAAGTCAAGATTTTTGAAAAGTCGGGATTTTCGAAAAGTCAAGATTTTTGAAAAAGTCAAGGATTTAAAAAACTTGAGATTTTAAAAAAAGTCACGACTTTTGAAAAAGTTAAAATTTTAAAAAAAATTGTTATTTGTGAAAACATCAAGATTTACAAAATTTGGGGAGTTTGAAAATGTTTCGATTTTCAAGCAAGTTGGGGTTTTTGAAAACGAATATTTTGAAAAACTCAGGATTTTTGAAAAGTTGGCATTTGTGAAAGAGTTGGGCTTTTGTACTTTTGAAGAGTAGGGAATTTTGAAAAAATTCAACATTTTTGAAATGCTCAACATTTTCAAAAATGTAAGGATTTTTTAAAAGATGGGATTTTATACAAATTTAGATTTTCCAAAAGTCATGATTTTGTACAAGTGAAGATTTGAGAAAAAGTAAGGATTTTCAAAAAAAGCAAAGATTTTGGAAAATGTTGGGATTTTGAAAATGTCATGATTTTGAAAAAAACATGATATTTGAAAAATTATCGATTTTTAATATTTACGAGTTTTGAATTTTGTTTATTTTTTTAAAAAAGTAAGGATTTTTAAAAAGTAGGCATTTTGGATAAAGTTGAGATTTTAAAAATTCAGGAATTTTGCAAAAGTGGGGATTTCTAATAATGTTTTGGTTTTCGAAATTGTCATGATTTTTGAAAAAGTTATAATCTGAAAATAGTCAAGATTTAAAAACATAATGATACGCCAAAATTAGCAGGAACTCCAAAAGGTCATAACTTGTGCTTCGGGGTTCATTTGAGACCTTTTTTTGAAAACCACATGTTTCAAAAATCTCAACTTGTTTAAAATATCAGGATTTAAAAAAAAATTCAAGAGTTTGAAGAATTTAGGTTTTCAAGAAACTCTGGATTTCTAAATATGTCATGATTTTTGAAAAAGTCATTATTTTCCAAAACGTTGTGAATTTCAAACAATTTAGGATTTTAAAGAATTTCTAATTTTAGAAAAAGATAGAATTTAAAATTTGTAAAAAGTTTGAATTACACTAAATCCTCTAAGCCCTAAACCCTCAACCTAGAAACCTTAAAATAGTTGGATTTTACAAAAATGGTATTTTGAAAAACATGAGATTTTAAAAAATTCAAATGTTTTGAAAAAGTCAGGATTTTAAAAACTTGAGATTTTAAAAAAGTCACAACTTTTGAAAAAGTTGCAATTTCAAACAAAGTTCTTATTTTTGAAAACATCAAGATTTAAAAAATGTTGGGACTTTGAAAATGTTCATATTTTCATGCAAGTTGGGGTTTTCAAAAAATAAATATTTCAAAAAGTCAAGATTTTTAAAAAGTGGGGATTTTTAAAAGAGTTGGGATGTTCTCTTTTTTGAAGAGTCTGGATTTTTGAAAAAGTCGACAATTTTGAAAAACTCAACATTTTGAAAAAAGATAGGATTTTTTACAAGATGAGAGTTTTAAAATTTTGAGATTTTCCAAAATGTCGTGAATTTGTATAATTAAAGATTTCCAAAAATCTCGGATTTAAGTTTTTCAAAAAACTCAGGATTTAAAATGTCAAGATTTTCAAAAAATTAAGGATTTCTAAAAAGTTTTGATATTTGAAAACTACACAATTTTTCAAATAGTAGCGATTTTCAAAAATGTTATAATCGCAAAAGAGACAAGATTTCAAAATTGTAGTGATGTGCCAAAATTAGTAGAACTCCAAATTGTCATAACTTGTGCTTTGATTGTTTGTTTGAGTCTATTTTTTAAAAAACCACATGTTTCAAAATCCTTGAACCCTAAACCCTAAAACTTGAGCCCTAAATCCTAATCCTAAACCCTAAACCCCAAAACTCTAAACCTTAAAATCTAATTCTTGTTTGATAAACCCTAAACCCTAAATCTTGAACCCTTAGCACATTTCCCTAATCCCAAAACCTTAAACACCGAATCCCGAGCCCAAAACCTAAACCCTAAACACTAGTTCCCCTAAGCCCTAAACCTTTAACCTAGAAACCTTAAAACAGTTAGATTTGGAAAAAGTTGGTATTTTTAAAAACTTGGGATTTTCAAAAATTAAAGATTTTTTAAAAAGTCGGATTTTGAAAAACTTTAGATTTTCAAAAATGTAATGACTTTTGAAAAAGTTGCAATATTAAAAAAATTGTTATTTTCAAACACATCAACATTTTAAAAATATTGCGACTTTTAAATTGTTCATATTTTCAAACAAGTTGGGGTTTTTCAAAAATTAATATTTAAAAAAATCTAGATTTATGAAAATTTGAGATTTTCAAAAGAGTTGGTATTTTTGAATTTTCAAAAAAGTTTGGATTTTTTAAAAGACGAGATTTTTAAAAATTTAGATTTTCCAAAAATTCGTTATTTTGTGAAAGTGAAGATTTTCAAAAACCTGTATTTTTGAAAAGTCGGGACTTTAAAAAAGTCAAGATTTTTGAAAATGCCATGATTTTTTAATAATTTAAGATAATTGAAAACGTCTAGATTTTTAATATTTGTGATTTCTTTGAAATCGTGACTTTTTCAAAATCGTGACCCTAAACCCTAATACCTCGAGTCGTAAATGGTAAACCCTAAACCCCAACAACCTAAATAATAAGCCCAAAACCCTAAATCGGAAACCATAAACACAAAATCCTAAAATCCTAAACCATAAACCCAAAACCCATAAACCATAAACCTAAATTGTAATACCTAAACTCTAAATCCCAAACCTTATACCATAAACATCCCCGATCCCCGAGCCATGAATCCTAAATTGTAACCCTAAGCCCTAAACACTAAACAATAAACCTTAAACCATAAACCTAAACCCTAAAAGTAAACCCTAAAACCTATACCTTGAACCATGAGCCCTAAGCCAAAACCCTAAACCCTAATCTCATAAACCTGAACCTCAAACCACTAAGCTATTGACACTCAAACATGAACACTTAAACCTAAACCCTAAAACCCCGACCCCTACACCCTAAATCATACACTCTAAGCCCTATACCCTAAACCTTAAGCTCTAATTGCTTCTAAACCCTAAATTTTGAGTCTTAAACCCTAAAACCCTAAATATTAATCCCTTAATCATAAACCATAAGCCTCAAACCCTAAGTGCAAAACCATGAACCATAAACCTCAAACACAAAAAAAACTATAAAACGTGAGCCCTAAATCCTAAGAATAAACCCTAAACCTTAAACCTTGAATTTCAAACTTAAACCCCGAACACTTAGCCCTAAATCCTAAACCCCGATTCCCGACCCAAAACCTAAACCCTATACACTAGCTCCCCGACCACTAAACCCTAAACCTAGAAACCTTAAAATAGTTAGATTTGGAAAAAGTTGGTATTTTAAAAAATTCAAGGTTTTGAAAAATTCAGGATTTTCAAAAACATGAGATTTTAACTAAAGTCACGACTTGTGAAAAAGTTGCAATTTTAAACAAAGTTGTTGTTTTTGAAAACATAAAGATTTAAAAATTGTTGGGACTTTGAAAATGTTCAGATTTTCAAACAAGTTGGGGTTTTTGAAAAATAGATATTTTGAAAAAGTCAAGATTTTTGAAAAGTTGGGATTTTCAAATTTTTGAAGATTCTAAATTTTTGAAGAGTCTAGATTTTTAAAAAGTCAAAAATTATGAAAAACTCGACATTTTTTGAAAAGTCATGATTTCCAAAAAAGTAAAGATTTTTGAAAATGTCAGGATTTTTTAATAAGTTAGGATATTCAAAAACTCCTACCCAATTTTAAATATTTGTGATTTTTAAAAAATTATAATTTTTAAAAGTAAGGATTTTTAAAAAAGGCGGCATTTTTGATAAAGTTGAGATTTTAGAAAATTTAGGAATTTTTAAAAAGTTGTGATTTTTGAAAAGGTCATAACTTGTGCTTCGGGTGTCCGTTTGAGTCTATTTTTTTGAAACCACATGTTTCAAAAATATCAACTTTTTTAAAATATCAAGATTTTCAAAAAAAGTCGAGAGTTTGAATAATTTAGATTTTCTATAAATTCTAGATTTTTAATATGTCATAATTTTTGAAAAAGTCATTATTTTCCAAAAAGTTGTGAATTTTGAAAAATTAGGATTTTAAAGAATTTGCAATTTTAGAAAAAGATAGAATTTCATAATTCTAAAAAGTTCAAATTTAAAAAAAATTAGGGTTTTTGAAAAAGTTGAGATTTTCAAAAAAGTCAAGATTATGAAAAGGTTGGGATTTCGAATAAAATTTGGGATTTCAAAAAGTCATGATTTTGAAAAACAAAAGAATTTTTTAAAATCCTAACATTTTAAAAAAATTTACCTTTTCAAAATTCCAATTTGTTATAAAATCTTGACTTTTTCAAAATTATGAATTTTTAAAAAATCACCGAAGTTTTTTTAAATTGTGAACTTTTTAAATTCGTGATTTTATTTTTTTCAAAAAATATTGAAAATCATGACTTTGTTGAAATCCTAACAATTTCAAAATTGGGATATTTTTGAAATCGTGACTTTTTAAAAATCTCGACCACTAAACCCAAAACACTAAAATCTTAAACCTTTGTCATAAATGCTTAACCCTAAACCCCAATATCCTAAACACTAATCCCAAAACCCTAAACCCTAATCCCTAAACAATAAATCCTAAATGCCTAACCCTGAGCCTTAAACCCTAAACAGTAACCCTAAATCCTTAGGCCGAACCATAAACCCTAAGCCAAAACCTTAAGCCCTAAACCTTTAGATAGAGATCGAAACCCTACACCTTAAACTCGTAACTGGAACATTGAACCCTAAACCATGAACACATAGACCTAAACCCCAAACCCGAGTCCTACGCCCTAAACCCTAAACCTAAAGCTCTATTTTCTCCTAAACCCTAAATTCGAGTCTTAAACCCTAAGTGAAAAACCCTTAACCATAAACCTCAAACCCAAACCCGAGAACTTGAGTCCTAAATCCTAATCGTAAACCATAAACCCTAAAACCTAATTCTTAAACACTAAACCTTGATCCACGAACCTTAAACCTCAATCCTAAACCCTAAACCGTGAACTCTAAACCCGAGCCCTAATCCCTAAACCCTAAACACTAAACCTTAAACCATGAATCCCGAGCAAAAATGTTAACCCTAAACACGAAAAACCCACGAGCCCTAAACCCTTAACCTAGAAATCTTGAAATAGTTTGATTTGGAAAATGTTGGTATTTTTAAAAACTTGGGATTTTAAAAATTATAGATTTTCAAAAACTATATAGTTTCAAAAAGTCATGACTTTTGAAAAAGTTGCAATTTAAATTTTTTTGGGACTTTTAAAATGTTTAGATTTTCAAACAAGTTGAGGTTATCAAAAAATCAATATATCAAAAATGTTTGGATATATGAAAATTGTGATTTTCAAATGAGTTGGGCTTTTCACATTTTTGAAGAGTTAGGTTTTTTACGAGTGTGGATTTTTGAAAAACTCAAAATATTTGAAAAACTTGACATTTTCAAAAAACTTAGGATTTTTTAAAGTACGAGATTTTAAATAATTTGAGATTTTTCAAATAGTCATGATTTTGTAAAAGTGAAGATTTTACAAAAATTCAGGATATTTGAAAAAGTCTCGATTTTTAATATTTGTGATTTTCGAAAAAAATATTTATTTTTAAAAAAGTAAGGCTTTCAAAAAAATCAGAATTTTATTTAAAGTTGAGATTTTAGAAAATTCAAGAATTTTAAAAAAGTTGGGATTTTTGAGAAGTTTTGGTTTTCGAAAACGTAGTGATTTTTCAAATAGTTAAGATTTTTGAAAACGTTATAATCTCAAAAGACTCAAGATTTCAAAAATTTAGTGATGTGCCAAAATTATCAGGAACTTGAAAAGGTCATAACTTGCTCCAGGTGTTTGTTTGAGTCCATTTTCTTTTTGAAACCACTTGTTTCAGAAATCTCAACTTTTTTAAATTATCAGGATTTTCAAAATAAAGTCAGGAGTTTGAATAATTTATATTTTCAAGAAATTATGGATTTTTGAATATGTCATGATTTTTGAAAACGTTATTATTTTCAAAAAAGTTGTGAATTAAAAAAAAAGGATTTTAAAGAATTTGTAATTTTAAAAATATGACAACTTTTTAAAAATAAAACGAGTCTAAGACCTAAACCCTAAGCTCTTATTGCTCCTAAACCCTAAATTCTGGGTCTCAAACCCTAGAACCCTAAATGCTAAATCTCAAATACTAAACCCTAAATTGTAAACCATGAGCAATAAACCCTAAGTGCAAAACCCTCAACCATAAACCTTGAACCCCAAACCCTAAAACATGAGCCCTAAATTGTAACCCTAAACCCTAAAACCTAATTCTTAAACCTTGATCTCAAAACCCCGAACTTTGAGCCCCGAGCCCTAATCCCCAAACCCTAAGCACTAAACCCTAAATCCCGAGCCTAAAAACCTAAACCCTAAACCTTGAATCCTAAGCCCAAAAACCTAAACCCTAAACACTAAATCCCCTGAGCCCTCAACCCTCAACCTTAAAAACCTTAAAATAGGTAGATCTTAAAAATTTCAAGATTTTTTTGAAATAGTCAAGATTATAAAAAAAGTCATGACTTTTGAAAAAGTTACAATTTTAAACAAAGTTTTATTTTTGAAAACATCAAGATTTAAAAAAGTTGGGACTTTGAAAATGTTTAGATTTCAAGCAAGTTGGAGTTTTTGAAAAATGAATATTTTGAAAAAGTTGAGATTTTTGAAAAGTTGGTATTCTCGAAAGTGTTAGGCTTTTCACATTTTGAAGAGTCTAGATTTTAGAAAAGTCAACATATTTGAAAAACTCGACATTTTAAAAATGTTATTATTTTTCAAAATTCGAGATTTAAAAAAAAGAGATATTCCAAAAAATCGTGATTTTCTAAAAGTGAAGATTTGTGAAAAACTCAGATTTTTGAAAAAAAAAGGATTTTTTAATAAGTCAAGATATTCGAAAAAGTCTCGATTTTTAATATTTTTCGATTTTTTGAAAAATATAATTTTTTTTAAAAGTAAAGATTTTTAAAATTTTTAGAATTTTTGATAAAGTTGAGATTTTGGAAAATTCAGGAATTCTTAAAAGCTTGGGATTTTTAAAAAAATTGATTTTCAAAAACGTCGTGATTTTTGAAATAGTTACGATTTTTGAAAAAGTTGAGATTTTTGAAAAAGTTATAATCTCAAAAGATTCAAGATTTGAAAAATGTAGTGATGTGCCAAAATTAGTGGGAACTCCAAAAGGTCATAACTTGTGCTCCGGTTGTCCGTTTGAGTTTGTTTTTTGAAATTGCATGTTTTAAAAATATCAAATTTTTTAAAATATCACAATTTTCATAAAAAGTTGGGAGTTTAAATAATAGTTTATCAAGAAATTCTAGATTTTTTAATATGTCATGATTTTTGAAAAAGTCATTAATTTCCAAGAATTCGTGAATTTTAGAAAATTTAAGATTTTAAAGAATTTACAATTTTAGAAAAAGATAGAATTTCATAATTCTAAAAATATTTGAATTGCAAATTTTTTTGAGATTTTGAAAAATTTGAGATTTTCAAAAACTTAGGATTATGAAAAGGTTGGTATTTCAACAAAAATAGGGATTTAAAAAGGCTTGATTTTGAAAAAGCCAGAACTTTGAGAAAGTTGGGATTTTCAAAAACACAAGATTTTTAAAAAGGTCCAATTTTCAAATAACTTGGGAATTATAAAACTGAAGAGATTTTTAAATCCCATCTATTTTGAATATCTGATTTTTTTATAAAATCACAACTTTATCAAAAAATATGAATTTTTAAAAATCACAATCTTTTTAAAATTTGTGAACATTTTAAATTCATGACTTTATTACTTTCAAAAACTTTGAAAATAAAGACTTTTTAAAATTATGACTTTTTCAAAATTGGGATAATTTATAAATCAGAATCGTTTCAAAATCATGACCCCTAAACCCTAAACTATAAAACCTTATAACCGAGTCGTAAAAATTAAACCCTAAACCCCAACATCCTAAATATTAATCCCAAAACACAAATCCTAATCCATAAACAAAAAACCCTTAACATTGAATCCTAAATGTCACCCTCACCATAAACCATAAACCCAAATCCCTAAATCGTAACACCTAAACTCTAAAACACAAACCTTAAACGATAAACCTAAACCTTGATCCCCCGAGCCATGAATCCTAAACCCTAAACAATAAGCCCTAAACCCTAAACCCTAAGCTCATAACCAGAAAATTGAACCCCGATCCATGGACCCTCACCATGAACACCGCAACCTAAACCCCAAACAATGACCCCTATGCCTTATAACCTATAAAACCTAAACCTTAATAACTACTCTAAAACATAAATTTTGAGTCTTAAACACTAAAACCCTAAATGCTAAATCCTAAATACTAAACCCTCAATCGTAAACCATGAGCCCTAAACCCAAAATGCAAATACCTCAACATAAACCTTGAACCCCAAACCCTAAAACATGATCCCTAAATCCTAACCATAACCCTCAAATCTAAAAACCCTAAAACCTAATTCTTAAACCCTAAACCTTGATCCCTAAACCCTGAACCTCAACCCTAAACCCTAAACACTAAACCATAAACCCCGAATCATGAGACAAAAAACCCAAACATTAAACACTAAATCACCCAAGCTAAACCTCAACCTAAAAACCTTAAAATAGTTAGAATTGGAAAATTTTGGTATTTGAAAAACATGGGATTTTCAAAAAGTCAAGATTTTTGAAAAAGTTTGGATTTTCATAAAACTTTAGATTTTCAACAAAGTTAGGACTTTTGAAAAAGTTGCAATTTTAAAAAAATTTATTATTTTTGAAAACATCAAGATTTTAAATAATTTTGGGACTTTGAAAATGTTTAAATTTTCAAACAAGTTTGGGTTTTTGAAAAGTTGGGATTTTCAAATGAGTTGGGCTTTTTCATATTTTTGAAGAGTTGGGATTGTTTAAAAAGTCAAGAGTTTTGATAAACTTGACATTTTAAAAAAATTTAAGATTTTTTAAAAATGTAATTTTATAAAATTGAGATTTTCCAAAAAGTCGTGATTTTGTAAAAGTGAATATTTTTGAAAAAGTCATGATTTTCAAAAAAGTTAAGATTTTGAAAAATGTTGGAATTTTTATGACTTTAATATTTTTGGAAAAGTCAGGATATTCAAAAAAGTTTTGACTTTTAATGTTTGTTATTTTCAAAAAAATATAATTGTTTTAAAAAGTAAGGATTTTCAAAAAGTTGGCATTTTTTATAAAGTTGAGATTTTAAAAAATTAGGAATTTTAAAAATGTTCGGATTTCTGAAAATAAATTTGATTTTTGAAAACGTCGTGATTTTTGAAATAGTTACGATTATCGAAAAATTTGGAATTTTAAAAAAAGTTATATTCTCAAAAGAGTCAAGATTTTAAACATGTAGTGATGCACCAAAATTAGGAGGAAATTGAAAATTTCATAACTTGTGCTTCGGGTTGTCCATTTGAGTCTTTTTTTTTGTCGATTTTCAAAAAAATTGAGAGTTTGAATAATTAGATTTTCAAGATATTTTGGATTTTTGAAAATGTCATTATCTTCAAAAAAGTTATGAATTTAAAAAAAAAAATTTTGAAAACTCACAATTTTAGAAAAATAGAGAATTTCACAATTTTGAAAAAGTTTAAATTACAAAAAATTTAAGGTTTTTGAAAAATTGGATATTTTCAAAAAAGTCGAGATTATGAAAAGGGGATTTTGAACAAAAATTGGGATTTAAAAAAATTGATTTTGAAAAAGCCAATAATTTTGAAAAAGTTGGGATTCTAAAAAAAATTTGGACAAGATTTTGAAAAAAATTCACAATTCTCAAATAAGTCAGAAATACAAAACAAAAGAGATTTTTAAATCCCAACTGTTTTAAATATCCTTTTTTTTTTTTAAATCCTAAAATTTTAAAAATCTTTACTTTTTAAAAATTCCAACTTTTTTAAAATCACAACATTTTTTAAAATTATGAATTTTTAAAAATCACGAGTTTTTAAAAATAGTTCACTTTTAAAAATCATGAATTTTTCAAAATCCTTACTTTTTCAAAATCATGAAATCTTGAAATTTTCAAAATTATGACCCCAAAACCCGAAACCTTAGTCTTAAATGCTAAACCCAAAACCCTATATCCTAAACCATAAACTATAAACCTTTAACACTTTGAATCCTAAACGCTAAACCATGAAATCAAATTCCTAATTCGTAAACCTAAACTCTAAACTCCAAACCTTAAACCATAAAACCTAAACCTTGATCCCTAAGCCATGAAGCGTAAACCCTAAGACCTAAACCCTAAACAATGAACCCTAAATCCTATACCTTGAACCGTGATCCATAAGCCAAAACCCAAAACCCTAAAACTTTAGGTAAATACCTAAACCCTAAAACCTAAACTCATAGCCCCAAACCTCGAACCCTAAGTTGTGGACCCTAAACCATGAAGAGTGATACCTAAACCCTCAACCGTGAGCCCTATACCTTATAAAACCTAAACTTTAAGCTTTAATTACTCCTAAACATTAATTTTGAGTCTTAAACCCTAAAATCCTAAATGCTAAATTCTAAATACTAAACCTTTAATCGTAAACCAAGAGCCCTAAACCCTAAAATATGAGCCCTAAATCCTAACCCTAAAACCTAATTCTTAAACCCTAAACCTTGATCCCCGAACCCTTAACTCTGATCCCTGAACCCTAATCCCTAAACCCTAACAATAAACCATAAACCCCGAATCCTTAGCCCAAAACCTAAACCATAAACACTAAATCCCCTTAGCCCTAAACCCTCAACCTAGAAATGTTAAAATGGTTAAATTTGTAAAAAAAGTTGGTAATTTCAAAATTTTGGGATTTTAGGAAATTAAAGATTTTTTAAAAGTCAAGATTTTCAAAACAAGATTTTCAAAAAAGTTACAATTTAAAAAATAGTTGTTATTTTTGAAAACATCAAGATTTTAAAAATGTTGGGACTTTGAAAATGTTCGATTGTAAAACAAGTTAGGGTTTTGAAAAATTAATATTACAAAAAGTTAGAATTTTCAAGAGTCTGGATTTAAAAAAGTCAAGATTTTTGAAAAAATCAACATTTTCAAAAAAGTTAGGATTTTTAAAAAGGCAGGATTTTTAAAAAATTGAGATCTTCCAAAAAGTCATGATTTTCTAAAAGTGAAGATTTTCGAAAAAGTCAAAATTTTTGAAAATTTAGGATTATCAAAAAAGTTAATATTTTTGAAAATGTTAGGATTTTTAAAACATCAAGATTTTTGAAAAATTCATAATTTGTGAATAAGTCAAGATATTCAAAAAATGTCTGAAATTTTAATAATTCTGATTTTTGAAAAAATATAATTTTTTTAAAGAGTAAAGATTTTTTAAAAAGTTGAGATTTTAGAAAATTCAAGAGTTTATAAAAAGTTGGGATTTCTGAAAAGTTTTAATTTCAAAAACATCGTGATTTGGAAAATACTTAAGATTTTCCAAAAAGTTATAATCCCTAAAAAGTCAAGATTTAGAAAATGTAGTGATTTGCCTAAATTAGTAGAACTTGAAAAGGTCATAACTTGTGCTCCACGTATCCGTTTGACTCAATTTTTTTATGAAACCACATGTTTAAAAAATCTCAACTTTTAAAAATATTAGGATTTTAAAATAAAAGTCGGGAGTTTGAATAATTTAAAATTTCCATAAATTCTAGATTTTTGAATATGTCATGATTTTTGAAAAATTCATTATTTTCGAAAAAAAGAAAATAGGATTTAAAATTATTCACAATTTTAGAAAAAGATAGAATTTCATTATTCTAAAAAAATTGGAATTTTAAAATTTTTATGGTTTTTGAAAAAGTTGAGATTTTCAAAAAAGTTATTATTATGAAAAGGTTGGGATTTCAAAAAAATGGATTTCAAAAAGTAGTGAGTTGGATTATGAGAAAGTTGGGATTTTAAAAAAGACAAGATTTTCAAAAAAATCAGTCCAATTTTAAAATAAATCAGGAATTATAAAATGAAGAGATTTTTAAAAATTGTGAACTTTTTAAATTCATGACTTTATCACTTTCTAAATCTTTGAGAATATAGACATTTTGAAAATAATGAATTATTCAAAATCTTGATATTTTTGAAATCATGAATTTTTCATAATAAAGAAAACTTGAGTTGTAAAAACTAAACCCTAAATCCTAAACCATAAACCATAAACCCTTAACATTGAATCCTAAACCCTAAACCCTCAACCATAAACCATAAACCCAAATCCCTAAATCATAAAACCTAAACTCTAAACCCCAAACCTTAAACCATAAACCCTAACCCTTGACACCGAGATATAAACCCTAAATCCAAAGTTCTAAACCTTAAACAATACACTCTAAACCCCTAACCCCGATCCTTAGGCCTAACCCTAAACCCTACCTTGAATTGTTAACCCTAATCCAAAACCATAAACCCTAAACTCTAAAATAATAACACCGAACCTCTAACCCTCAGCCATGGACCCTCAACCATGAACATTGAGACCTAAATCCTAAACCCTAAATTCTGAGCCCTATACCTTATAAACCCTTAACCTTAATTTTTATTTAGTAAGGATTTTAAAAAAGTTGACATTTTTTATAAAAGTTGAGAATTTTGAAAAGTCGAATTTTTTTAAAAAAATTGATTTTCAAAAACATCGCGATATTTGAAAGAGTTGCAATTTGCAAAAAAGTTGGGATTTTTGAAAAAGTTATAATCTCTAAAAAGTCAAGAGTTCAAAAATGTGGTGATGCGTCAAAACTAGCAGGAACTTGAAAATGTCTTAACTTGTGCTTCGGGTGTCCATTTGAGTCCTTTTTTTTGAAACCACATTTTTCAAAAATCTCAACTTATGTAAAATAACAAGATTTTGAAAAAAAAAATTCAAGAGTTTGAATAATTTAATATGTCATGATTTTTTAAAAAGTCAATAATTTGCAAAAAGTTTTAAATTAAAAAAATTAAGGATTTTAAATAATTTGCACTTTCAACAAAAGATATAATTTAATAATTGTAAAAATGTTCATATTTCAAAAAATTTAGGGGTTTTGAAAAAGTTGAGATTTTCAAAAAGTAAGGATTATGAACAAAAATTGGTATTTTCAAAAAGATAAGATTTTGAAAAAGGTGTAATTTTCAAATAAGTCAGAATTCAAAACGAATAAATTTTTAAATCCCAATTATTTTGAATATCCTATTTTGTTTTAAAATACTAAAATTTTAAAAAAATTCCGTTTTCATAATTCTAACTTTTTATAAAATCCCAACAGCTTTGAATGACTTTATCACTTTCAAAATCTTTAAAACTAAAGACTTTTTAAAATCACGACTTTCTCAAAATCCTAATTGTTTCAAAATTTGGGATATTTTGAAATCATGAACCTTAAACCCTAAAACTTAAAAACCGAGTTGTAAACGTTAAACCCTAAACCCTAACATCCTAAACACTAAGCCAAAAACCCTAAATACTTAACCATAAACCATAAACCCTTAACACCGAATCTTAAACCCTAATCACCGATCCATGAAGCCTAAAACCTAAGCAATAAACCCTAAATCCCTAATCCTAAGTCTTAAACCCTAAATAGTGAACCCTTAAACCTTAGGCCTAACCCTAAATCCTAAACCCCGACTTGAACCTTTATCCCTAAGCAAAAAACCCTAAACCTTTAGCTAGAGACCTAAACCTTAAACTTATAACCCTCAAATTTGAATAGACCCTCAACCATGAATACTTATATCTAAACCCTAAACCTTGATCCCTACATCATAAACTCTTAAGCATTGTACCTATATAATCTAAAGCTTAAGATCTAATTGCTCCCAAACCCTAAATCACTAAATGCTAAATCCTAAATGCTAGACCATCAATCATAAATCATAAGCCCCGAACCCTAAATGCAAAACCCTCAACCCTAAACCTAGAACCCCAAACCCTAAAACCTGATCCCTAAATCCTAACCATGAACCTAATCCCTAAACCCCAAAACTCTAACACATAAAACCTAATTCTTAAACCCTAAACCCCGATACCTAATCCTAAACCTTCACCCCGAGCCCTAATCCCTAAACCCTAAACACTCAACCCTAAACCCCAGAAAAAATGGTATTTTTAAAAGCTTGGGATTTTCAAAAAGTCAAGATTTTTGGAAAAGTTAGGAGTTTCCAAAACTTGATATTTTGAAAAAGTCACGACTTTCAAAAAGTTGTTATTTTTGAAAACATCAGATTTAAAAATGTTGGGAACTTGAAAATGTTCTGATTTTCAAACAATTTGGGGTTTTGAAAAAGAATATTTTTGAAAAAGTTAGGATGTTTGAAAAGTTGGTATTTTAGAAATTTTTTTGAAAAACTCGACATTTTCAAAAAAGTTTGGATTTTTGAAAAGATATGATTTTAAAAAAATCAGATTTTCTAAAAAGTCAAGAATTTGTAAAAGTGAAGATTTTTCAAAAATCCATGATTTTTGGAAAGTTAAGAATTTTATTAAAGTACAAATTTTGGAAAATTTTAGGATTATTAAATCATCAATTTTTTTTTAAAAGTCATGATTTTTGAATAAATCAGATATCTAAAAAGTCTATATTTTTAATTATTTGTTATTTTCAAAAATATATATTTGTTTTAAAAAGTAAGGATTTTAAAAAAAAGTCGGTATTTTTGATAAAGTTGATATTTTAGACAATTTAGGAATTTTTGAAAAAGTTGAGATTTATGAAAAAGTTTTTATTTTAGACACTTCGTGATTTTTGATATAGTTGCAATTTTTGAAAAAGTTGGGATTTTCAAAAAAGTTGTAATCTCAAAACAGTCAAGATTTCAAAAATGTAGTGATGCACAAAAATTAGAAAAAGAACTTGAAACGGTCATAAATTGTGCTTCCTGTCCGTTTGAGTCCTTTTTTTTAAACCACATGTTTCACTAAGCTCAACAAATTAAAAATAATAAAATTTTAAAAAAAAGTTGGGAGTTTGAATAATATAGATTTTCAAGAAATTTTGGATTTTTTAATGTCATGATTTTTGAAAAAAGTTATTATTTTCCAAAAAGTTATGAATTTTTTTAAAAATTAGAATTCTAAAGAATTTCTAGTTGTAGGAAAAGATAGAATTTTATAATTCTAAACACGTTTGAATTTTAAAAATTTTAGGTATTTTGAAAAAGTTGAGATTTTCTAAAAAAGTCAAGATTATGAAAAATTTGGGATTTCAAAAAATTCGTGATTTCAAAAAGTCCAGAATTTTGAGAAAGTTGGGATTTTCAAAAAGACAAGATTTTGAAAAAGGTGCAATTTTAAAATAAGTCAGAATTACAAAACTGAAGATATTTTAAAATCCCAACTGTTTTGAATATCCTAATTTTTTTAAAATCCTAACATTTTCAAAATCTTTACTTTTTCAAAATTCCAACTTTTTATAAAATCAAGACTTTTTCAAAATCATGAATTTTTAAAAAATCATGAGTTTTTTAAAAGTTGTGAACTTTTTAAATTCATGACTTTATCACTTTCAAAATCTTGAAAAATACATATTTTTTTGAAAATCATGACTTTTTTGAAATCTTAACTGTTTTAAAATTGGGATATTTTTGAAATCGTGACTTTTTCAAAATCACGACCCCTAAATCCTAAACCCTTAAACCTGAAACATGATTTGTAAATGCTAAACCCTAAACCCTAAATCATAAACCATAAACCATAAACCCTTAAACTAGCCCTAAACCCATAACATATACCCTTCATGCCCTAAACCATAAACCCAAATCCCTAAATTTTTAAACCTAAACTCTAAACTCCAAATGTCAAACCATAAAACCTAAAGCTCTGATTCCTCAAGCTAGACCCAAACCGTCAACCGTAAATCCTAAACCTTGACTCTTAAGCACTAAACCCTTAACATTGAGCTCTATACCCTATAATACCTAAACTTTAAGCACTAATTGTTCGTAAACCCTAAAACCCTAAATGCTAAATCTTAAATACTAAACCCTTAATCATAAACCATGAGCCCTAAACCCTAAATGTAAAACCCTCAACCGTAAACCTCGAAACCCAATACCTAAAACTTGATCCCTAAATCCTATCCATAAACCTTAAATCCTAAACCCCTAAACCTTGATCCCTGAACCCTGAACCTCAACCCTAAACCCTTAACCCTTAACCCTAAACTATAAGTCCCGAGCCATAATACCTAATCCCTAATCCCTAAACACTAAATCCCGAGGCCAAAACCTAAACCCTAAACACTAAATCCCCTGAGCATTAGACCCTCAACCTAGAAACCTTAAAATAGTCAGAATTTTAAAAAACTTGAGATTTTCAAAAACATCATGACTTTTGAAAAAGTTACAATTTTAAACAAAGTTATTATTTAAACAAGTTCTTTTTAAATTGGAAACTTTTAAAATCCATGACTCTATCACCTTCGAAATCTTTGAAAATACAAACTTTTTGAAAATAATGACTTTTTTGAAATCCTTACTATTTCAAAATTAGAATATTTTTGAAATCATGACTTTTCAAAATCGTGACACCTAAACCCTAAAACTTAAAACCTAAGTCGTAAATGCTAAACCCTAAACACTAAACACTAAGTCCAAAATCTTGAATCCTAAACCATAAACCATAAAATGTTAACATTGATTCCTAAACCCTAAACCCTTAACAATAAACCATAAACCCAAATCCCTAAATTGTAAAACCTAAACTCTAAACCCCAAACCTTAAACCATAAACCCTAAACCCTAAAGCCTTACGCCTAACCCTAAACCCTATATACCTTGAACCGTGAGCCCTAAGCCAAAACCCTAAACCCTAAACCATAAACTTATAATCCAAAAACACAAAACCTGAGCCATAGACCCTCAACCATGAACATTGAGACCTAAACCCTAAACCCTAATAATGAACCTATATCCTTTAAACCCTAAACATTAAGATCTAATTACTCCAAAACCCTAAATTTGAGTCTTAAACCCTAAAACCCTAAATGCTAAATCTTAAATATTAAACCTCAATCATAAACCATGAGCCATAAACGCTAAATACAAAACCCTTAAAACCCCAAACCATAAAACCCGAGACCTAAACCCTAATCCGAAAAAACCGAAAATGCTAAAACCTAATTCTTAAACCCTAAACCTTGATCTCTAAACCGTGAACTGTGAACCCCGAGCATTGAGCCCAAATCCCTAAACCCTAAACAAATAAACCCTAAACCCATAATCCTAAGCCTAAAAAGCTAAACCCTAAACACTAAATCCCCTAAGCCCTAAACCCTCAACCTAAAAACCTTTAAATAGTTAGATTTGGAAAAAGTTGTTATTTTTAAAAACTCAAGATTTTTTAAAATTCATGATTTTGAAAATTTTGAGATTTTCAAAAATTCATGAATTTTGAAAAAGTTACAATTTTTAACAAAGTTTTTATTTTTGAAAATATCAAGATTTAAAAATGTTGGGACTTTTGATGAGGGTCGTCAATCCTCACAATTAAAAATGTCAATCTAGGTTGGTGTCTAAAGGTTGTATACATTAAGAGAAGAATATCTTGGAAAACAAATCCTTTAAACACAATCCAAACTTGCATAAAATAAATCACACATGCAGAAATTTAAAAGCACACTTGCAGAAATGTAAACACACTTGCATAAAGGAAATCACACTTGCAGGAATATAAAGGCACGCTTGCATAAAGGAAATCACACTTGCATAAATAAATGTTGCATGAAAGAAATGAAACTTGCATAAATGAAATTGCTGAATTAAAAATAAACATAATTGAATGAAACACCTGTAGGTTTACAACAGACTGAATTTTCACAATACAAAGATAAAAACAATACAATAGAATGAATTAAAGACAAATGAATAAACATAAACATAAAAACATAGATCTATCTTCCTTGGAATAAGTGGCCTTCTCATTCCTTGGAAGAGGATTTAAATCATACTTCTGAGATCTCAAAACTACAGAATATTTGAGATGAAAGAATATATATCTTTATTTCTTTAGAGAAAAAAATTACATATCTAAGTGTGGAAAGTTGCATTTGTAATTCATGCATCTAACCAACTCCTTATTTTAGGAAATACAATCTAATCTTATCTTTATTCCAATCCTAACAACTAAGATCTTCATTTCCACAAAATATGGAGAGAGAGATATTATTGAAGTCAAATCTTATCCCATTTATTTTAAGAAAATTTGCTCCCAAATCTTCTCCTTACTTTTCGGTAACAATATTCATAATGATTTTATTCCTCTACATTATCGGAAGGAGGATTTTCCTCAAAATATGATTTTGACCAAATACCTTTCTCGGATTTTCCATTTGACTTCACTTTTTCCTCGCTTTTTTTTGCCTCGACTAAATTCACTAAAAGTAAGATTTCTCTTGATTGGTAAAACCTGTAGCAAATCTGAATGAGGTTTTGTTAATCACATTGCTATGAACAAAAACCTCTCTCATATTTTCCATTTGAATTTTTTGTTTCTATTTATGGAACTTTTAGTGCTCGTTTGATACACGTTTCTTTATACTATAGCTCACTAAAAGTTAGATCTCTCTTCATTGGTAAAATTTGTAGCAAATCTTAATGAAATTTTTGTTAAACACATTGCTATAAAAAAACTCTCTCATATTTCCCATTGGATTCTCTGATTTTTTACAATCCCTCAAAAACTGTCATTCCGTTGATGCAAGTTCTGGAATTAAAGTTGTCATTCCTTTTATGTAAGTTCTGGAACTAAATCTGATTTTTCCACGAATTGAAATTTCTGAAACTAACTTTCATTCAATTGATGTAAGTTCTAGAACTAAATCAGTGAGTTCCGAACTAAACCTGCGAGAGTTCCGAACTAAACTCAACAAGTTCTAAAATAAACCTCTAAACCTGAAGTTCGAAATAACTATAACCCTTCGTTCTCTTGAGTTCCACAACTAATTTAAAACAACTATAACTTTTGGCAGTGACCTCGGATTGAGATGATTATTTTTTTGAACTTGTATAATTTTTTGAGAGAAATTTGAATATGAAATTAGATCTGATTTTAAATATACTTTTCATGATAAATTCAACTTTTTCCAATACTAGCATTATATTTCCTTTGTGGCATGCATTAAAAAGACTTTACATCTTTTCACAAATAATCAATAGGATTTGTGAAAAAAATAGATAACAAAAGATTTCTAAAGAATGAACAAGATATATATCATATATTCTATTTTAAGAAAACTATAAGTTCCTAGATTACATTTAAATCTACTTTCAAAGGTAGCTTGGAAGGACAAGATAATGGTAATTTATGGCCAATTTATGGCCTCATCAACTTTGAAATTTTTCATATTTTCAAAAAAGTTAGGGTTTTCGAAAAATGAATATTTCAAAAAGTCAATTTTTATAAAGTTGGGATTTTCTTGAAGACTAGAATTGGACTTTTTTTTTTGAAGAGTATACATTTTTTAAAAAGTCAAGATTTTTAAAAATCTCGATTTTCAAAAAAGTTAGTATTTTTAAAAAATTGTGATTTTCCAAAAAGTCATGATTTTGTAAAAGTGAAGATTTTCAAAATTTCAAGATTTTTGAAAGTAAGAATTTCCAAAAATTCAAGATTTTGGAAAATGTTGGGATTTTTAAAACGTTAAGATTTTTGAAAAAGATAGGAATTTTGATTAAGTTTGGATAATTGAAAAAATTCCTAATTTTTAATGTTTGCGATTTTCAAAAAAGTATAATTTGCAATTTTAGAAAAGGATAGAGTTTCATAATTCTAAAAAAGTTCAAATTTCCAAAATTTTAGGGTTTTTGAAAAAGTTGAGATTTAAAAAAATCAGGATTATGAACAGGTTGAGATTTTGAAAAAGACAAGAATTTTGATAAAGTTGGGATTTTCAAAAAGACCATATTTTGAAAAAAAGGTGTAATTTTCAAATAAGCCAGAATTACAAAACTAAACAAATTTTTAATTCCCAACTTTTGTGAATATCCTAATTTTTTTAAAATCTTTACTTTTTCAAAATTTAAAACTCTTTATAAAATTGTGACTTTTTCAAAAAGTGTGAAATTTTAAAAAATCACTTGTTTTTTTAAATTATGATCTATTTGAATTCATGACTTTATCACTTTCTCAAACTTTGAAAATACAAACTTTATGAAAATCATGACTTTTTTGAAATCCTAATTGTTTAAAAATCAACATATTTTTGAAATCGTGACCCCTAAACACTAAAACCCTAAACTTGAGTCATAAAAACTAAACACTAATCCCAAAACCATAAATCATTAACTCTTAACACTGATTCATAAACCCTCCCTAAATCATACAACATAAACTCTATACCCTAAACATTAAACCATAACTCCTAAACCTTGATCCCTTAGCCATGACTCCTAAATCCTAAACCCTAAACCCGTATCCCTAAGTGTTAAATCCTAAACCCTATACAAATAACCCTAAATCCTAAGGCCTAACACTAAACCATATACCTTGAACCGTGAGCCCTAAGTTAAATCCATAAACCATAAAATTTTATCTAAAAACCTAAACTCTAAACCCTGAACCTGAAACCTTGAGCCATGGATCCTCAACCATAAAAACCTAGAACTAAACCCTAAATACTAACCCTTATATCCTAAACCCTAAAATTTGAGCCCTATACCATATAAACCCTAAACCTTAAGCTTTAATTACTCCTAAACCCTAAATTATGAGAATTAAACCCTAAATGTTAAATACTAAATACTAAACCCTTAATCGTAAACCATGAGCCCTAAACCCTAAATGCAAAACCCTAAACCATAAATCTCAAACTCCGAACCCTAAAACCCCAAAATCCTAAAACCTTAAAACCCTAAATCCTAACCCTAAACACTAAACCCCAAAACCTAAACCCTAAATCCCCTAAGTCATAAACCCTCATCCTAATCCTTAAAATTGTTAGATTTGGAAAATTTTGGTATTCTAAAAATGTTAAGATTTTTGAAAAACTAGGGATTTTCAAAAAGTCAAGATTTTTGAAAAAGTAGGGATTTTATAAAATGTCACAACTTTTGAAAAAGATGAAATTTTTAACAAAGTTGTTATTTTTGAAAACATTAAGATTTTGAAAATGTTGGGACTTTGAAAATGTTTAGATTTTTAAACAAGTTGGGGATTCTCGAAAAATGAATATTTTGAAAAAGTGTGGATTTTTTAAAAGATGGGATTTTCAAAGAGAGTTGGGTTTTTCACATTTTTGAAGAGTCAAAATTTTTATGAGTCTAATTTTTGAAAAAGTCAAAGTTTTTGAAAAACTCGACATTTTCAAAAAAGTTGGAATTTTTGAAAAGAGGGGATTTTTAAAAAATTGAGATTATCCAAAAATTCATGATTTTGTAAAAGTAAATTTTTTTAAAAAGTAAAGATTTTGGAAAAGGTTCAATTTTTTTAAAAAGTCCCTATTTTTAATATTTGTAATTTAAAAAAAAATAAAAATTTAAAAAGTAAGGATTTTCAAAAAGTTGGTATTTTCAATAAATTTGAGATTTTAGGAAATTTAGGAATTTTTAAAAGGGTGGGATTTCTAAAAATAAAAATTTCAAAACGTTGTGATTTTTGAAAATGTTGGGATTTTTGAAAAGTTCTAATACTAAAAGATTCAAGATTTCAAAAATGTAGTGATGCGCCAAAATTAGCAGGAATTTGAAAAGGTCACAAGTTTTGCTCCAACTGTCTGTTTGAGTCCATTTTTATATACCACATGTTTCAAAAATCTCAACTTTTTTAAAATATCAGGATTTTCAAAAAAAGATGGGAGTTTGAATAATTTAGATTTTCTAGAAATTCTAGATTTTTGAATATGTCATGATTTTTGAAAAAGTCATTATTTTAAAAAAACTTGTGAATTTAAAAAAAAATAGGATTTTAAATAATTTATAATTTTAGAAAAAGAGAGAATTTCGTAATTCTAAAAAATATAGATTTTCAAATATTTTAGGGATTTTGAAACAGTTGAGATTTTGTAAAAAGTCAGGATTATGAAAAGGTTGGGATTTCAAACAAAAATTGGGATTTTAAAAAAGTCATGATTTCAAAAAGTCAAGAATTTTGAGAAAGTTGGGATTTTCAAAAAGACAAGCTTTTAAATTTGAACTATTTTGAATATCCTTTTTTTTAAGAAATCCTAACATTTTAAAAGACTTTACTTTTTAAAAATTCTAAATTTTATAAAATCATGACTTTTTTGAAAATTATATTTTTAAAAAAATCACGAGTTTTTTAAAAATTGTGAACTCTTTTTAAATTAATGACTTTATCACATTCAAAATCTTTGAAAATAAATTAATTTTTAAAATCATGACCCCTAAACCCTAAACTCGTAACCCGAGTTGTAAATGCTAAACCCTAAACCCCAACATCCTAAACACTAAGCCCAAAACCCTAAATCCTAAACCACAAACCCTAAATCCTGGTCCCCAGGACATGAAGCATGAACTCTAAATACTAAATAATAAACCCTAAATAGTGAACCCTAAAGCATTAGGCCTAACCCTAAACCCTAAACCCTATACCTTGAACCGTGAGCCCTATATCCCTATAAACCCTAAATATTAAGCTATAATTGCTCCTAAACCCTAAATTCTTGAGTTTTATAACCTAAAACACTAAATCCTAAATACTAAACCCTCAATCGTAAACCATGAGTCCTAAAACCTAAATACAAAGCCCTAACACCTTTGATCCCTAAATCCTAACCCTAAACATTAAACCCCAAAACCCTAAAACCTGAATTCTTAAACCCTAATCCTTGATCCTCGATCCCCGATACCTTAAACCCCGAGCCCTTAGCAGATTCCCTAAAGACTAAACACTAAACCCCTAAACAATCCTAAGAAAATAATATAAACCCTAAACACTAAATCCTTGAGCCCTAAACCCTTAACCTAAAAACTTTAAAATAGCTAGATTTGGAAAAAGTTGATATTTTGATATTTTTGAAATCGTGACTTTTTAATAATAGAATCCTTAAACCGTAAATAATAAAACATGAAGCCTAAGTCGTAAATGCAAAACCGTAAGCCCCAACATCCTAAACACTAACCCAAAAACCCTAAATCATAAACCATAAACCATAAACCATTAGCCATAAACAATAAACCCAAATCCCTAAATAATAAAACGTAAACTATAAACCCCAAAACTTAAACAATAAACCCTCAACCCCGATCCCCGGCCATGAATCCTAAACCCTAAACCCTAAACCCCTAACCCCGAGCCTTAAACCCCAAACCATGAAAAAGTGAACCGTAAAGCGTTAGACACTAACCCTAAACCAAAAACCCTATATACCTTGAACCATGAGCCCTAAGAAAAAACCTAAACCCAAAACCTTTAACCCTAAGCCATGAACCAAACATGAACATTGAGACCTAAACTCTAAATCCTAACCCTTATGCCCTAAACCATTAAATCGGAGCCTTATACCCTATAAACCCTAAACTATAATCTCTAATTGCTCCTAAACCTTAAATTCTGAGTCTTAAACCCTAAAAACCTAAATGCTAAATCCTTAATACTAAACCCTTAATCGTAAACCATGAGCCCTAAACCATAAATCATAACCCTCAACCATAAACCTCGAACCCTAAACCCTAAAACCTAATTCTTAAACCCTAAACCCTTAACCTTGAGCTCTAAGCCCTAATCCCTAAAACCTAAACACCAAATCATGATCCCAAAATCTAAACTCTAAACACTAAATCCCTTGAGCCATAAACCCTCAACCTAGAAACCTTAAAATAGTTCGATTTGGGAAAAGATGATATTTTGAAAAAAATTGGTATTTTTAAAAAGTCAAGATTTTCAAAAACTTGAGATTTAAAAAATGTTGGGACTTTGAAAATATTAAGATTTTTCAAACAAGTTGGTGTTTTCGAAAAATTAATATTTCAAAAAATTCAGATTTTTAAAAGTTTGGATTTTCTAAAGAGTGGGATTTTTTTTAAAAGTAAAGATTTTTGAAAAACTCGAAACTTTAAAAAAATATAGAATTTTTAAAAGATGGGATTTTAAAATTGATATTTTCCAAAAAGTCGTGATTTTGAATAGTTAGGATTTTGAAAAAGTCAAGATTGTGGAAATTGCTGGGATTTTTGAAAAAGTCGGGACTTTTGAATAAGTCATGATCTTTGATAAAGTCCTGATTTTTAATATTTGAGATTTTCGAAAAAAATATAAATTTTTGAAAAGGTAAGGATTTTGCAAAGATATGCCTTTTTTGATCAAATTGAGAATTTAGAAAATTCGAGCATTTTTTTAAAAATGGGATTTTAGAAAAAGTTTTGATATTCAAAAAAATCCCAATTTTTGAAATAGTTATGATTTTCAAAAAAGTTATAATCTCAAAAGAGTCAAGATTTCAAAAATGTAAGGATGCACCCTAAACACTAAACCCTAAACCCAAAAACCTTAACCCTAAACCCTCAACCTAAAAACCTTAAAATAGTTAGATTTGGAAAACTTGGTATTTTGAAAAACTTGGGATTTTCAAAATGTCAAGATTTTTGAAATAGACGGGATTTTCTAAATTTGAGATTTTCAAAAGTTACGAATTTTGAAAAAAATCAATTTTCTACAAAGTAGTTGTTTCAAAAACATCAAGATTTAAAAAATGTTCAAACTATGAAAATGTTCATATTTTCAAACAAGAAGGGGTTTTAAAAATGAGTATTTCAAAAAAAAGTTAAGAATTTTGAAAAGGGATTTTCAAAATATTTTTAAGAGTTTTTTAAAAGTTTGAATTTTTAAAAAGTTTTTGAAAAATTCAACATATTAAAAAAGTTAGGCTTTTTAAAAATATAAGATTTTCAAGAAAGTTAGGATTTTCGTAAGAGTCAAGATTTTAGAAAATGTTGGGATTTTTAAAACATCAAGATTTTTGAAAATTAAGGATTTTTGAAATAGTCAAGATATTTGAAAACCTCCTAATTTTTAACATTTGTGATTTTTGAAAAATGATATTTTTTTAAAAAGTAATTTTTTTAAAAAGTCCATATTTTTCAAAAATTTGAGACTTTAGAAAATTCAAGATTTTTAAAAAGTTGGAATTTCTAAAAATGTTTAAAACCACATGTTTCAAAAATGTTGACTTTTTTAAAATATTGCGATTTTCAAAAAAATTCAGAGTTTGAATGATTTAGACTTTCTAGAAATTCTAGATTTTTTAATATGCCATGATTTTTGAAAAAGTCATTATTTTCAAAAAAGTTGTGAATTTAAAAAAATCAGATTTTAAAGAATTTCTATTTTAGAAAAGATAGATTTTCATAATTAAAAAAATGAATTTCAAAATTTTAGGGTTTTTGAAAAGTTGAGATTTTCAAAAAGTCAGGATTATGAAAAGGTTGGGATTTCAAAAAAAAATTGGGATTTCAAAAAGTCATGATTTCAAAAAGCCAAGTATTTTGAGAAAGTTGGGATTTTAAAAATGAAAAGATTTTTTAAAAATGTGTAATTTTCAAATAAGTCGAGAACTACAAAATTGAAGATATTTTAAAATCCCATCTATTTTAAATATCCTAACATTTTCAAAAATTTACTTTTTTAAAATTCCAACTTTTTATAAAATCGAGACTTTTTCAAAAATTATGAATTTTTAAAAATCACGAGTTTATTAAAAATTGTGAACTTTTTAAATTCATGACATTATCACATTCAAATTTTTACAAATATAGACTTTTTCAAAATCCTAAACTGTTTCAAAATAGGCATATTTTTTAAATTGTTACTTTTTCAAAATCGCGACCCCTAAACCCTAAACCGTAAAACCTGAAACCTAAGTCATAAACACTATACCCTAAACCCCAACATCCTAAACACTAATCCTAAAAACCTAAATCCTAAACCATAAATGATAAAACCATAAACCCTTAACACTGAATCCCAACCCCTAAACCTCAACAATAAACCATAAACACAAATCCTTACATTATAAAACCTTAACTTTAAACCCCAAACCTTAAACGCTAAACACCGATCCTCGAGCCACGAAGCCTAAACCCTAAACAATAAACCTAAAACCCCTAACCCTAAGCCTTTAAACCATAAACGCTTAAACCGATACCTCAACCATGAGCCCTAAGCCTAAACCCTAAACATTTAGCTAGAGACCTAAATAGTAAACACTAAACTCAAAACCCCGAATGTCGAACCTTGATGTATGGACCATTAACCATGAATAGTGAAACATAAACCCTAAACCTTAAGCTCTAATTACTACCAAACCCAATATTCTAACCTCTAACACTAACCCCTAAACCCCTAATCCTACGCACTAAATCCTCTAAGCCCTAAACCCTCAATTTAGAAACCTTAAAATAGTTAGATTTGGAAAAAGTTGGGGTTTTAAAATACTTCGGATTTTCAAAAAGTCAATATTTTTGAAAAAGTAAGGATTTTAAAAATTAAAATTTTCAAATAAGTCACGACTTTTGAAAAGGTTGTAATTTTAAACAAAGTTGTTATTGTTGAAAATGTTGGGACTTTGAAAATGTTTAGATTTTCAAACAAGTTAGGGTTTTCAAAAAATGAATATTTCAAAAAAGTCAGATTTTTGAAAAGTTGGGATTTTAGAAAGAGTTAAGATTTTCACATTTTTGAAGAGTCTAGATTTTGTAAAAGGTAAATATTTTGAAAAACTCAATATTTTAAAAAAAATTAGGTTTTTTGAAAAGACAGATTTTGTAGAAGTGAAGATTTTCAAAAAAAGTCTCAAGATTTTTGAAAAGTTAGGATTTTCAAAAAGGTAAAGATTTTGGAAAATGTTGGAATTTTAAAAACGTCAAGAATTTTAAAAAGTCAAAATTTCTGAATATGTCGGGATATTCAAAAAATATTGCATTTTTAATATTTTTTATTTTTGAAAAAATATAATTTTTTAAAAAAGTAAGGATTTATAAAAAAGTTGGAATTTTTGATAAAGTTGAGATTTTAAAAAATTCTGGAATTTAAAAAAATGGTTTTATGAAAAAGTTTTGATTTTAGAAAACTTTGCGATTTTTGAAAAAGAGTCAATATTTCAAAATGAAGTGATTCACAAAAATTAGAAGGAACTTGAAAATGTCATAACTTGTGCTCTAGGTGTTTGTTTGAGTCCTTTCTATTTGAATCCACATGTTTCAAAAATCTCAACTTTTTAAAATATCAGATTTTCAAAAAAGAAGTCGAGAGTTTAAAAATTTTAGATTTTCTACAAGTTTAGGATTTTCTAATATGTCATGTTTTTTTGAAAAAATCATTCTTTTAAAAATGTTGTGAATTTTAAAAAAGAAAAGTATTTAAAAGAATTTGTAATTTTAGAAAAATTGAATTTCATAATTCTAAAAAAGTTAGAATTTTAAAAATTATGGTTTTTGAAAAATTGAGATTTTCAAAAACGTCGGGATTATGAATAGGTTGGGATTTCAAAAAGTTGTTGATTTCAAAAAGACAAGAATTTTGAGAAACATGGGATTTTCAAAAACACAAGATTTTGAAAAAGGTGTGATTTTCAAATAAGTCACGAATTACAAAACTTAAGATATTTTTAAATCCCAACTATTTTTAATATCCTAAGTTTTTTCTAAAATCCTAACATTTTAAAAATTCCAACTTTTTATAAAATCGATACTTTTTCAAGAATTACGAATTTATAAAAAGTCACGAGTTTTTTAAAAATTGTGAACTTTTTAAATTCATGACATTATCACTTTCAAAATTTTTGAAAATACAAACTTTTTGAAAATCATGACTTTTTCGAAATCCTAAGTTTTTCAAAATTGGGATATTTTGTAAATCATGAGTTTTTCAAAATCACGACCCCTAAACCCTAAACTTTAAAACCTAAAACTTGATTTAACATTGAACACTAAACCTAAACCCCAACATTTTAAACACTAAGCCTAAAACCCTTAATACCGCATCCTAAACCCTAAGCCACAAAACCAAATCCCTAAATTGTAAAACCTAAACTCTAAACCCAAAACCCCTAACCGTGAGCCTCAAACCCTACAACCTTAGGCCTCACCATATATACCTTTATCTAGAGAACTAAACCCTAAACCTCGAACCCCGATCCATGGACCCTCAACCATGAACACTTTGAGACCTAAACCCAAAACCTTAATCTCTGAGCCCTATACCTTATAAACCCTAAATTTTGAGTCTTAACCCTAAAACCTTAAATGCTAATCCTAAATACTAAACCCTCAATCGTAAACGAAGAGCCTCTAGACCCTAAACACTAAATACCCTGAGCCCTAAACCATCAATATAGAAACCTTGAAATAGTTAGATTTGAAAAATTTGGTATTTTTAAAAACTTGAATTTTCAAAAAGTAAAGATTTTTGAAAAAGTAGGGATTTATCAAAAACTTAAAATTTTAAAAAAGTCACAACTTTTGAAAAAGAAGCAATTTTTAAATAGTTGTTATTCTTGAAAACTTGGGATTTTTGAAAAAGTTATAATCTCTAAACAAGAAAAGATTTCCAAAAATTAGTGATGCGCCAAAATTAGCAGGATCTCCAAAAGGTCATAACGTGTGCTCCAAATGTCTGCTTTTGAGTCCTTTTTTTTTAAGCCACATTTTTCAAAAATCTTTTATTGTTTCTTAAAAACCCTAAACCCTAAAACCAAATTCTTAAACCCTAAACATGTATCCTAAACCCTAAACCTTGAATCTTTTTGCCCAAAACCTAAACCCTAAAACCTCGAGCCCTAAATCCTCAACCTAGAAACCTTACAAAATTTAGTTTTGGTGAAAGTTGTTATTTTGAAAATTGGTGATTTTCAAAAATTCAAGATTTTTGAAAAAGTCACAACTTTTGAAAAAGTTGTAAATTTAAACAATGTGGCTATTTGTGAAAACATCAAGATTTAAAATATGTTAGGACTTTGAAAATGTTCAAACTTTGAAACAAGTTGGGGGTTTTTGAATATTGAATATTTCAAAAACTCCATATTTTTGAAAGAGTTGGGCTTTTCATATTTTTGAAGAGTCAGGATTTTTTAAGATTTTGGATTTTTGAAAAAAAAACTCGATATTTCCAAAAATGGTAGAATTTTGGAAAGATGTGATTTTAAAAAATTAGGTTTTCCAAAAAAGTCATAATTTTGTAAAATTTAAGATTTTTGAAAAAGTTAGGATTGTCAAAAAAGTCTAGATTTTTGAAAATGTTGGGATTTTTAAAACATCAAGATTTTAAAATAAAAGTCAAGATTTTTAAGTCAAGATTTTCAAAAAAAAGTCTCGATTTTTTAAATAGGAAAAAGTTGGGATTTTCAAAATAGTTATAATTTCAAAAGTGTTAGGATTTAAAAAATTTAGTGATGTGCCAAAATTAGTGGGAACTCTAAAAGGTCATAACTTGTGCTCCGTGTTCATCTTTGAGTCTTTTTTTTAAACCACATGTTTCAAAATTCTTTAAACTTTTTTAAAATATTAGGATTTTCAACAAAAAAATTAGATGTTTGAATATGTCATGATTTTTAGAAAAGTCATTATCATCCAAAAATTTGTGAATTTCAAAAAAATTAGTATTTTAAAGAATTTACAAATTTAGAAAAAGATATAATTTCATAATTCTAAAAAAGTTTGACTTTCAAAATTTTACGGTTTTTGAAAAAGTTGAGATTTAAAAAAAATATAGATTATGAAAAGGATGGGATTTCAAACAAAAATTGGGATTTCAAATTTTGTGATTTCGAAAAAGCCAAATTTTTTTAGAAAGTTGGGATTTTAAAAAAAGACAAGATTTTGAAAAAAGGTGCAATTTTCAAATAAAATCAAGAATTACAAAAGTGAAAAGATTTTTAAATCGCAATTGTTTTGAATATCCTATTTTGTGTAAAATCTCAACATTTTCAATTTTTTTCAAAATTCCATCTTTTTATAAAATCGTGTCTTTTTCGAAAAATTACGAATTTTTACAAAACCACAAGTTTATTAAAAATTGTGAATTTTTTAAATGCACGACTTTATCACTTTCAAATTTTTTGAAAATACAAACTTTTTCAAAAACCCAACTATTTAAAAATGGGGATATTTTTTAAATCATGACTTTTTCAAAATTGTGACCCCTAAACCCTAAACCCTAAAAATACTGAAACCTTAATTGTAAATGCTAAACCCTAAACCTGAAACATCATAAACACTAACCAAAAACCCTAAATCCTAAACCATAAACACAAAACCGTTAACACTTTTCAATCCTAAAGTCTAAACCTCGGCCATAAACCATAAACCCAAATTCCTAAATCATAATACCTAAATTCTATACTCTAAACCTTAAACTATAATCCCTAAATGTTAATCCCTAAGCCATGAAGCCTTAAACCCTAAAAAGTGAACACTCAACCTATACCTTGAACCATGAGCCTTAAGCCAAAACCCTAAACACTAAATTTTTAGCTAGAGACCTAAACCCTAAACTCATAACCCCAAACCTCGAACCCTAAGCAATGGACCCTTAACCATGAACACCGAGACCTAAACCACTACATCATATACACTAAAACTTAAGCTCTAATTTCTCATAAACCATAAATTTTGAGTCTTAAACCCTAAAACCCTAAATACTAAACCCTCAATCATAAACCATGAGCCCCCGAACCCTAAGTGCAAAACCCTTAACCCTAAACGTTGAACCTAAAAACCTAAATTATAAGCCTTAAATAGTTAGATTTGGAAAAAGTTGGCATTTTGAAAAACTAGGGAATTTAGAAAAGTCAAGATTTTCAAACACTTGAAATTTTAAAAAATTCATGACTTTTGAAAATGTTGCAATTTCAAACAAAGTTGTTATTTCTGAAACCATCAAGATTTAAAAAAATGTCGGGACTTTGAAAAGTTGGGATTTTCAAAAGAGTTGGGAATTTCACATATTTGAAGAATCTGGATTTTCTAAAAAGTGAAGATTTTTTAAAAACTTGACATTTTTATAAAAGTTAGGATATTTGAAAAGATGAGATCTTTAAAAAATTGAGATTTTGAAAAGCCAAGATTTTGGAAAATGTTGGGATTTTTAAAACGTTGATTTTTGAAAACTCTAGAATTTTAAATCGACATTTTTGATAAAGTTGAGATTTTAGAAAATTTAGGAATTTTTAAAAAGTTGGGATTTCTGAAAAAATTTTGATTTTCGATAATATCTAGATTTTTGAAATAGTTGCGATTTTCAAAGAGGTTGGGATTTTCAAAAAAGCTATAATCTCAAAAGAGTAAAGATTTCAAAAAATTTGTGATGTGCAAAAATTAGCAGAACTCCAAAATGACATAACTTGTTTCAAAAATGTTGTGATGTGTCAAAATTAGTAGGAACTTCGGTTGTCCATTTGAGTCTTTTTTTAAAACCACATGTTATAAAAACTTTTTTAAAATATCAGGATTTTCTAAAAAAGTCAGTAGATTGAATAATTTAGATTTTCTGAAATTCTAGATTTTTAAATATGTCATGATTTTTAAAAAGTCATTATTTTAAAAAAGTTGAGAATTTTGAAAAATTTAGGGTTTTAATAAATTTAAAATTTTAGAAAAAGATAGAATTTAATAATTCAAAAAAAGTTTGAATTTCAAAAATTTAAGGTTTCGAAAAGTTGAGATTTTCAACAAAGTCAAGATTATGAAAAGGTTAGCATTTCAAATAAAATTGGGATTTCAAAAAGTCATGATTTTAAAAAAAGTTTAGGATTTTCATAAAAGACATTTTGAAATCTTTAATTTTTAAAAATTCCAACTTTTTTGAAGATTACAAATTTTTTAAAAATTGTGATCTTTTTTAAATTCATGACTTTATCACTTTGAAATAGGGATATTTTTGAAATCGTGACTTTTTCAAAACCGCAACCCCTAAACCCTAAAACCCTAAAACCTTTAAACAAAACTCCGAGTCATAAACGCTAAACTGTAAACCCCAACATCCTAACCTATAAGCCCAAAACCCTTAATCCTAAACAATAAACCCAAAACCATAAATCATAAAATCTAAACTCTAAATCCCAAACCTTAAACCATAAACCGTATAAATCCTAATCCTAAGCCATGAAGCCTAAACCATAAACCCTAAACAATAAACCGTAAACCCCTAACCCTAAGCCTTAAACTTTAAACCCTAAACAAGGAACCCTAAAGCCTTATACCTAACACTAAAACCCTAAACCCTATACCTCAAAGTGTGATCCCAAAGCCAAAATTGTAAACCCTAAGCTCATATCCCCGAACCTCAAACCTTGAGCTATCTACGCTCAACCATGAATACCGAGGCCTAAACCCTAAAACCATATACTCGAGCCCTATACCCTATAAACCAACCTTAATCTCTAATTACTCCTAAACCCTAAATTCTCGAGTCCTCAACCCTAAAACCCTAAATGCTAAATCCTAAATACTAACCCTCAATCGTAAACCATGAGCCATAAATAATAAATGCAAAACTCTCAACGGTAAACCTCGACGCCCAAACCCGAATAAGCGAGCCGTATATCCTAACCCTAAACCTAGATCCCTAGACACTAAACCCCGACCCCGAACCCCGAGCCCTAATCCCTAAACACTAAACACTCGAATCTTGAGGCCAAAAACCTAAACCCTAAACACTAAATCTCATGAGCTCTAAACCCTCAACCTAGAAACCTTAAAATAGTTAGAGTTTAAAAAACTTATTATTTTTGGTATTTTCAAAAAGTCAAGATTTTTGAAAAACAGATTTTCAAAAATGTCACGACTTTTGAAAAAGTTACAATTTTAAACAAATTTGTTATTTTTGAAAACATCAAAATTTTAAAAATGTTGGGACTTTGAAAATGTTCATATTTTCAAACAAGATGGTGTTTTTGAAAAATTAATATTTCAAAAAAGTCAGATTTTTGAAAAGTTGGGATTTTTGAAAGAGTTGGGTTTTTCACATTTTCAAGAGTCTAGATTTTTGAAAAAGTCAAGATTTATGAAAAATTCAACATTTTCAAAAATTTGGTATTTTTGAAAAGATGGGAATTTAAAAAAAATAAGACTTTCCAAAAAGTCATCATTTTGAAAAAGTGAAGCTTTTTGAAAAAGTTAGGAATTTTTAGAAAGTTAGGATTTTCAAAAAGATAAGGTTTTGGAAAATATTGGGATTTTTAAAAAAGTCAATAGTTTTTAAAAATTTTAGGAGTTTTGAATAAGTCGGGATATTTGAAAAAGTCCTAATTTGTAATTTTTACGATTTAAAAAAATATATGATTTTTTGAAAAAGTAATGATTTTCAAAAAAGTCAGATTTTTGATAAATTTGATATTTTAGAAAATTCAAAATATTGTTGGAATTTCTAAAAATGTTTCAAAAATATCAAATTTTTAAAATATAAGGATTTTAAGAAAAAAGTCGGGAGTTTGAATAATTTTAGGAAAAGATAAAATTTCAAAAAAATTAGGGTTTTTGAAAAAGTTGAGATTTTCAAAAAAGTTCAGATTATGAAAAGGTTAGGATTTCAAACAAAAATTGGAATTTCAAAAAAGTCGTTGAGATTTCAAAAAAGTTGGGATTTTAAAAAATAACAAGAATTTGAAAAAATGCGTAATTTTCAAATAAGTCAGGGAATTACATAACTAAAGAGATTCTTAAATCCCAACTATTTTGAATATCCTAACATTTTAAAAATCTTTACTTTTTAAAAATTCCAACTTTTTATAAAATCGAGATTTTTTTAAAAAACTATGCATTTATAAAAAGTTTCAAAATCGGGATATTTTTGAAATCGTGACTTTTTTAAAATCACGACCCCTAAACCCTAATCTGTAAAACCTAAAACCTGAGTCGTAAACACTAAACCCTAAACCCCACATCTTAAACAATGTGCCTATATCCCTAACTCCTAAACCATAAACCATAAACCCTTAACACTTAATCCTAAACCCTAAACCCTCAGCCATAAACCATAATTCCAAATCCTTAAATTGTATGACCTAAACTCTAAACCACAAACCATAAAAAAACCTGATCCCCGAGCCATGAAGCCTAAACCCTGAGCCCTAAACCCATAACCCTAAGCCTTAAATCCTAAACCTTAAACAAGTGAACCCTAAAGCCTTAGGCCTAACCTGAACCCTAAACCCTATACCCTATACCTTGAACCATGAGCCCTAAGCCAAAACCCTAAACATTCTATAAGAGACCTAAATAATAAATCCTAAACTCATAACCCCGAACCTTGAACCCTGAGCCATGGACCCTCAACCATGAACAAAGAGACCTAAACCCCAACCCCGACTCCAAAAGCTAATCTTTCTGTATAATATACATAAGGATGATGTAAATAATCTAAAAATTCAAACGTATTTGCTTTTAAAAAAGAAGTTCTCAATGAATTTTTATTAGATAGTTTTAAAGGATTTAACCAATTGTCTCGATTATTGAATATTCTCGAAATACCAAATTACCTAAACAATATAAACCCTAAACCTTAAGTTCTAATTACTCCTAAACCCTAAATTCCAAGTCTTAAACCCTAAAACCCTAAATGTTAAATCCTTAATACTAAACTCTCAATGGTTAACCATGTAAGCCCTAAACCCTAAACTTGAGACCTAAATCCTAACACTAAACCCTAAAACAAAAAACCATGAAACCTAATTCTTAAACCCTAAACCTCAACCCCAAACCCTAGAACACTGAACCCTAAGCTTTGAGCCTTAATCCTCTACCCTAAACACTAAACGTTGAACCCCGAACCCCAGAACCGTAAACCCTAAATTCTTAATTTCAAACCCCGAAGTCTCGAGCCCAAAAACCTAAACCCTAAATACTAAATCCCCTTAGCCCTAAACACTTAATCTAGAAACCTTAAAATAGTTAGATTTGGAAAATTTTGGTATTTTAAAAATCTTGGGATTTTCAAAAAGTCAATATTTTTGAAGAAGTTAGGATTTTAAAAAACATGAGATTTTAAAAAACGTCACGAATTTTGAAAAGGTTGTAATTTTAAACAAAGTTGTTATTGTTAAAAACATCAAGATTTAAAAATGTTGGGACATTGAAAATGTTCAGATTTTCAAACAAGTTAGGGTTTTCGACAAATGAATATTTCGAATAAGTCGTGATTTTTGAAAAGTTGGGATTTTGTAAAGAGTTAGGATTTTCACATTTTTGAAGAGTCTGGATTTTTGGAAAAGTCAATATTTTTTTAAAACTTGATATTTTGAAAAAAGTTAGGATTTTTAAAAGACAGATTTACAAAAAAATTGAGATTTTCCAAAAGGTCATGATTTTTGAAGAGTAAGGATTTTGAAAAGTCGATTTTTTCAAAAAAATCAATATTTTGGAAAATGTTGGGATTTTTTTGAAAACTTCATTTTTTTAAACTTCAATTTTCAATAAATATTCAAAAAAGTTAGGAATTTTAATATTGTGATTTTCAAAAATATGATTTAATAAAAAAAAGTAAAGATTTTCAAAAAGTCGATATTTTTTATAAAGTTGAGATTTTAGAAAATTCAGAATTTTCAAAAAGTTGGTATTTTTGAAAAGGTTATAATTTTTGAAAATGTCATGATTTTTTTAAAAGTTATGATTTTCAAAAAGTTCCAACTTTTTACCAAAAATGGGATTTTTAAAAGTTCTAATCTCAACTTTTTTAAAATATAAAGATTTTTTTTAAAAAGTCAAAAGTTTGAATAATTTAGATTTTCCAAAATTTGTGAATTTAAATTTTTTTGGGGATTTTAAAGAATTTGAATTTTAGAAAAAGATAGAACCTTGAACCTTGATCCCTAATCCTTAAACCATTAAAACTAAACCCTAAACCCCGATTCCTGAGACCAAAAACCTAAATCCTAAACACTAAATCCCTTGAGCCCTAAACCCTCAACCCAGAAACCTTAAAATACATAGATTTGGAAAAGGTTGGTATTTTGAAAAACTTGGAATTTTCAAAATGTCAAGATTTTTGAAAAAGTTAGGATTTTCAAAAAATTTTCAAAAAAGTCACTTTTTAAAAGTTGCAACTTTAAAAAAGTTGTGATTTTTGAAAATATCAAGATTTAAACAATGTTGGGACTTTGAAAATGTTTAGATTTTCAAACAAATCAATTTTGAAAAGTGAATATTTCAAAAAAGTTAGGATTTTTGAAAGAATTGGGCTTTTCATATTTTGAAGACTCGTGATTTTTAAGAGTCTGGATTTTTGAAAAACTCGACATTTTTAAAAAAGTTAGGATTTTTGAAAACAAGGGATTTTTAAACATTTGAGGTTTTCCAAAAAGTTGTGATTTTCTAAAAGTGAAGATTTTTTAAAAATTTGGTATTTTTAAATAAATTGGGATCTATGAAAAAGTCTTGATTTTTAATATTTGTGATTTGTGAAATTGTTTTTTTAAGTAAGGATTTTCAAAAAATTCGGCATTTTTGATAAAGTTGTGATTTTAGAAAATTTGGGAATTTTTAAAATGTTGGGAGTTCTGAAAAGTTTTAATTTTAAAAATGTCATGCTTTTATAAAAATAGTTGTGATTTTAAAAAATTTATAATGCAAAAAAATGTCAAGATTTAAAAAATGTAGTGATGCACCAAAATTAACAAGAACTTGAAAACATCATAACTTGTGCTTCGGTGGTGTCCTTTTGAGTCCATGTTTTTTTAAAATACATATTTCAAAAATATTAACTTTGTTAAATATCAAGGTTTTTTTAAAAAAAGTCGAAAGTTTGAATAATTTAGATTTTCCAATATCTCATGATTTTTGAAAAGTCATTATTTTCCAAAAAGTTGTGAATTTCAAAACATTTAACATTTTAAGAATTTGCAATTTTAGATAAAGATAGAAATTTCATAATACTTAAAAAGTTTTAATTTCCAAAACTATAGGGTTTTTGAAAAAGTTGACATTTGCTCATAACTTGTGCTCTAGGTGTCTGTTTGACTCGGTTTTTATTAAACCACATGTTTAAAAATCTCAACTTTTTTAAAATATTAGAATTTTAAAATGAAATATTTGGAGTTTGAATTATTTAAAATTTCCATAAATTCTAGATTTTTGAATATTTCATGATTTTTGAAAAATCATTATTTTTAAAAAAAAAAGGATTTGAAAGAATTCCCAATTTTAGAAAAAAAGATAGAATTTCATAATTCTAAAAAAATTGGAATTTTAAAAATTTAGGGTTTTTGAAAAAGTTGAGATTTTCAAAAAAGTTAGGTGTATGAAAAAAAAGTTGGGATTTTGAAAAAAAAATTAGATTTCAAAAAAATTGTGATTTTGAAAAAGCTAAGAATTTTTTAGAAAGTTGGGATTTTAAAAAGACAAGATTTTGAAAAAGGGACAATTTCAAAATAAATTAGGAATTACAAAACTGAAGAGATTTTTAAAAATTGTGAACTATTTAAATTCATGTCTTTATCACTTTCAAAGTCTTTGAAATTATAGACATTTTGAAAATCACGACTATTTAAAAATCTTGATATTTTTGAAATTGTGAATTTTTTAAAATAGTGAAACATGAGTCGTAAATGCTAAACCCTAAACCCAACATCATAAAAACTACACCCAAAACCCTAAATCCTAAACTATGAACCATATACCACTAACATTGAATCCAAACCCTAAACCCTCTACCGTAAAACCTTAAACCCAAATCCCTAAATCATAAAACCTAAACTCTAAACCCCAAAACCTTAAACCATAATCCCTAACCACTTATCCCTCGAGCTATGAACCCTAAACCCTAAACAATAAACTCTAAACCCCTAACTCTAAGCCTCAGGCCTTACCCAAAACCCTATACCTTGAACCGTGAGCCATAATCCAAAACCCTAAACCCTAAATACTAAATCCCCTTAGCCCTAAACCCTAATCTAGAAACCTTAAAATAGTTAGAATTTCAAAACTATAGGGTTTTTAAAAAAGTTGACATTTGCTCATAACTTGTGCTCCAGGTGTTTGTTTGACTCAGTTTTTTATTAAACCACATGTTTAAAAATCTCAACTTTTTTAAAATATTAGAATTTTAAAATAAAAGTTTGGAGTTTGAATTATTTAAAATTTCCATAAATTCTAGATTTTTGAATATGTCATGATTTTTGAAAAAATCGTTATTTTCGAAAAAAAAAATTTGAAAGAATTCCTAATTTTAGAAAAAGATAGAATTTCATAATTCTAAAAAAATTTGGAATTTTAAAAAATTTAGGGTTTTTGAAAAAGTTGAGATTTTCAAAAAAGTTAGGTGTATGAAAAAGTTGGGATTTTTTTAAAAAAATTAGATTTCAAAAAATCGTGATTTCAAAAAAGCCAAGAATTTTTAGAAAGTTGGGATTTTAAAAAAAATGACAAGATTTTGAAAAAGGTCCAATTTCAAAATAAATCAGGAATTACAAAACAGAAGAGATTTTTAAACATTGTGAACTATTTAAATTCATGTCTTTATCACTTTCAATGTCTTTGAAAATATAGACATTTTGAAAATCACGACTATTTCAAAATCTTGATATTTTAGAAATTGTGAATTTTTAAAATAGTGAAACATGAGTCGTAAACGCTAAACCCTAAACCCCAACATCATAAACACTAAACCCAAAACCTAAATCCTAAACTATGAACCATATACCATTAACATTGAATCCTAAACCCTAAACCCTCTAAAAAAGTAAACCTTAAACCCAAATCCCTAAATCGTAAAACCTAAACTCTAAACCCCAAACCTTAAACCATAATCCCTAACCACTGATCCCTAAGCTATGAACCCTAAACCCTAACCCCTAACTTTGAGCCTTAGGCCTTACCCAAAACCCTATACCTTGAACCGTGAGCCCCTAATCCAAAACCCTAAACCCTAAATACTAAATCCCCTTAGCCCTAAATCCTAATCTAGAAACCTTAAAATAGTTAGAATTTCCAAAACTATAGGGTTTTTGAAAAAAGTTGACATTTGCTCATAACTTGTGCTCCAGGTGTCTATTTAACTCAAAAAATTTATTAAACCACATGTTTAAAAATCTCAACTTTTTAAAATATAAGAATTTTAAAATAAAAGTTTGGAGTTTGAATTATTTAAAATTTCCATAAATTTTAGATTTTTGAATATGTCATGATTTTTGAAAAAATCGTTATTTTCGAAAAAAAAAAAAAAAAAAAAGGATTTGAAAGAATTCCCAGCTTTTAGAAAAAGATAGAATTTCATAATTCTAAAAAAATTGGAATTTTAAAAAATTTAGGATTTTTGAAAAAAGTTGAGATTTTCAAAAAGTTAGGTGTATGAAAAAGTTGGGATTTTGAAAAAAAAATTTGGATTTCAAAAAAATCGTGATTTTTGAAAGCCAAGAATTTTTAAAAGTTGGGATTTTAAAAAGACAAGATTTTGAAAAAGGTCCAATTTCAAAATAAATCAGAATTACAAAACTGAAGAGATTTTTAAAAATTGTGAACTATTTAAATTCATGTCTTTATCTCTTTCAAAGTCTTTGAAAATATAGACATTTTGAAAATCACGACTATTTCAAAATCTTGATATTTTTGAAATTGTGAATTTTAAAATAGTGAAACATGATTCGTAAACGCTAAACCCTAAACCCCAACATCATAAACACTAAACCCATAAACCTAAATCCTAAACTATGTACCATATACCATTAACATTGAATCCTAAACCCTAAACCCTCTACGAAAAGTAAACCTTAAACCCAAATCCCTAAATCGTAAAACCTAAACTCTAAACCCCAAAACCTTAAACTATAATCCCTAACAACTGATCTCTGAGCTATGAACCCTAAACCCCTAACTCTGAGCCTTAGGCCTTACCCAAAACCCTATACCTTGAACCGTGAGCCCTAATCCAAAACCCTAAACCCTAAATACTAAATCCCCTTAGCCCTAAACCCTAATCTAGAAACCTTAAAATAGTTAGAATTTCCAAAACTATAGGGTTTTGAAAAAGTTGACATTTGCTCATAACTTGTGCTCAGGTGTCTGCTTTGACTCGAGTTTTTATTAAACCACATGTTTAAAAATCTCAACTTTTTTAAAATATTAGAATCTTAAAATAAAAGTTTGGACTTTGAATTATTTAAAATTTCCATAAATTCTAGATTTTTGAATATGTCATGATTTTTGAAAAAATCATTATTTTTGAAAAAAAAAAAAAAAAGATTTGAAAGAATTCCCAATTTTAGAAAAAGATAGAATTTCATAATTCTAAAAAAAATTGGAATTTTAAAAATTTAGGGTTTTTGAAAAAGTTGAGATTTTCAACAAAGTTAGGTGTATGAAAAAGTTGGGATTTTGAAAAAAAAAAATTGGATTTCAAAAAAATCGTGATTTCGAAAAAGCCAAGAATTTTTAGAAAGTTGGGATTTTAAAAAGACAAGATTTTGAAAAAAGGTCCAATTTCAAAATAAATCAGGAATTACAAAACCGAAGAGATTTTTAAAAATTGTGAACTATTTAAATTCATGTCTTTATCACTTTCAATGTCTTTGAAAATATAGACATTTTGAAAATCACGACTATTTCAAAATCTTGATATTTTTGAAATTGTGAATTTTTTAAAATAGTGAAACATGAGTCGTAAACGCTAAACCCTAAACCCCAACATCATAAACACTAAACCCAAAACCTAAATCCTAAACTATGAACCATATACCATTAACATTGAATCCTAAACCCTAAACCCTCTACCGTAAACCTTAAACCCAAATCCCTAAATCGTAAAACCTAAACTCTAAACCCCAAAACCTTAAACCATAATCCCTAACCACTTTGATCCACAGCTATGAACCCTAAAACCTAAACCCCTAACTCGAGCCTTAGGCCTTACCCAAAACCCTATACCTTGAACCGTGAGCCCTAATCCAAAACCCTAAACCCTAAATACTAAATCCCCTTATCCCTAAACCCTAATCTAGAAACCTTAAAATAGTTATAATTTCCAAAACTATAGGGTTTTTCAAAAATTTGACATTAGCTCATAACTTGTGCTCCAGTGTCTGTTTGACTCATTTTTTTACTAAACCACATGTTTAAAAATATCAACTTTTTTAAATATCAGAATTTTAAAATAAAAGTTTGGAGTTTGAATTATTTAAAAATTTCCATAAATTCTAGATTTTTGAATATGTCATGATTTTTGAAAAAATCGTTATTTTCAAAAAAAAAAAAAAGATTTGAAAGAATTCCCAATTTTAGAAAAAGATAGAATTTCATAATTCTAAAAAAATTTGAATTTTAAAAATTTTAGGGTTTTTGAAAAAGTTGAGATTTTCAACAAAGTTAGGTGTATGAAAAAGTTGGGATTTTGAAAAAAACAAATTGGATTTCAAAAAATCGTGATTTTGAAAAAGCCAAGAATTTTTAGAAAGTTGGGATTTTAAAAAGACAAGATTTTGAAAAAGGTGCAATTTTAAAATAAGTCAGGAATTACAAAACTGAAGAGATTTTTAAAAATTGTGAACTATTTAAATTCATGTCTTTATCTCTTTCAAAGTCTTTGAAAATATAGACATTTTGAAAATCACGACTATTTCAAAATCTTGATATTTTTGAAATTGTGAATTTTTAAAATAGTGAAACATGAGTCGTAAAACGCTAAACCCTAAACCCCAACATCATAAACACTAAACCCAAAAAACCTAAATCCTAAACTATGAACCATATACCATTAACATTGAATCCTAAACCCTAAACCCTCTCACCGTAAACCTTAAACCCAAATTCCTAAATCGTAAAACCTAAACTCTAAACCCCAAAACCTTAAACCATAATCCCTAACCACTAATCCACGAGCTATGAACCCTAAACCCTAAACCCCTAACTCGAGCCTTAGGCCTTACCCAAAACCCTATACCTTGAACCGTGAACCCTAATCCAAAACCCTAAACCCTAATTTAGCTAAAAACCTTAAAATAGTTAGAATTTCCAAAACTATAGGGTTTTTGAAAAATTTGACATTTGCTCATAACTTGTGCTCCGGTGTCTGTTTTGACTCATTTTTTTATTAAACCACATGTTTAAAAATCTCAACTTTTTTAAAATATTAGAATTTTAAAATAAAAGTTTGGAGTTTGAATTATTTAAAATTTCCATAAATTCTAGATTTTTGAATATGTCATGATTTTTGAAAAACTCGTTATTTTCAAAAAAAAAAAAAAAAAAAAGGATTTGAAAGAATTCCCAATTTTAGAAAAGATAGAATTTCATAATTCTAAAAAAATTGGAATTTTAAAAAATTTAGGGTTTTTGAAAAAGTTGAGATTTTCAACAAAGTTAGGTGTATGAAAAGTTGGGATTTTGAAAAAAATTGGATTTCAAAAAAATCGTGATTTTCAAAAGCCAAGAATTTTTAGAAAGTTGGGATTTTAAAAAGACAATATTTTTAAAAAAGGTCCAATTTCAAAATAAATCAGGAATTACAAAACCAAGAGACTTTTAAAAATTGTGAACTATTTAAATTCATGTCTTTATCTCTATCAAAGTCTTTGAAAATAAAGACATTTTGAAAATCACGACTATTTCAAAATCTTGAGATTTTTGAAATTGTGAATTTTTTAAAATAGTGAAACATGAGTCGTAAAACGCTAAACCCTAAACCCCAACATCATAAACACTAAACCCAAAAACCTAAATCCTAAACTATGAACCATATACCATTAACATTGAATCCTAAACCCTAAACCCTCTACCGTAAACCTTAAACCCAAATCCCTAAATCGTAAAACCTAAACTCTAAACCCCAAAACCTTAAACCATAATCCCTAACCAGATCCTCAAAGAGCTATGAACCCTAAACCCTAAACCCTAACTCTGAGCCTTAGGCCTTACCCAAAACCCTATACCTTGAACCGCGAGCCCTAATCCAAAACCCTAAACCCTAAATACTAAATCCCTTAGCCCTAAATCCTAATCTAGAAACCTTAAAATAATTAGAATTTCCAAAACTATAGGGTTTTTGAAAAAGTTGACATTTGCTCATAACTTGTGCTCAGTGTCTGTTTGACTCAGTTTTTATTAAACCACATGTTTAAAAATCTTAAGTTTTTAAAATATCAGAATTTTAAAATAAAAGTTTGGAGTTTGAATTATTTAAAATTTCCATAAATTCTAGATTTTTGAATATGTCATGATTTTTAAAAAATCGTTATTTTGAAAAAAAAAAAAAGGATTTGAAAGAATTCCCAATTTTAGAAAAGAGATAGAATTTCATAATTCTAAAAAAATTGGAATTTTAAAAATTTAGGGTTTTTGAAAAAGTTGAGATTTTCAACAAAGTTAGGTGTATGAAAAAGTTGGGATTTTGAAAAAAAAAAATTGGATTTCAAAAAAATCGTGATTTTTGAAAAAGCCAAGAATTTTTAGAAAGTTGGGATTTTTAAAAAGACAAGATTTTGAAAAAGGTCCAATTTCAAAATAAATCGAGAATTACAAAAAATATCAAGATTTTTAAAATTGTGAACTATTTAAATTCATGTCTTTATCTCTTTCAAAGTCTTTGAAAATATAGACATTTTGAAAATCACGACTATTTCAAAATCTTGATATTTTTGAAATTGTGAATTTTTTAAAATAGTGAAACATGATTCATAAACGCTAAACCCTAAACCCCAACATCATAAACACTAAACCCAAAAACCTAAATCCTAAACTATGTACCATATACCATTAACATTGAATCCTAAACCCTAAACCCTCTACCGTAAACCTTAAACCCAAATCCCTAAATCGTAAAACCTAAACTCTAAACCCCAAAACCTTAAACCATAATCCTAACCACTTTGATCCTCGAGCTATGAACCCTAAACCCTAAACCCCTAACTCTGAGCCTTAGGCCTTACCCAAAACCCTATACCTTGAACCAGTGAGCCCTAATCCAAAACCCTAAACCCTAAATACTAAATCCCCTTAGCCCTAAACCCTAATCTAGAAACCTTAAAATAGTTAGAATTTCCAAAACTATAGGGTTTTTGAAAAAGTTGACATTTGCTCATAACTTGTGCTCCAGTGTCTCATTTGACTCAGTTTTTATTAAACCACATGTTTAAAAATCTCAACTTTTTTAAAATATAAGAATTTTAAAATAAAAGTTTGGAGTTTGAATTATTTAAAATTTCCATAAATTTTAGATTTTTGAATATGTCATGATTTTTGAAAAAATCGTTATTTTCGAAAAAAAAAAAAAAAAAAAAGATTTGAAAGAATTCCCAATTTTAGAAAAGATAGAATTTCATAATTCTAAAAAAATTGGAATTTTAAAAAATTTAAGGTTTTTGAAAAAGTTGAGATTTTCAAAAAATTTAGGATTATGAAAAAGTTGGGATTTTGAAAAAAAAAAATTGGATTTCAAAAAAATCGTGATTTTGAACAAGCCAAGAATTTTTAGAAAGTTGGGATTTTAAAAAGACAAGATTTTGAAAAAAAAGTCCAATTTCAAAATAAATCGGGAATTACAAAACTGAAGAGATTTTTAAAAATTGTGAACTATTTAAATTCATTTCTTTATCACTTTCAAAGTCTTTGAAAATATAGACATTTTGAAAATCACGACTATTTCAAAATCTTGATATTTTTGAAATTGTGAATTTTTAAAATAGTGAAACATGAATTATAAACGCTAAACCCTAAACCCCAACATCATAAACACTAAGCCCAAAACCCTAAATCCTAAACTATGAACCATATACCCTTAACATTGAATCCTAAACCTTAAACCCTCTACCGTAAACCTTAAACCCAAATCCCTAAATCGTAAAACCTAAACTCTAAACCCCAAAACCTTAAAAGATAATCCCTAACCACTTGATCCTTGAGCTATGATCCCTAAACCCCTAACTTTGAGCCTTAGGCCTTACCCAAAACCCTATACCTTGACCGTGAGCCCTAATCCAAAACACTAAACCCTAAACCTTTAGCTGAGACCTAAACCCTAAATACTAAATCCCCTTAGCCCTAAACCCTAATCTAGAAACCTTAAATTAGTTAGATTTGGAAAATTTTGGTATTTTAAAAATCTAAGGCTTTTCAAAAGTTAATATTTTTGAAGAAGTCGAGTATTTTCAAAAAAGTCCCGAATTTTGAAAAGGTTGCAATTTTAAACAAAGGTGTTATTGTTGGAAACATAAAGATTTAAAAATGTTGGGACATTGAAAATGTTCAGATTTTGAAACAAGTTAGGGTTTTCGACAAATGAATATTTTGAACAAGTCGTGATTTTTGAAAATTTGGGATTTTTTAAAGAGTTGGGATTTTCTCATTTTTAAAGAGTGGATTTTTGGAAAAGTCAATATTTTTTAAAAACTCAGTATTTTAAAAAAACTTAGGATTTGTAAAAAGACGGATTTAAAAAAATTGAGATTTTCCATAAAGTCGTGATTTTTCAAAAGTGAAGAAGATTTTTAAAAAAGTCAAGATTTTTGAAGAGTAAGGATTTTTGAAAAGTCGGGATTTTAAACAAATTCAATATTTTGGAAAACGTTGGGATTTTAAAACTTCAATTTTTTGAAAAAGTTAGGATTTTGAATAAATCTGGATATTAAAAAAGTCTCAATCTTTAATATTTGTGATTTTCGAAAAAATATGGTTTTATCAAAAAAGTAAGGATTTTCAATAAAGTCAATATTTTAGAAAATTCAGAATTTCAAAAAAGTTGGTATTTCTAAAAAAGTTTTGATTTTTGAAAATTTCGTGATTTTTTAAAAAGTTTCAATTTTTAAAAAAGTTGGGATTTTCGAAAAAGTTCTAGTCTCAACTTTTTAAAAATATAAGGATTTAAAAAAAAAAAGTCGAAAGTTTGAATTATTTAGATTTTCCAAAAATTTGTGAATTTTAATTTTTTGGGGATTTTAAAGAATTTGAAAATTTAGAAAAAGATAGAACCTTGAACCTTGAACCTTGAACCACGATCACTAATCCTTAAACCATAAAAACTAGACCCTAAACCCCGATTCTTGAGACCAAAAACCTAAATCCTAAACACTAAATCCCTTGAGCCCTAAACCTAGAAACCTTAAAATACATAGCTTTGGAAAAGGTTGGTATTTTGAAAAACTTGAGATTTTCAAAATGTCAAGATCTTTTAAAAAGTCAGGATTTTAAAAAACTTGAAATTTTCAAAAAAGTCACGACTTTTTAAAAAGTTGTAATTTTAAACAAAGTTGTGTTTTTTTAAAATATCAAGATTTAAACAATGTTAGGACTTTGAAAATGTTTAGATTTTCAAACAATTTAGGATTTTTGAAAGAGTTGGGCTTTTAATATTTTTAAGAGTCAAGATTTTTAAGAGTGGATTTTTGAAAAACTCGACATTTCAAAAAAATTAGGATTTTTGAAAACACGGGATTTTTAAACATTTGGGTTTTCCAAAAAGTTCGATTTTGTAAAAGTGAAGATTTTTGAAAAAGTTGGTATTTTTGAATAAGATGGGAACTACGAAAAGTTCTGATTTTTAATATTTGTGATTTTTGAAATTGTTTTTTTTTAAGTAAGGATTTTCAAAAAAGTCGGCATTTTTATAATGTTGATTTTAGAAAATTTGGGAATTTTAAAATGTTGGGAGTTCTGAAAAAGTTTTAATTATAAAAATGTCAAACTTTTATAAAAATATTGTGATTTTCAAAAAATTTATAATGCAAAAAATATCAAGATTTCAAAAAAAGTAGTGATGCGCAAAAATTAGTAGGAACTTGAAAATGTCATAACTTGTGCTTCGATTGTCCTTATGAGTCCATGTTTCAAAATATCAAATTTGTTAAATATCAAGGTTTTCAAAAAGCAAGTCGAGAGTTTGAATAACGTAGATTTTCCAATATGTCATGATTTTTGAAATAATCATTATTTTCAAAAAAGTTGTGAATTTCAAAACATTTAGGATTTTTAAAAATTTTCAATTTTAGATAAAGATAGGAATTTCATAATACTAAAAAGGTTTGAATTTCAAAAATTATAGGGGTTTTGAAAAAGTTGACATTTGCTCATAACTTGTGCTCAGTGTCCGTTTGACTCAGTTTTTTATGAAACCACATGTTTAAAAATCTCAACTTTTTTAAAATATTAGGATTTTAAAATAAAAGTTTGGAGTTTGAATAATTTAAAATTTTCATAAATTATAGATTTTTGAATATGTCATGATTTTTGAAAATGTCGTTATTTTCGGAAAAATAAGGATTTGAAAGATTTCCCAATTTTAGAAAAAGATAGAAGAATTTCATAATTCTAAAAAATTAGGAATTTTAAACATTTTAGGGTTTTTGAAAAAGTTAGGATTATGAAAGGGTTGGGATTTCAAAAAAATTGGATTTCAAAAAAGTCGTGATTTAGAAAAAGCCAAGAATTTTGAGAAAGTTGGGATTTTAAAAAGACAAGATTTTGAAAAAAGTCCAATTTTAAAATAAATCGAGAATTAACAAACTAAAGAGATTTTTAAAAATTGTGAACTTTTTAAATTCATGACTTTATCACTTTCAAAATCTTTTAAAATATAGACATTTTGAAAATCATGACTTATTCAAAATCTTGATATTTTTGAAAATGTGAATTTTTCAAAATAGCAAAACACGAGTCGTAAATGTTAAACCCTAAACCCCAACCTCATTAAAAGTAAACCCTAAACCCCAAATCCTAACTATAAACCATATACCCTTAACATTGAATCCTAAACCCTCAACCATAAACCATAAACCCAAATCCCTAAATTGTAAAACCTAAACTCTAAACCCCAAACCTTAAACCATAATCCATAACCCCTGATCCCCGAGCTGTGAACCCTAAACAATAAACTCTAAACCCCTAAACCCTAAGCCTTAGGCCTAACCCTAAACCCTATACCTTGAATCGTGAGCCCGAATGCAAAACCCTAAACTCTAAACCTTTAGCTAGAGACCTAAACCCTAAATATTAAATCCCTTTAGCCCTAAACCTTCAATCTAGAAACCTTAAATTAGTTAGATTTGGAAAATTTTGGTAAATTAAAAATCTTGTAATTTTCAACAAGTCAATATTTTTGAAGAAGTCGATTTTCAAAAACATGAAATTTTAAAAAAAGTCACGAATTTTGAAGAGGTTGCAATTTTAAACAAAGTTGTTATTGTTGAAAACATCAAGATTTTAAAAATGTTGGGACTTTAAAAATGTTCAGATTTTCAAACAAGTTAGGGTTTTTGAAAAATGAATATTTCAATAATTCATGATTTTTTGAAAAGTTGGGATTTTCGAAAGAGTTGGGATTTTCACATTTTTGAAGAGTTTGGATTTTTGGAAAAATCAATATTTTAAAAAAGTTAGGATTTTTGAAAAGACGATTTAAAAAAATTGAGATTTTCCAAAAGTCATGATTTTTCAAAAGTGATTTTCAAAAAAAGTTAGGATTTTTTAAGAGTAAGGATTTTTAAAAAGTTAGGATTTACAAAAAATTCAATATTTTGAAAATGTTGGGATTTTTAAAACTTAAAGTTTTTTTAAAAAGTTAGGATTTTTGAATAAATCTGGATATTCAAAAAAGTCTCAATTTTTAATATTTGTAATTTTTAAAAAAATATGATTTTATCAAAAAAGTAATGATTTTCAAAAAAGTCAATACTTTTGATAAAGTCGAGATTTTAGAAAATTCAGGAATTTTCAAAAAGTTGGTATTTCTGAAAAAGTTTTGATTTTTTAAAATATCATGATTTTTAAAAAAGTTGTAATTTTCAAAAAAGTTGGGATTTTCAAAAAGTTCTAATCTTAACTTTTTTAAATATAAGGATTTTAAAAAAAAAAAACCATAAACTTTGAATAATTTAGATTTTCCAAAAAAATTTGAACTTAATTTTTTTGGGATTTTAAAGAATTTGGAATTTTAGAAAAATAAATAGATAGAACCACCGAACCTTGATCCCCAGCCCTAATCCTAAAACCATAAACACTAAACCCCATTCTTGAGACCAAAAAATCAAATCCTAAACACTAAATCCCTTGAGCCCTAAACCTTCAACCTAGAAACCTTAAAATAGATAGATTTGGAAAAGGTTGGTATTTTGAAAAACTTGGGATTTTCAAAATGTCAAGATTTTGAAAAAGTCAGGATTTTCAAAAACTTGAAATTTTAAAAAAAATGACTTTTAAAAAAGTTATAATTCTAAAAAAGTTGTTTTTTTGAAAATATCAAGATTTAAACAATGTTGGGACTTTGAAAATGTTTAGATTTTCAAACAAATTGGGGTTGTCAAAAGTGAATATTTCAAAAAAGTTAGGATTTTTGAAAGAGTTGGGCTTTTCGTATTTTTGAAGAGTTGAGATTTTATAAGAGTCTAGATTTTTGAAAAACTCGACATTTTCAAAAAAGTAAGGATTTTTGAAAACACCGGATTTTTAAACATTTGAGGTTTTCAAAAAGTTACGATTATGTAAAAGTGAAGATTTTTGAAAAAGTTGGGATCTACGAAAAAAGTCCTGATTTTTAATATTTTTATTTTTGAAATTGTTTTTTTAAGTAAGGATTTTCAAAAAAGTTGGCATTTTTGATAAAGTTGTGATTTCAGAAAATTTGGGAATTTTTAAAATGTTTGGAGTTACTGAAAAAGTTTTAATTTTAAAAAATGTCTCACTTTTTTAAAAATAGTTGTGATTTTCAAAAAATTTATAATGCCAAAAATGTCAAGATTTCAAAAATGTAGTGATGTGCCAAATTTAGCGAAACTTGAAAACTTTATAACTTGTATCCGGATGTCCTTTTGAGTCCATGTTTCAAAAATATCGACTTTGTTAAATATCAAGGTTTTAAAAAAAGTTGAGATTTTGAATAATTTAGATTTTCAAGAAATTCTAGATTTTTTAATATGTCATGATTTTTAAAAGTCATTATTTTCCAGAAAGTTGTGTGAATTTCAAAACATTTAGGATTTGTAAGAATTTGCAATTTTAGATAAAGATAGGAATTTCATAATTCTTGAATAGTTTTAATTTTTAAAAATATAGGGTTTTTGAAAAAGTTTACAATTGCTCATAACTTGTGCTCAGTGTCCGTTTGACTCGGTTTTTATGAAACCACATGTTTAAAAAAATTTCAACTTTTTTAAAATATAATGATTTTAAAATAAAAGTTGAGAGTTTGAATAATTTAAAATTTCCATAAATTCTAGATTTTTGAATATGTCATGATTTTTTAAAAAGTTGTTATTTTAAAAAAAAAAAAGGATTTAAAAGAATTCCCAATTTTAGAAAAGATAGAATTTCATAATTCTAAAAAAATTGGAATTTTATAAAAATATGGGGTTTTTGAAAAAGTTGAGATTTTCAAAAAAGTTAGGATTATGAAAATTTTGGTATTTCGAAAAAAATTGGATTTCAAAAATTCATGATTTTGAAAAAGCCAAGAATTTTGAGAAAGTTGGGATTTTGAAAAAAAAAGATTTTTAAAAAGGTCCAATTTTAAAATAAATCAGGAATTACAAAACTGAAGATATTTTAAAAACTTGTCAACTTTTAAATTCATGACTTTATCCTTTTCAAAATCTTTGAAAATATAGACATTTTGAAAATCACGAATTTTTCAACATCCTTATATTTTGAAATTGTGAATTTTCAAAATAGTGAAACATGAGCAAAAATCACGACTAAACGCTAAACCCTAAACCCCAACATCATAAACACTAAACCCAAAAAAATAAATCCTAAACTATAAACCATATACCCTTAACATTGAATCCTAAAGCCTAAACCCTCAATCGTAAACCATAAACCCGAATCCCTAAATAGTAAAACTAAACTCTAAACCCCAAAACCTTAAACCCAAATCCCTAAATCGTAAAACCTATACTCTAAACCCCAAAACCTTAAACCATAATTTATAACCCTTGATCCCATGAGATATGAACCCTAAACCCTAAACAATAAAATCTAAACCCCTAACCCTAAGCCTTAGGCTAACCCTATACCCTATACCTTGAATCGTGAACCCTAAACCAAAACCCTAAACCCTATACTCTAAAATAATAACCTCAACCTCTAACCCTAAGCCATGGTCCCTCAACCATGAACAATGAGACCTAAACCCTAAACCGTAAACTCGAGGGCCCTATACCTATAAACCCTTAACCTTAATTTTTTTTAAAGTAAGGATTTTTAAAAAGTTAACATAATTGATAAAGTTGAGATTTTTGAAAATTCAGTAATTTAAAAAGAAAATTGATTTTCAAAACGTCGTGAGTTTTGAAATAGTTATCTTTTTCAAAAAAGTTGGGGATTTTTTTTTTTATTGGCAAATAGTTTTTTGAAAGGGACTATACCCTTGTACAGGAAGGCTCAAAAGCCAAGATTAAAACATGGAAGCCCTACAGCAGAAAACAATCTGCTCAGAAAAGTACCAACATCCAGCACCATTAGCAAAACAAAACTAAAAACAACAATCGATCTGCTAAACTCTTTGCAACACATGGCAGATCCAAAACCACTGTTCGGAAAAGACAAGGGACAATGTAGAACAACCGAACACCAAAAGAGAGATGAATCATCGAGGCGGAGAAGTGTCATTCTTTAAAATAAACTTTTTCTTTTTACGGACAGTTATCCAACCTGATGATGCCTCCACGAATGGAGGGTTAGAAAAAGGAGAATTTTCCATAGTAGCAAAAGTTCCAACTGAAACAACATCATTGTTTTCATGAGACAATTTCTCCTTGCTGTCAACAACTAAATGAGATAAATTTGCTGCAATTTCCTTGCTATTGGCAATAGGATTTTCTGATAAAGGGGTTTCAGGGACAAAGTCAGATTCAACCTCAGCATTTGAAATTGCTTCAAGGTCCTCTTTTGCATCGAAAACCAAATGTTCCAGTGGGCATCCTTCCACCAACTGCGTTTCTCATCTTTGGCGTTTTGCCAACCCACAAGCAATAGAGGTATGACCAAGACAGAAACATCTTCTACATCGAAATGGAAGACCTTCGTAATCTAAAGGTTGTGACCAAGTTCTGCTTTGCACCCTGAGATCAATGGTTGCAGGGAGGTTTTTAGCCGTGTCAAGTTCCACCAATATCCGAGCATAGGTAGTGTGGGTGTATTCAGCAGTTTGAGAATCTATAAAAAGAGTAGTTCCCAAGGTGTTTCCAATAGATTTCAAACATTCACTGCTCCAGAATTGGAGGGGTAATTGGGGCAGTCGGATCCAAATAGGTTTGCATGAAAAAGACTCAGTGAGCGGGTTAAAAGAGGGGAACCAGGGTTTAATGACCAGGTACTTAGATTGGCAAACCCAAAGCTTGGAAGCTATGGAGTTTTTATCAGCTATTGCAGAAAAAGTCACAATGAAGATACCTTTAGCACACGAGATATAAGTCTAACCTCCCAGTGAGCAAAGGAGTCCAGTGCTTGGAAATCCATGCGTGTAGGTCAGGAAGGCTGGGCCAGAGTCCTCCGAATCTGTAGATCAGAGCATGTTCCTGATAGTATTTTTCAGTTGTAATGACCTCCTCCCCAAATGTTATGCATGGGGTATTGTCTGCAGGCTTCAAAGGAGAATCCTTGCCCCTTAATGCTTCCTTGAAAGAGGTTACAGTGTGGCCTTGAATAGATGTGCCTTGGCTTTGAAAAAAGTTGGGATTTTGAAAAAGTTATAATCTCAAAAATTTGAGAGTACAAAAATGTAGTGAGTTTGAATAACAAGCAGATTTAAAAAAAACTTGTCGGGGTGTTTGAATAATTTAATATATCAACCAATTTTAAAAAAGTCATTAACTTCGAAAAACAAGATTTGAATTTCAAAAAATTAAGGATTTTAAATAATTTGCACTTTTAGGAAAAGATATAATTACATAATTGTAAAAAAGTTCATATTTTAAAAAATTTAGGGTTTTTGAAAAAGTTGAGATTTTAAAAAAGTAAGGATTATGAAAAAAGCTTACAATTTCAATAAAAATTTAAAAAAGTTTTTCAAAAAATAAGATTTTGAAAAAGGTGCAATTTTTAAAATCTTAAGTCAACAAAATTCAAAACTGAATAAATTTTAAATCCCAATTGTTTTGAATATCCTAATTTTTTTAAAATACCAAAATTTTAAAAATCTTTACTTTTTAAAAATTCCAACTTTTTATAGAATCCCAACTCTTTTTAATGACTTTATCACTTTTAAAATCTTTGAAAATACAAACTTTTTAAAATCATGAATTTTTCAAAATCCTAATTGTTTCAAAATCAGGATATTTTAAAATCGTGACTTTTTCAAAATCACGACCCCTAAACCTTAGACCCTAAAAATTGAAAACTAAGTCGTAAACACTAAACCATAAACCCTAACATCCTAAACACTAAGCCAAAAACCCTAAATCCTAAACCATAAACCATAAACCATAAACCCTTAAACCATAAACCATAAACCCAAATCCCTAAATCATAGAACCTAAACTCTAAACCCCAAATTTTGATTTTAGAGCGATGAAGCCTAAACCATGGACATTAAATAGTAAACCCCTTACACTGAGCCTTAAACCCAAAATAGTGAACCCTAAATCCTAAACCATACCTTGAACCTTTAGCTAGAGACCTAAACCCTAAACCCTAAACTCATAACCCCGAACCTCTCAACCATAGAGCCTAAACCATGAATCTTGATACCTAAACTCTAAACCCCACCCCTACACCATAAACTCTTAGCACTATACCCTATAAAAGCTAATCCTTAAGCTCTAATTGCTTCCAAACCCTAAATTATGAGTATTAAACCCTCAAACACTAAATGTTAAATAGTAAATCTTGAGTTCTAAACTGTAAATGCAAAACCCTACACCCTAAACATGGAACCCCAAACCCTAAAACCTAACCCTAAAACCTAATTCTTAAACCCTAAACCACGATCCCCGAATCCTAAACCTTGGCCCCAAACCTAAACCACAACCTTCAACCACTGAGCCCTAATCCTTAAACCCTAAACACTCAACCTTAAACGCTAGAAAAAATGGTTTTTATAAAAACTTGGGATTTTCAAAAAGTCAAGATTTTTGAAAAAGTAATGATTTTCCAAAACTTGAGATTTTCAAAAAAGTCGCGACTTTTGAAAAAGTTTTTATTTTTGAAAACATCAAGATTCAAAAAATCTTGGGACTTTGAAAATGTTTAGATTTTCAAAAAAATTGGGGTTTTCTAAAAAAGAATATTTTGAAAAAGTCAAGATTTTTGAAAAAGTAATGATTTTCCAAAACTTGAGATTTTCAAAAAAGTCACGACTTTTGAAAAAGTTGTTATTTTGAAAACATCAAGATTCAAACTATGTTGGGACTTTGAATATGTTTGAAATGTTAGTATTTTAGAAACAGTTGGGTTTTTTGAATTTTTGTAGGATCTTGATTTTTGTAAAAGTCAAGACTTTTGAAAAACTCGACATTTTCAAAAAAAGTTTTTATTTTTAAAAGACATGATTTTAAACAAAGTGAGATTTAGCTAAAAGTCAAGAATTTGTAAAAGTGAAGATTTTAAAAAAATCCAATATTTTTGAAAAGTAAGGAATTTCAAAAATTCCATATTTTGAAAATGTTGGAATTTTTAAATCATTAATTTTTTTGAGAAGTCATGATTTTTGAATAAGTCAGGATATTTTAAAAAGTCTTGATTTTTAATATTTGTGATTTTTGAAAAAATATATTTGTTTTAAAAAGTAAGGATTTTAAAACAAGTCAGTATTTTTGATAAATTTGAGATTTTAGAAAATTAAAGAATTTTTTTAAAAGTTGGGATTTATGAAAAAGTTTTTATTTTAGACACATCGCGATTTTTGAAATAGTTGTGATTTTCAAAACTTTCGATTTTTTAAATAGTTGTGATTTTTTTAAAAAATTAGATCTTTAAAAAGGTGTAATCTCAAAAGAATCAATATTTCAAAATGTAGTGATGTGCCAAAATTAGCAAGAACTTGAAAAGGTCATAAATTGTGCTCCAGTGTCTGTTTGAGTCCTTTTTTTTAAAACCACATGTTTCAAAAATCTCAACTTTTTAAAAATATCATGATTTTCAAAAAAGTTGGGAGTTTGAATAATTTAGATTTTCAAAAAATTATAGATTTTTAATATGTCATGATTTTTGAAAAAGTCATTATTTTCCAAAAAGTTTTGAATTTAAAAAAATTAAAATTAAAAAAAATTTGCAGAGTTTATGAAAAGATAGAATTTTATAATTCTAAACACGTTTGAATTTTAAAATTTTAGGGATTTTGAAAAAGTTGAGATTTTTTTAAAAAGTCAAGATTATGAAAAGGTTGGGATTTCAAAAAAGCCCCGTGATTTCAAAAAATCTAGAATTTTAAGAAAGTTGGGATTTTCATAAAAGACAAGATTTTGAAACAAGGTGCACTTTTCAAATAAGTCAGGAATTACAAAATTGAGGATATTTTAAAATCCCAACTATTTTGAATATCTTTTTTTTTTAATCCTAACATTTTAAAAATCTTTACTTTTCAAAATTTCAACTTTTATAAAATCACAACTTTTTCAAAATCATGAATTTTTAAAAAATCACAAGTTTTTTAAAAGTTGTGAAATTTTTAAATTCATGACTTTATCAATTTCAAAATCTTTGAAAATACAGATATTTTGAAAAGCATGACTTTTTCAAAAACCTAACTATTTCAAAATTGGGATATTTTTGAAATCGTGAATTTTTCAACATCACGACCCCTAAATCCTAAACCCTTTAACCTGAAACATGATTTGTCAATGCTAAACCCTAAACCCTAAATCATAAACCATAAACCCTAAACCCTAACCCTACCCTATATACCCTCTACCATAAACCATAAACCATAAACCATAAACCATAAATCCTATAAACCTAATCCTAATCCCTCACCTTGAAGCCTTAACCTAAACCCTCAACCTAGAATCCTAGACCCTAAACCTTGACTTTTATGCACTAATCCCTAAACAATGAGCCCTATACCCTATAATACCTTAAGCACTAATTATTCCTAAACCCTAAAACCCTAAATGTTAAATCTTAAATAATAAACCCTCAATCATAAACCATGAGCCCTATACCCTAACTGCAAAACCCTCAATCGTAAAACTTGAACCCCAATACCTAAAACTTGATCCCTAAATCCTAACCCTAAACCTTAAATCCTAAAACTCAAAACCCTAAAACCTAATTCTTAAACCCTAAACCTTGAACCTCAACCCTAAACCCTTAACACTTAACCACAACACTAAGCCACGATCCCTAATCGCTAAACCCTAAACAATAAATCCTAAACTTTGAATCCCGAGCTCAAAAACAAAAACCCTAAACACTAAACCCTAAACCCTCAACATAGAAACCTTAAAATAGTCAAGATTTTCAAAAACTTGAGATTTTCAAAAACGTCATGACTTTTGAAAGAGTTACAATTTTAAACAAAGTTATTATTTAAACGAGTTTTTTTTAAATTACAAACTTTTTAAATTCATGACTTTATCACCTTTAAAATCTTTGAAAATACAGGCTTTTTAAAAATTATGACTTTTTGAAATCTTTACTATTTCAAAATTAGATTATTTTTAAAATCACGACTTTTCAAAATCATGACCCCTAAACTCTAAAACCTAAAACATAAAAGTTGAATAATAAACACTAAACCCTAAACCCTAACATCCTAAACACTAAGTCCAAAATCCTATATCCTAAACCATAAACCATTAACACCGATTCCTAAACACTAAACCCTTAACAATAAACCATAAACACAAATCCCTAAATCATAAAACCTAAACGTAAACTCTAAACCATAAACCCTAAACCCTAAATCCTTACGCCTAACCCTAAACCCTATATATCTTAAATTGTGAGCCCTAAGCCAAAACCCTAAACCCTAAATAATGAACCCTTTATCCTTTAAACCGTAAACCTTAAGATCTAATTGATCATAAACCGTAAATTCTGAGTCTTAAACCTAAAAACCCATAATGCTAAATATTAAATATTAAACCCTCAATCGTAAACCATGAGCCCTAAACCATAAATGGAAAACCCTCAACCCTAAACCTTGAACCCCAAACCCTAAAACCTGAGCCCTAAATCCTAATCCCTAAACCCTAAACCCTAAAACCCAAAATGTTAAAAGCTAATTATTAAACCCTAAACCTTGATCTCCGAACCATGAACCCCAGACCCCGAGTGTTGAGCCCTAATCCCTAAACCCTAAACAACGAACCCTAAACCCCGAATCCTGAGCCTAAAATGCTAAACCCTAAACACTAAATCCCCTGAGCCCTAAACCCTCAACCTAAAAATTTTAAAATAGTTAGATTTGGAAAAATTTGGTGTTTTCAAAAACTCAAGATTATTTTAAAATTCAAGATTTTCAAAAACTTGAGATTTTCAAAAAATTCACAAATTTTGAAAAAGCTGCAATTTTTAACAAAGTTTTTATTTTTAAAAATATCAAGATTTATAAAATGTTAGGACTTTTGATGAGGGTCGTCAATCCTCGCCATTAAAAATGTCAATCCAGGTTGGTGTCCAAAGGCGATATGCATTAAGAGAACAAGATCTTGGAAAGTAAATCCTTTAAACACAATCCAAACTTGTAAAAATAAATCACGCATGCAAAAATTTAAAATAAAACTTGTAAAAATATAAACACACTTGGATAAAGGAAATCAAATTGCAAGATTATAAAGGCACGCTTTTATAAAGGAAATCACACTTGCATAAATAAATGTTGCATGAAAGAAATGAAACTTGCATAAATGAAATTACAAAATTAAAAATAAAAATAAATAGATCTAATTTTCACAATACAAAGATAAAAACAATACAACAAAATGAATTAAAGACAAATGAATAAACATAAACATAAAAACACATATCCATCTTCCTTGGAATGAGTGGCCAGCTCATTCCTTGGAAGAGGATTTAAATCATACTTCTGAGATCTCAAAACTACATAATATTTGAGAGGAAAGAATAGATCTTTATTTCTTTGGAGAAAAACATTACATATCTAAGTGTGGAAGGTTGCATTTATAATTCATGCATCCAACCAACTCTTTATTTTAGGAAATACAATCTGATCTTATATTTATTCCAATCCTAACAACTAAGATCTTCATTTCCACAAAATATGGAGAGAGATATATTATTGAAGTCAAATTTTATCTAACTTATTTTAAGAAGATTTGATCCCAAATCTTCTCCTTATTTTTTGTAACAAGAATCATAATGATTTTATTCCTCTATATTATTGAAAGGAGGATTTTCCTCAAAATATTATTTTGACCAAATACCTTTCTCAGATTTTACACTTCACTTTGTTATTTTTTATTGTGCAACATTTGACGTTTGTCAAATACGCTTTTTCCTCGAACTGTAATTAACTAAAAGTAAGATTTCTCTTAATTGGTAAAACTTGTAGCAAATCTGAATGAGGTTTTTGTTAAACACATTTCTATAAAAAAATCTCTGCCAGATTTTTCATTGGAGTTTTTTTGTTTCTATTTATGGAACTTTTAGTGCTCATTTGATACACGTTTTCTCAGACTACAGCTCACTAAAAGTTATATATCTCTTCATTGATAAAACCTATAACAAATCTGAATGGTTTTTTGTTAAACACATTGCTACGAACAAAAACCTATCTCATATTTTCCATTTGACTTTTCTGTTTTTGTTTATGTAACTTTTAGTGCTCGTCGATACGCGTTTCCTCGAATGCACTCACTAAAAAGTTATATCTCTATTCATTGGTAAAACTCACATGTAGCAAATATGAATGAGGTTTTTATTAAACACATTGCTATGAAAAAAATAATCTCTCATATTTCCCATTGGAATCTCTGAGTTTTTCACAATCCTTCAAAAATTGTCATTCCGTTGATGCAAGTTCTGGAACTAAAGTTGTCATTCCTTTTATGTAAGTTCAGGAACAAAATCTGATTTTCCATCGAATTGAAAGTTCAAGAACTAACTTAAATTCAATTGATACAAGTTTGGGAACTAAATCTATGAGTTCTGGAATAAACCTACAAGTTCCAGAACTTACTCTGCGAGTTTCACAACTAACTTAAAATAGCTATAACTTTTACAAGTGACCTGAGATTGAGATGATTATTTGTTTAAATTTACTTAATTTTTTGAGAGGAATCTGAATATGAAATTAGATCTGATTTTAAATATATTGTTCATGATCAATTCCATTTTTCCCAATACTAGCATTATCTTTTCTTTATGGCCTGCATACAAAACACGTTGCATCTTTTTCCAAATAATCAATAAGATTAGTCAACAAAATATTTCTAAACAATGAAACAAGATATATATCCTATATTCTCTTTTAAGCAAACTATAAACTCTTAGATTACATTTAAATTTACTTTCAAAGGTAACTTGGAAGGACAAGATAATGGTAATTTATGGCCAATTTATGACCTCATCAACTTTGAAAATTTTCATATTTTTAAAAAATTTGGGGTTTTCAAAAAATCAATATTTTGAAAAAGTCAAGATTTTTAAAAAGTTGGGATTTTTGAAAGAGTTGGACTTTTTGCATTTTTGAAGAGTATAGATTTTGAAAAAGTCAAAAATTTGAAAATCTTGACATTTTCAAAAAAGTTAGGATTTTTGAAAACATGAGATTTTAAAAAAATTTTTTTCCAAAAAATCATGATTTTGTAAAAGTGAAGATTTTTGAAAAAGTCGTGATTTTCAAAAAGTAAGAATTTCAAAAAATTCAAGATTTTGGAAAATGTTGGGATTTTTAAAACGTAAAGATTTTTGAAAAAGATAGGAATTTTGAATAAGTCAGGATAATTGAAAAAACTCCTGAATTTTAATGTTTGTGATTTTTGAAAAAAAAATTTACAATTTTAGAAAAGGATAGAATTCAATAATTCTTAAAAAGTTCAAATTTCCAAATTTTAGGGTTTTTGAAAAAGTTGAGATTTTAAAAAAAAATCAGGATTATGAAAAGGTTGGGATTTCGAAAAAAATGGGATTTCAAAATGTCATAATTTCGAAAAAGCCAAGAATTTTGAAAAGTTGGGATTTTAAAAAAGACCATATTTTGAAAAAGTTGTAATTTTCAAATAAGTTGGGAATTACAAAACTAAATAGATTTTAACTCCCAACTTTTTTGAAAATCCTAATTTTTCAAAAATCCTAACATTTTTGAAATCTTTACTTTTCCAAAATTCCAAATTTTTATAAAATTAAGACTTTTTTGAAAATTGTGAATTTTTAAAAAATAACGTGTTTTTTTAAAATTATGATCTATTTGAATTCATGACTTTATCACTTTCAAAGTCTTTGAAAATACAGACTTTCTGAAAAATCATGACTTTTTGAAATCCTAATTGTTTAAAAATCGGGATATTTTTCAAATCGTGCCTTTTTAAAAATCACGACCCCTACACACTAAAACCCTAAACATGAGTCGTAAACATTAAACACTAAACTTAAACATCCTAAACACCAAGCCCAAAACCATAAATCATAAACCATAACCCATAAACTCTTAAGGTTAATTCATAAACCCTCGGCCATAAACTATAAGCCTAAATCCCTAAATCGTAAAACCTAAACTCTAAACTCCAAACATTAAACCATAATTCCTAAACCCGATCCCCGAGCCATGATTCCTAAATCATAAACCCTAAAGCCATATCCTTAAGTGTTAAATCCTAAACCCTATACTATGAACCCTAAAGTTTAAGACCTAACCCTAAACTCTATACCTTGAACCGTGAGCCCTAAGTTATATCCCTAAATCCTAAAAATTTAGCGAGAGACCTAAACCCTAAACCCTAAACTCATAACCTTGAACCTTGAACCCTGAGCCATGGACCCTAAACAATGTACACCTAGACCTAAGCCTAAAAATTGAGCCCTATACGCTATAAACCCTAAACCTTAAGCTTTAATTACTCCTAAACCCTACATGTTATAAACCATCAATCATAAACCATGAGCCCTAAACCCTAAATGTAAAACCCTAAACCGTAAATCTCAAACCCCAAACCTTAAAACCCCAAAATACTAAAAACCTAAAACCCTAAACCTAACCCTAAACACTAAACCCCAAAACCGTAAAACTTGAACCCAAAATACCTAAATCCCCTAAGTCATAGGCCCTCAACCTAGAAACCTTCAAGTAGTAAGATTTGGAAAAATTTGGTATTCTAAAAAAGTAGGGATTTTCAAAAAGTTAAATTTTTTGAAAAAGTAGGGATTTTCAAAAAGTCAAGATTTTTTAAAAAGTAGGGATTTTTAAAAATGTCACGACTTTTAAAAAAGTTGAAAGTTTGAACAAAGTTGTTATTTTTGAAAACATCAAGATTTTAAAATATTGGGACTTTGAAAATGTTCATATTTTCAAACAAGTTAGGGATTTTCAAAAAATGAATATTTTGAAAAAGTGTGGATTTTTTAAAAGTTGGGATTTTCAAAAGAGTTGGGCTTTTCACAATTTTAAAGAGTCGAATTTTTTATGAGTCAAATTTTTTAAAACTAAATTTTTTGAAAAACTTGAAATTTTCAAAAAAGTTAGGATTTTTGAAAAAATGAGATTTTAAAAATTTGAGAGTATCCAAAAATTAGTGATTTTGTAAAAGTAAAGATTTTCTAAAAAGTAAGGATTTTAAATAAAGTAAAGATTTTAGAAAAAGGTTCAATTTTCAAAACAGTCCCTATTTTTAATATTTGTGATTTTTGAAAAAATATATTTTTAAAAGTAAGGATTTTTAAAAAAGTCGATATTTTCGATAAAGTTGAGATTTTAGAAAATTCAGGATTTTTAAAAAGTTGGGATTTCTAAAAAAATATATTTTCTAAAACATCATGATTTTTTAAATAGTTACGATTTTCAAAACGTTGGGATTTTTAAAAAAGTTCTAATCTAAAAAGATTCAAGATTTCAAAAATGTAGTGATGCGTAAAATTAGCAGGAACTTGAAAAGGTCACAAGTTGTGCTCCAAGTGTCTGTTTGAGAACGTTTTTTTTTTAAACCACATGTTTCAAAAATCTCAAATTTTTTAAAATATCAGGATTTTCAAAAAAAATGTTGGGAGTTTGAATAATTTAGATTTTCTAGAAATTCTAGATTTTTGAATATGTCATGATTTTTGAAAAAGTCATTATTTTCAAAAATGTTGTGAATTTCAAAAAATTTAGGATTTTAAATAATTTACAGTTTTAGAAAAAGATAGAATTTCATAATTCTAAAAAAGTTTGAATTTCAAATATTTTAGGTTTTTGAAACAGTTGAAATTTTTAAATGGTCAGGATTATGAAAAGGTTAAGATTTCAAACAAAAATTGGGATTTAAAAAATTCGTGATTTTGAAAAAGCCAAGAATTTTGAGAAAGTTAGGATTTTCACAATAGACATATTTTGAAAAAAGGAGCAATTTGAAAATAAGTCGGGAATTACAAAACTGAAGAGATTTTTAAATCCCACCTATTTTGAATATCCTAATTTTTTTGAAAATCCTAACATTTTCTAAATATTTACTTTTTAAAAATTCCAACTTTTTATAAAATCGAGACTTTTTCAAAAATTATGAATTTTTTTAAAATCACGAGTTTTTAAAAATTGTGAACATTTTTAAATTCATGACTTTATCGCTTTCAAAATCTTTGAAAATACAGTTTCTTTGAAAATGATGACTTTTTCGAAATCCTAACTATTTGAACATCAAGATATTTTTGAAATCATGACATTTTCAAAAACATGACCCCTAAACCCTAAATCCAAAAAGCTAAGTCATAAATACTAAACCCATAACCCTAACATCCTAAACGCTAAGCCCAAAACCCTAAATCCTTAACCATAAACCATAAAATCTTAACACTGAATCCTAAACCCTAAACCCTTAGCAATAAACCATAAACCCAAGTCCTTAAATCGTAAAACCTAAACTCTAAACCCAAAATATTAAATCATAAACCATAAACCCTATCCCAAAGCCATGTAGCCTAAACCCTAAACAATAAGCCCTAAACCCTAAACCCTAAACCCTAAACAGTGAACCCTAAAGCCTTAGGCCTAACCCTAAACCCTATACCTTGAACCGTGAGCCCTAAGCCAAAACCATAAACCCTAAACCTTTAGCTATAGACCAAAAACCTAAACCCTAAACTCATAACCCCAAACCTCAAACCTTGAGCCATGGACCCTCAACCATGAACACTAAGACCTAAACCATAAACCATGATGCCTATGCCCTAAACCCTAAAATCTAAGCCTTATACCCTATAAACCCTAAACCTTAAGCTCTAATTGCTTTTAAACCTGCAATTTGGAGTTTTAAACCCTAAATGCTAAATCATAAATACTAAACCCTCAATTGTAAACCATGAGCCCTAAACCCTGAATGCAATACCCATAACCATAAACCTCGAACACCAAACCCTAAAAATTGAGCCATAAATCCTAAACCATATAACCAAATTCTTAAACACTAAACTTTGATTCCCGAACCTTGAACCACAACCCTAATCCCTAAATACCAATCCCTTAACCCCGAATCCCAGCCCAAAAACCTAAACCCTAAATACTAAACCCTAAACCTCAACCTAGAAAATTTAAAATAGTTAGATTTGGAAAAAGTTGGTATTTTTAAAATCATAGGATTTTAAAAATGTAAAATCATGACTTTTGAAAAAGTTGCAATTTTAAACAAAGTTGTTATTTTTGAAAACAAGGTTTAAAAAATGTTGGGACTTTGAAAATGTTTAGATTTTCAAATAAGTTAGGGTTTTTGAAATATAAATATTTCAAAAAAGTCGACATTTTTGAGAAGTTGGGATTTTAGAAAGAGTTAGGCTTTTCACATTTTTGAAGAGTCGTGATTTTATAAGAGTTTTGATTTTTAAAAACTCAAGATTTTTGAAAAACACGACATTTTCAAAAAAGTTAGGAATTTTGAAAAGATGGGATTTTAAAAAAATTGAGATTTTTCAAAAAGTCGTGATTTTGTAAAAGTGAAAATTTTCGAAAAAGTAAAGATTTTTCAAAACTCAGAATTTCAAAAGATTCAAGATTTTGGAAAATGTTGGGATTTTTGAATAAGTCAGAACCCTTAAAACTTAATCCTAAACCCTAAACCCTCAACTATAAACCATAAACACAAATCCCTAAATCATAATACCTAAGCTCTAAACCATAAACCTTAAACCATAAACCCTACACCTTGATCCCCGAGGCATGAATCCTAAACCTAACCCTCTAAACCCTAAACCTTAAAAAAAACCCTTATCTCCTAACCCTAAGCCTTAAACCCTAAACCCTAAACAGTGAACAATAAACCCTTAGGCCTAATCCTAAACCCTATACCTATACCTTGAACCATGAGCCCTAAGCCAAAACCCTAAATCCTAAACCTTTAGCTAGAGACATAAACCCTAAACCTTAAGCTCTAATTTCTCCTAAACCCTAAAAATCTAAATGCTAACTCCTAATTACTAAACACTAAATTGTAAACCATGAGCCCTAAACCCTAAGTGTAAAACCCTCAACCATAAACCATGAGCCCTAAACCCTAAGTGCAAAATCCTCAATCACATACCTAAAACCCCAAACCCTAAAACATGAGCCCTAATTCATAACCCTAAAACCTAATTCTTAAACCTTAAACTGTGATCTCCTCGAACCCCGAGCCTTGAGCCCTAATCACTAAATCATAAATCCTAAAAACTAAACCCTAAACACTATATCCCCTAGTGCTAAACCCTCAACCTAAATTTTTTAAATAGTTAGATTTGGAAAAAGTTGGTATTTTGAAAAACTTAAGATTTTCAAAAACTTGAGATTTTTAAAAATGTCACGACTTTTGAAAAATTTGTAATTTTAAACCAAGTTGTTATTTTCAAAAACATCAAGATTTTAAAAATGTTGGGAATTTGAAGATGTTCAGATTTTCAAACAAGTTAGAGTTTATGAAAAACTGAATATTTCAAAAAAGTCTAGATTTTTGAAAAGTTTGAATTTTCAAAATAATTGGGCTTTCTACATTTTTGAAGGGTCGATTTTTAAAAAACTAAAGATTTTCAAAAACTTGACATTATCATAAAAGTTAAGAATTTTGAAAAGACAGGATTTTAAAAAATTGAGATTTTCCAAAAATTAGTAATTTTGTAAAAGTGAAATTTTTTCAAAAGGTCAAGATTTTGGAAAATGTTGGGATTTTTAAAATGTCAAAATTATTGAAATATTAAGGATTTTTTAATAAGTCAAGATATAAGATAAAGTTGAAATTTAAAAAGTTTAGGATTTTCAAAAAGTTGGGATTTCTATAAAAGTTTTGATTTTCGAAAACGTCACCGTTTTTTAAATGGTTACAATTTTTGAAAAAATTTGGGATTTTCGAAAAACTTATAATCTCAAAATAGTCAAGATTTCAAAAATGTAGTCATGTGCAAACTATATTAGGAACTTGAAAGGGTCATAACATGTCCCCTACGTGTCCGTTTGAGTCAAAAAAAATTTAACTACGTGTTTCAAAAATCTCAATTTTTTCAAAATATCAGGATTTAAGAAAAAAAGTTGGAATTTTGAATTATTTACATTTTCTAGAAATTCTAGATTTTTGAATGATTTATTAAAAAGTTATTATTTTCCAAAAAGTTTTGAATCTAAAAAAATTAGGATTTTGAATAATTTACAATTTAAGAAAAAGATAGAATTTCATAATTTTAAAAAAGTTTGAATTTAAAAAATTTAGGGTTTTTTAAAAGTTGAGAATTTCCAAAAAGTCGGATAATGAAAAGTTTGGGATTTCGAACAAAAATTGGATTTTAAAATAGTCTGGGATAAGTATAGAATTACAAAACATAAAATATTTTTAAATCCAAACTATTTTGAATAGCCTAATTTTTAAAAAAATCCTAACATTTTCAAAATATTTAGTTTTTCAAAATTCCAACTTTTTATAAAATTGTAACTTTTTCAAAATTATGAATTTCTAAAAAATCACAAGTTTTTATAAAAGTGTGAACTTTTTAAATTCATGACTTCATCACTTCTAAAATCTTTGAAAATAAAGAATTTTTAAAATCATGACTTTTTTTGAAACACTAAATCCCCTGAGCCCTAAACCCTCCACCTAGAAAGTTTAAAATAGTTAGATTTTGAAAAAGTTGGTATTTTGAAAAACTTGGGATTTTCAAAAATTCAAGATTTTGAAAAACTCAAGATTTTCAAAAACTTGAGATTTCCAAAATCTTTTAAAATATAGACTTTGGGAAAATCATGACTTTTTCGAAATCCTAATTATTTCAAAATCTATATATTTTTGAAATTGTGAATTTTTCAAAATCTCGGCTGCTAAACCCTAAACCTTAAAAAAGTTAGATTTGGAAAAAGTAGGTATTTTGAAAAACTTGGGATTTTTAAAAGTCACAAGTTTTGAAAAAGTTGCAATTTTAAACAAAGTTCTTGGTTTCAAAAACATCAAGATTTAAAAAAATGTTAGCACTTTTAAAATGTTCAAATTTTCAAACAAATTGGACTTTTCTTATTTTTGTAGAGTCAACATTTTTTAAAAGTCTTCTAGATTTTTGAAAAACTCGACGTTTCAAAAAAGTTAGAATTTTCAAAAATTGAGATTTTCCAAAAAGTGAAGATTTAAAAAAAAAAATTCAGGATTTTTGAGAAGTCAAGATTTTCAAAAATGTGAAGATGTTGGAAAATGTTGGGATTTATAAAACGTCAAGATTTTTGAAAAAGTAAGGATTATTGAATAAGTCAGGATATTCAAAAAAGTCCCAATTTTAAATATTTGCGATTTAAAAAAAAATACACTTTTTTTAAAAAGTTAGGATTTAAAAAAATGTCCATATTTTTATAAAGTTGAGATTCTAAAAAATCTAGAATTTTTAAAAACTTGGGATTTCTATAAAAGTTTTTATTTTGGAAAACATCTCAAGATTTTGAAATAGTTGTGATTTTCTAAAAAGATGGGATTTTTGGAAAATTAGAATCTCAAAAGACTCAAGATTTAAAAATGTAGTAATGCACCAAAATTACCATGAACTTGAAAAGATCATAACTTGTGCTTCTGGTATTCATTTGAGTCCATTTTTTGAAACAACATGTTAAAAAAATATAAACTTTTTAAAAATATCATGATTTTCAAGAAAAAGTTGGGAGTTTAAATAATTTAGATTTTCTAAAAATTCTAGATTTTTGAATATGTAATGATTTTTGACATAGTCATAATTTTCCAAAAAGTTGTGAATTCAAAAAAATTAGGATTTTAAAGAATTTTCAATTTTACAAAAAGATTGAATTTCATAATTCTAAAAACTTTTGAATTTAAATTTCTTTTTAGGGTTTTTGTAAAAGTTGAGATTTTCAAAAAAGTCAGGATTATGAAAAGGTTGAGATTTTGAAAGAGTTGTGATTTCAAAAAAATCAAATTTTTTGAGAAAGTTGGGATTTTCAAAAAAAGAGAAGATTTATAAAAAAGGAGCAATTTTTCAAATAAGTCAAGAATTACAAATCTGAAGAGATTTTTAAATCCCAACTATTTTGAATATCCTATTTTTTTTTAAAATCCTAAAATTTTCAAAATCTTTAATTTTTCAAAATTCCAACTTTTTATGAAATCGTGACTTTTTTGAAAATATCAAGTTTTGAATATTTTGAATTTTTGAAAATGTAAAGCTTTTTAAATACCAACTTTTTCCAAATCTAACTATTTTTACTTTTAAGGTTTCTAGGTTGAGGTTTTAGGGTTCAGCCATTTAGTGTTTAGGGTTTAGGATTCAGGGTTTAGGGTTAAGGGATTAGGGCTCAGGGCTTAGGGTTCATTGTTTAGGAATTATGGTTGAGGTTTAGCATTCAATGATCAAGGTTTAGGGTTTAAAAATCTCTTCAGTTTTGTAATTCTCAATTTATTTGAAAATTACACCTTTTTAAAAATCTTCTCTTTTTGAAATCACGACTTTTTCAAAATCCCAACCTTTTCATAATCCTGACTTTTTTAAAAATCTCAACATTTTCAAAAACCCTAAATTTTAGAAAATTTGAACTATTTTAGAATTATGAGATTCTATATTTTTCTAAAATTACAACTTTTTGAAAATCTTAATTTTTTCAAATTCACAACTTTCTAGAAAATAAAGATATTTTAAAAATCATGACATATTAAAAAATCCAGAATTTCTAGAAAATCTTAATTATTCAAAATCCAACTTTTATTAAAATCTTGATAATGTAACAAAGTTGATATTTTTTGAAACATGTGGTTTAATAAAAAATGAAATCAAACCTGACACATGAGGCACAAGTTATGTTATTTTCAATTACCTCATAAATTTGGCACATCATCACTACATTTTTCAAATCTTGACTCTTTTGAGAATATAACTTTTTCAAAAATCACAACTATTTCAAAATCCTAAGCTGTTTCAAAATCTTTATATTTTAGAAATTGTGACCTTTTCAAAATCATGAACCCTAAAAGCTGAAACCTGAGTCGTCAACGCTAAATCCTAAATCCTAAACCATAAACAAAAAACCGTTAACACTACATCCTAAACCATAAACACAAAACACTTAACACTGAATCTTAAACCGTAAACCTCAAACATAAACCATAAACCCAAATCCTTAAATCATAATACCTAAACTCTAAACCCTAAACCTTAAACCATAAACCATAAAGCCAGCCATGAAGCCAAAATCAAGTAAACCAAAAACCTAAACCCCTAACCACTGAGGCCTTAAACACTAAACCCTAAACAATGATCCTTAAATCCTTAGGCCTAACCTTAAACCCTAAACCTTTACTTTGAACAGTGAGCCCTAATCTAAAACCTCCCTAAACCTTTACTTTGAACCTAAAACCCTAAACCCTAAACCATTAGCTAGAGATCTAAACCCTAATCTCATAACCCCGAACCTCGAACACTGAGTCATGGACCCTCAACCATGAACAATGATGCCTAAACTATAAAACATGACACCTACACCCTAAACCTTAAACTCTAATTTCTCATAAAACCTAAATTCTAAGTCTTAAACCTAAAAACACTAAATGTTAAATCCTTAATACTATACCTTCAATTGTGAACACGAGCCTTGAACCCTAAGTGCAAAACCCTCAAACATAAACCTTGAATCCCAAACCTTAAAATCTGATCCCTAAATCCTAACACTAAAGCTCAAAACCTTAAAGCCCGATCCCAATGTTGAACCTCAACCCTAAACCCTTGATCCCTAATCTCTAATCTCTAAACCCTAAACACTAAACCTTAAATCTTGAATCTTGAGCCCAAAAACCTAAACACTAAACATTGAATCCCACTGAGCCCTAAACCCTCTTTAGGATGTTGGGGTTTAGGGTTTAGCGTTTACGATTCACGTTTCAAGTTGTAGGGTTTACGGTTTAGGTGTCTTGATTTTGAAAAAGTCACGATTTCAAAAATATCTTGATTTTTAAATAGTTAGGATTTTGAAAATGTCATGATTTTCAAAAAGTTTGTATTTTCAAAGATATTGAAAGTGATTTTTGAAAAAGTAAAGATTTTGAAAATCCTAGGATTTTAAAAAAACTTAAGATATTCAAAATAGTTGGGAATTAAGATAAGATTAATATTTTTAAAATAATTCCCTACTTTTGTGAAAATTCCACCTTTTAAAAAAATCTTATCCTTTTGAAAATCCCAACTTTCTCAAAATTTTTGGCTTTTTCGAAATCATGAATTTTTTGAAATCCCAATTTTTTTGAAATCCCAACCTTTTCATAATCCTGACTTTTTGGAAAATCTCCACTTTTTCAAAATCCTAAAAATTTTAAATTCCAACTATTTTAGAATTATGAAATTCTATCTTTTTCTAAAATTACAAATTCTTTAAAATCCTTAATTTTATTAAATTCACAACTTTTTGGAAAATAATGACTATATTAAAAAATCCAGAATTTCTAGAAAATAAAAATTATTCAAACTCCCGACTTTTTGTTGAAAATCCTAATCTTTTAAAAAAGTTGAGATTTTTGAAATGTATGGTGTAAAAAAAACAGACTTAACAAACACCCTAGCATAAGTTATGATCTTTTCAAGTTCAGTCTAATTTTGGCGCATAACTACATTTTTAAAATATTGACTTTGTTTATATTATAACTTTTTTAAAAATCCTAACTTTTTCAAAAATTGTGACGTTTTCAAAAATCAATTTTTTTTTCTAAAATCTCACCCTTTAAAAAATTCTTCAATTTCCTAAAATTTCAAATTTTTGAAAAATCTTTCTTTTTTTTAAAAAATATTTTTAAAAATCACAAATATTAAAAATCAGAAATTTTTCGAATATCTCGACTTATTCAAAAATCCTGAATTTTTCAAAAATCTCAATGTTTTAAAAATCCCAACATTTTCTAAAATATTGACTTTTGGAAAATCCTGAATTTTTCAAAAATCTTCACTTTTACAAAATCATGACTTTTTGGAAAATCTCAAAATTTTAAAATCCCATCTTTTAAAAAATCCTAAATTTTTTAAAAATTTTGTGGTTTTCAATAATCTTGACTTTTTCAAAAATCCAGACTCATTAAAAATCTTGAATCTTCAAAAATTTGAAAAATCCCAACTCTTTCAAAAATCCCAACTTTTCAAAAATCCTGACTTTATCCAAATATTCATTTTACAAAAACCCAAACTTGTTTGAAAATATGAACATTTTCAAAGTCCCAAAATATTTTAAATTTTGATGTTTTCAAAATTAACAACTTTGTTTAAAATTGTAACTTTTTCAAAAGTCGTAACTTTTTGAAAATCTCAAGTTTTTAAAATCCTAAGTTTTTCAAAATACCAACTTATTCCAAATCTAACTATTTTAAGGCATCTAGGTTAAGGGATTAGGGTTCGGGGATTTCTTGTTTAGGGTTTAGGTTTTTGGCTCGGGATTCGGGGTTTAGGATTTAGTATTTAGGGTATAGGGAGTAGTGCTCGGGCTTTGGGTTGAGGTTCAAGGTTTAGGGTTTAAGAATCAGGTTTTACGGTTTGGGGTTTATTGTTGAGGATTTTCGTTTAGGGTTTAGGGTTCATGGATTACGAATGAGGGTATATAGCATTTAAGATTTAGCATTTAAGGTTTTAGGGTTTAAGACAAAGAATTTTGGGCTTAGGATCAATTAGAGATCAAAATTTAGGTTTTAGGGCTTATGGGTCATGTTTTAGGGTTTAAGTTTTAGTGTTCATCATTGAGGGTCCATGGTCCATGCTCAACGTTCAAGGTTGGGGGTCATGATTTTATGATTGAGGTTTTAGTATTTAGTACTTAGAATTTAGTGTTTTGGAGCAATTAGAGCTTAAGATTTAGGGTTTATAGGGTATAGGGTCAAAGTTTAGAGTTTAGGGCGTAGGGTTAGGGCTTAGGGTTTAGGTCTTAGTATTCATGGTTGAGGGTCAATCGCTGAGGGTTTGAGGTTCGAGGTTATGAGGGTTTAGGGTTTAGGGATTTAACTTAGGGGTCATGGTTTAAGGTATAGGGTTCTAAAGGCCTAGTGTTTAGGGTTGGTTAGGCCTAAGGGTTTAGGGATTAGGCTCGGGGTTAGCGGTTTAGGTATTATTGTTTACGGTTTAGGGTTTATTGTTTAGGGTTTAGGATTTATGGCTTATGGTTTAAGCTTCATGGCTTAAGGATCGGGTTTAGGGTTTATGGTTTAAGGTTTGAGGTTTAGAGTTTAGGTTTTACGATTTACGGATTTGGGTTTATTTTATGGTTAAGGCGATGGGTTTATGGATTAGGATTCAGTGCTAAGGGTTTATGGTTTATATTTTATAATTTAGGATTCTAGGTTTAGTGTTTAGGATGTTGGGACTTAGGGTTTAGCGTTTAAAACTCAGGTTTTAGGTTTTTAGGTTTAGGGTTTAGGGGTCGTGATTTATAAAAAAATCATGATTTAAAAAAATCTCGATTTTGTAATAGTTAGGATTTTGAGAAAGTCATGATTTTCAAAAAGTTTTGATTTTAAAAGATTTTTAAAATATTATGATTTTAAAGAAAAATAGGATATTCAAAACAATTGAGATTTAAAAATATCTTCTGTTTTGTAATTCTCGACTTATTTGAAAATTGTACCTTTTTTCAAACTCTTATCTTTTTATAAAATTCTAACTTTTTCAAAATTATTGGCTTTTTCGATATCATGATGTTTTCAAAATCCCGATTTTTGTTCAAAATCCAAACCTTTTCATAATCTTGGCTATTTTAAAATCTCAACTTTTTAGAAAACCCTAAAAATTTTGGAATTCAAACTTTTTATAATCTTGAATTTTTTTGAAAATCACAACTTTTTAGAAAATAGTGACTTTTTCAAAAATCATTACATATTAAAAAATCAATAATTTATGGAAAATCTAAATTATTCAAACTCCCAACTTTTCTTTTAAAATTCTGATATTTTAAAAATTTTGAGATTTTAGAAACATGAGGTTTCAAAAAAACAAATTAAACAAACACCCTAAGCACAAGTTATGAAATTTTCAAGTTCATGCTAATTTTGGTGCATCACTACATTTTTTAAATCTGGAATTTTTTGAGATTATAAAATTTTCAAAAATCGTAACTATTTAAAAAATTGCGATGTTTTCGAAAATCAATACTTTTTAGAAATCCAAAATTTTAAAAAATTCCTCAATTTTCTAAAATCTTGAACTTTTTACAAAATCTTGACTTTTTTGAAAATTGCAAATATTAAAAGTAAGGAATTTTTTGAATATCCTAACTTATTCAAAAATCCTTACTTTTCAAAAATCTTGACGTTTTAAAATCCCAATTTTTTCAAAATCTAGACTTTTTGAAAATCGACTTTTCAAGAATCCTCACTTTTTCGAAAATATTCACTTTTTCAAAATCACAACTTTTTTAAAAATCCAAAAAAATTTAAATCCGTCTTTTCAAAATCCTAACTTTTTTAATATGTCGAGGTTTTCAAAAATCCAGACTCTTAAAAAATCCCATTCAAAAATTGAAAATCCCAACTTTTCAAAATTCATGTCTTTTTGAAATATTCATTTTCAAAAACCCCAACTTGTTTTAAAATCTCAAGTTTTGAAAATCCCAAGTTTTCAAAATATCATCTTTTTCCAAATCCAACTATTTTAAGGTTTCTATTTTGAGGGTTTAGGGCTAAGAGGATTTAGTGTTGAGGTTTAGGATTTTTGGCTCGGGATTCGTGGTTTAGGGATTAGGACTCGAGAGCTCACGGTTCGGGATTTAGGGGTTTTGGGTTGAGGTTCAGGGTTAGGATTTAGGGCTCACGTTTTAGGGTTTGGTGTTCAAGGTTTAAGGTTGAGGGTTTTCCATTTAGGGTTTAGGGCTAATGGTTTACAATTGAAGGTTTAGTGTTAAAGATTTAGCATTTAGGGTTTTAGGGTTTAATAATTAGAATTTAGGGTTTAGGAGGAATTAAAGCTTAATGTTTAGGGTTTATATGGTATAGGGCTCAGAGTTTAGGGTTAAGGGTTTAGGTCTCATTGTTCGTGGTTGAGGGTCCATGGCTTAGGATTCAAGTTTCTAGGTTATGAGTTTTTTAGGGTTTAGGGTTTTGAATTAGGGCTCACGGTTCAGGTAAAGGGTTTATGGTTCACTATTTAGGGTTTATGCTTTAAGGCTAAGGGTTAGCGGTTTAGGGATTAGGTTTTAGGCTTTAGGCTTTATGGCTCATGAATCGAGGTTTAGGGTTTATGGTTTAAGGTTTGTGGTTTAGAGTTAAGGATTTAGATTTAGGAATTTAGGTTTATGGTTAATGGCTAAGGGTATAGGGTTTAGAAATAAGTGTTTAGTTTTTATGGTTTATGGTTTAGGATTTAGGGTTTTGGGCTTAGTGTTTAGGATGTTGGGGTTTAGGGTTTAGTGTTTATGACTTAGGTTTCAGGTTTTAGGGTTTAGGGTCGCGATTTTGAAAAAGTCAGGATTTCAAAAATATTTTGATTTTGAAACAGTTAGGTTTTTGAAAAATTCATGATTTTCAAAAAATTCATGAATCTAAAAAGTTTTAAAAAATTTAAAAAACTTGTGATTTTTTAAAAATTCGTAATTTTTGAAAAAGTTAAGATTTTATAAAAAAAAGTTAGATTTTCAAAATGTTATGATTTTTAAGAATAAATTAGGATATTCAAAACAGTTGGCATTTAAATCTCTTCAGTTTGTAATTCCTGACTTATTTGAAAATTGCACCTTTTTTCAAAATCTTGTCTTTTTTGAAAATCTCAACTTTCTAAAAATTCTTGGCTTTTTTGAAATCATGACTTTTTTAAAATCCCAATTTTTGTTCAAAAGCCCAACCATTTCATAATCTAGACATTTTTCAAAATCTCAACCTTTTCAAAAACACTAATATTTTTTAAGATCAAACTTTTTTTATAATTATGAAATTCTATCTTTCTCTAAAATTGTAAATTCTTTAAAATCATAATTTTTTTGAAAGTCACAACTTTTCGGAAAATAATGATTTATTCCAAAATCAAGACATATTCAGAAATCAATAATTTTTAGAAAATCTAAACTATTAAATATCCGAATTTTTTTAAAGAACTCCTAATATTTTAAAAAATTTTTGAGATTTTTAAAACAAATGGTTTTTAAAAAATGGACTCTAATGGATGCCTCGAGCACAAGTTATGACCATTTCAAGTTCCTGTTAATTTTTGTGCATCACTACATTTTTGAGATTATAACTTCTTTGAAAATCCCAAAATTTTCAAAAATTATAACAATTTCAAAAATCGCGATGTTTTTGAAAATAAAAAATTTTTAGAAATCCCAACTTTTAAAAAATTCTTTAATTTTGTAAAATTTGAACTTTATACAAAATGCTAACTTTTTTGAAAATCCTTACTTTTTAAAAAGTATATATTTTTCTAAAAATCACAAATATTAAAAATAATCGGGACTTTTTAAAATATCTCACCTTCTTCAAAAATCTTGACATTTTAAAAATCCCAAAATTTTCATAAATCTAGACTATTTTGAAAATCTCAACTTTTCAAAATCCTGACTTTTTTGAAAATATTCACTTTTACGAAATCACGACTTTTTGGAAATTCTCAAAATTTTTTTTTCAAAATCCTCTCTTTTCAAAAATCCTACCTTTTTCTTTGAGGTTTTCAAAAATCTAGACTCTTAAAAATCTTGACTATTCCAAATGCAAAAAGCCCAACACTTTCAAAAATGCCAAGTTTTAAAAATATGACTTTTTTTTGAAATATTCATTTCTCAAAAACACTAACTTGTTTGAAAATATGAACATTTTCAAGGTCCCAATAATTTTTAAATCTTGATGTTTTCAAAAATAACAACTTTGTTTAAAATTGCAATTTTTCAAAAGTTGTGACTTTTTATAAAATCTTAAGTTTTTAAAATCCTGACTTTTTAAAAATCCTCAGTTTTTCAAGGGATTTATTGTTTAGGGTTAGGGTTTAGAATTTAATTTTTAGTCTTTAGTGTTTAGGGTTTAGAGATTAGGGCTCGGGGTCGGGGTTTAGGGTTTAGGGTTTGGTGTTTGAGGTTTACGGTTGAAGGTTTTGCATTTATTATTTAGGCTCATGGTTTACGATTGAGGGTTTAGTATTTAGGATTTAGCATTTAGGGTTTTAGGGTTTAAGAGCAATTTGAGCTTAGCGTTTAGAGTTTATAGGGTATAGGGCTCAGAGTTTAGGGTTTATAGGGTTTAGGTCTCAATGTTCATGGTTGAGGGTCCTTAGCTCAGGGTTTGAGTTTCGGGGTTATGAGTTTAGTATTTAGGTTTAGGTTTTAATTTGGGCTCACAGTTCAAGGTATCGAGATTAGGGTTTAGGTCTCAGTGTTCATGGTTGAGGGTCCATGGCTCAGGGTTCAAGGTTTGGGGTTATGAATTTAGGGTTTATGGTTTAGGTCTCTAGTTAAACTCTTAAGGTTTAGGGTTTTAGCTTAGAGCTCATGGTTTAAAGTATAGGGTTTAGGGTTAGGCCTAAAGCTTTAAGGTTCACTATTTAGGGTTTAGAGGTTTACGGTTTATTGTTTAGGATTTAGGGTTTAAGCTTTATGGTTTAGGGATCAAGGTTTGGGGTTTAGAGTTTAGGTTTTATGATTTAGGGATTTGGGTTTAGGGTTTAGGATTTAGTGTTAAGGGTTTATAGTTTATGGTTTAGGATGTTGGGGTTTATTATTTAGCGTTTACGACTTAGGTTTTAGGTTTTAGGGTTTAGGATATAGGGGTCATGATTTTAAAAAGTCAGGAATTTAAAAATATCTTAATTATGAAACAACTAGGATTTCAAAAAGTCATGATTTTCAAAAAGTCTGTATTTTCAAATATTTTGAAAGTGATAAATTCATGAATTTAAAAAGTAAAGATTTTGAAAATAATAGGATTTTCAAAAAAATCAAGATATTCAAAACATTTGGATTGAAAAATCTCTTAAGTTTTGTAATTCCTGACTTATTTGAAAATTGCAGCTTTCTTCAAAATCTTGTCATTTTTAAAAATCCAAACTTTCTAAAAAAAATTGGCTTTTTTGAAATAATGATTTTTTTGAAATCCCAATTTTTTTAGAAATGTCAATTTTCATAATCCTGACTTTTTTTAAAAATCTCAACATTTTCAAAAACCCTAAAATCTTTAAAATTTGAACCTTTTTAGAATTATGAAATTCTATCTTTTTCTAAAATTGAAAATTATTTAAAATCATATTTTGTTTAAATTCACAAGTTTTTGTAAAATAATGACTTTTTCAAAATCATGACATTTTAAAAATCTAGAATTTCTGGAAAATCTAAATTATTAAAACTCCTAACATTTTAAAAAAGTTGAGATTTTTGAAACATGTGGTTTAATAAAAAATGGACTCAAACGGATACCTGGAAAAGCACAAGTTATGACCTTTTCAAGTTCCTTCTAATTTTGGCACATCACTACATTTTTGAAATCTTGACTCTTTTGAGATTATAACTTTTTCGAAAATGGCAATTTTTTTAAAAATCGCCACTATTTCAAAAATAACGATGTTTTCAAAAATCAAAACTTTTTTCAAAATCCCAAGTTTCAAAAAAATTGAAATTTTCTAAAATCTCAACTTTATCAAAAATGCCGACTTTTTTGAAAATCCTTACTTTTTAAAAAAATTATATTTTTTCAAAATTCACAAATATTAAAAATCCCAACATTTTCCAAAATCTTCAATTTTTTAAAATCCTGACTTTTTAAAAAATCTTCACTTTTACAAAATCACAACGGTTTAGAAAATCTCAATTTTTAAAAATCATAATTTTTTAAAATGTCGAGTTTTTCAAAAATCTTGACTTTTTAAAATCCATATTTTTCAAAAATCTTAACTCTTAAAAATGTGAAAAGCCCAACTCTTTCGAAAATCGCAAAATCCTGAACTTTTTCGAAATATTCATTTTTCAAAATCCCAACTTGTTTGAAAATTTGAACATTTTCAAAGTCCCAACATTTTTAAATCTTGATATTTTCAAAAATAACAACTTTGTTTAAAATTGTAACCTTTTCAAAAGTCGTGACAAAATCTTGAGTTTTTGAAAATCTAACTATTTTAAAATCTTGTTTCTAAGTCCCAGGTTTAGGGCTCAGGGGATTTAGTGTTTAGGTATTTAGTTTTAGGGCTCAGGGATTTGGGTTTAAGTTTTAATGTTTAGAGTTTAGGGATTATTTAGGCTTTAGGGTTAAAGTTTTAGGGTTTAGGGTTGAGGTTCATGTTTCGGGGATCAAGGTTTAGGGTTTAAGAATTAGGTTTTAAGTTATAGGGTTTAAGGTTTAAGGTTAGGATTTAGGGATCAGGTTTTAGGGTTTGGGGTTTAAGTTTTACGGTTGAGGGTTTTACATTTAGGGTTTAGGGCTCATGGTTTACTTTTGAAGGTTTAGTATTTAGGATTTAGCATTTAGGGTTTTAGGGTTTAAGACTTAGAATTTAGGGTTTAGGAGTTATTAAAGCTTAGGGATAGGGCTACGAGTTTAGGGTTTAGGCGTAGGGCTCGGGGTTTAGGGTTTAGGTTTTCAATGTTCATGTTTAAGGGTTTAGGGTTTTGAATTAGGGCTCATTGTTCAAGGTATAGGGTTTAGAGTTAGCCTTAAGTATTTAGGGTTCACAATTTAATGTTCGGGGTTTAAGGATTAAGGGTTTAGGGTTTACTGTTTAGGGTTTAGGGATTAGGCTTTAGAATTTTAGTTTCATGGCTCAAATGATCTTATCAAGTTTAGAGTTTTTGCTTTAATTTTTATTGGAGTTCGAGTTTAGGTTTTATGATTTAGGGATTTAGGTTTAGGGTTTTATTCATTGTTAAGGGTTTACGGTTTATGGTTTAAGATTTAGGGTTTTAGGGTTAGTGTTTAGGATGTTGGTTATAGGGTTTAGCATTTACGACTAAGGTTTTAGGTTTTAGCGTTTAACGGTCACGATTGTGGAAAAGTTAGGATTTCGAAAAAGTCACAATTTTTTGAAAGTCTGTATTTTCAAATATTTTAAAAGTGATAAAGTCATGAATTTAAAAAGTTCACAATTTTTTAAAAACTCGTTAATTTTTAAAAATTTGTAATTTTCAAAAAATCTGACGATTTTCTAAAAAAATTAGAATTTTTAAAAAGTAAATTTTTTGAAAATGTTAGGATTTTAAAAGAAATTAGGATATTAAAAAAACTCGGGATTTAAAAATCTCTTCAGTTTTGTGATTCCTTGACTTATTTGAAAATTTCTCCTTTTTCAAAATCTTGTCTTTTTTGAAAATCCCAAATTTCTCAAAATTCTTAGTTTTTTTACAAAATAAGTAATTTTTTTTAAAATCCCATTTTCAAATCTTGACTTTTTTGAAAATCTCAACTATTTCAAAAACCCTTATATTTTGGAAATTCAAACTTTTTTAAAATTGCAAATTCTTTAAAATCCTAATTTTTTTTAATTTCACAACTTTTTTGAAAATCTTGACTTTTTCAAAAATCTTAATATTGTAAAAATCAAACATTTTCCAAAATCTTGACCTTTTTGAAAAACCTTGCTTTTAAAATATTACTGGCTTTTTGAAAAATCTTCACTTTTACAAAATCATGACTTTTTGAAAAACTTCAAATTTTTTAAAATTCCACCTTTCAAAAATCCAAACTTTTTTTGAAAATGTCTAGTTTTTCAAAAATCTTCACTTTTTCAAAATTCCAAACTCTTCAAAAATCCTAACTCTTCAAAATAATGTGAGAAAATGTAACTTTTCAAAAATCCTAAGTTTTTTGAAATAATTATTTTTTGAAAACCTCTACTTGTTTAAAAATCTGAAACTTTTCAAAGTCCCAATTTTTTTAAAATCTTGATGTTTTCAAAAATAACAACTTTGTTTAAAATTGTAACTTTTTCAAAAGTCGTAACTTTTTTGAAAATCTCAAGTTTTTGAAAATCCTGACTTTTTTAAAATCCAAAGTTTTTCAAAATACCAACTTTTTTCAAATCTAACTATTTTAAGTTTTCTAGGTTGAGGGTTTAGGGATTAGGGGGTTTAGTGTTTAGGTTTAGTGTTTAGTGTTTAGTGTTTAGGGTTTAAGGATTAAGAATCAGGGTTCAGGGTTTGGGAATCAAGGTTATAGGTTTAAGAATTAGGTTTTAGGGTTTTGGGACATAAGGGATTTAGGGCATGGTTTTAGGGTTTGGGTTTTAGAGGTTTAATATCGAGGGTTTTACATTTAGGGTTTAGGGCTCATGGTTTACAATTGAGGTTTAGTATTTAGCATTTAGTGTTTTAGGGTTTAAGACTCAGAAAATAGGTGTTAGGAGTAGTTAGTGCTTAAGGTTAGGGTTCATAGGGTTTATAGTGTTCATGGTTGAGGGTCCATGACTCAAGATTTAAGGTTCGGGGTTATGAGTTTAGGGTTTTGGCTTAGGGCTCACGGTTCACGGTATATGGTTTAGGGTTTAGGGTTAGGCCTAAGACTTTAGGATTTATTGTTTAGGGTTTAAGGTTTAAGGCTCAGGGTTAGGGGTTTAAGGTTTATTGTTTAGCGTTTAGGGCTTTAGGGTGTAGGGTTTATGGTCTATGGTTTAATGTTTAGTGTTTAGAGTTTAGGTTTTACGATTTAGGGATTTTGGTTTATGATCTATCACTGAGGGTTTAGGCTTTAGGATTCAATGTTAAGGGTTTATGGTTTATGGTTTCAGATTTAGGGTTTTGGGCTTAGTGTTTAGGATGTTGGGGTTTAGGGTTTAGGGTCAAACTTTTTTATAATTATGAAATTCTATTTTTTTTCTAAAATTGCCAATTATTTAAAATCCTAATTTTTTTGAAATTCACAACTTTTTTTCAAAAATCACGACATATTCAAAAATCTAGAATTTCAAGGAAATCTAAATTATTCAAACTCTAACTTTTTTTTTTAAATTTTATATTTTTTTAAAAAAGTTTTTTTTTAAACATGTGATTTCAATAAAAATTGCAACTATTTTAAAAATCGCGACATTTTTGAAATGTAAAACTTTTTTAGAAAATCCCAACTTTTTAAAAATACCATAATTTTCTAAAATATCAAATTTATTGAAAATAAAGTTTTTTTCAAAATCCTTAACTTTTTTATGAAAAAAAGTATAATTTTTTCCAAAAAAATCGTTACTTTTAAAAATCCTGAGACTTTTCCAAATATCCTAACTTATTCAAAAATCCTGACTTTTTAAAAAAAATTGACTATTTTTAAAATACCGAGATTTTTTCAAAAATCTTGACTTTTTCAAAAATCTTCACTTTTACAAAATCATGAAATTTTAGGAAATTACATATTTTTTAAAATCCTGTCTTTTCAAAAATTCTAACTTTTTTGAAAATGTTAAGTTTTCAAATATCTTGACTTTGTAAAAATCCACTCTTTAAAAATGTTTAAAAGCCCAACACTTTAAAAAAATCTCAACTTTTCAAAATCTTAACTTTTTCAAAATATTCATTTTTCGAAAACCCCAACTTGTTTGAAAATCTGAATTTTTATAAAAATCCCAACATTTTTTAAATCTTGACATTTTCAAAAATAACAACATTGTTTAAAATTGCAGCTTTTTCAAAAGTCATGAACTTTTTGAAAATCTCAAGTTTTTGAAAATCTTTTCACATTTTAAAAATTCTTGACTTTTTTTTTAAATACCAACTTTTTACAAATCTAACTATTTTAAAATTTCTAGGTTTTTCAAATTAGGTTTTTAAAAAAATCAGGATTTGGGGTTTAGTGTTTAAGGTTTAGTGATTAGGGATCGGGGATCAACTATTCAAAATCGGGGTTTAGGGTTGAGTTTCAAAATCAATGTTTAAGGTTTAAAAATTAAAATTTTAGGGTTTTGGGTATTTGGGTTTAAGGTTTAGGGTTAGGATTTAGGGCTTAGGTTTTTGGTTTTGGTGTTTTCAAAAGGTTTACAAAATTGAGGGTTTTTGCATTTAAGGTTTAGGGCTCATGGTTTACGATTGAGGGTTTAGTATTTAGGATTTAGCATTTAGGGTTTTAGGGTTTAAGACTCAAATTTAGAGTTTAGGAGAAACTAGAGCTTAAGGTTTATGGTTTATAGGGTATAAGGCTCAGAGTTTAGGGTTTATGGCATAGGGGTCAGGGTTTAGGGTTTTGGTCTCTGTGTTCATGGTTGAGGGTCTCGAGGTCAAGGTTTTACGTTATGAGTTTAGGGTTTTAGGGTTTAAGACTCAAGGTTAGGGTTTAATGTTTATTGTTTATGATTTAGGGCTTAGAGTTTAGTGTTTAGGCTTCATGGCTCAAGGCTCAATTTTTCGGGTTTGTTGTTTAACGTTTGGGGTTTAGAGTTTAGGTTTTACGATTTAGGGATTTGGGTTTATGGTAATTGGGTTGAGGTTTAGGTTTAGGATGTTTGGGGTTTAGGGTTTAGCATTTTCGAGGTTAGGTTTTAGGTTTTAGGGTTTATAGGTATAGGGTTCGAGTTTAGGGTTTAGGGCGTAAGGGTTTAAGGGTTTAGGTTAGTGCTCATGTTCATGGTTGAGGGTTTGGCTTAGTGTTAAGGTTCGGGATTAGGGCTTTGCATGGTTTAGGGTTATAGGGTTTAGGGTTCACTATTTAAGGTGTTTAGGGTTTAATATCAAGGTTTAGGGGTTGTTTAGGGTTTATTGTTTGGGGTTTAGGGCTTACATTTTTTGGTTTAGGTTTATGGTTTAGGATTTGTTTTAGGTTTAGAGTTTAGGTTTTACGATTTAGGGATTTGGGTTTATGGTTTATGGCTGAGGGTTTAGGGTTTAGAATTAAGTGTTAAGGTTTTATGGTTTATGGTTTAGGATTTAGGGTTTTGGGATTAGTGTTTAGGATGTTGGGGTTTAGGGTTTAGGGTTTATGACTTATTCATTTATTTTGTTTCATGTTTCATGTTTTTAGGGTTTAGGAAAAGTTTATTTTTGAAAAGGTTACAATTTTATAAAATTCAAATTTTCATGATTTGAAATATATTTAAAATTTGAAAAAGTTAGGATTTTGAAAACATAATGATTTTCAAAAACTCCATATTTTTAAAACAGTTGGGATTTAAAAATATCTTCAGTTTAGTAATTCCCTACTTATTTGAAAATTGCCCCTTTTTTCAAAATCTTGTCTTTTTTGAAAATCCCAACTTTCTTGAAAATTCTTGGCTTTTTCAAAATCATGACTTTTTGAAACCCCAATTTTCGTTTGAAATGCCAACCTCTTCATAATCCTAACTTTTTTGAAAATCTCAACTTTTTCAAAAACCACTAATTTTTGAAATTCAAACTTTTTTAGAATTTTGAAATTCTATCTTTTTCTAAAATTACAAATTCTTTAAACTCCTAAATTTTTTAAATTCACAACTTTTTGAAAATAATGACTTTTTCAAAAATCATGAGATATTAAAAAATCTAGAATTTTTGGAAAATCTAAATTATTCAAACTCATCGATTTTTTTTTAAAAATCTTATTTTAAAAAAATGAGATTTTAAAACATGTGGTTTAAAAAATTAGACTCATTAGATTTTTTGAAAAACCTTAACTTTTTCAAAAATTCAACTAATTTTTCATCAAAATTTTTGAAATCATTTTTGAAAATAAAATTTTTAAAAATTGGAACTTTTTTGAAAATCATCAACTTATTAAAAAATCATGACTTTTTCAAAATCTTGAATTTTTCAAAAATCTTCACTTTTACAAAATCCTTATCTTTTGGAAAATCTCCATATTTTTTTCAAAAATCCCTGTCTTTTAAAAATCCTAACTTTTTGAAAATATCTTGAGTTTTTTTAAAAAATTTAAATTTTTCAAAAATCTTAACTCTTTCAAAACATGAAAAGCCCAACTCTTTCAAAAATCTGAACTTTTCAAAATCCTATCTTTTTCAAAATATTCATTTTTCATAAATTCTAACTTTTTGAAAATCTAAAACCCATTTTTTGAAAATCAAAGTCTCAACATTTCTTAAATTTTGGTGTTTTCAAAAATAACATATGTTCAAAATTTGTAGTTTTTCAAAAGTCGTCACTTTTTTGAAAATCTTAATTTTTGAAAATCCAAGTTTTTCAAAAATCTTGACGTTTTTAAAATCTCAAGTTTTTTAAATTAGCGAATTTTTCCAAATCTAACTATTTTAAAGATTTCAACGTTGATGGTTTACGACTTAGGGGATTTAGTGTCTAGGGTTTAGGTTTTTGGGCTCGGGATTAACAACTTTAGGGTTTAAGTGTTTATGGATTTATGATTAGGGCTTAGGTTTCAAGGTTCGGGGATTAGGGGTTTAAAATTTATGTTTTAGAATTTGGGTTTCAAAATTTAGGGCACAAGTTTTAGGGTTTGGGGTTTGAGGTTTATAGTTGAGGGTTTTTTTTTAAGATTTAGGGCTCATGGTTTATGATGGAGGGTTTGGTATTTAGATTTAGCATTTAGGGTTTTGGGTTGGTTTAAGGGTTTACTTAAAATTTAGGGTTTATAGGGTATAGGGTTTAGGGCATAGGGTCGGGGTTTATGGTTTAGGTCTCGGTGTTCATGGTTGAGGTTCATAGCTTAGTGTTTGAGGTTCGGGTTATGGCTAGGGCTTAGTGGTTGAGGTTTAAGGTATAGGGTTTAGGGTTTAGACTAAGGCTTTAAGATTTACTTTTTAGGGTTTAGGGTTTAGGCTTCATGGCTTTGGATCATGGTTTAGGGTTTATTTTTGTTTCAAGTTTGGGGTTTATTTTAGTTTAGGTTTATGATTTAGGGATTTGGGTTTATGGTTTGGTTTAGGTTTAGGATTTCCATTTTGGGATTTAGTATTAAGGATGTTTGGGCTTAGGGTTTAATATTCATGCTCAGGTTTCAAGTTGTAAGGTTTAGGGTCGTGATTTATACAAAGTCATGATTTGAAAAATATCCCGAATTTGAAATAGTTAGGATTTTTAAAAAATCATGATTTTTAAAAAGTTTGTATTTTAAAAGATTTTGAAAGTGATAAAGTATTTGGGATTTAAAAATCTCTTTAGTTTTGTAATTGCCAAATTATTTGAAAATTGAACCTTTTTTCAAAATCTTTTCTTTTAAAAATCCCAAGTTTCTTGTTTCTTACCTTCTTAGAAATCAAGAATTTTTTTGAAATCCCAATTTTTTTTAAAATAGAAACCATAGCATAAAATTCAAACTTTTTCAAAAACTAAAGGCATATAAATTTAAAATTTTTGAATTATGAAATTCTATCTTTACTAAAATAACAAATTCTTTAAAATCCTAATTTTTTTGAAATTCACAACTTTTTTTGAAAATAATGACATATTCACAAATCACGAATTTTCGAAAATCAAAATTATTATAATTCACAACATTTTTTAAAATCTTGATATTTTAAAAATGTTGAGATTTTTGAAATATGTGGTTTCAAAAATAAAACGGACTTTCAAATGGACACCCAGTAAGTTATGAGTTCCTACCAAATTTTGGTGCATCACTACATTTTTTGAAATCTCTTTTTTTTTTTTCGAGATTATCACTTTTTCAAAAATCCATCTATTTCAAAAATCATGACATTTTTGAAAATCAAAAATTTTCAAAAATCCCAACTTTTAAAAATTCTTGAATTGTCTAAAATCTCAGCTTTATCAAAAAGCATCTTTTTTAAAATTCTTACTTTTAAAAAATTATATTTTTTAAAATTATAAATATTAAAAATCGGTACTTTTTTTCAAAAATCTTGAAATTTTAAAAATCCCAACATTTTGCAAAATCTTAACTTTTTTTTAATTCCAAACTTCTAAAAAATCGACATTTTCGAAAATCTTAACTTTTTCAAAATCATGAGTATTTAGAAAATCTTAAATTTTTAAAAACCCATCTTTTCAAAATTCTAAATTTTTTTCAAAATGTTGAGTTTTTCAAAAATCTTGAATTTTCAAAAATCAAGACTCTTCAAAATCCCAACTCCTTTAAAATTTGCTCTTTATAAAAATCCCAACTTTTAAAAAATCATGACTTTTTCAAAATATTAATTTTTTAAAAATCCCAAATTGTTTGATAAATATGAACATTTTCAAAGTCCCAACATTTTTAAAATCTTGAGGTATTCAAACACAACAACTTTGTTTTTGGTGGGAAAATTGTAACTTTTTAAAAACTTTAGTGACTTTTTAAAACCTCGATTTCTTGAAAATGTTAACATTTTAAAAAAAACTTGAGTTTTTAGAAAATCCCAAAATTTCAAAATCTAAATATTTTAAGATTTCTATGTTTTGAGGGTTTTGGGCTCTAAGGGGATTTGGTGTTTAGGATTTAGTTTTTTTTACTCAAGATTAAGGGTTTAGGGCTTAGGGTTCAAGTAATCGGGGTTTAGGGTTCAGGTTCGGGGTTTTCTATTCAATGTTTAGGGTTTAAAATTAGGTTATAGGGTTAGGATTTAAGGCTAAGGTTTTAGAGTTTTGGGTTTGAGGTTTATGTTAGGATTTAGTATTTAGGGTTTTAAGGTTTGAGACTAAAAATTTAGGATTTTAGAAGTAATTAGAGTTTAAGTTTTAGGGTTTATAAGGTGTAGGGGTCAAAGTTTATGATTTAGGGTTTATATCTCGGTGTTTATGATTGAGGGTCCATGGCTCAGGGTTTGAGGTTCCCAATTATGAGTTTAGGTCTTTAGCTAAACGTTTAGGGTTTTGGCTTAGTGATCATGGTTCAAGGTATAGGGTATATAGGGTTTAGGGTTAGGCCTAAGCCTTTCAGGGTTTAGGGTTTATGGTTTAAGGTTTGGAGTTTAGAGTTTAGGTTTTATGATTTAGGGATTAGGGTTTATGGTTTATGGCTAAGGTTTTAGGGTTTAGGGTTATGTTAAGGGTTAAATATTTTGATTTCAAACTGTTTAGGATGTTGGGGTTTAGGGTTTAGAGATTATAGGGTTGAGGAGTCACGATTTAAAAAATATCCCAATTTTGAATCATTTAGGATTTCGATAAAGTCATGAATTTAAAAAGTTCACAATTTTTTTAAAAAAATTGTGTTTTTTTTAAAAATCGTAATTTTTGAAAAAGTCGTGGTTTTATAAAAAGTCAGAATTTTGAAAAAGGAAAGATTTTTCAAATGTCAGATTTTTAAAAAATAGGCTATTTTAAAAACGGTTGGGATTTAAAAATATTTTTAGTATTGTAATTCCAAACTTATTTTAAAATTGCACCTTTATGCAAAATCTTGTCTTTTATGAAAATCCTAACTTTCTCAAAATTCTTGGCTTTTTAAATCCCAATTTTAACTTTGTGACATCTCTAACTTTTTCATAATCCTGACTTTTTGAAAATATCAACTTTTTCATAAACCCTTTACAAAAATTAAATTCAAACTTTCAAAAATCAAAACTTTTTCAAAAATTCTATCTTTTTCTAAAATTGTAAAAATCTCAATTTTTCAAAAATACTATTTTTTAAAATTCTTACTTTTTGGAAAATAATGAGTTTTTCAAAATCATGACATATTAAAAATCTAGAATTTCTAATAAAATCTAAATTATTTTTAAACTATCATGACTTCTTTTTTTCCAAAATCTTGACTTATTTTTCAAAAAAATTTTTGAAAAAAAAAAATCAAACATGTTTTCAAAAATGGACTCAAAAAAACACCTTTTTGCAAAATCTGACCTTTTCAAGTTCCTCCTAATTTTTAAAATCACTACATTTTTGAAAAATCTAGACTCTTTTGAGGTTATAACTTTTTTGAAAATCCCATTTTTTTGAAAATCGCAACAATTTTGAAAAATGTGACATTTTCAAAAATCAAATCTTTTCAAAATCTCAACTTTATAAAATATGTCAACTTTTTAAAATCCTTACTTTTAGAATATTTTGAATTTTCAAAAATCTTGACATTTCAAAAATTCCAACATTTACCAAAATCTTTACTTTTTCAAAATCTTGACTTTATCGAAAATCTTCACTTTTACAAAATCACAACTTTTTGGAAAATCACAAATTTTGCCAAATATAACTTCTTTTAAATTTTAGTGTTTAGGGTTTTAGGGATTAGGGATTTAGTGCTCTAGGGTTTAGGGTTTAGGGCTCGTTGAGGTTTGAGGGTTCGGGGATCATCAAGGTTTAGGGTTTAAGAATTAGGTTTTAGGGTTTAGAGTTAGGATTTAGGGCTCAGATTTTAGAGTTTGGGGTTGATGTTAACAATTTCTCATTTGAGGGTTTAGGGATCATGGTTTATGATTAAGAGTTTAGTATTTAAGATTTAGAATTTAGGGTTTAAGGGTTTTAGAATAATTTAGGGTTTATGAGTAATTAGAGCTTAAGGTTTAGGGTTTAGAGCGTTTAGGGTAAGGGTTTAGGTTTGGGTTCGGGTTCATGGTTTATGGTCAATGGCTCAGGGTTTGAGGTTCAGGGTTATGAGTTTAGGGTTTTTAGGTTTACTTTGGGCTTGGGTTAAAGGTCACGATTCAGGTTTTTAGGTTTAGGGGTAGGCATAAGGCTTTAGGGTCACTTTTTAGAGATTTAGGGTTTAGAGTTTAGGGTTTTTAGGCTTCATGGCTTAGGGATTTGGGTTTATGGTTTGGCTGGGGTTTAAATTTAGGGTTTAGGATTTAGGTTAAGTGTTTATGGTTTATGGTTTAGGGTTTAGGCTTTTGAGATTACGTTTAGGATGTTGGGGTTTAGGGTTTAGTGTTTACGACTCAAGTTTCAAGTTTTAAGGTTTAGCATTTAGGGGTCATGATTTGAAAAAGTCACAATTTTGAAATATATTAATTTTGAAAAAGTCATGATTTTAAAAATTTCTATATTTTTAAAGTTTTAAAAGTCATGATTTTAAAAATTTTCAAAACATTTTTTAAAAACTCTTGATTTTTTAATTCCTAAATTTTAAAATAATTTTCAAAAGTTCTTACTTTTTTTGAAAATCCCAACTTTAAAATGTTTTGGGAATTTTTAAAATGTTAGGATTTTTAAATCCCAAAAAGGATATTCAAAATAGTTGGGATTTGAAAATCTCTATTCAAAAATCCTTTTTAAAATTTAAACTTTTTTTAAAATTTATCTTTTTCTTAAATCCAACTTTCTTAAAATTCTTTTTTTTAAAATCACAACTTTTTGAAAATAATTTTTTTCAAAAATCATAATTTTTGTTAGAAATCCCAACCTTTTTTTTTCTAATTGTGACTTTTTTGAAAATCTCAACTTGGTCAAACTCGTCAAATCCTCAATTTTAAATAACTTGAGATTTTTGAATTTTAGAAAAATTCAAGCGGATTTTTTTAGATTTATGACCTTTTTTTCATGTTAAAATTGCTAATCATTACATTATTGAAATCTTATTTTTAAGATTATAACTTTTTCAAAAATCCCAACTTTTTCAAAAATAGTGATTATTTCAAAAATTGCGACATTTTTGATAATTAATCTTTTTCAAAAATCCCAACTTTTTAAAATTTCCTTAATTTTCTAAAATCTCAACTTTATAAAAAATGGCAACATTTTCCAAAATCTTGGCTTTTTAAAAAATCCTGACTTTTTAAAAAATTGTGACTTTTCCAAAATCTTCACTTTTAAAAATCGAAACTTTTTCCAAAATCCAAACTTTTTTAAAAATCATGAGTTTTTCTATAATCGTACTTTTAAAAATCCAAACTTTTTAAAATGTTAACTTTTAAAAAATCTAGCCTCTTGAAAAATCCCAACTCTTTTGAAAATCTTGACTTTTTTGAAAAATCCCAAAGTTTCAAAAACACCAACATTTTCAAAGTCCCAACATTTTATTAAATCTTGATGTTTTCAATAATAACAACTTTCTGTAAAATTACAACTTTTTCAAATGTCGTGACTTTTTTTAAATTCTCAAGATTTCGAAAATCCTTACTTTTTAAAAATTGTTGAAATTTTAAAAATCCCAAGTCTTTCAAAATGCCAATTTTTCCAAATCTAACTATTTTAAGGTTTCTAGGTTGAGGTTTTAGGGCTCATGGGATTTAGTTTTTAGGGTTTAGGGTTTAGTGTTTAGGGTTTAGTGATTAGGGCTCAGGGTTAAGGGTTTAAGGTTGAGGTTGAAGGTTTGGGGATCAAGGTTAAGGGTTTAAGAATTAGGTTTTAGGGCTTAGGTTTTAGGGTTTGGGGTTCGAGGTTTATGGTTAAGGATTTTGCATTAGGGTTTAGGGCTCATGGTTTACGATTAAGGGTTTAGTATTTAGGATTTAGCATTTAGGGTTTTAGGGTTTAAGACTCAGAATTTAGGGTTTAGGAGTAATTAGAGCTTAAGGTTTAGGGTTTATAGGGTATACGGTTTATCGGGTTTAGGTGTAGTGTTTTATGGTGTTCATGGTGAGGATCCATTGGGTCTAGGTTCAAGTGGTCATGGTTATGAGGGTCCAGGGTTTAGGTTTTAGGTCTATGAGTAAACATTTAGGTTTTAGGCTTTTGGTTTAGGGCTCATGGTTCAAGGTAAAGATAGGGTTTTAAGGTTTAGGGTTCATTGTTAACGGTTTAGGGTTTAAGGCTCAGGGTTTATGGTGTATGGTTTATGGTTTAAGGTTTAAGGTTTAGAGTTTAGGTTTTACTATTTAGGGATTTGGGTTTATGGTTTATGGCTGGGGGTTTAGGGTTTAGGATTCAATGTTAAAGTTTTATGGTTTATGGTTTAGGCTTTTGGGCTTAGTGTTTAGGATGTTGGGTTTAGGGTTTAGCATTTATGACTAAGTTTCAGGTTTTAGGGTTTAGGGTTTAGGGGTCACGATTTTGGGAAAAGGTCACGATTTCAAAAATATCATGATTTTGAAACAAAAAAAGTCACTATTTTAAAATAGTATGTATTTTTCAAATATTTTTAAAGTGATAAGTAAAAATTTCACAATTTAAAAAAAAACTCATGATTTTTTAAAAATTGTAATTTTTGAAAAAGTTGTGATTTTATAAAAAGTTGGAATTTTGAAAAATTAAAGATTTTGAAAATGTTAGGATTTCTAACAAAATAGGATATTAAAAATAGTTAAGATTTAAAAATCCCTTCAGTTTTGTAATTCCTGACTTATTTTAAAATTACACCTTTTTTCAAAATCTTGTCTTTTTTGAAAATCCCAACTTTCTCAAAATTCTTGGCTTTTTCGAAATCATGACTTTTTTGAAATCCCAATTTTTGTTCTAAATCCACATTTTCGAAATCCAAATTTTTTTAAATTCAAAACTTTTTGGAAAATAATGACTTCTTAAAAATCATGACATATTCAAAATTCCAGAATTTCAAGAAAATCTAAATTATTTATCTTTTTTAAAATTAAAATTTCTATAAAATCATAAATTTTTGAAATTCACAACTTTTGGGAAAATAATTTTTTTCAAAAATCACTGACTATTTAAAAAATGTTTTTAAAAATCCTTATCGAAAATCGCAAATATTAAAATTCTGACTACTTTTTGAAAGTCCCAACTCATTCAAAATTCTTTTTTTCAAAATCTTGAACTTTTAAAAATTCCTAAATTCTCTAAAATCTCAACTTTTTCAAAAATGAGGACTTTTTTGAAAATCCTTACTTTTTAAAAAAATCTATTTTTTTCATAAATCACAAATATTAAAAGTTAGATTTTTAAAAATTATGACTTATTCAAAAATCCCACTGATATTTTGAAAAAAATCCCAACATTTTCCAAAATCTTGACTTTTTTGAAAATCCTGACTTTACCAATGTAATTTTTTTTTTTTTTTTTGATAATGTAAGCACAACTAAAATTTAAGATTCAATATGTAATGCATGTATGCATTGATATACTTTTTTTAAATTTTAAACCAAACAATCATTCAAAATAACATGTAACTAAAATAAAAACTCATGATTTTAAATGATAATATTTTTTTAAAAGATTCTAGCAAAATGAAAATAACAACTCTCTTAGTAACAACAATGTTTACAAGAAGCAATAATTACAATAATGGTTATTTACAAGAGTGTATAGACTTACATATCATATTCATTTACAAAGTGATGGCAATGTTTCCAATGATTTTTTTTTAGATAAAAGAACAAGATGGCAAAAGGCTTCATCCTTGAGTCTTCAACCTTGAATGTGCTCCTAAGAATGTTGCAATAAGAGACATGGCTTATTTACCACCCAACTAATAGGCATTATCACATGCTTTTCCATGGTTGGAAGTCATTCGAGCCTCCCCAAAGCCCATGGGAGAGAAGAACTAGCTTCCACAATGTGCACAAGTATAATGGGGATTTACACACAACAAGAAAAAATATAAGACCATTTAACCACTTATTACACATGAAAACAACAGCGTGAGGATAACTAGGTCAACCTCACAAGGGGGAAGAGAGGAAGTAGGATTCCCAAATCAAGGTATCCAACCATAGGAGCACCAATAAATACATATATATAAAAACTCCTTATACCTCCTAATCATACATCCTCCTTATTCCTCCTTTATGCTATAGAAATCCTTCTTGGGAGGATTTTCAAACCCAAAGGGTTTCCTCACCAAGAATGGGGAAAGGTTCAAGCCATATGAACCTTTTTCCCACCTCAAACCATATGAGGGGATGAGAAGGGACCTTCATGGCTTGACCTACAACCATGAGGTTTGAGAGGGAAATCCCTCTCTCTTCCCCTACATTCTCCAAAAACCATCATTCCAAATGATGGTGGAGAGAAAACAAAAAAAAACAACAAGAACAAGAACAACTACATTCACCATACACTTCACAATACATCATTTCACACACATCATTTCATTGATCAAGCATAGTTAACAAGATAAGCACAACTAAGAAAGAAAAGGGTTAAGAACCCTACCTCTATAATGCTTTCCAAGACTCTAAGCTTTTCCCTTTGTCCAAGCTCCCCTCCAAGCTCCCAAAATTCTCCAAGTGCTCCCAAAAAAATGAACCAAGAAGACCCATTCCTTCCACATGAGGAAGAATAAGAAGAGAAACTCAAAAGTTTCCTCACCAATGGAAAAGTGACAAGTGTCACCCCCTCTCCTCTCAAAAATCAAAGATTCCAAAAACTAAATAAGTAAGAGTAAACTCACCTTTTATCCCTTTTCACCCAAAATACCAAAAACTAAAATAAAACAAAGTGGAGCAACTTTTAACAACTTTCACACAAATCCAACCATCTTACATGGATGGTGACTAAAGAGGGTAAAAATGGGAGGGAAACTCCTCCAAACCTTGAAATAGGCCCCCTACCTATTAGGTAGGGTCCAAGGGCCCATTTTCATGCTAAGGAACCCCAAAACTCAAAAGGGTCCCTAAAATGCCCAAAATAACCCAATTTCGGGTTTTGTATGCTTGGGCACAAGGGTAGAGGGTGTGGGGTCCACCCAAGGTTCACATGTGGTCCCCAATCCCTTCTACCAACACACGCACACTTACCCAAAATCAGCACTTAACTTAAGATAAGTTCATTAAACCCCTAAGCTAGTTTACTCAATAAAACACACCCTAAACCTAATGAATTTTACAAAACATAATTACATTACAATTAAGGGGGTTCACCCATGGTGCTCAATTAAATACATCTAATCTAAGGCCTCAAACATTTAGCATGGTTAGGACTCAGCTCGTCGGCCACTTGTGCACAATTTGCGTAGCTGCCCAAACCCATGCTCTCCTAAACCCATCACTGCACACTCATTGCACACATTAACCGCATCTCTGTCAATATAGTAAACATCATCTATACATCACAATATCAATCAAACTTATAATGTCCGAACATAATTTACAATTGATAGTGCAATGCATCTATATTATCCACATAGTTTGTCATGAATCATCCATAAATAAAATTGCAACGACATACACTTATGTTAGCAAGAAAATTACCATCATTAAATCCAAACACTATATCATTAATCAAATCAACCACAAGAGACTAACATCTAACCAATAAGTCTATCATATAACCTTGTTAGTGTCATCAACATCATAAGAAATATATCAGTATACGAATCTAGTCCAATTGGCACTATGCGCCCAAAATACCATAGCGTTCATGAAGATAAAATATCATAGTGAAATATTCAAAGTCTATCAGAGTCTCAATCAAAACATGTCTAGGAATAAAGGAACCAACAGATAACTGGAGCTATAAAAATGTGGGCACTACAACCAAAATCCTAACTTTTTTGAAAATGTCGAGTTTTTCAAAAATCTAGACTCTTAAAAAATCCCGACTCCTCAAAAATATGAAAAGACCAACTCTTTTGAAATTCCCAACTTTTCAAAAATCTGGACTTTTTCGAATTATTCATTTTTTGAAAACCCTAAATTGTTTGAAAATATGAACATTTTCAAATTCCCAACATTTTTTAAATCTTGATGTTTTCAAAAATAACAACTTTATTTAAAATTGTAACTTTTTCAAAAGTCGTGACTTTTTTTAAAATCTCAAGTTTTTGAAAATCCTGACTTTTTCAAAAATCTTAAATTTTTGAAAATCCCAAGTTTTTCAAAATACTAACTTTTTCCAAATCTAACTATTTTAAGGTTTCTAAGTTGAGGGTTTAAGGCTCAGGGGATTTAGTGTTTAGGGTTTAGGTTTTTAGCTTAGGATTCAAGATTTTGGGTTTAGTGTTTAGGGTTTAGGGATTAGGGCTCAGGACTTAGGGTGCAAGGTTTAGGGTTAAGGTTCAGGGTTCGAGGATCAAGTTTAGATTTTATGAATTAGGTTTTATAGTTTAGGGTTTTGGGTTAGGATTTAGGGCTCAGGTTTTAGTGTTTGGGGTTTTTCACTTAGGGTTTAGGGCTCATGGTTTATGATTGAGGGTTTATTATTTAGGATTTAACATTTAGGGTTTTAGGGTTTAAGACTCAAAATTTAGAGTTTAGGAGTAATTAGAGCTTAAGGTTTAGGGTTTATAGGGTATAGGGCTCAGAGTTTAGGGTTTAAGGCATAGTGGTCAAGGTTTAGGGTTTCAGCTTAGGGCTCACGGTTCAAGCTATAGGGTTTAGGGTTAGGGTTATGAGTTTAAGGTTTAGGGTATAGGGTCTCTATTTTAACGCTTTAGGGTTGGGCTTTAGGGTTAGGGGTTAGGGTTTAGAGCTTTAGGTTTAGGCTTCATGGCTCGGGATCGGGGATTTATGGTTTAAGGTTTGGGGTTTAGATTTTATTTTATGATTTAGGGATTTGGGTTTATGGTTTATGGCTTGTTTAGGGTTTCAGCAATTTTATGGATTTTAGGTTAAGTTTAGGTTTAGGGTTTAGTGGGATTTTTAGGGTTTAGCGTTTATGACTCAGTGTTTTAGTTGTTTCAGGTTTAGGGTTTAGGGTCATGATTTTGAAAAATCACGATTTACAAAATATCCCAATTTTGAAAAACATGATTTTAAATTTTAAATTCAAAGATTTTAATAAAATCATGAATTTAAAATTTAAAAGTTCACAATTTTTTAAAAACTCATGATTTTTTTTTAAAAATCGCAATTTTTGAAAAAGTTGTGATTTTATAAAATTTGGAATTTTGAAAATGTTAGGATTTAAAAAAAAGATATTCAAAATAGTTGGGATTTAAAATATCTTTAGTTTTCTAATTCTTGACTTATTTGAAAATTACATGTTTTTTCAAAATCTTGATTTTTTTGAAAATCCCAACTTTCTCAAAATTCTTGGCTTTTTCAAAATCATGACTTTTTGAAATCCCAATTTTTGTTTGAAAAATCCCAACCTTTTCATAATCCTGACGTTTTTAAAATCTCAACTTTTTGAAAAACCTTAAAATTTTTGAAATTCAATCTTTTTAAGAATTATTAAATTCTTTTATTTTCTAAAATTTCAAATTTTTAAAATCCTATTTTTTTAAATTCACAACGTTTTTGAAAATAAAGAAGTTTTCAAAATCATGACATATTTAAAAATCCATAATTTTTGGAAATTCTAAATTATTCAAACTCCCGACTTTTTTTGAAAATCATAATATTTTAAAAAATTGAGATTTTAAAACATGTGGTTTAAAATAAAACGGACTCAAAGGGACACCTGAGCATAAGTTATGACCTTTTCAAGTTCCTACTAATTTTGGCACATCACTACATTTTTGAAATCTTGACTCTTTTGAGATTATAAACTTTTTCCAAAATCCCAACTTTTTCAAAATCACAACTATTTAAAAATCATGACATTTTTGAAAATCAAAACTTTTTTAAAAATCCCAACTTTTAAAAATTCCTGAATTTTCTAAAATCTCAACTTTATAAAAATGCCAATTTTTTTGAAAATCCTTACTTTTAAAAAAATTATATTTTTTCAAAAATCAAATATTAAAAATCAGGACTTTTTTTAATATCCCATCTTATTCAAATATCCATATTTTTTCAAAAATCTTGGCGTTTTAAAAATCCCAACATTTTCAAAAATCTTGACTTTTTTGAAAATCTTAACTTTTGAAAAATCCTGACTTTTTTAAAATCCTCACTTTTACAAAATCATGAATTTTTGGAAAATCTAATTTTTTTTAAAATCTAGTTTTTTGAAAAAATCCTAGCATTTTTTAAAATTTCAAGTTTTTAAAAATCCATACTTTTCAAAAATCCCTTGACTCTTCAAAATTGCAAAAATCCCAACTCTTTTGAAAATCCCAACTTTTCAAAAATCCTTGATTTTTTCAAATATTTCATTTTTCGAAATCCCAACTTGCTTTGAAAATATGAAAATTTTCAAAGTCCCAACATTTTTAAATCTTGATGTTTTCAAAAATAACAACTTTGTTTAAAATTGTAACTTTTTCAAAATTCGTGACTTTTTTAAAATTTCAAGTTTTTTAAAATCTTGACTTTTTCAAAATCTTGACTTTTTGAAAATTCCAAGTTTTTTTGAAAATTTAGGGCTCAAAAATTTCCAAATTTAACTATTTTAAGGTTTTTATGATGAGGGTTTATGGCTCACGGGTTTAGTGTTTAGTGTTTACTTTTTGGGCTTAGGTTTAAGGGTTTAGGGATTAGGGCTTAGGGTTTAGGGTTAGGTTTAGGGTTTTAGGGATTGGGGTTCGAGGTTTAGGGTTTAAGAATTAGGTTTTAGGGTTTAGGGTTTTGGGCTTTAGGATTTAGGATTTGAGGTTTTAGGGTTTGGGGTTCAAGGTTTATGGTTGAGGTTTTTCTTTTAGGTTTAGGGCTAATGGTTTACTTATGTTAGGGTTTTAGTATTTAGGATTTATAGATTTAGGCATTTAGGGTTTTAGCATTTAGGGTTTAGTGAGTTTAGGTCAATTTAGAGCTTAAGGTTTAGGGTTTATAGGGTATATGGCTCAAGGATTTCAGGGTTTAAGGCATAGGGGTTAGAGTTTAGGGTTTAGGTCTTAGTGTTCATGGTTGAGGGTCCATGGCTCAGGGTTTGAGGTTTGGGGTTATGAGTTTAGGTTTTAGGATTTAGGTCTATAGCTAAAGGTTTAGGTTTTAGGGTTTTGGCTAACGGGTTTAGGGTTCACTTTTTAGGGTTTAGGGTTTAAGACTCATGGTTAGGGGATTAGGGTTTATTAATTAGGATTTAGGGTTTAGGCTTCATGGCTCAAGGATCATGGTTTAGGGTTTATGTTTAAGGTTTGGGGTTTAGAGTTTAGGTTTTATGATTTAGGGATTTGGTTTTATGGTTTATGGCTGAGGGTTTAGGGTTTAAGATTCAGTGTTAAAGGGTATATGGTTTATGGTTTAGGATTTTGGGTTTTGGGCTTAGTGTTTAGGATGTTGGGGTTTAGGGTTTAGTTTAACTCAGGTTTTGAGGTTTAGGGTTTAGGGGTTAAGTCATTTTTTGAAACATTTAGGATTTCGAAAAATTCATGATTTTAAAAAGTGTTTATTTTCAAATATTTTTAAAGTGATAAAGTCATGAATTTAAAAAGTTAATATTTTTAAAAAAAAAATCGTTTTTTTCGAAAAAAAACAATTTTATAAAAAAAGTTGGAATTTTGAAAAAGTAAATATTTTTAAAATGTTAAAATTTTCAAAAAGATTAGGATATTCAAAATAGTTGGGATTTAAAAATCTCTTAAGTTTTGTAATTCCCATCTTATTTGAAAATTGCACCTTTTTCCAAAATCTTATCTTGTTTGAAAATCCCAACTTTCTCAAAATTCTTGGCTTTTTCAAAATCACAACTTTTTTGAAATCCCAATTTTTTTTCGAAATACCAACCTTTTCATAATCTTGAATTTTTTGAAATTCTCGACTTTTTCAAAAACCTTAATTTTTTTTAAATTCAAACTTTTTTAGAATTATGAAATTCAATCTTTTTCTAAAATTACAAATTCTATAAAATCCTTTTTTTTTTAAATTCAAAACTTTTGGAAAATAATATCTTTTTCAAAAATCATGACATGTTCAAAAATCTAGAATTTCGTGAAAATCTAAATATTTCAAACTCTCGACTTTTTTTTTAAAATCCTTATATCTAAAAAAGTGGTGATTTTTGAAACATGTGGTTTAAAAAAAATAAACTCAAACGGACACCCGAAGCACAAGTTATGTCCTTTTCAAGTTCCTTCTAATTTTGGTGCATCACTACATTTTTGAAAGCTTGACTTTTTGAGATTATAACTTTTTTGAAAATCGCATTTATTGAAAAAATCACAACGTTTTTGAAAATCAAAATGTTTCTAAATACCAACTTTTTAAAAATTCTTGAATTTTCTAAAATCTCAACTTTATCAAAGATGCCAAGTTTTTTAAAAATATATATTTTTTCAATTTCACAAATATTAAAAATCGAGACTTTTTCAAATATCCTAACTTATTAAAAAATCTTGACTTTTTAAAAATCTTGACAATTTAAAAATCCTAATGTTTTACAAAATCTTGACGTTTTTTTAAAATCTTGACTTTTCAAAAATCTTGACTTTTTGAAAATCTTCACTTTTATAAAATCACGACTTTTTTGAAAATATCAAAAATTTTAAAATCTTGTCTTTTAAAAAATCGTAATTTTTTTAAAATGTCAAGTTTTTCAAAAAATTTGAATTTTTCAAAAATCTTGACTCTTAATGAATTTGAAAATCCTAACTCTTTCAAAATCCCAACTTTACAAAAATCCTCACTTTTTCAAAATATTCATTGTTCAAATACCCCAACTTGTTTGAAAATCTAAAAATTTTCAAAGTCCCAACATTTTTTAAATATGGATGTTTTCAAAAATAACAAAAAAATTAAAATTGTAACTTTTTCAAAAGTCATAACTTTTTTTGAAACTCTCAAGTTTTTCGAAAACCTAACTTATTCAAAAATCTTGAATTTTTGAAAATCTCAACTTTTTCCAAATCTAACTATTTTAAGGTTTTAGGTTGAGGGTTTAGGACTCAAAGGATTGAGTGTTTAGGGTTTAGGGTTTAGGGATTAGGGCTCAAGGTTCAAGGTTCATGGTTTGGGGATCAATTTTAAGGTTTAAGAATTAGGTTTTAGGTTTAGGGTTTTAGGATTTAGGTCTCAAGTTTTAGGGTTTGTGGTTTGAGGTTTACAATTTTTAGGGTTTTGCATTTAGGGTTTAGGACTCAAAGTTTACGATTGAGGGTTTAGTATTAAGGATTTAGCATTTAGAGTTTTAGGGTTTAAGACATAGAATTTAGGGTTTAGGAGCAATTAGAGCTTAAGGTTTAGTGTTTATAGGGCATAGGGCTGAGATTTTAGGGTTGAGGGTGTAGGGGTCAGGGTTTATGATTTAGGTGCAGTGTTCATGGTTGAGGGTCCATGGATAAATTTGAGTGTTTGGGTTATGAGTTTAGGGTTTAGGGTTTAGGGTTTAGGTCTCTATCTAAAGGTTTAGGGTATAGGGTTTTGGTTAAAAATCTTAAGCTTCAAGGTTTAGGGTTTAGTGTTTAGGGTTTTTTAATGCTTTAGGGTTTACTGTTTTTAGGGTTTAGGGTCACGATTTTACAAAAGTCACGATTTCCAAAATATCCTGATTTTGAAATAGTTAAATTTTGAAAAAAAATCATGATTTTCCAAAATGCCAACTTGTTTAAAAATATGAACATTTTTTTAAGTCCCTACATTTTTTAAATCTTGATATTTTTAAAAATAATAACTTTTTTTTAAAATTGTAACTCTTTCAAAAGTTGTGACTTTTTTAAAAATCTCAAGTTTTTCAAAATCCTAACATTTTCAAAAATCTCAGCTTTTTTGAAAATCCCAAGTTTTTCAAAATACCAAGTTTTTCTGAATCTAACTATTTTAGTGTTAATGGTTTAGGGATTAGTGCTCGGGGTTTATTGTTGAGGTTTAGGTTTTGGGGAATCAAGGTTTAGGGTTTAAGAATTATGTTTTGGGTTTTAGGGTTTTCAAAATTTAGGGTTTAAAATTATGTTTTAGCATTTAGGGTTTAGGCTTAGGATTTAGGGCTCAAGTTTTATGGTTTGGGGTTTAAGGTTTATTTATATTTAGGTCTCATGGTTTACGATTGAGGGTTTAGTATATAGGATTTAGCATTTAGGGTTTAAACAATAAAAAAATTAGGGGTAGGAGTAATTAGAGTTTAAGGTTTAGGGTTTCGGGCATAGGAGTCAGATTTAGGGTTTAGGTCTTAGTGTTCATGGTTGAGGGTCCATGGTTTAGGGTTCAAGGTTCAATGTTATTTAAGTTTAGGGTTAAGGTCTCTAGCTAAAGGTTTAGGGTTTTTTTTTAGGCTCACGGTTCAAATATAGGTATAGGGTTTAGGGTTAGGCTTAAGGCTCTAGGTTTCACTCTTTAGGCTTTAGGTTTTATAGTTTAGGCTTTAGAAAATTTAGGGTTTAGGCTTCGGCTCAAATCATGGTTTAGAATTTAGGTTTTATGATTTAGGGTTTTAGGTTTATGGTTTATGGTTGAGGTTTACAATTAAGTGTTAAGGGTTTAAAATTTATTTTTTAGGATTTAGGGTTTTGGGATTAGTGCTTTTAGGATGTTGAACTTTCGGGGTTTAACGTTTTGACGACTCAAAAGGATTCAAAAAATTTTAGGGTTTTTTAGGGTCGTGATTTTGAAAAAGTGGAGATTTCAACAATATCCCTATTTTTTAAAAATATTGATTAGGATTTCAAAAATCATGATTTTATAAAAAGTTAGAATTTTGAGTAAAGAGTTTGAAAATGTTATGATTTTTAAAAAGATTAGGAAATTCAAGATAGTTCATATTTAAAAATATATTTAGTTTTGTAGTTTATGACGCTAAACTTTATCAAAATTCTTAGCTTTTTCAAAATTACAAAAAAAATTTAAATCCCAATTTTTATTTGAAATCCCAACCTTTTCATAATCTTGACTTTTTTGAAAATATCAACTTTTTCATAATCCTTAAAAAAATTTAAATTCAAACTTTTTTAGAATTATGAAATTCTATCTTTTTCTAAAATTACAAATTCTTTAAAATCCTAAGTTTTTAAAAATTCACAACTTTTTTGAAAATAATGAATTTTTAAAAATTGTAACATATTCAAAAATCTAAAATGTCTTGAAAATATAAATTATTCAAACTCCTGACTTTTTTTTTAAAATCTGAATATTTTAAAAATGTTGAGATTTTTGAAACATGTGGTTTAAAAAAACAAACTCAAATGGACACTCGGAGGACAAGTTTTGACTTTTTCAAGTTCTTGCTAATTTTGGCGCATCACTACATTTTTGAAATCTTTACTCTTTTTAGATTTAGATTTTTGATAACTTTTTTTGAAAATAGCAATGACGTTTTCGAAAATAAAAACTTTTTCAGAAATCCCAACTTTTTAAATATTCCTGAATTTTCTAAAATCTCAACTTCATCAAAATTGGAGACTTTTTTAAAATCCTTACTTTTTTTTTAAAAAAATTATTTTTTTTAAAATGCAAATATTAAAAATCAGGACTTTTTCGAATATCCTGAATTTTTCAAAAATATTTATGTTTTAAAAATCCTAACATATAAAAAAATCTTGTCTTTTAAAAATCCTGACTTTTTCAAAAAATTTCAATTTTACAAAATCACGACTTTTTTGGAAAATCTCAAAAAATTTAAAATCCCGTCTTTTCAAAAATACTATTTTTTTGAAAATGATGAGTTTTTCAAAATCTGTGACTTTTTCAAAAATACTGACTCTTTAAAAATGCAAAAATCCCAACTCTTTCGAAAATCACAACTTTTCAAAATTCAAGTTTTCAAAATATTGATTTTTCGAAAACCCCAACTTGATTGAAAATCTGAACATTTTCAAAGTCCCAAAATTTTTAAAGTCTTATGTTTTCAAAAATAAAAACTTTGTTTAAAATTTCAACTATTTCAAAAGTCGTGACTTTTTTATAACTCTTTAGTTTTATAAAATCCTCCGACTTTTTCAAAAATCTTGAGTTTTTGAAAATCCCAAGTTTTTCAAAATACCAACTTTTTCAAATCTACCTATTTTAAGGTTTCTAGGTTGAGGTTTTAGGGCTCAGGGGATTTAGTTTTTAGGGTTTAGGTTTTTGGGCTCATGATTCGAAATTTGGGGTTATAGTGTTTAAGGTTTAGGGGATTAGGGCTTAGGGCGTAGGATTTAGGGTTTAGAGTTTCAAGATTCAGGGATCAAGGTTTAAGGTTTAAGAATTAGGTTTTAGGGTTTACGGTTAGGATTTAGGGTTCAGATTTTAGATTTTGGGGTTCGAGGTTTACGGTTGAGGGTTTTGAATTGAGGGTTTAGTATTTAGGATTTCACATTTACGGTTTTTAGGGTTTAAGACTCAAAATTTAGGGTTTAGGAGTAATTAGAGTTTAAGGTTTAGGGTTTATAGGTATATGGCTCAAAGTTTAGGGTTTAGGTCCTAAGTGTTCATGGTTACGGGTCCATGGCTCAGGGTTCGAGGTTCAGGGTTGGTTTGGGGTTTAGGTCTCTAGTTTAAGGTTTAGGGTATAGGGTTTTGGCTTAGGGCTCATAATTTAATGTATAGGGTTGAGGGTTTAGGGTTAGGCTTAAGGCTTTAGGGTTTAGTGTTTAGGGTTTAGGGTTTAGGGTTAGGTTTTTAGTGATGATTTTTTATGGGTTTTAGGCTTCATGTCTCTCAGGTTCGGGTTTAGGGTTTAAGGTATAAGGTTTGTGGTTTAGATTATAGGTTTTATAATTTTGGGATTTGGGTTTATGGTTTAAGATTTAGGGGTTTTGTGCTTAGTGTTTAGGGTTTAGCATTTATGACTCAAAATTTCAAGTTTTATGGGCCGTGATTTATAAAAAGTCATAATTTAAAAAATATCTCGATTTTGAAACAGTTAGGATTTTGAAAAAATCATTATTTTCCAAAATCTTGTATTTTCAAAGGTTTTGAAAGTGATAAAGTAATGAATTTCAAAATTTTACATTTTTAAAAAACTCATGATTTTTTAAAAATTCATAATTTTTAAAAAATCATAGTTTTAAAAAGTTGGAATTTTGAAAATGTTAGGATTAAAAAAAGGATATTCAAAATAGTTGAGATTTAAAAATCTCGTTAGTTTTTTCTAATTTTTCAAAATGCATGATATTTTCCAGATTAAAAGCATGTATTGAATGACATGGACAAGGAAGGAAATGTGTCACCTCTTTTTTCAAAATCCCACCAATTTACACCAATTTAGCAAAAAGGAAATAGAAAAATGAAACAGACTTTTTCAAAAGTCGTGACTTTGTTTTTAAAAAATCTCAAGTTTTTAAATCTTGACTTTTTTTTAAAAACCACGACTTTTTGAAAATCCTTATTTTTTTTGAAAATACAAACTTTTTTCAAAATCTAACGTTTTTTTCTTTTCTCTGTTCAGAATTTAGTGTTTAAAATACTTATATTTTTGGCTTGGCATTCAGGGTTTAGGGTTTAAGAATTAGGTTTTAGGGTTTTCAAAATCTTAGGGTTTTTTAGGGCTCAAAATATTCCTATTTTGATAAAGTAATGAATTTAAAAATTAACAATTTTAAAAAAACTCGTGATATTTTTAAAAGTTATAATTTTATAAAAAGTTGGAATTTTTAAAAAGAAAAGATTTTGAAAATGTTAGGATTTAAAAAAAAAAGGATATTCAAAATAGTTGGGATTTAAAAATCTCTTTAGTTTTCTAATTAAAAGGCGCATGATATTTTCTAGATTAAAAGCACGTATTGAATGACATAGACAAGGAAGGAAGTGTGATGCCTCTTACAACCCACCAATTTAGAAAACAAGGAAATAAAAAAATGAAACAAACTTTTTCAAAAATCACGACTTTTTGAAAATCCCATGTTTTTAAAAATACAAACTTTTTCCAAATCTAACTATTTTAAGGTTTCTTTTAGGTTGAGCATTTTATAGCTCATGGGATTTAGTGTTTAGTGTATTTTTGGGCTTATGATTCAGGGTTTAGGGTTTAGTGTTTAGAGTTTAGGGATTAGGGTTCAGGGTTCAGGGTTTAGGGTGTAGGTTTTGCGTATTTAGGATCAAGGTTTAGGGTTTAAAGGTTAGGTTTTAAGGTTTAGGGTTTTTAGGGTTTGGGGTTAAGGCTTAGATTTTATAGGGTTTAGGTTTAAGGTTTATGGTTTTGCATTGAGGGTTTAGAATTTAGGATTTAGAATTCAGAGTTTTAGGGTTTAAGACTCATAATTTAGGGTTTAGGACTAATTAAAGCTTAAGGTTTAGGTTATATAGGGCTTTGAGGGTTTTTAGGGTTTAGGATGTAGGGTTTAGGGGTTTAGGGTTTAGGTCTCCTGGTCATGGTTAAGGGTACGTGGCTCGAGGTTCGAGGTTCAAGGTTATGATTTTAAGGGGTTTAGGGTTTTACTTTTCAAGACTTCAAGGTATAGGTATAGGGTTTTGGGTTTTGGGTTTTTAAAAATTCGTAAGGCTTTAGGGGTTTACTTTTTTTAGGGTTTAGGGATCAGGGTTTTGGGTTTAGAGTTTATGGTTTAAGGTTTGGGGTTTAGAGTTTAGGTTTTACGATTAATGGATTTGGGTTTATGGTTTATGGATGAGGGTTAAGGGTTTAGGATTCAGTGTTAAGGGGTTTATGGTTTAGGGTTTAGGATTTAGGGTTTAGGGTTTAGGGCTTAGGGTTTAGGGTTTAGGTTTAGGTTTAGGGGTCGACTATTGAAAAAGTCACAATTTTGAAACAGTTAGGATTTTTAAAAAGTCATGATTTTAAAAAACTTTGTATTTTCAAAGATTTTTAAAGTCATGAAATTAAATTTTCACAATTTTAAAAAACTCATGATTTTTTTAAAATTCATAATTTTTGAAAAATTCAAGATTTAATAAAATGTTGGAGTTTTGAAAAAGTAAATATTTTGAAAATGTTAGGATTTTGAAAAAAATAAGGATATTCAAAATAGTTGGGATTTAAAAATCTATTCATTTTTGTAATTCCTAACTTTTTTCAAAATCTTATCTTTTTTAAAATCCCAACTTTCTCAAAATTCTTGGCTTTTTTTAAAATCACAAATTTTTTGAAATCCCAATTTTTGTTCAAAATACCAACCTTTTCAAAATTGTGATTTTTTTAAAATCTCAAGTTTTTCAAAAACCCTAAAATTTTAAAAATTTGAACTTTTTTAGAATTATGAAATTCTATCTTTTTCTAAAATTGCAAATTCTTTGAAAATCAGAATTTTTTTAAATTCACAACTTTTTGGAAAATAATAACTTTTTGAAAATCAAAATTTTTAAAAAAAACAACTATTTTTTGAAAATCGGGATGTTTTTAAAAATCTCTATCGAAAATCAAAAATATTAAAATTTGAGACTTATTTGAATATCATGACTCTTTAAAAATTCTTAACTTTTTCAAAATCTTAAAGTTTTAAAAATCCAAATTTTTAAAATCCCGACTTTTAAAAATTTAAGTGACTTTTATTAAAATCCTTTTAAAATCTTTTTTCAAAAATCCTAACATTTTTGAAAACGTCAAAATTTTTTTCATAAATCTAGATTCTTTAAAAATCCCGACTCTTCAAAAATGTGAAAATTTCAGCTCTTTTAAAAATCCAACTCTTTTGAAAATCTTGACTTTTCAAAATATTCATTTTTCGAAAACACCAACTTGTTTCAAAATCTAAACATTTTCAAAGTCCAAACATTTTTGTAAACCTTGATGTTTTCAAAATAACAACTTTGTTTAAAATGGTAAATTTTTCAAAAGTTGCGACTTTTTTGAAAATCTCAAGTTTTTGAAAATCCTGACTTTTTTAAAAATCTTGACTTTTTGAAAATCCCAAGTTTTTCAAAATACTAACTTTATCCAAATCTATCTATTTTAAGGTTTCTAGGTTTATAGTTTATGGCTCAGGAGTTTAGTGTTTAGTTTATGTTTTTGGTTTAGTTTATTTAGGGTTTAGGGATTAGGGCTCAGGGCTCAGGGTTTAGGGTTTAGGGTTGAGGTTCGAGGTTCAGATATCAAGGTTTAGGGTTTAAGAATTAGGTTTTAGGGTTTTGGGTTTTGGGGTTTAGGGTTAGGATTTAGGGCTCAAATTTTAGGGTTTGGGGTTTAAATTTTATTGTTTACGGTTTTGCATTGAGGGTTTAGGGCCCATGGTTTATGATTGAGTGTTTAGTATTTAAGATTTAGCATTTAGGGTTTTAGGGTTTAGGAGCAATTATAGCTTAAGGTTTAGTGTTTAAAGGGTATAGGGCTTAGATTTTAGGTTTTAGGGTTTATATCTCATTGTTCATGGTTTAGGTTGGCTCATGGTTCAAGTTCAGGGTTATGATTTTAAGGTTTAGGTTTTAGGTATTTATCTAAAGCTTAAGGGTTTTAAGGCTTAGGGTTAGGGATTAGGGTTTAAAGTTTAGGGTTTAGGGCTTCATGGCTCAGGGATCAAGGTTTAATGTTTATGGTTTAAGGTTTGGGGTTTAGAGTTTAGAGCTTTATAATTTAGGGATTTTGGGTTTATGGTTTATGGCTGAGGGTTTAGGGTTTAGGATTCAATGTAAGGGTTTATGGTTTATGGTTTAGGATTTAGGTTTTTGGGCTTAGTGTTTAACATGTTGAGTTTTAGGGTTTAGCATTTACGACTCAGGTTTCAAGTTTAAGGTTTAGGGGTGATGATTTTGAAATAGTCACGATTTCAAAAATATCATGATTTTGAAACAATTAGAATTTCAAAAAGTCATAATTTTTAAAAAGTCTGTATTTTCGAAGCATTTGAAAGTGATAAAGTCAAGAATTTAAAATGTTCACTATTTTTAAAAAAACCTTGTGATTTTTTAAAAAATTGAAAATTTTCAAAAAAGACACAATTTTTATAAAATGTTGAAATTTTGAAAAAGTTAAGATTTTGAAAATGTTAGGATTTTTTTAAAAAAAGGATATTCAAAATAGTTGGGATTTAAAAATCTCTTCAGTTTTGTAATTCTTGACATATTTAAAATTGCACCTTTTTTCAAAATATTGTCTTTTTGAAAATCCTAATTTTCTCAAAATTCTTGGGTTTTTCAAATCACCATTTTTTTTTAAATTCCAATTTTTTAAAAAAACCCAACCTTTTTGAAAATCCTAACTTTTTGAAAATCTCAACTTTTTCAAAAACCCTAAATTTTTTGAAATTCAAACTTTTTTAGAATTATGAAATTTTATCTTTTTCTAAAACTAAAAATTCTTTAAAATCCTAACTTTTTAAATTCAAAACGTTTTTTAAAATAAAGAATTTTTCAAAAATCATGACATATTTAAAAATCCAGAATTTTTTGGAAATTCTAAATTATTCAAACTCCCAACTTTTTTTTTTAAAATCCTGATATTTTAAAAAATTGAGATTTTTGAAACATGTGGTTTAAAAAAATGGACTCAAATGGACACCGAGCACAAGTTATGACCTTTTCAAGTTCTTGCTAATTTTGGCGCATCACTACAATTTTTAAATCTTGACTCTTTTGAGATTATAACTTTTTTAAAATGAAGTTTTTTGAAAATCACAATTGTTTCAAAAATCATGACGTTTTTGAAAATCAAAACTTTTTTAGAAATCTCAACTTTATCAAAATTCCAAAATATTTGAAAATCCTTACTTTTAAAAAAATTCTACTTTTTCGAAAATTGCAAATATCAAAAATCGGAGTTTTTCCAATATCCTTATTCAAAAATCTTGACTTTTTAAAAATCCCAACATTTTCCAAAATCTTGACTTTTTTAAAATCCCGACTTTTTAAAAATCTTGACTTTTTCAAAAATGTTTACTTTTACAAAATGATGACTTTTTGGAAAATCTAAATTTTTTTAAAATTCTCGTATTTTAAAAAATCATAACTTTTTTGAAATTGTCGAGTTTTTAAAAATCCAGACTCTTCAAAAATCCTGACTATCAAAAATGTGAAAGGCCCAAATCTTTCGAAAATTCCAACTTTTCAAAAATCCTAATTTTTTTGAAATATTAAATTTTGAAAACCCCAACTTCCTTGAAAATATGAACATTTTCAAAGTCCCAACATTTTTAAATCTTGATGTTTTCAAAATTAAAACTTTGTTTAAAATTGCAACTTTTTCAAAATTGTGACTTTTTTGAAAATCTCAAGTTTTTGAAAATCCTTACTTTTTCAAAAATCTTGACTTTGTGAAAATATAAAGTTTTTCAAAATACCAACTTTTTCCAAATCAAACTCAGGGGATTTAGTATTTAGGGTTTAGATTTTTGGGCTTAGTATTCGGGGTTTAGGGATTAGGGTTTAGGGTTCATGGTGAAGGTTCGGGGTTGAGGTTCACGGTTCATGGATCAAGGTTTAGTTTTTTAGAATTAGGTTTTAAGGTTTAGGGTTTAGGGTTTACTTAAAGGTTTACGGCTTAAGTTTTAAGGTTTGGGGTTTGAGGTTTACGGTTGAGGGTTTTCCTTTTGGGTTTAGGGCTCATGGTTTATGATTGAAGGTTAAGTATTTAGGGTTTTATTTAGAATTTAGGGTTTAAGAGCAATTAGAGGTTAAGGTTTAGGTTTATAGGGTATAGAGCTTAGATTTCTTGGTTTAAGGCATAGAGGTTAGAGTTTAAGGTCTTAGTGTTCATGGTTGAGGGTCCATGGATCAAATTTCGAGGTTTGGGGTTATAAGTTTAGAATTTAGGGTTTAGGTATCTAATTAAAGGATTACGGTTTAGGGTTTTGGTTTAGGGCTCACGGTTTAATGTTTAGGTTTAGGGTTAGGGTTTAAGGCTTTAGCTTAGGGTTTTATGTTTACTTTAGGGTTTAGGGTTTAGCATTTAAGGCTCATGGTTAGGGGTTATTAATTAGGATTTAAAGTTTAGGCTTCATGGCTCAAGTTTCAAGGTTTAAGGTTTGGGGTTTAGAGTTTAGGTTTTATTATTTAGGGATGTGGATTTATTGTTTATTTAGCTAAGGGTTTACGGTTTAGGATTTAGGGTTTTGGGCTTAGTGTTTAGGATTTTGGTTTAGGGTTTAGTGTTTATGACTCAAGTTTTAGGTTTAGGGTTTAGGGGTCGCGATTTTGAAAAATTCAAGATTTCAAAAATATCTGATTTTGAAATAGTTATGATTTCGAAAAAAAGTCATGATTTAAAAAAGTGTTATTTTCAAAGATTTTTAAAGTGATAAAGTCATGAATTTAAAAAGTTCATAATTTTTCAAAAAAGTCACAATTTTATAAAATGTTGGAATTTTGAAAAAGTAAATATTTTGAAAATGTTAAAATTTTCAAAAATTTAAGATATTCAAAACAGTTGGGATTTAAAAATCTCTTAAGTTTTGTAATTCCCGACTTATTTGAAAATTGCACCTTTTTCAAAATCTTGTCTTTTTTAAAATCCCAACTTTCTCAAAATTCTTGACTTTTTCAAATCATGACTTTTTTGAAATCCCAATTTTTATTCAAAATACCAACCTTTTCATAATCTTGACTTTTTGAAAAAATCTCAACTTTTTCAAAAACCCTAATTTTATTTTAAATTTGAAATATTTTAGAATTATGAAATTCTATATTTTTCTAAAATTACAAATTCTTTAAAATCCTAATTTTTTTAAATTCACAACTTTTTAGAAAATAATGACTTTTTCAAAAATCATGACATATTCAAAAATCTAGAATTTCTAGAAAATCTAAATTATTCAAACTCTCAACTTTTTTTTTTTTAAAATCTTGATATTTTAAAAATGTTGAGATTTTTGAAACATGTGGTTTAAAAAAATAGACTCAAAAATGGACACCCGAAGCACAAGTTATGACCTTTTCAAGTTCCTTCTAATTTTGGCACATCACTACAGTTTAAAACCTTGACTTTTTTGAGATTATAACTTTTTTCAAAAATCTCAACTTTTTTGAAATTTAAATCTTTTGAAAAATCATAGACGTTTTTGAAAATTTTAAAATCAAAATGTCAAGATTTTCAAAAAAATTGAATTTTTCAAAAATTCTAACTCTAAAAATGTAAAAATCCAAAGTTGAGGGTTTTTAAAAATCCCAACTTTTCAAAATTCCTCACTTTTTCGAAATATTCATTGTTCAAAAACCCCAACTTGTTTGATAATCTAAAATTTTTTTAGGAAAGTCACAACATTTTTTGAATATGGATGTTTTCAAAACTAACAAAATTGTTTAAAATTTCAAATTTTTCAAAAGTCGTGACTGTTTTTAAACTCTTAAGGTTTTTCAAATCTTGACTTTTTTTTTTAAAATCTCAACTTTTCAAAATACTTTTTTTTCCAATCCCAACTTTTTAAAAATACTAACTTTTAGGGTTCTAACTATTTAAATGTTTCTAGGATTTAGGGTTTAGGATTCGGGGGTTTGGGCTGAGTGTTTAGGTTTAGATTTTTAGGTTTAGGGTTAGGGGTTTAGGGTTTAGGGTTTAGGGTTCAGGGTTCAGGTTTAGCAGGGTTTAGGGTTTAAAAAATATTAAGGTTTAAAAATTAGGATTTTAGGGTTTAGGGTTTAGGTTTTAAGGTTTGGGGTTTGAGGTTTATGGTTTAGGTTTTGCATTTAGTGTTTGGGTTTAGGACTTAGGGTTTATGTTTATGATTTAGGTTTAGGTTTAGGATTTAGCATTTAGGGTTTAGGACTCAATGTTTATGATTTAGGGTTTAGTTTAAGGATTTAGCATTTTATTTATGGTTTATGTTTTAGGATTTAGGGTTTTGGGCTTAGTGTTTAGGATGTTCGGGTTTAGGCTTAGTGCTTATGACTTTAGGGATTTAGTTTTAGGTTTCGTGTTTTTAAGGTTTAGGGTTTAGGGGTTTAGGGGTTTAATTTTGAAAAAAAGTGACGATTTAAAACATATTCGAATTTTGAAACAGTTAGGATTTAAAAAAAGTCATAATTTTAAAAAGTTTGTATTTTCAAAGTGATAAAGTCATGAATTTAAAATGAAATTTGAAAAAGTAAAGATTTATAAAATGATAGGTAGGATTTTTAAAAAAATTAGGATACTAAAAAACAATTGGGATTTAAAATATCCCAGAGTTTTGTAATTCCCGACTTATTTGAAAATTGCACCTTTTTTCAAAATCTTGTCATTTTTGAAAATCCTAACTTTCTCAAAATTCTTGGCTTTTTTGAATCACAAATTTTTTTGAAATCCCAATTTTTTTTGAAATCCCAACCTTTTCATAATCCTTACTTTTTTTAAAAATCTCAAGTTTTTTAAAAACCCTATTTTTTTTGAAATTCAAACTTTTTAAATTATGAAATTCTATCTTTTTATAAAATTACAAATTCTTTAAAATCCTAATTTTTTTAAATTCACAACTTTTTGAAAAATAATGAATTTTTAAAAAATCATGACATATTCAAAATCTAGAATTTCTAGAAAATTTAAATTATTCAAACTCCTGACTTTTTTGAAAATCTGATGTTTCAAAAAAGTTGAGATTTTTGAAACATGTGGTTTTAAAAAAATGGACTCAAATGGACACTTTGAGCACAAGTTATGACTTTTTCAAGTTCTTGCTAATTTTGGTGCATCACTACATTTTTGAAATCTTGACTTTTTTGAGATTATAAATTTTCAAAAATCCCAACTTTTTCAAAAATCACAACTATTTAAAAATCAACGTTTTCAAAAATCAAAACTTTTTCAAAATCCCAACTTTTTAAAAATTCCTGAATTTTCTAAAATCTCAACTTTATCAAAAATGTCGACTTTTTTTTTTTAAAATCGTTACTTTTAAAAATTATATTTTTTATCAAATTCAAAAAAATTTTGAAATCACAAATTAAAAATCGGGACTTTTTCGAATATCCCAACTTATTCAAAAATCCTAACTTTTTTTATCTTGAAAATCTTCAAAATTTTTTACAAAATCACAACTTTTTGGAATATCTCAAATTTTTTTAAAATCCCGTCTTTTCAAAAATCCTATTTTTTTTTTAAATGTCAAAGTTTTTCAAAATTCTAGACTCGTAAAAAATCCTGACTCTTAAAAAATGTGAAAAGCCCAACTCATTCGAAAATCCCAAATTTTCAAAATCTTAACTTTTTTGAAATATTCATTTTTCAAAAACCCCAACATGTTTTAAAATCTAAACATTTTCAAAGTCCCAACATTTTTAAATCTTGATGTTTTCAAAAATAACAACTTTATTTTAAAATTGTGACTTTTTCAAAAGTCGTGACTTTTTTGAAAATCTCAAATTTTTGAAAATCATGACTTTTTCAAAAATCTTTACTTTTTGAAAATCCCAAGATTTTTCAAAATACCAAATTTTTCCAAATCTAACTATTTTAAGGTTTCTAGGTTGAGGAGGTTTAGGGATTAGGGATGAGGTTCGGGGGATTTAGGGGATGAAGTTTTAGGGTTTAAGAATTAGGGTTTTTTAGGATTCGGGGTTTAGGGTTCAGGTATTTTAGGGTTTAGGGTGCATAAATTACAATTGAGGTTTTGTTTTAGGATGTAGCATTTACGGTTTTAGGGTTTAATACTCAGGTTTAGGAAATTTAGGGTTTTAGGTTTTAGCAATTAGGGCTTATGGTTTACGATTTATAGGGTAGAGGGCTTAGGGTTTAGGGCGTTAGGGGTTAGGGTTTAGGTCTTTGTATTCATGGTTTAGTTTAGGGTTTGAGGTTTGAGGTTTGGTTTACAAGTTTAGGTCTCTAGAAAAATGTTTTGGGTTTAGGGTTTTTGATTAGGGCTCATGGTTTAAGGTACAGGGTTAGGGCTAGGCTATAATATTAACTTTTTAGGGTTTAAGGCTTTGGGATAGGGGGTTGAGGGTTTATTGTTTAGGGTTTAGGCTTTGGGTTTCATGGCTCAGGGATCAAGGTTTAGGGTTTATGGTTTAAGGTTTGGGATTTACAATTTAGGTTTTGTGATTTAGAGATTTGGTTTTATGGTTTATGGCTCATGGTTTACGGGTTTAAGATTAATTGTTAAGGGTTTATTGTTTATTATTTAGGATTTAGGGTTTTGGGCTTAGTGTTTAGGATGTTGGGGTTTAGGGTTGAGCGTTAACAACCCAAAGTTTCGAGGTTTAAAAAATTAGGGTTTAAATAGGTCATGATTTTGAAAAGTTAGGATTTTTTAAGTCATGATTTTAAAAATTTTTTTCAAAGATTTTGAAAGTGATAAAGTCATGAATTTAAAAAGTTTACAATTTTTTAAAACTCGTAATTTTTTAAAAATTTGTAATTTTCAAAAAAGTTGTGATTTATAAAAAGTTAGAATTTTGAAAAAGTAAATATTTTCAAAATAGTTTACGATTGAGGGTTTAGTATTTAGGATTTAGTATTTAGGGTTTTATGGTTTAGGAGCAATTAGAGCTTAAGGTTTAGGGTTTATAGGGCATAGGGCTAAGAGTTTAGGAATTATGAAATTATATATTTTTCCAAAACTGCAAATTCTTTAAAATCCTTTTTTTTAAAATTCAATTTTTTTGAAAATAATGAATTTTTCAAAAATCATGACTTATTCAAAAATCCATAATTTTTAAAAAAATCTAAATTATTCAAACTCCCAATTTTTTTTTAAAATCCTTATACTTTAAAAAAGTTGTCATTTTTTAAAATTGTAGTTTTGAAATAAAATACGGACTCAAATAGACACCCGAGCATTATGTAATGACCTTTTGCACATGTTATGACATTTTTCAAGTTTCTTCTAATTTTGACGCATCACTACATTTTTGAAATCTTGACTTTTTTGAGATTATAACTTTTTGAAAATGCCAACATTTTCAAAAATCAGAACTATTTAAAAAATTGCGACGTTTTCAAAAATAAAAACTTTTTCAGAAATTCCAACTTTTAAAAATTCCTAAATTTTCTAAAATCTCAAGTTTATCAAAAATGCCGACTTTTTTAAAATCCTTAATTTTTTTAAAAAATTATATTTTTCAAAAATTACAAATATTAAAAATCAGAAATTTTTCAAATATCTTGACTTTTTCAAAAATCTTGACGTTTTAAAAATCCCAACAATTTCCAAAATCTTGACTTTTAAAAAAACCCGACTTTTAAAAATCTTGAGATTTTTGAAAATATTCACTTTTAAAAAATTACAACTTTTTTGGGAAAATATCAATAATTTTAAAATCTCGTCTTTTAAAAAATCCTAATTTTTATGAAAATGTCGAGTTTTTCAAAAAACTTGACTTTTTCAAAAATTTACGACTCTAAAATCTTTCAAAATCCTGATTTTTTCAAAATATTCATTTTTCAAAAACCCCAAATTGTTTGAAAATATGAACATCTTCAAAGTCCCAACATTTTTTAAATCTTGATGTTTTAAAAAATAAAAACTTTGTTTAAAATTGCAACTTTTTAAAAAAGTTGTGACTTTTTTTAAAATCCCAAGTTTTTCAAAATACCAACTCTTTCCAAAACTAACTATTTTAAGGTTTATAAGTTGAGGGCTTAAGGGATTTTGGATTTAGTGTTTAGGGTTTAGGATTTTGGGCTCAGGATTTTGGCTTTAGGGATTAGGGATCATGGCTCGGGTTTCAGGTTCGGGATTTAGGGTTGAGGTCGGGGATCGGGGATGAAGGTTGAGGGTTTAAGAATTACGTTTTATGATTTAGGGCTCATGTTTTAGGGTTTTGGGTTCGATGTTTACGATTGAGGGTTTTGCATTTAGGATTTAGGGCTCATGGTTTACAATTGAGGGTTTAGTATTTAGGAATTTGCATTAAGGCTTTTAGGGTTTACGACTCAAAATTTAGGGTTTAGGAGCAATTAGTGCTGGACCACAATTTTTGTTAGACCAAAACCCATAGGTGTAAGTCTCTGATACAATTGCAACAGTTAGAATCTACGAGAGGCGGTTAGTCCATGTCACGAAATTCATGGGGAGCACTGGACACACATGCCAACAATCACCCCCTCAACGTTACCCAAGTGAGTTTCAAACTCGAGACTTGTCACTTTGATTCCATTTATTGGACCACGATTTTCGTTAGATTAAACCAAAACCCATAGGTGTTAGTCTCTGATACAATCACCAGAGTTAGGATCTACGAGAGGTGGTTAGTCCATGTCACGAAATTCATAGGTAGCACTTGGACACACATGCCAACAATTAGATCTTAAGGTTTAGGGTTTATAGGATATAGGGCCTAGAGTTTAGGGTTTAGGGCGTAGGGGTCAGGGATTATGGTTTAGGTCATGGTCTTCATGGTCTAGGGTCCATGGCTGAGGGGTCAAGGTTTAGGGTTTAGTTTTTAGGTCTCTAGTTAAAGGTTTAGGGTTTTGGCTTAGGGCTCATGGTTTGGTATTTTGGTTTAGGGTTATGCCTAAGGCTTAAGGTTTAATGTTTAGGGTTTAGGGTTTAAGGCTTAGGGTTAGGGGTTTAGGGTTTATTGTTTAGGGTTTAGGCTTCATGGCTAAGGGATCTATGTTTAGCGTTTATGGTTTAGAGTTTAGGTTTTATGATGTAGGGATTTGGGTTTATGGTTTATGGATAAGTGTTTAGGGTTTAGGATTCAAAGCTAAGGGTTTATGGTTTAGGATTTAGGGCTTTGGGCTTAGTGTGTAGGATGTTGGGGTTTAGGGTTTAGCGGAAGGTTTACACGACTCAAGTTTCAGGTTTTAGGGTTTAGGGTTTAGGATTTTGAAATAGTAAGGATGTAGATAAAGTCATCATTTTCAAAAAGTATAGATTTTCAAATATTTTAAAAGTGATAAAATTTTTGAATTTAAAAAGTTCACAATTTTTTAAAAACTTGTGATTTTTTAAAAAATTGTAATTTTTGAAAAAGTCACGATTTTATTAAAAGTTGGAATTTTGAAAAAGTAAAGATTTTGAATATATTAGGATTTTAAAAAAATTAGGTTCTTGTCTTTTTTTAAATCCCAACTTTTTTAAAAAATCTTGACTTTTTCAAAATCATGACATTTTTGAAATCCCAACCTTTTCATAATCCTGATTTTTTTTGAAAATCTTAACTTTTTCAAAAACCCTAAAAGTTTTGAAATTCAAACCTTTTTATAATTATGAAATTCTATCTTTTTCTAAAACTACAAATGCTTTAAAATTCTATTTTTTAAAAATTCACTAAATTTTTGAAAATAATGACTTTATAATAAATCATGACAAATTCAAAAATCTAGAATTTCTAGAAAATCTAAATTATTCAAACTCCTGACTTTTTTTTAAAATCTTTATATTTTAAAAAAGTGGACATTTTTAAATGTGTGGCTTAAAAAAACTTACTCAAATGGACACCCGAGCACAAGTTATGACCTTTTCAAGTTCCTGCTAATTTTGAAGTATCACTACATTTTTGAAATCTTACTTTTTTTTAGCTTAATTTTTTTTGAAAAATCTCAAGTTTTTTGAAAATCAAAACTATTTCAAAAATTGCGACGTTTTTGAAAATCTCAACTTTATCAAAGATGCTAACTTTTTCAAAAACCTTAAAAAAATTTAAATTCAAACTTTTTTAGAATTATGAAATTCTATCTTTTTCTAAAATTGCAAATTCTTAAAAATCCTAAATTTTTTTAAATTCACAACTTTGTGTAAAATAATGACTTTTTCAAAAATCCAAAATTTATGAAAAATCGAAATTAATCAAACTCATGACTATTTTTTAAAACCCTGATATTTTTAAAAAGTTAAGATTTTTTTTTAACATGTGGTTTAAAAAAAAGGTCTCAAATGGACAACCAGAGCACTTCTTAAAAATCCTAAAAAAATTAAATTCACAACTTTTTGGAAAATAATGACTTTTTCAAAAATCTTTACATATGCAAAAATCAAAAATTTTCTAGAAATTATAATTTATTCAAACTCCTGAAATTTTATTGAAAATCCTAATATTTTAAAAAAGTTTAACATTTTGGAAAGATTTTGGAAACATGTTAAAATTTTCAAGTTCTGCTAATTTTGGCACATCACTACATTTCTGAAATCTTGAATCTTTTGAGATTATAACTTTTTTAAAAATCCTCACTTTTTCGAGAATCACAACTATTTCAAAATTGTAATGTTTTCAAAATCAAAACATTTTAAAATCCCAAATTTTTAAAAATTCCAAAATTTTCTAAAATTTCAACTTTATCAAAAATGTCGACTTTTTTTGAAACTCCTGACATTTTTTAAAAATATGTTTTTTTTTGAAAATCGCTAATATTAAAAATTGAGAGTTTTTTAATATCTTGACTTATTAAAAATTCCTAACTTTTTCAAAAATCTTGACGTTTTAAAAATCTCAACATTTTCCAAAATCTTGACTATTTTGAAAATCTACACTTTTGGAAAATCTCAAATTTTGAAAAATCCCGTCTTATAAAAAATCCTAACATTTTTAAAATGTTGAGTTTTTCAAAAATCCTGACTTTTCAAAAATCCCGACTAAAAATCAAAAACATGAAAAGCCCAACTCTTTCAAAATTACCAACTTTTCAAAACTCCTGACTTTTTCGAAATATTCAATTTTCGAAAACCCCAACTTGTTTGAAAATATGAACATTTTCAAAGTCCCAACATTTTTTAAATCTTGATGTTTTCAAAAAAAAAATTGTTTAAAATTGTAACTTATTAAAGAGTCGTGACTTATTTGAAAATCAGGACTTTTCCAAAATTTTGACTTTTTGAAAATCCCAAGTTTTTCAAAATATCGACTTTTTCCAAATCTAACTATCTTAAGGTTTCTAGGTTGAGCGCTTAAGGGTTCGGGGATCAAGGTTTAGGGTTTAGAATTAGGTTTTAGAGTTTTAGAATTTAGGGTTTTAGCATTTAGGGCTTAGGTTTCATAGTTTGGGATTTGAGGTTTACGGTTGAGGGTTTTTTATTTAGGGTTTAGGGCTCATGGTTTACGATTGAGTGTTTTGTATTTAGGATTTAACATTTAGGGTTTTAGGGTTAAAGACTCAGAATTTAGGGTTTAGTTTAGTAGCAATAAGAGCTTACTTATGTTTTAGTGTTTATAGGGTATATGGTTCAAAGTTTAGGGTTTAGGGCATAGGGATAAGGATTTAGGGTTTAGGTCTTAGTGTTCATGGTTAAGGGTCCATGGCTCAAGGTTCAAGGTTTGGGCTTATGAGTTTAGGGTTTAGAGTTTTGGCTTATTGCTCATGGTTTAGGGTTATAGCTAAGGCCATAGGTTTCCTTGTTTAGGGTTTAGGGTTTAAGGCTCAGGGTTAGGGGTTTAGGGTTTTGATTTTAGGCTTCATGGCTCAAGGATTAGGGTTTATGGTTTAAGTTTTGGGGTTTAGAGTTTAGGTTTTATGATTTAGGAATTTGGGTTTATGGTTTATGGCTGAGGGTTTAGGGTTTAGGATTCAGTGTTAAGGGTTTATGGTTTAGGATTTAGGGTTGTAGGCTTAGTGTTTAGAATGTTGGGGCTTAGGTTTAGTGTTTACGACTCAGGTTTGAGGTTTTTGAGGTCCCGATTTATAAAAAGTCACAATTTAAAAATACCATGATTTTGAAATAGTTAGGATTTCGAAAAAAAAACTTCATTTTAAAAAGTCTGTATTTTAAAAGATTTTGAAAGTGATAAAGTATTGAATTAAAAAGTTCACAATTTTTAAAAATCTCATGATTTTTTGAAAATTTGAAATTTTCGAAAAAATTGTGATTTTATAAAAAGTTAGGATTTTCAAAATAAATTAGCATATTCAAAACATTTGGGATTTAAAAATCTCTTAAGTTTTTAAATTCCTGACTTATTTGAAAATTGCAACTTTTTTCAAAATCTTGTCTTTTTTTAAAATCCAAACATTCTCAAAATTCTTGGCTTTTTTGAAATCACGACTTTTTTAAAATCCAAATTTTTGTTTGAAATCCCAAAAGTTTTCATAATCGTGATTTTTTTAAAATCTTAACTTTTTAAAAAGCCCTTAACTTTTTGAAATTCAAACTTTTTTAGAATTTTGAAATTCAATTTTTTTCTAAAATTGCAAATTCTTTAAAATCCTTAATTTTGTAAAATTCACAACTTTTTGAAAAATAATTACTTTTTAAAAATCATGACATATTCAAAAATCAAGAATTTTTGAAAATCTAAATTATTCAAACTCTCGACTTTTTTTTAAAATCCTAATATTTTTAAAAAAGCTGAGATTTTTTGAATTATGTGGTTTAAAAAAAACGGACTCAAATGGACACCCGGAGCACAAGTTATGACTTTTCAAGTTCCTACTAATTTTGGTGCATCACTATGTTTTTTAAATCTTGACTCTTTTTAGATTATAACTTTTTCAAAAATCTCAACTTTTTTAAAAATCGTAACTCTTTCAAAATCCAACTTTTCAAAAATTTTTTTTTGAAAATCCCAACTTTTTAAAAATCCTGAATTTTTAAAATCTCAACTTTATCAAAATGTTGAATTTTTTTTGAAAATATTTACTTTTAAAAAATTATATTTTTTCAAGAATGGCAAATATTAAAAATTGATACTTTTCAATATCCCGACTTATTCAAAAATCTTGAATTTTTCAAAAATCTTGATGTTTCAAAAATCCCAACATTTTTCAAAATCTTGTCTCTTTCAAAATCTAGACTTTTCAAAAATATTATCTTTTTAATAAAATCTCAAATTTTTTGAAAATCTTAAATTTTCTAAAATCTCGTCTTTTCAAAAATCCTAACTTTTTGGAAAATGTTGAGTTTTTCAAAAATCTTGACTTTATCAAAAATCTGAACAATCTAGACTCTTTAAAAATCCAGACACTTCAAAAAAGTGAAAAATCCCAACTCTTTTGAAAATTCCAACTTTTTAAAAATCCTAACTTTTTCAAAATATTCATTTTATGAAAACCCAAATTGTTTAAAAATCTGAACATTTTCAAACTCCCAACATTTTTTATATCTTGATGTTTTAAAAATAACAACTTTTTTAAAAATTACAACTTTTTCAAAAGTTGTGACTTTTTTGAAAATCCTCACTTTTCAAAAATCTTAACTTTTTGAAACTCCAAGTTTTTCAAAATACCAACTTTTTCTAAATCTAGCTATTGTATGTTTTCTAGTTTGAGGGTTTAGGGCTAAAGGGGTTTAGGTTTTAAGGTTTAGGTATTTGGGCTAATGATTGGGGGTTTAGGTTTTAGTATTTAGGGTTTAAGGATTAGGGCTCGGGCTATGGCTCGGGGTTCAAGGTTCACGGTTTAGGTTCTGGTATCAAGGTTTAGGGTTTAAGAATTAGATTTTAGGGTTTAGGAATTAGGATTAGGATTTAGGTCTCATGTTTTAGGGTTTCGAGTTCGAGGTTTACAGTTGAGGTTTTTACAATTATGGTTTAGGGTATAATATTTAGGATTTAGCATTTATGGTTTTATGGTTTAAGACTCAAAATTTAGGGTTTAGGAGAAATAAGAGCTAAAGGTTTAGGGTTTATAGGGTAAAAGGCTCGAGTTTAGGGTATATGGGTATATGGTTTATATCTCTAGCTAAAGGTTAAGGGTTTAGGGTTTTGTCTTAGGGCTTACGGTTCAAGATATAGGAGGGTTTAGGGTTTTGGGGTCAACATTTATTAAAAGTCATGATTTCAAAAATATCACAATTTTGAAATTGGATTTCGAAAAAGTCATGATTTTAAAGTTTTTTTATAAAAAGTTGGAATTTTCAAAAAATAAATATTTTGAAAATGTTACCATTTTTTTAAAATTAGGATATTCAAAACATTTGGGATTTAAAAATATCTTTAGTTTTTTAATTCCTGAGTTATTTGAAAATTGCATCTTTTTTAAAAATATTGTCTTTTTTAAAATCTAAACTTTCTCAAAATTCTTGGTTTTTTCAAAATCAAAACTTTTTTGAAAAACAAAATTTTTGTTCGAGGTTCAGGGGTTATGAGTTTAGGGATTAGGGCTTAGAATTCAAGGTTTAGAGTTTAGTGTTTAGTGTTTAGGGATTAGGGCTCAGGGCTCAGTGTTTGGGGATAGAGATTTAGTGTTTGGGGTTGGAGGTTTACGGTTGAGGGTTTTGCATTTAGCGTTTAGTATTTAGGATTTAACATTTAAGGTTTAAGACTCAAATTTAGGTTTTAGGAGCAATTAGAGCTTAAGGTTTATGGTTTATAGATTATAGGGCTCACATTGTAGGGTTTAGGGTGCATTTAGGGTTTAGGGTTTAGGTCTTAGTGTTCATGGTTGAGGGTCAACGACTCGGGGTTTAAGGTTTGGGGTTATGAGCTTTCGGTTTTGGTCTTTAGCTAAAGGTTTAGAGTTTAAGGTTTTGGCTTAGGACTCACAATTCAAGGTATAGAATTTAGGGTTTAGGGTTAGGCCTAAGGCTTTAGGGTTGATGATGTTTAGAGTTTAAGGTTTTATGATTTAGGGATTTGGGTTTATTGTTTATGGCTGAGGATTTAGGGTTTAGGATTTATTTATGGTTTAGGATTTAGGGGTTTAGGATTTATAATTTAAAACTCAGGTTTCACGTTTAGGGTTTACGGGTCACGATTTTGAAAAACTCGTGATTTAAAAAATATCATGATTTTGAAATGGTTAGGATTTTAAAAAATTCTTTACTTTCAAATATTTTGAATGTGATAAAATCATGAATTTAAAAAGTTTACAATTTTTAAAAAATGGTGATTTTTTAAAAGTTAATAATTTTCAGAAAAAGTCACAATTTTATAAAAAGTTTGGATTTACAAAAAGTAAAGATTTTTAAAATGTTAGGATTTTTTTAAAAATAGGATATTCAAAACAATTGGGATTTAAAAATATCTTCAGTTTTGTAATTGCTGACTTATTTGGAAATTACACCTTTTTTCAAAATTTTGTCTTTTTTGAAAATCTAACTTTCTCAAAATTCTTGGATTTTTCAAAATCACGACTTTTTTGAAATCCCAATTTTTGTTCAAAATCCCAAACTTTTCATAATCCTAACTTTTTCAAAAATCTCAACTTTTTCAAAAACCGTAATTTTTTTTGAAATTCTATCTTTTTCTAAAATTGAAAATTATTTAAAATCCTACATTTTTTGGAAAATAATGAATTTTTTAAAAATTATTTTATATTCAAAAATCTAGAACTTCTGGAAAATCTAAATTAATCAAACTCTCGACTTTTTATTAGAAATCTTGACATTTTAAAAAAGTTAAGATTTTGAAAACATGTTGTTTAAAAAAATGGACACCAGTGAGTACAAATTAGGACCTTTTCAAGTTCCTGCTAATTTTGGCACAACACTACATTTTTGAAATCTTGAATTTTTTGAGATTATAACTTTTTCAAACACCTCAACTTTTTTGAAAGTCAAAACTATTTCAAAAATTGCAACGTTTTCGAAAATCAAAACTTTTTCAGCAATCCAAAATTTTTAAAAATATTTGAATTTTCTAAAAACTCAACTTTATCAAAAATGTGAACTTTTTCCAAAACCTAATAATTTTTTAAATTCAAACTTTTTTAGAATTATGAAATTCTATCTTTTTCTAAAATTGCAAATTCTTTAAAATCCTATTATTTTTAAAAATTCACAACTTTTTGGAAAATAATGAATTTTTCAAAAATCATTACATATTCAAAATCCAGAATTTATGGAAAATCTAAATTACTCAAACTCCTGAATTTTTATTGAAAATCCATGATATTTTAAAAAATTAAGATTTTTGAAACATGTGGTTTTAAAAAATGGACTCAAACGGACACCGAGCATAAGTTCCTTTTTTCAAAAATCCTAAATTTTTTGAAAACTCATTTTTGAAATTTTACTCTTTTGAAATAACTTTTTAAAAACCCCAGTTTTAAAAATCACAACTTTTCAAAATTTGTGATTTTCTAAAATCAAAATTTTTCAAATCCCAACTTTTAAAAATTCTTGAATTTTCTAAAATTTCAACTTTTCAAAAATTCTAACTTTTTTTTAGAAACTCCTTACTTTTCAAAATATTCAAAAATCGCTTATTAAAAATCGAGAGTTTTGAAATCTGACTCATTAAAAAATCCTTGAACTTTTTCAAAAATCATTTTTAAAAATCCCAACATTTTCCAAAATCTTGAATTTTGAAAATCTTTTTAAAAATCACAACTTTTGTTCTCAAATTTTTTAAAATCCCTTTAAAAATCCTAAATTTTTTTGAAAATCCCGATTTTTTCAAAAATCTTGACTTTTTGAAATCCCAAGTTTTTATCAAAATGTGAAAAGCCCAACTTTTTCCAACTTTTCAAAATAACTTTTTTAGAAATTTCAATTTTGAAAACCCCAACTTGGGGTTGAAAATGTGAACATTTTTTAAGTCCCAACATTTTTAAATTTTGATTTTTCAAAATAAAATTTTTTAAAATTTAGTCATTTTTTTGAAAATCCCACTTTTTCAAAAATCTTTACTTTTTGAGGATTTAGAGTTTTTTAAAATACCAACTTTTCCAAATATAACTATTTTAAGGTTTCTAGTTGGGTTTAGGGTTCTAGGGGGTTTAGGGTTTAGGTCTAGGTTTTAGGGTTTACAAGGTTTGGGATTTAGGGTTTTGGATTTATGGTTTATGGTTAGGGTTTAGGTTTAGGTTTCAAGGCTTTATGGGGTTCCAGGTTTTGGTTTAGGTTTAGGTTTAGGTCTCAGGGTTCATGGTTTAGGTTAGGTGGGTTTAGGGGTTTAGGTTTAGGGTTTAGGGTTTTGAGATTATGGTTTAGGTTAGGGTTAGGGTTTAGGTTTATGGTTTAAAGTTTGGGGTTTAGAGTTTAGTTTTTATGATTTAGGGTTTACGGTTTAGGATTTAGTGTTAAAGGATTATGATTTATGGTTTAGGATTTAGCATTTTAGGCTTAGTTTTTAGGATGTTGGGGCTTAAAGGTTTAGCATTTACAACTCAAGTTTTAGGTTTTAGAGGTCACAATTTATAAAAAGTCACAATTTAAAAAACATCCCGATTTTGATATAGATAGGATTTGAAAAAAATCAAAATTTTTAAAAAGTCCTGATTTTCAAAAGTGATAAAAGTAATGAATCAAATTTAAAAAGTTCACAATTTTTTAAAAATCTCGTGATTTTTGAAAATTTGTAATTTTCAAACAATTGTGATTTATAAGAAGTTAGGATTTTTTTTAAAAAAGGATATTCAAAACATTTGGTACTTAAAATCTCTTCAATTTTTAATTACTGACTTTTGAAAATTGTACCTTCTTTCAAAATCTTGTCTTTTTAAAAATCCTAACTTTGGCTGTTTTGAAATCATAACTTTTTTAAAATCCCATTTTTTGTTCGAATTCCCAAACCTTTTCATAATACTAACTTTTTTGAAAACCTTAAAAAAACCTAAAAAAAAATTTTAAATTCAAACTTTTTAGAATTATGAAATTCTATCTTTTTCTAAAATTTCAAATTCTTTAAAATCCTTAATTTTTTAAAATTCACAACTTTTTGGAAAATAATGACTTTTTAGAAATCTAGAATTTATGGAAAATCTAAATTATTCAAACTTCCAATTTTTTTTTTTTAAATATTGATATTTTTAAAAAGTTGAGATTTTTGAAACATGTGGTTTAAATGAAAACACACCGAAGTACAATTTATGACCTTTTCAAGTTCCTACTAATTTTGGCGCATCACTACATTTTTGAAATCATGACTCTTTTGAGATTATAAATTTTCAAAATCCCACCTTTTCTGAAAATCGCATTCAAAAATCGTGATGTTTCCAAAAACCAAAACTTTTTCAAAAATCCCAACTTTTTAAAAATTCCTAAATTTTCTAAAATTTATATTTTATCATTAATGCCGACATTTTTGAAAATCATTAATTTTAAAAAATTATATTTTTTTGAAAATGGCAAATATTAAAAATCATGACTTTCACTTTGAAAAATTTGATGTTTCAAAACTCCCAACATTTTCAAAAATCTTGACATTTTTGAAAATCTTCACTTTTATAAAATCAGGACTTTTTGGAAAATCTCATTTTTTTAAAATCTCGACTTTTTTAAAAATCTTAACTTTTTTTAACATGTCAATTTTTTAAAAAAATCTTGACTTTATCAAAAATCTAGACTCTTTAAAAATCCAGTTGCTTTAAAAATGTGAAAAGCCCAACTCTTTAGAAAATCCCAACTTTTTAAAAATCCTGACTTTTTCAAAATATTCATTTTTGAAAACCCCAACTTGTTTATAAATCTAAACATTTTCAAATTCCCAACATTTTTATATCTTGATGTTTTCAAAAATAACAACTTTGTTTAAAATTGTAAATTTTTCAAAAGTCGTGACTTTTTGAAAATCTCAAGTTTTTAAAAATCTTGACTTTTTAAAAAATCTTGACTTTTTGAAAATCCCAAGTTTTTCAAAATACCAAATTTTTCCAAATCTAACTATTTTAAGGTTTCTAGGTTGAGGGTTTAGGGCTAAGGGGATTTAGTGTTTAGGGTTTAGGGATAAGGGCTCACGGCTCATGGTTCGGTGTTCGGGGTTGAAGTTGAAGGTTTAGTGTTTGGGTTCAAGGTTTACGGTTAAGGGTTTTACATTTAGGGTTTAGGGCTGATGGTTTACTATTGAGGGTATAGTATTTAGGATTTAGCATTTAGGGTTTTATTATTTAAGACACAAAATTTAGGGCTTAGGAGCAATTAGAGCTAAAGGTTTTTGCTTTATAGGGTATAAGGCTTAGAGTTTAGGGTTTAGGGCATAAAAGTCAAGGTTTTATGGTTTACTTCTCTTGCTAAAGGTTATGGGTTTACAATTTTGTCTTAGGGCTCACGGTTCAAGGTAGTTTGGGGGTCAACATTTATAAAAAATCATGATTTCAAAAATATCACAATTTTTAAATTTTAGGATTTCAAAAAGTCGTGATTTTATAAAAAGTTGGAATTTTTAAAATGTTAGGATATTCAAAATAGTTGGGATTTAAAAATGTCTTCAATTTTGTAATTCCCAACTTATTTGAAAATTGCACCTTTTTTCAAAATCTTGTCTTTTTTGAAAATCCTAACTTTCTCAAAATTCTTGGCTTTTTTGAAATCCCAATTTTTGTTTGAGGTTCGGGTTATGAGTTTAGGGTTTAAGGTTTTGGCTTAGGGAACATGGTTCAAGGTATAGGGTTTAGGGTTAGGCCTAAGGCTTTAGGGTTTAAGGCTTAGGGTTAGGGGTTTAGGGTTTATTGTTTAGGGTTTAGGATTAATGTCTCAGGGATCACGGTTTAGGGTTTAGGGTTTATTCAAAGCTCCTGAATTTTTTAAAAATTGACGTCTTAAAAATCCCAACATTTTCAAAATATTGACTTTTTTGAAAATATTCATTTTACAAAATCACGACTTCTTGGAAAATCTCAAATTTTTAAAAATCATGTCTTTTCAAAAATCCAATATTTTTGAAAATGTTGAGTTTTTCAAAAATCTTGACTTTTTCAATAACCTAGACTCTTCAAAATCCCTGACTCTTCAAAAATTTGAAAAGCCCAACTCTTTCAAAAATTCCAATTTTTTAAAAATCTTGACTTTTTCGAAAACCCCAACTTGTTTGAAAATATGTACATTTTCCAAGTCCCCACATTTTTAAAATCTTGATGTTAGAAAAAAACTTTGTTTAAAATTGCATCTTTTTTGAAAATCTAAAGATTTTAAAAATCTGAATTTTTCATAAATCTTGAGTTTTAAAAATTCCCAAGTTTTCTGAATCTAACTATTTTAAGGTTTCTAGGTTGAGGGTTTAGGGCTCAGGGGATTTAGTGTTTAGGGTTTAGGTTTTTTGGCTTAGGATTCGGGGTTTAAATTTTATTGTTTAGGGTTTAGGGATTAGAGCTCAGGGCTTAGGGTTCAGGTTTCAGGGGTTAAGAATGAGGTTCAGGGTACGGAGATCAAGGTTTAGGGTTTAAGAATTTGGTTTTAGTGTTTTGGGTTTTGGGGTTTAGGGTTTAGGGATCATAGTTTACGTATGAGGGTTTTGTATTTAGGATTTTAGTGTTTAGGTCTTAGTTGTCATGTTTGAGGGTCCATGGCTCAGGGTTCGAGGTTTGGGGTTATGAGTTTAGGGTTTAGGGTTTTTCTTAGGGCTCATGGTTCAAGGTATAGGGTTTAGGGTGAGGCCTAAGGCTTTAGGGGTTACTTTTAAGGGTTTAGGGATTAAGGCTAAGTGTTAGGAGTTTAGGGTTTAGGGTTTTGGCTTTATGGCTCAAGGATTATGGTTTAGAGTTTATGGTTTAAGGTTTGGGGATTAGAGTTTAGGTTTTATGATTTAGGGATTTGGGTTTAGGATTCAGAGTTAAGGGTTTATGGTTTATGATTTAGGATTCAAGGTTTTGGTCTTAATGTTTAGGATTTTGGGGTTTAGGGTTTAGCGTTTACGACTCAAATTTCAGGTTTTAGGGTTTAAGGTCGCGATTTAGAAAAAGTCACGATTTTTAAACAGTTAGGATTTCAAAAAAGTCATGACTTTAAAAAATGTTGTATTTTCAAAGATTTGAAAGTGATAAAGTCATGAATTTGAAAAGTTCACAATTTTTAAAAATCTTGTGATTTTTAAAAATTCGTAATTTTCAAAAAAAAATTGCAGTTTTATAAATTGTTGGAATTTTGATAATGTTTGGATTTTTTAAAAAATAAGACATTCAAAACAGTTGGGATTTAAAAATCTCTTCAGTTTTGTAATTCTTGACTTTTTTCAAAATCTTATCCTTTTTGAAAATCCCAATTTTCTCAAAATTCTTGGCTTTTTCGAAATCACGAATTTTTTGAAATCCCAATTTCTGTTCAAAATCCCAAAATTTTTATAATCTTGACTTTTTTGAAAATCTCAAGTTTTTCAAAAACCCTAAAAATTTTAAATTCAAACTTTTTAGAATTATGAAATTCTATCTTTTTCTAAATTTGTAAATTCTTTAAAATCCTAATTTTATTTAAATTTACAACTTTTTTAAAAATAAGAACTTTTTTGAAATTCCCAACCTTTTCAAAAATCATGATGTTTAAGATAATCCAAACTTTTTCAGAAATCCTAAATTTTTAAAAATTCTTGAATTTTCTAAAATCTCAACTTAATCAAAAATGTGGAATTTTTTGAAAATACCTTTGTTTCTGCTCCCATTCGGGTAACTGCAATAATAAAATACGACCAATATTTTTAGCTATTATCAATAAAGGTAAATATACTCGTTTTCTAATAAATGTATGAGTAAATAATATACTAGCTCTTACATAGTGAAATATTTCCCAATCGAATGCCTGCTTTTTAGTACGGCGAAAGAATTCTTTCGTACGGCGTCTTCCTCTGTGTTTTTTTTTGAGTAACTTTTCGAATACTTTAAAAATCCTCCGCTCTTTATCTTCCTTTGTCTCTCCAATTTGAATTTTGGCTTTAGGTACAGGTTTGGATTTGTGATGCATTTTCATTTTAGTCATCTCCTTTAGTCTCTCAAAAAGACTCGACCGTGGTTTTGCTGTCCAAATGCTAAACAATGAAAGTTTGCGTCTTTTAAAACGTAGAGCTCCTTTGACTAGGAACCGACGAAAATTTCCCTCATGCGGATAACTAAATACATGTAGATCCTTTGACATCGGATCCTCATCATCTTCTTCATCCTCGTTTCCTTCTCCTTCTTCTTCTTCCTCTTCCTCTTCCTCTTTTTTGAATCGTTTTAAGAAGTTGTCTATAATTCCTTTTTTATTTTGATTTTGTTTTTCCTTTTCTAGTCGTTCTTCTTCAATTTTTTCAAAGGGTTTTATAACTAGATAACTTCGAGCTTTTCTTGGACGAACCTCCAGGGAATCTTTGACAGCGATATTATCGTAAAAGCCTGTTAATAGTATGCTAGGGCATGTAGGCACAATAATTTTACTAAAATCTTTAATTCGCGGTTCATTATCATTTAAAAACTCCCTGAATTTCAGGAATTTATTATAAAGGACAAAAAATTCTTTATGAGGAATTTCTTCATCAGGAATATTTATATATCCATCAATAGTATCTTTATAAGGATAAGGAAGATCTTCATAAGAAATCTCTTCAGGAATATCTATAGAGATTATAGAATCTGGAAGTTTTTTCGATCTCATTAGAAAAAATCGCTCACAAAGCAAAGCCTGTTTTGTAGAAAGGATACTAAGAAGCAATTCCCATTTCGTACCCGTCGTTTGAAGGAAAATATTCAACAAATAGTTACTATATATTTTTTTATCACAAGAAGCTATTTCCGCTTCTAAATCTGCTGGGGCCAATAAAACATATTCCAACGAATCTTTTGGATAAATATTGTCAAACATTTTCGACAACTTTTTCAATGTCACTTCATCCAGAAATGTTCGTGTTTCTTGTTCTTCTAGTAAGAATACACGGATTTTATCGAGCCACCATTTGAAAATCATTTTTAATTTATCATTTTCATTTTTTGGTCGAACGATTTTTTCCGATCGTTCGAATGAACAAAGTCCAAATTCCTTGGTAAAATGGACTTTCGCTTTTTGATGCTTTTTAAATAAAAATAAATGAAATCCCTTATCGTCCAAGTTCAAAGGAGGTAACATCCACGGTGATTTAAATTGATTCATCACCCCACGGAATGGCCCGCTCAGTAAAGGATCATTTATTTCTGGAAGGCACTCTCCACTGTTGGTTATCGAAAATCTCACTCTTTTATCCATTACATTTTCAACAGGAAATCCATTGCTTAGAGCTTTAACTCGGTCTTCAAGCTCTTTGCCTAAGTAATTCTTTCTTTCTTTTTTGGTAACTATCCATCTATCAAGATGATCCTGATTTGTGGTAGAATTTTCACTTCCTAAATTGACTATTTTCTCAAAGAAAGTCATACTGGGTAGAGCTGTAAAAGAAATTCTTTGGCGCCCATCACTGAGACAAACATCGAAAAAATACTCAGCGAGTTGGGTCTTGACAGGACCGCGAAGAAAGAAATCACCAATACCGACATAACGTAATGGCTGATTGAATCGGCGATAATCAAAAAATATTGTGGGCCACGGTTTACACATGATATCTGATAGTATTACATCTTTCTCTTTGTTCTTTTCTTTCAAGGATTCTTTTTTCTTCTTCAAAGCTTCTTTTTTCTTTTTACCGCTTTTTTTGTTAACATCATCTACCTTTGTATTTTCGTCCTCTTCTTCCTCTTGAGGACCTCGACTCAAGAATTTATCGCCAAACCACTTAGTAATTAGTGGGGTAGGGGTTCTACCATAACACATGAGTACAAAGTAACCCAAGAAAAGCATTTGGAAAGTTACACCAATATGCCGTTTTCTTGCTTCCAATCTAAAGGGTGAATCATGTTCCACACGTGAACAGAATACTTCTGTCACTTTCAAAAATCGCAAACATTGAAAATCAGGTTTTTTTCAAATATCCCAATATTTTCAAAATTTAAACTTTTAAAAAATTATGACTTTTTCAAAATCCTAACTTTTCAAAATACTTAACTTTTTTTAAAACTCAAAAATCTTGACTTTTTCATAAATCCATACTCTTCAAATATCCTAACTCTTTGAAAATCCTTACTTTTTCGAAATATTCATATTTCAAAAACCCCAACTTGTTTGAAAATTTGAACATTTTGAAAGACCCAATATTTTTTAAATCTTGATGTTTTCAAAAATAACAACTTTGTTTAAAATTGCAACTTTTTCAAAAGTCGTGACTTTTTGAAAATCTAATATTTTTGAAAATCCTAACTTTTTCAAAAATCTTGACTTTTTGAAAATCATAGGTTTTTCAAAATACCAACTTTTTCAAATTCTAACTATTTTAAGGTTTCTACGTTGAGGGTTTATGGCTCAAGGATTTGGATTTGGAGTTTAGGGATTAGAGCTTAGGGCTTACGGTTAAGGTTAACGGTTAAGGGTCTTAGGGTTTGGGGATCAATTTTAGGGTTTTAGAGTTTAGGGTTCGAGGTATTATGGTTGACGGTTTTGCATTTAGGGTTTAATATTTAGATTTAACATTTAGAATTTAAGTTTTAAGACTCAAAATTTAATGTTTAGGAGTAATTAGAGCTTAACGTTTAGGGTTTATATGGTAGGGCTTAGAGTTTAGGATTAAGGGTGTGGGTGTTAGGGTTTAGGTCTCGGTCGGTGTTCATGGTTGAGGGTCCATGAGGGTCCATGGTTTAGGTTGGTTTGAAGGTTTAGGGTTTAGGTCTCTAGTTAAAGGTTTAGGTTTTAAGGTTTTGGCTTTAGGTTTTAGGTTTAGGTCTCTAGTTAAAGGTTTAGGGTTTAGGTTTTAAGGTCTCATAGTTCCAGGGTATAAGGTTTAGGGTTTATAGTTAGGCGTTTAGGTTTAGGGCTTAGGGTTTAGGCTCAAAGTTAGGGGGGTTTAGGGTTTAGGTTTTATGGCTCAGGGACTAAAAGTTTAGGGTTTAGGGTTCATGATTCAGGACTAGATTTTAGGGTTTAGGGTTCATGATTCGGGGACTAGGTTTTGAGGTTTATGGTTTAAGGTTTGGGAGAGTTTAGTTTTTACCATTTAGGGATTTGGGTTTATGGTTTATGGCTTGAGATATATGGGTTTAGGATTAAGTGTTAAGGTTTTATGGTTTATGGTTTAGTATTTAGGGTTTTGGGCTTAGTGTTTAGGATGTTACGGCTTAGGGTTTAGCGTTTACGACTTAGGTGTCATGTTTAACGGTTTAGGGATTTAGGGGTCGCATTTTGAAAAAATCACGATTTAAAAAATATCCCGATTTTAAAATAGTTAGGATTTTGAATAAGTCATGATTTTCAAAAAGTTTGTATTTTCAAAGATTTTTAAAGTGATAAAGTCATGAATTTGAAAATTTCACAATTTTTAAAAACTTGTGATTTTTAAAAATTCGTAATTTTTAAAAAGTCACGATTTTATAAAAAGATGGAATTTTGAAAAAGTAAAGATTTTTAAAAATGTTAGGATTTTCAAAAAAATTAGGATATTCAAAATAGTTGGGATTTAAAATTCTCTTTAGTTTTGTAATTCCCAACTTATTTGAAAATTGCACCTTTTTACAAAATCTTGTCTTTTTTGAAAATCCCAACTTTCTAGAAATTCTTGGCTTTTTCGAAATCATGACTTTTTTGAAATCACAAATTTTGTTCAAAATCCCAACCTTTTCATAATCTTGAATTTTTTGAAAATCTCAACATTTTCAAAAACCTTAAAACTTTTAAAATTCAAACTTTTTACAATTATGAAATTTTTATCTTTATCTAAAATTACAAATTCTTTAAAATCCTATTTTTTAAAATTTACAACCTTTTGATAAATAATGAATTTTTCGAAAATCATATACAAAAATATACAAAAATCTAAAATTTTCAAACTCCCGACTTTTTTTTTTTTTTGAAAATTCTGATATTTTAAAAAAGTTGAGATTTTTGAAACATGTGGTTTAAAAAAAAGGACTCAAATGGACACCGGAGCACAAGTTATTACCTTTTCAAGTTCCTGTTAATTTTTAAAACACTACATTTTAGAAAATCCCCACTTTTTGAAAATCGTAACTATTTCAGAAATTGTGACATTTTTGAAAATCAAACTTATTCAGAAATCCCAACTTTTTTATAATTCATAAATTTTATAAAATCCCAACTTTATAAAGAAATTCCTGACTTTTTTGAAAATCCTTATTTTAAAAAACTAAAATATTTTTTCTTGACTTATTAAAAAATCTTGACGTTTTAAAAATCCCAATATTTTCCAAAATCTTGACTGTTTTGAAAATCTTCAATTTTTCAAAATCACAACTTTTTGGAAAATAAGAAATTTTTAAAAATCCCATATTTTTAAAAATCTTAACTTTTTTGAAAATGTAAATTTTTTCAAAAATATTGACTTTTTCAAAAATCCCGACTCTTAGAAAATGTGAAAAGCCCAACTCTTTCAAAAATTCTGACTTTTTCAAAAACCCTAACTTGTTGAAAATCTTAACATTATCAAAGTCCCAACATTTTTAAAATCTTGATGTTTTAAAAAATAACAACTTTGTTTAAAATTGCAAAGTTTTCAAAAGGATTGACTTTTTTTGAAAATCTTAAATTTGTGAAACTCCCGACTTGTTCAAAAATCTTACTTTATGAAAATCTCAAGTTTTTCAAAATATCATTTTTTTCCAAATTTAACGATTTTTAAACTTACTAGGTTGATGGTTTATGGCTTGGGGGATTTAGTGTTTAGGGTTTAGGTATTAGGTCTTAAGAATTAGGTTTAAGGGTTTTGGGTTAGGATTTAGGGATTTATTTTTAGGGTATGGGGTTTAAGGTTTACGGTTTATGGTTTTGTATTGACGGTTTAGGGCTCATTATTTACAATTGAGGATTTAGTATTTAGGATTTAGCATTTAGGGTTGTAGGGTTTAAGACTCAAAATTTGAGGAAAATCTTAAATATTCACTTTTACAAAATCATGACTTTTAGGAAAATCTCAATTTTTTAAAATCTCGTCTTTTCAAAAATCGTAGTTTTTTTAAATGTCGAGTTTTTAAAAAATATAGACTCTTAAAAAATCCTGACTATCGAAAATGTGAAAGCCCAACTCTTTCGAAAATCCCAACATTTCAAAAATCTTAACTTTTTCAAAATATTTAATTTTCAAAAACCCCAATCTGAACATTTTCAAAGTCCCAACATTTTTTAAAATCTTGATGTTTTCAAAAATAAAAACTTTGTTTAAAATTGTAACTTTTTCAAAAATTGTGACTTTTAAAAAATCTCAAGTTTTTAAAAATCTTGACTATTTGAAAAATCTTAACATTTTAAAAATCCCAAGCTTTTCAAAATACCAACTTTTTCCAAATCTAACTATTTTAAGGTTTCTAGGTATAGGGTTTTTGGTTTTAGGGTTTAGGGTTAGCATTTTGGGCTCAAGTTTTATGTTTTGGGGTTTGAGGTTTACGGTTGAGTGTTTTATAGTTATGGTTTAGGGCTCATCGTTTAAGATTTAGGGTTTAGTATTCAGGATTCTTCATTTAGGGTTTTAGGGTTTAAGACTCAAAATATAGGGTTTAGGAGCAATTAGAGCTTAAGTTTTAGGATTTATAATGTATATTGTTTTGGTTTATGAGTTTAGGGTTTGGACTTTAGGGTTTTGGCTCATTGCTCATGGATCAATATATAGGGTTTAGGGTTAGGCCTAAGGCTTTAGGGGTCCACTGTTTTAGGGTTTAGCCTTCATGGCTCTTCATGGCTCGGAATTGGGGTTCAGGGTTTATGGTTTAAAGTAAGGGGTTTAGATTTTAGATTTTAAGATTTAAGGATTTGTGTTTATGGTTTATGGCTGAGGTTAAGGGTTTATGGTTTGTGGTTTAGGATTTAGTGTTTTGGGGTTAGTGTTTAGGATATTGGTGCTTAGGGTTTAGTTTTTATGACTCAGGTTTTAGGTTTTAGGTGTCGCAATTTATAAAAAGTCACAATTTCAAAAATATATTGATTTTGAAATAGTTAGGATTTTAAAAAAGTTATGATTTTAAAAAGTCTGTATTTTTAAAAAAAATTGAAAGATTTTTTGAAAAACGTAAATATTAAAAATCGGTACTTTTTCAAATAACTCGACTTAATAAAAATCATGACTTTTTAAAAAATCTTAAGATTTCAAAAATCCAAACATTTTCCAAAATCTTGAGTTTTTTGAAAATCCTGACTTTTTTGAAAATCTTCACTTTTACAAAATCATTACTTTTTAGAAAATCTATTTTTTTAAAATCTCATCTTTTTAAACATCGTAACGTTTTTAAAAATGCCGAGAGTTTTTCAAAAATCTAGAATATTCAAAAATCTTGACTCTCAAAAATTTTAAAAAGCTCAACTCTTTTGAAAGTCTCAACTTTGTAATAATCCAGACTTTTTCGAAATATTCATTTTTTGAAAACCCCAACTTGCTTTAAAATCTAAACATTTTCAAAGTCCTAACAGTTTTTAAATCTTTATGTTTTCAAAAATAACATCTTTGTTTAAAATTGCAACTTTTTAAAAAATCTTGACTTTTTGAAAATCCCAAGTTTTTCAAAATACCAACTTTTTGTAAATCTAACTATTTTAAGGTTTCTAGGTTGAGGGTTTAGGGCTCGGGGATTTATTGTTTAGGGTTTTGGTTTTTAGGCTTAGGATTCGGGGTTTAGGGTATATAGTGTTCAGGGTTTAGGGATTAGGGCTCAGTGTTTAGGGTTCACGGTTGAAGGCTCAAGGTTTAGGGTTTAAGAATTAGGTTTTAGGGTTTAAGTGTTAAGGATTTAGGGTTTACGGTTAGTGTTTGGGGTTCAAGGTTTATGGTTAAAGGTTTCTAATTTAGGGTTTATGACTCATGGGTTATGATTAAGGGTTTAGTATTAAGCATTTAGCATTTAGGATTTTACAACTTGAGACTCATAATTTAGGGTTTACGAGAAATTAGAGCTTAAGGTTTATCATTTATTGGGTATAGGGCTAAAAGTTTAGGGTTTTAGGTGTAGGGGTCGGGGTTTAGGGATTAGGTCTAACTATTAATGATTCCATGGTTATGAGTTTAGGGTTTTTAGGGTTTAGGTCTCTAGTAAAAGGTTTTGGTTTTAGGATTTTTTAGGGCTCAAAGTTCAAGGTATAGGTTTTAGGGTTAGCTTAAGGCTATAAGATTAACATTTTAGAAAATTAGGGTTTAAGGCTCGAGTTAGGGGTTTTAGGGTTTATTGTTTTAGGGTTTTGGGTTTAGGGCTTAGGGTTTAGGGTTTATGCTTCAGGGCTCATGGCTCAAGGTTTAGGGTTTATGGTTTAAGGTTTGGGTTTTAGAGTTTACTTTTTATGATTTAGAGATTTGGGTTTATTGTTTATGGCTTAGGGTTTAGGGTTTAGGATACATTGTTAAGGATTTATGGTTTAGGATTTAGGGGTTTGTGCTTAGTATTAACGACTCATGTTTTAGGTTTTAGGGGTCACGATTTTGAAAAAGTCACATTTTGAAAAATATCCCGATTTTGAAATAGTTAGGATTTCAAAAACAAATGATTTTCAAAAAATCTGTATTTTTAAAGATTTTGAAAGTGATAAAGTCATGAATTTAAAAAGTTAACAAATTTTAAAAAACTCATAATTTTCAAAAACTTGCAATTTTATAAAAATTTGGAATTTTGAATAAGTAATGATTTTGAAAATGTTAGGATTTTTTTAAAAAAAAAAAAAAAAGATATTCAAAATAGTTGGGATTTAATAAACTCTTCAACTTTGTAATTCTAGACTTATTTGAAAATTGCACCTTTTTTTAAAATTTTATCTTTTTTGAAAATCCCAACTTTTTATAAATTCTTGGCTTTTTCAAAATCATGACTTTTTTGAAATTCCAATTTTTTTCGAAATCCCAAAGTTTTCATAATCCTGACTTTTTTTTAAATCTCAACTTTTTCAAAAACTCTAATTTTCTTGAAATTTGATTTTTTAGAATTATGAAATTCTATCTTTTTATAAAATTGCAAATTCTTTAAAATCCTAATTTTTTTTATCTTCACAACTTTTTGGAAAATAATAACCTTTTCAAAAATCATGACATACTAAAAATTATAGAATTTTTGGAAAATCTAAATTTTGACATACTTTTTTTAAAATAATTTTTTACAAATTGAGATTTTTTGAACTTACTTTCAAAAAAAAACTGACACAAATGGAAACCTGAGCACAAGTTCCTGATAATTTTGGCGCATCACTACATTTTTAAAATCTTGATTTTTTTGAGATTATATCTTCTTTAAAATCTGATTTTTTTCAAAAATCAAGTTGTTTTGAAAATCAGAACTTTTTTAGAAATCCTAACTTTTCAAAAAATTCTGAATTTTCTAAAATGTCAACTTTATAAAAAATGATGAATTTTTTGAAAATTCTTCCATTTTAATTTTTTTTAAATTGTAAATATTAAAAATCAGAATTTTTTTGAAGATCTTGAATTTTTATAACAACTTGACGTTTTAAAAATCCAAAATTTTCAAAATCTTGACTTTTTTAAAATCCTAACTTTTCAAAAATCCTGAGTTTTCTTAAAATCTTCACTTTTCGAAAATCTTGAGTTTTCTGAAAATCTTCACTTTTACAAAAACACGAATTTTTGGAAAATCTCAAATTTTTTAAAATCCTGTCTTTTCAAAAATCCCAACTTTTTGAAAATTTTGAGTTTTTCAAAAATCCAGACTCTTCAAAAATACAAAAATTCCAACTCTTTCAAAAATCCTAACTTTTTTGAAAACCCCAACTTGTTTAAAAATAGGAACATTTTCAAAGTCCCAACATTTTTAAACCTTGATGTTTTCAAAAATAACAACTTTGTTTAAAATTGCAACATTTTCAAAAGTTGAGAATTTTTTGAAAATCTCATGATTTTAAAAATCTTGACTTTTTGAAAATTCCAAGTTTTCAAAACACCAAATTTTTCTAAATCTAACTATTTTAATATTTCTAGTTTAAGGGTTTAGGGATTATGGCTCAAATGCTTAGGGTTCATAGATTAGGGTTTAGGGATCAAGGTTTAGGGATTAAGAATTAGGTTTTAGAGTTTTTGGTTAGGATTTAGGGCTCAAGTTTTAGGGTTTGGGGTTCGAGGTTTACGATTGAGGGTTTTGCATTTAGGGTTTTAGGATTTAAGACTTAGAATTTCTGGTTTAGAAGTAATTAGAGCTTAAGTTTTAGGGTTTATAGGGTATAGTGCTCAAGTTAAGGGTTTAGGGTTTAGGGTTTATGTCTTAGTGTTCATGGTTGAGGGTGCATGGCTCAGGGTTCAAGATTCAGGGTTATGAGTTTAGGGTTTAGGGTTTATGTCTTAGTGTTCATGGTTGATGGTTTAGGGATGGCTCAAGGTTCGGATTTAGGGTTTTAAGGTGAGTTTAGGGTTTAGGGTTTAGGAATTTTTTTAGGACTCGGGGTTTTAGGGTATATGGTTTATGGTTTAGGGATAGGCCTAAGGCTTTACGATTTAGGGATTTGGGTTTATGGTTTATGGCTGAGGGTTTAAGTGTTAAGTGTTTATTTATGGTTTATGGTTTAGGAATTAGGGTTTTGGGCTTAGTGTTTAGGATGTTGGGGTTTAGGATTTAGTGTTTATGACTCAGGTTTCAGGTTTTAGGGTTTAGTGTTTAGGGGTCACAATTTTGAAAAAAGTCACGATTTAAAAACTATCCCAATTTTGAAACAGTTGGGATTTTAAAAAATACATGATTTTTAAAAAGTCTGTATTTTTTGAAAAAGTCGCTATTTTATAAAAAGTTTAAATTTTAAAAAAGTAAAGATTTGTAAATTCTTTGGATTGTAAAAAAAATTATAATATTCAAAACAGTTGGGATTTTAAAATCTCTTTAGTTTTAAAATCCAAATTTTTGTTCGAAATCCCAACCTTTTCATAATCCTGACATTGTTGAAAATTTCAACTTTTTCAAAAACCCTAAACTTTTTGAAATTCAAACTTTTTTAGAATTATTAAATTCTATCTTTTTCTAAAATTGGAAATTCTTTAAAATCCTAATTTTATTTTAAATTTACAACTTTTTTTAAATAATGACTTTTTAAAAAAACATGACATATTTAAAAAAATGAATTAATAGAAAATCTAGATTATTCAAACTTCCATCTTTTTTTTGAAAATATGAACTCAAACGGACACACGTAGCACAAGTTATGACCTTTTCAAGTTCTGAAATTTTGGCACATCACTACATTTTTAAAATGTTGACTTTTTTGAGATTATAAATTTTTCAGAAATCACAACTATTTCAAAAATCTCGACATTTCCGAAAATCAAAACTTTTTCAGAAATACCAACATTTTAAAAATTCCTGAATTTTATAAAATCTCAAATTTACAAAAATGTCGAGTTTTTGAAAATCCTTACATTTTAAAAATTATAATTTTTTGAAAATCACAAATATTAAAAATCAGGATTTTTTAATATCCTGACATATTCAAAAATCTTGACGTTTTAAAAATCCCAACATTTTTAAATCTAGAATTCTTTGAAAATCCTGACTTTTTTAAAATGTCAAGTTTTTAAAAAATCTTGACTTTTCAAAAATCCTAACTCTTCAAAAACCCCAACTTGTTTGAAAATATGATTATTTTCAAAGTCCCAACATTTTTTAAATCTTGATGTTCTTAAAAATAACAACTTCGTTTAAAATAAAAAAAATTCAAAAGACTAAAGTTTTTGAACTCTAACGTTTTTTAAAATCCTGACTTTTTCAAATTAATTGACTTTTTTAAAATTCCAAGTTTTTCAAAATACTAACTTTTTCTAAATCTAACTATTTTAAGTTTTCTAGGTCGAGGTTTTAGATCTCAAATTTAGTGTTTATTTAGTTTAGTTTAGGGTTTAGGTTTTTCAGGCTTAGGATTTTGGGGATCAAGTTTAGGTTTAGGAATTTAGGGATCGAGGCTTAGGGTTTAGGGGTTCAAGGTTAAGGGGTTTAGGATCGAGGGTTCGAGGTTTAAGGTTTCTCAAATTTAGGTTTAGGGTTTAAAAATTAGGTTTAAAGGTTTAGGGTAAGGATTTAGGGCTCAAGGCTTACGATTGAAGGTTTAGTATTTAGGATTTATAATTTAGGGTTCAAGACTTAGAATTTAGGGTTTAGGATCAATTAGAGCTTAACGTTTAGTGTTTATGGGTTATAGGGTGTAGGGTTTTGGTCTAAGTTTTCATGGTTGAGGGTCCATGGCTTAGGGTTCAAGGTTCGGGGTTAAAATTTTAGGGTTTAGGGTTTTGGCTTAGGGATCACGGTTCAAGGTATAGGAGTTAGGGTATAGGGTTAGGCCTAACACATTACGGTTCACTATTTAGGGTTTTGGGTTTAAGGCTCAGGGTTAGGGGTTTAGGGTTTATTGTTTACGATTAAGCGTTTAGGCTCTATGGCTCAAGGATCAGGGTTTATGTTGTAGGGTTTGGGGTTTAGAGTTTAGGTTATATGATTTAGGGATTTAGGTTTATGGTTTAGGATTCATTGTTAAGGGTTTATGGTTTATGGTTTAGGATTTAGGGTTTTGGGCTTAGTATTTAGGATGTTGGTGTTTACGGTTTAGCGTTTATGAATGAGGTTTCAAGTTAAGGGTTTTACGGGTCACGATTTTGAAATAATCACGATTTAAAAAATATATCGATTTTAAAACAATTAGGATTTCCAAAAATTCATGATTTAAAAAAAAATTATTTTCAAAGATTCTGAAAGTGAAAAAAACTTATGATTTTTTAAAAATATGTAATTTATGAAAAAAAAAATGCAATTTTATAAAAATTTGGAATTTTGAAAATGTTAGGATTTAAAAAAAAGATATTCAAAACAATTGGGATATAAAAATCTCTTAAGTTTTGTAATTCACGATTTATTTGAAAATTGCACCTTTTCCAAAATCTTGTCTTTTTTGAAAATCCCAACTTCCTCAAAATTCTTGGCTTTTTCGAAATCATGACTTTTTTGAAATTCTCATCTTTTCGAAAATCCTATTTTTTTAAAAAAATTGAAATTTTTTAGAATTATGAAATCTTATAAAATCCTAAAAATTTTAAAATTCACAACTTTTTGGAAAATAATAACTTTTTCAAAAATCATGACATATTAAAAAATCTAGAATTTCAGGAAAATCTAAATTATTCAAACTCCTAACTTTTATTACAAAATATTGATATTTTTAAAAAGTTGAGATTTTTGAAACATATGGTTTTAAAAAAATAGACTCAAATGAACACCGGAGCACAAGTTATAACCTTTTCAAGTTCCTTCTAATTTTGGTGCAACACTACATTTTTGAAATCTTGACTTTTTTGAGATTATAACTTTTTCAAAATTCGTGATTTTTCAAAAATCAAAGGTTTTTCAGAAATCTCAAATTTATCAAAGATGCAAACTTTTTTAACAAATTATATTTTTTAACAAATTATTTTTTTCATAAATCACAAATATTAAAAATCGGGGCTTTTTCAAATATCCCGACTTATTCAAAAATCTTGACATTTTAAAAATCCCAACATTTATAAAAATCTTGATGTTTTTCAAAATCCTAACTTTTTCAAAATCTTCACTTTTACAAAATCACGACTTTTTGGAAAATCTCAATTTTTAAAATCCTGTCTTTTCAAAAATTCTAACTTTTTTGAAAATGTTGAGTTTTTCAAAATTCTTGACTTTTTCAAAAATCCCGACTCTTCAAAAATGTGAAAAGACTAGCTCTTTTGAAAATTCAAACTTTTCAATAATCCTCACTTTTTTAAAACCCCAATTTGTTTGAAAATTAGAAAAACATTGAATTTCATAATTCTAAAAAAGTTAGAATTTTTAAAAATATAGTTTTTAAAAACTTGAGATTTTAAAAAATGTCGGGATTATGAATAGGTTGGGATTTCGAACAAAAATTGTGATTTAAAAAAGTAGTGATTTTGAAAAAGCAAAGAATTTTGAGAAACATGGGATTTTCAAAAACACAATATTTTGAAAAAATGTGCAATTTTCAAATAAGTCACGAATTACAAAAATTAAGAGATTTTAAAATCCCAACTGTTTTGAATATCCTAATTTTTTTCTAAAATCCTAACATTTTAAAAATCTTTACATTTTAAAAATTCCAACTTTTTATAAAATCGATACTTTTTCAAGAATTACGAATTTATAAAAAGTCACGAGTTCTTTTTAAAAATTGTGAACTTTTTAAATTCATGACATTTTAAAAATTTTGAAAATACAAAGTTTTTGAAAATCATGACTTTTTCGAAATCCTAAGTTTTTCAAAATCAGGATATTTTGTAAATCATGAGTTTTCAAAATCATGACCCCTAAACCCTAAAACCTAAGTCGTGAACACCTTGAACCCTAAACCCCAACATTTTAAACACTAAGCCTAAAACCCTAAATCCTAAACCCTTAGCCACAAAACCAAATCCCTAAATCGTAAAACCTAGACTCTAAACCCAAAACCCCTAACCTTGAGCCTTGAACCCTATAGCCTTAGGCCTAACCCTATATACCTTTAGCTAGAGAACTAAACCCTGAACCTCGAACCCTAAGCCATGGACCCTCAACCATGAACACTGAGACCTAAACCCTAAAAATCCTAATCTTTGAGCCCTATACCTTATAAACCCTAAACCTTAAGCTATAATTGCTCCTAAACCCTAAATTCTCGAGTCTTAAAACCTAAAACCTTTATTGTTAATCCTAAATACTAAACCCTCAATCATAAACCAAGAGCCCTAAAACCTAAACATTAAATCCCATGAGCCCTAAACCCTCAATATAGAAACCTTGAAATAGATAGATTTGGAAAAAAATTCTATTTTGAAAAACTTGGATTTTTCAAAAAGTAAATATTTTTGAAATAGTAGGGATTTAACAAAAACTTAAGATTTTCAAAAAAGTCATGACTTTTGAAAAAGTTGTAATTTTTAATAGTTGTTATTTTCTAAAAATTGGGATTTTTGAAAAAGTTATAATCTCTAAAGAGTAATGATTTCCAAAAGTAGTGATGCACCAAAATTAGCAAGATCTCTAAAAGGTCCTAACTTGTGCTCTGGGTGTCCGTTTGAGTCCTTTTTTTTAAACCACATGTTTCAAAAATCTCGTTATTTTCTCTTAAACCTTGTATCCTTGAAACCTAAACCTTGAATCTTGAACCCAAAAACCTAAATCCTAAATCCTCAACCTAGAAACCTTACAAAAGTTAGTTTTGGTGAAAGTAAGTATTTTGAAAAACTAGTGATTTTGAAAAATTCAAGATTTTAGAAAAAGTCAGGATTTTAAAAATCATGAGATTTTCAAAAAAGTCACGACTTTTGAAAAATTTACAAATTTAAGCAAAGTGGCTATTTTTGAAAACATCAAGTTTTAAAAAATATTGGGACTTTGAAAATGTTCAAACTTTCAAACAAGTTGGGGTTTTTGAAAATTGAATATTTCAAAAACTCCAGATTTTTGAAAAGTTGGGATTTTCGAAAGAGTTGGTCTTTTCATATTTTTGAAGAGTAAGATTTTTTATGAGTTTGGATTTTTGAAAAACTCCACATTTTTAAAAATTTGAGATTTCCATAAAAGTCGTGATTTTGTAAAAGTTAAGATTTTTGAAAAAGTTAGGATTTTCAAAAAAGTCAAGATTTTTCAAAATTTTGGGATTTTTAAAAAGTCAAGATTTTTGAAAAAGTCAAGATTTTAAAATAAGTCAAGATATTTGAAAAAAGTACAATTTTTTAAATAGTTGCGATTTTTAAAAAGTTGGGATTTTCAAAATAGTTATAATCTCAAAAGAGTGAAGATTTCAAAAATGTAGTGATGTGCCAAAATTAGTGGGAACTCTAAAAGGTCATAATTTGTGCTCTGGGTGTTCATTTGAGTCTGTTTTTTTTTAAACCACATGTTTCAAAATCTCAATTTTTTTAAAATATTAGGATTTTAAAAAAAAAAGGTGGGGACTTTGAATAATTTAGATTTTCAAAAAAATTAGGATGTTTGATTATGTCAAGATTTTTAGAAAAGTCATTATTATCCAAAAATGTGTGAATTTAAAAAAATTAGTATTTTAAAGAATTTGTAATTTTAGAAAAAGATAGAATTTCATAATTCTAAAAAGTTTGAATTTCAAAATTTTAGGGTTTTTGAAAAAGTTGAGATTTAAAAAAATCAAGATTATGAAAAGGATGGGATTTCAAAAATTCGTGATTTTGAAAAAGCCAATTTTTTGAGAAAGTTGGGATTTTAAAAAAGACAAGATTTTGAAAAAAGGTGCAATTTTCAAATAAGTCAAGAATTACAAAAGTGAAAAGATTTTTAAATCACAATTGTTTTGAATATCCTATTTTTGTAAAATCCTAACATTTTCAAAATCTTTAATTTTTCAAAATTTTCTTTTTTATATAAAATAGTGTCTTTTTCAAAAATTACGAATTTTTACAAAATTACAAGTTTTTTGAAAAATTGTGAATTTTTTAAATCCATGACTTTATCACTTTCAAAATTTTTTAAAATACAAACTTTTTCAAAATCCCAACTATTTAAAAATGGGGATATTTTTAAAATTGTGACTTTTTCAAAATACCCCTATGAAACCCAAAACCTGATACCCGTTGTAAATGCTAAACCCTAAACCCAAACATCCTAAACACTAAGCCAAAAACCCTAAATCCAAAACCATAAACACAAAACCATTAACACTGAATCCTAAAGTCTAAACCCTCAGCCATAAACCATAAACCCAAATTCCTAAATCGTAATACCTAAACTCTAAACTCCAAACCTTAAACTATAATCCCTAAACATTGATCCCTGAGCCATGAAGCCCTAAACCCTAAAAAGTGAACCCTAAATGTTATAACGTTCAATCGTGAGCCTTAAGACCCAAAACACTAAACTCGTAACCCCGAACCTTGAACCCTGAGCAATGAACCCTCAACCATGAACACTGATACCTAAACCCCTACACCCTATATACACTAAACCTTAAGCTCTAATTGCTCCTAAACCATAATTTCCAAGTCTTAAACCCTAAAACCCTAAATGCTAAATCCTAAATACTAAACCCTCAATCGTAAACCATGAGCCCTAAACCCTAAGTGTAAAACCCTCAACCCTAAACATCGAACCCCAAAACCTGAATACTGAGCCTTAAATAGTTAGATTTGGAAAAAGTTGGTATTTTGAAAAACTAGGGAATTTAGAATAGTCAAGATTTTTGAAAAAGTTAAGATTTTAAAACACTTGAGATTTTAAAAAATTCACGACTTTTGAAAATGTTGCAATTTTAAACAAAGTTGTTATTTTGTAAAACATAAAGATTTAAAAAATATTGGGACTATGAAAATTTTTAGATTTTTAAACAATTTGGTATTTTCAAAAAATGAATATTTCAAAAAATTCAAGATATTTTTGAAAAGTTGGGATTTTCGAAAGAGTTGGGCTTTTCACATTTTTGAAGAGTCTGGATTTTCTAAAAAGTGAAGATTTTTTAAAAACTCAACATTTTAAAAAAAGTTAGGAAGTTTGAAAAGACGGGATTTTTAAACAAATGAGATTTTTCAAAAGTCAAGATTTTGGAAAATGTTGGGATTTTTAAAACATTGATTTTTGAAAAAGGCTGGAATTTTGAATAAGTCAGGATATTGAAAAAAGCCTAATTTTTAATATTTGTGATTTTTGAAAAAATATAATTTTTTTAAAAACGTAAGGATTTTAAAAAATCAACATTTTTTATAAAGTTGAGATTTTAGAATATTTAGGAATTTTTAAAAGTTACAATTCCTAAAAAAGTTTTGTTTTCAAAATTTCTTTTTGAAAAAGTTGTTTTGATTTTTCTCAAAACATTGGGATTTTTGAAATAGTTGTGATGCGCAAAAATTAGCAAGAACTCCAAAATGACATAACTTGTTTCAAAAATGTTGTGCTGCACCAAAATTAGAAGGAACTCCGGTGTCCGTTTGAGTCCGTTTTTTTTCAAAACACATGTTATAAAAAACTTTTTTTAAATATCATGATTTTCTACAAAAAGTCAGTAGTTTGAATAATTTAGATTTTCTAGAAATTATGGATTTTTTAATATGTCATGATTTTTTAAAAAGGTCATTATTTTCAAAAAAGTTGAGAATTTTGAAAAATTTAGGATTTTAAAAAATTTGCAATTTTAGAAAAAGATAGAATTTAATAATTCAAAAAAAGTTCAAATATCAAATATTTTAAGGTTTTTGAAAAATTTGAAATTTTCAACAAAGTCAAGATTATGAAAAGGTTGGGATTTCAAAAAAAATTGGGATTTTCATAAAAGACATTTTTGAAATCTTTAATTTTTAAAAATTCTAACTTTCTATAAAATCACGAATTTTTTGAAGATTACAAATTTTTTTAAAATTGTGAACTTTTTAAATTCATGACTTTACACTTTGAAATCATGATTTTTTGAAAATCGTGATTTTTCAAAATCACGATTTAAACCCTAAAAATATCATGATTTCAAAAACATCCTAATGTATAAGCCCAAAACCCTTAATCCTAAACCATACATCCAAATCCCTAAATCGTAAAACCTAAACTCTAAGTCGCAAACCTTAAACCATAAACTGTATAAACCCTGATCTCTGAGCCATGAAGCCTAAATCGTAAACCCTAAACCCCTAACCTTGAGCCTTAAACTTTAAACCCTAAATAAGGAACCCTAAAAGCCTTAGGCCTAAGCCTAAACCATAAACCCTATACTTTAAAGTGTTAGCCCTAAGCCAAAATTGTAAACCCTAAACTCATAACCTCGAACCTCAAACCTTGAGCCATCGATGCTCAACCATGAATACTGAGTCCTAAACCCTAAACTATGAGCCCTATACCCTATAAACCCTAAACCTTAATCTCTAATTACTCATAAACCCTAAATTCTGAGTCCTTAACCCTAAAACCCTAAATACTAAACCCTCAATCGTAAACCATGAGCCCTAAACAATAAATGCAAAACTCTCAACCGTAAATATCGACCCCCAAACCCGAAAACCTGAACCCTATATCCTAACCCTAAACCATGATCCCCAAACACTAAACCTCAACTCTAAACCCTGAACCCCGAACTCTGAGCCCTAATCCCTAAACACTAAATGCTAAACCCTAAACCCCGAATCTAGAGACAAAAAACCTAAACCCTAAACACTAAAAATCTCATGAGCTCTAATCCCTCAACCTAGAAAAGCTTAAAATAGTTAAAGTTGGAAAAACTTGGTATTTTTAATATCTTGGGATTTTCAAAAAGTTGAGATTTTTGAAAAAGATAGGATTTTCAAAAAAATTGAGATTTTCAAAAAAGTCACGACTTTTGAAAATGTTGCAATTTTAAACAAAGTTGTTATTTTTGAAAACATCAAAATTTAAAAATGTTGGGACTTTGAAAATGTTCATATTTTCAAACAAGATAGTGTTTTTGAAAAATTAATATTTCAAAAAGTCAAGTTTTTTGAAAAGTTGGGATTTTCAAAAGAGTTGGACTATTCAAATTGTTGAAGAGTCTGGATTTTTTTAAAAGTCAAGATTTTTGAAAAATTCAACATTTTCAAAAAATTTAGTATTTTTGAAAATATGGGACTTTAAAAAAATTAAGACTTTCTTTAAAAAATCATCATTTTGTAAAAGTGAAGATTTTTTAAAAAGTCGTTAGGATTTTTTTAAAAGTTAGGATTTTCAAAAAAGTGAAGGTTTTGGAAAATATTGGGATTTTTAAAATGTGAATATTTTTAAAAAAGTCAAGAGTTTTGAATAAGTCATATATTTGAAAAGTCTCGATTTGTAATGTTTGCGATTTTTTTTTTAAAAATACGATTTTTTGAAAAACTAATATTTTCAAAAAAGTCAATTTTTGATAAATTTTATAATTTAGAAAATTAAGAATTTTTTTAAAAAGTTGGAATTTCTAAAAAAAAAAGTCAAACCACATGTTTCAAAATTCTCAACTTTTTTAAAATATTAGGATTTTAGGAAAAAAATTAGGTTTATGAAAAAGTTGAGATTTTCAAAAAAGTTAGGACTATGAAAAGGTTGGGAATTCAAACAAAAATTGGGATTTCATAAAAGTCATTGGGATTTCAAACAAAAATTGAGATTTCAAGAAAGTTGGGATTTTCAAAAATGACAAGATTTTTAAAAAATGTATAATTTTCAAATAACTCAAGAATTACAAAAATGATGAGATTTTTAAATCCCAATTGTTTTGAATATCATAACGTTTTCAAAATCTTCACTTTTTCAAAATTCCAACTTTTTATAAAATCGAGATTTTTTCAAAAACTACGCATTTTTAATAAATAAGGAGTTTTTTAAAAATTGTGAACTTTTCAAATTCATGACTTCATCACTTTTAAAATATTTGAAAATATAGACTTTTTGAAAATCATGAATTTTTTGAAATCCTAGTTGTTCCAAAATCAAGATATTTTTGAAATCGTGACATTTTCAAAATCACGATCCTTAAACCCTAATCCGTAAAACTGAAAAACTGAGTCATAAACACTATACCCTAAACCCCCACATCCTAAACACTATGCCTATATCCCTAAATCCTAAACCATAAACCATAAACCCTTAACACTTAATCTTAAACCCTAAACCCTTAGCCATAAACCCAAATCCTTAAATTGTATGACCTTAACTCTAAACCACAAACCTTAATACATAAACCATAAAAACCCTAATCCCCAGCCAGAATCCTAAACCCATAACCCTGAGCCTTAAATCCTAAACCCTAAACAGTGAACCCTAAAATCCTTAGGCCTAACCCTAAACCCTATACCCTATACCTTGAACCATGAGCCCTAAGCCAAAACCCTAAACATTCTGCTAGAGACCTAAACAATAAACCCTAAACTCATAACCCCGAACCTCGAACCTTGAGCCATGGACCCTCAACCATGAACAGTGAGACCTAAACCCCGAACCCTGATCCAAGCTAATATTTGTTTATAATATACATAAGGATGATGTAAATAATCTAAAAATTTAAACATATATACTTTTAAAAAAGAAGTTCTCAATGAATTTTTATTAGATAGTTTTAAAGGATTTAACCAATTGTCTCGATCATTGAATATTCTCGAAATACCAGTTCCTAAACAATATAAACCCTATACCTTAAGCTCTAATTACTCCTAAAGCCTAAAAACCTAAATGTTAAATCCTTAATACTAAACTCTCAATCGTAAACCATAAGCCCTAAAGCCTAAGTGCAAAAACCTCAACCTTAAATCTCAAACCCTAAACCCTAAAACTTGAGACCTAAATCCTAACACTAAACCCTAAAACCAACAAACCTAAGCTTTGACCTAATTCCCTAACCCTAAACCTCAACCCTAAACCTAAACCTAAACTCTAAACTGTAAACCCTGATTTATGAGCCCTAAAACCTAAACCTTAAACACTAAATCCTCTTAGCTCTAAACCCTCAATCTAGAAACCTTAAAATAGTTAGATTTGGAAAATTTTGGTATTTTAAAAATCTTGGGATTTTCAAAAACATGAGATTTTCAAAATTTTTAAAAAGTCACGAATTTTGAAAAGGTTACAATTTTAAACAAATGTTGGAACTTTGAAAATGTTCAAATTTTCAAAAAGTTGGGACTTTGAAAAAATTCAATTTTTTGAATAAGTCATGATTTTTGAAAATGAATATTTCAAATAAGTCGTGATTTTTAAAAGTTGGGCTTTTATATAAGTTTTTTTAAAGAGTCTGGTTTTTGGAAAAGTCAATATTTTTTAAAAACTTGATATTTTAAAAAAGTTAGGATTTTTGAAAAGATGGGATTTTAAAAAATTGAGATTTTCCAAAAAGTCATGATTTTTCAAAAGTGAAGATTTTAAAAAAAGTCAGGATTTTTTAAAAGTTAGGATTTTAAAAAAGTTAAGATTTTGGACAATGTTGGGATTTTTGAATAAATCTAGATATTCAAAAAGTCTTGATTTTTAATATTTGTGATTTTCCAAAAAATATGATTTTATCAAAAAAGTAAGGATTTTCAAAAAAGTCGATATTTTTTTATAAAGTCGAGATTTTAGAAAATTCAAGAATATTTGAAAAGTTGGTATTTTTGAAAAAGTTTTTATTTTTGAAAACATCGTGATTTTTAAAAAACTTGAGATTTTCGAAAAACTTGAGATTTTCAAAAAGTTGGGATTTTCAAAAAAATTCTAATTTCAACTTTTTTAAAATATAAGGATTTAAAAAAAAAAGTTGAAAGTTTGAATAATTTAGATTTTCCAAAAATTTGTGAATTTAATTTTTTTTAGGATTTTAAAGAATTTGGAATTTTAGAAAAAGATAGAACCCTGAACCCTGATCCATGAGCCCTAATCCTTAAACCATAAACACTATACCTTAAACCCCCTGATTCCTAAGACCAAAAACCTAAATCCTAAACACTAAATCCCTTGAGCCCAAAACCCTTAACCTAGAAACCTTAAAATATATAGATTTGGAAAAGGTTAGTATTTTGACAAACATGGGATTTTCAAAATGTCAAGATTTTTGAAAAACTTTTAAAAACTTTTTTCAAAAAAGTCAAAAAAAGTTGTAATTTTAAACAAAGTTGTTATTTGTGAAAACATCAAGATTTAAACAATGTTGGGATTTGAATCTATTCAAATTTTCAAACAAATTGGGGGTTTTGAAAAGTGAATATTTCAAAAAGGCTGGATTTTTGAAAGAGTTGGGCTTTTCACATTTTTGAAGAGTCGAGATTTTTAAAAGTCTGAATTTTTGAAAAACTCAACATTTTCAAAAAGGTTAGGTGTTTTGAAAACATGATTTTTAAACATTTGAGGTTTTCCAAAAAGTTGGTATTTTACAAAAAAGTCCTGATTTTTAATATTTGTGATTTTTGAAATTGATTTTTTTAAGTAAGGATTTTTTAAAAAGTCGGCATTTTTGATAAATTTGTGATTTTAGAAAATTTGTGAATTTATAAAATGTTGGGAGTTCTGAAAAAAAATTAATTTTAAAAAATGTCTCGGATTTTTAAAATAGTTGTGATTTAAAAAAATTTATAATGCCAAAAATGTCAAGATTATAAAAATGTAGTGATGTGCCAAAATTAGTAGGAACTTGAAAATGTCATAACTTGTGCTCAAGGTGTCTTTTTGAGTCCATGTTTCAAAAATATCAACTTTGTTAAATATCAGGGTTTTAAAAAAAAAAGTTGAGATTTTGAATAATTTAGATTTTCAAGAAATTCTAGATTTTCCAATATGTCATGATTTTTGAAAAAGTCAATATTTTCCAAAAAGTTGTGAATTTCAAAACATTTAGGATTTTTAAGAATTTGCAATTTTAGATAAAGATAGGAATTTCATAATTCTAAAAAAGTTTGAATTTCCAAAATTATAGGGTTTTTGAAAAAGTTGACATTTGCTCATATATTATGCTCCAGGTGTTTGTTTGACTCTGTTTTTTAATGAAACCATATGTTTAAAAAATCTCAACTTTTTTAAAATATTAGGATTTTAAAATAAAAGTCGGGAGTTTGAATAATTTTAAATTTCCATAAATTCTAGATTTTTGGATATGTCATCATTTTTGAGAAATTTGTTATTTTCGAAAAAAAATAGGATTAAAAGATTTAAAAGAATTTAATAATTCTAAAAAAGTTTTTAAAATTAGGATTTTTGAAAAAGTTGAGATTTTCAAAAAGTTAGGATTATGAAAAGGATGGGATTTCAAAAAAAAATTGTGATTTCAATAAAACCAAGAATTTTGAGAAAGTTGGGATTTTAAAAATGACAAGATTTTGAAAAAAGGTCCAATTTTAAAATAAATCAGGAATTACAAAATTGAAGAGATTTTTAAAAATTGTGAACTTTTTAAATTCATGACTTTATCAATTTCAAAATCTTTGAAAATATAGACATTTTGAAAATCATGACTTTTTCAAAATCTTGATATTTTTGAAATTGTAAATTTTTCAAAAAGCTTGATAAAACCTCGAGTCAAATAAACGCTAAACTCTAAACCCAAATAAACCCCCAAAACCCTAAATCCTAAACTATAAACCCATGTATACCCTTAACATTGAATCCTAAACCCTCAACCATAAACCATAAACCCAAATCCCTAAATCGTAAAGCCTAAACTCTAAACCCCAAACCTTAAACCACAATCCCTAACCAATGATCCCTTATGAACCCCTAAACCCCTAAACAATAAACTCTAAACCCCTAACCCTAAACCCTAACCCTAAACCTATACCTTGAACCGTGAGCCCTAATCCAAAACCCAAAACCCAAAACCTTTAGCTAGAGACCTAAACCCTAAACTCTAAAATTAATAACCCAAACCTCTAACCTAAGCCATAACCCTCAACCCATGAACATTGAGACCTAAACCTAAACCCTAAACTCTTAGCCCTATACCCTATAAACCCTTAACCTTAATTTTTTTTTTTAAAAACTAAGGATTTTTAAAAAATGTGACATTTTTGATAAAGTTGAGATTTTTGAAAAGTTAAATTTTTTTTTAAAAAATTTTTGAAAACATGGTGATTTTTGAAATATTTGTGATTTTTGAAAAATTTGGGATTTTCTAAAAAGTTATAATCTCAAAAAAGTCAAGAGTTCAAAAATGTAGTGATGTGCCAAAACTAAAAGGAACTTGAAAAGGTCATAACTTGTGCTCCGGTGTCCATTTGAGTCTTTTTTTTAAAACCACATTTTTCAAAAATCTCAATTTATGTAAAATAACAAGATTTTGAGAAAAAAAAAAACAGGAGTTTGAATAATTTAATATTTCATGATTTTTTAAAAATTCAATAATTTCTAAAAAGTTTTGAATTTCAAAAAATTAAGGATTTTAAATAACTTGCACTTTTAGGAAAAAAATATAATTTCATAATTGTAAAAAAGTTCATATTTCAAAAATTTTAAAAATCTTTACTTAGGGGTTTTAAAAAAGTTGAGATTTTCAAAAAGTAAGGATTATGATAAGCTTAGGATTTCGAACAAAAATTGGCATTTTCAAAACAGATAAGATTTTGAAAAAAGGTGCAATTTTCAAATAAGTCAGGAATTCAAAACTGAATAAATTTTTAAATCCCAACTATTTTGAATATCCTAATTTTTTTTTAAAACACTAAAATTTTAAAAATCTTTACTTTTTCAAAATTCCAACTTTTTTAAAAATCACAAATCCTTAACCTCACCCCCAATCCTGATCCATGAATCCTTAACCTTCAGCCCTAAGCCCTAATCCATAAACCCTAAACAAATCAAACCCTAAACCCTCAATTCTAAACCCCAAAAAAATGGTATTTTTAAAAACTTCAGATTTTGAAAAAGTCAGGATTTTCCAAAACTTGAGATTTTCAAAAAGTTAGGACTTTTGAAAAAGTTGTTATTTTTGAAAACATCAAGATTCAAAAAATGTTGGGACTTGGAAAATGTTAACATTTTCAAACAATTTGGGGTTTTCTAAAAAGAATATTTTGAAAAAGTCAGATTTTTGAAAAGTTGGTATTTTAGAAAGATTAGTTGGGATTTTCCATTTTTATAGAGTCTTGATTTTTTAAAAACGCGACATTTTTAAAAAGTTTGGATTTTTGAAAAGACATGATTTTAAAAAAATTGGATTTTCCAAAAAGTCAAGAATTTGTAAAAGTGAAGATTTTCAAAAAATCCATGATTTTTGAAAAGTTAGGAATTTCAAAAAAGTCCATATTTTGGAAAATGTTGGGATTTTTAAATCATCAAATTTTTTTGAAAAATTCATGATTTTTGAATAAGTCGGATATCTGAAAAAGTCTGCATTTTTAATATTTGCGATTTTTGAAAAAATTTTGTTTTAAAAAGTAAGGATTTTAAAAAAAAGTCAAAAAAAACCGTTTTTTGATAAATTTGAGATTTTAGAAAATTTAGGAATTTTTTAAAATTTGGGATTTATTAAAAAGTTTTTATTTTAGAGACGTGATTTTTAAATAGTTGCGATTTTTGAAAACGTCCTGATTTTTGAAATAGTTGCAATTTTCAAAAAGTTGGGATTTTCAAAAAAGTTGTAATCTCAAAAGAGTTAAGATTTCAAAAATGTAGTGATGTGCCAAAATTAGAAAGAACTTGAAAAGGTCATAAATTGTGCTCTGGTGTTCATTGAGTCCTTTTTTTTAAACCACATGTTTCAAAAATCTCAATTTATTAAAAATATCAGAATTTTTAAAAAAAAGTTGGGAGTTTGAATAATTTAGATTTTCAAGAAATTCTAGATTTTTAATATTTCATGATTTTTGAAAAAGTCATTATTTTCAAAAAGTTGTGATTTAAAAAAAATAGAATTATAAAGAATTTGCAGTTTTATGAAAAGATAGAATTTTATAATTCTAAACATGTTCGAATTTAAAAAAATTTAGGGTTTTTGAAAAAGTTGAGATTTTAAAAAAAAGTCAAGATTATGAAAAGTAAGGGATTTCAAAAAAATTGGGATTTCAAAAAAGCCGTGATTTCAAAAAATCTAGAATTTTGAGAAAAAGTTGGGATTTTCAAAAAAGACAAGATTTTGAAATAAGGTGCACTTTTCAAATAAGTCAAGAATTAAAAAATTGAAGATATTTTAAAATCCCAACTGAATTTAATTTTTTTGAAAATCCTAACTTTTTCAAAATTTACTTTTTTTAAAAATCCTAACATTTTTAAAATCTTTATTTTTTCAAAGTCATGAATTTTTTAAAAATTGTGAACTTTTTAAATTCATGACTTTATCACTTTCAAAATCTTTGAAAATACAGATTTTTTAAAAGCATGACTTTTTCAAAATCCTAACTGTTTCAAAATTGGGATATTTTTGAAATCATGACTTTTTCAAAATCACAACCCTTAAATCCTAAACCCTTAAACCTGAAAAATGAAACCCTAAATCCTAAACCATAAACCATAAAACCTTAACACTAAATCCTAAACCCTAAACCCTCTGCCATAAACCATAAACCCAAATCCCTAAATTGTTAAACCTAAACTCTAAACTCCAAACGTTAAACCATAAACCCTAAAGCCTGATCCCTCAAACCTTGAAGCCTTAACCCTAAATCCTCAACCTTGAATCCTAAACCCTAAACACTAACTTGACTTTTACACTAAACCCTAAACATTTAATTACCTAAACCTTTAAGCACTAATTTTTCCTAAACCTAAAACCCTAAATTGTTAAATCTTAAATAAATAAACCTCAATCGTAAACCATAAGCCCTAAACCCTAAATGCAAATCTTAAATAATAAACCCTAAATTCAAAACCCTCAAAACCATAAACCTCCAAACCCCCTAAAACCTAAACCTTGATCCCCTAAATCCTAAATCCCAAAACCTAAACCTTAAACCCTAAACTTGATCCCCCTAAACCTAAACTCTAAGCCCCGAGACCTAAATCCCTAAACCTAAACTAAACCTAAACCCAAATCCTGAGCACTAAAAACCTCAACCTAAACCTAAACCTTAAAATAGTTAAGATTTTTAAAAAACTTGAGATTTTCAAAAAAATGTCGTGACTTTTGAAAAAGTTACAATTTTAAACAAAGTTATTATTTAAACGAGTATTTTTAAATTGTGAAATTTTTAAATTCATGACTTTATCACCTTCAAAATCTTTGAAAATATAGACTTTTTGAAAATAATGACTTTTTTGAAATCCTTACTATTTCAAAATCGATTATTTTTAAAATCATGACTTTTCAAAATCATGACCCCTAAACTCTAAACCCTAAAACCTAAAACCTAAATCGTAAACACTAAACCCTAAACCCCAACATCCTAAACACTAAGTCCAAAATCCTAAATCCTAAACCATAAACCATAAACATTAACACTAATTCCTAAACCTAAACCCTTAACAATAAACCATAAACACAAATCCCTAAATCATAAAACCTAAACTCTAAACCCCAAACCTTAAACCATAAACCCTAAAGCCTTACGCCTAACCCTAAACCCTATATACCTTGAACTGTGAGCCCTAAGCCAAAACCCTAAACCCTAAAGATTTAGCTAGAGACCTAAACCCTAAACCCTAAACTTATAATCCCAAACCTCAAACCTTGAGCCGTGGACCCTCAACCATGAACACTGAGACCTAAACCCTAAACCCTAAATAATGAACCCTATATCCTTTAAACCTAAACCTTAAGCTCTAATTACTCTTAAACCCTAAATTCTGAGTCTTAAACCCTAAAACCCTAAATGCTAAATCTTTAATATTAAACCCTCAATCATAAACCATGAGCTCTAAACCCTAAATTCAAAACACTCAACCCTAAACCTAAAACCTAAACCCTAAATCTTGAATCCCTAAATCCTAATCCCCCTAAACCTAAAACCCAAAAAAAACCTTAATTCTTAAACCCCCTAACCTTGATCTCCGAACCATGAACCTTGAACCCTAAACCTAAACCCTAATCCCTAAACCCTAAACAATAAACCCTGAACCCCAAATCCCCCCTGAGCCTAAAAATCTAAGCCCTCAACCTAAAAGCCTTAAAATAGTTAGATTTGGAAAAAGTTGGTATTTTCAAAAACATAAGATTTTTGAAAAATTTAGGATTTTCAAAAACTTGAGATTTTCAAAAAGTTTATGAATTTTGAAAAAGTTGCAATTTTTAACAAAGTTTTTATTTTTGAAAATATCAAGATTTAAAAAATGTTGGGACTTTTGATGAGGGTCGTCAATCCTCACCATTAAAAATGTCAATCCAGGTTGGTGTCCAAAGGCTGTATGCATTAAGAGAAGAAGATCTTGAAAAATAAATTCTTTAAACACAATCCAAACTTGCATAAAATAAATCACACATGCAGAAATTTAAAAGCACACTTACAGAAAATAAAGGCACTTGCAGGAATATAAAAACTGCTTACATAAAGGAAATCACACTTGCATAAATAAATGAAAAATTGCATAAATAAATGAAATTGTTGAAAAATTAAAAATAAACATAATTGAATGAAACACCTAGTTTACAACAGACTGAATTTTCACAATACAAAGATAAAAAAATACAACAAAATGAATTAAAGACAAATGAATAAACATAAACATAAAAATATGGATCCATCTTTCTTGGAATGAGTGGCCAGCTCATTCCTTGGAAGAAGATTTAAATCATACTTCTGAGATCTCAAAACTAAAGAATATTTGAAAGGAAAGAATATATCTTTATTTCTTTGGAGAAAAGCATTACATATCTAAGTGTGGAAGGTTGCATTTATAATTCATGCATCTAACCAACTCCTTATTTTAGGAAATACAATCTGATCTTATCTTTATTCCAATCCTAACAACTAAGATCTCCATTTCAAAAAAATATGGAGAGAGATATATTATTGAAGTCAAATTTATCTCACTTATTTTAAGAAGATTTACTCCCAAATCTTCTCCTTGCTTTTCAGTAACAAGAATCATAATGATTTTATTTCTCTACATTATTGGAAGGAGGATTTTCTTCAAAATATGATTTTGACCAAATACCTTTCTCAGATTTTCCATTTGACTTTGCTATTTTTTATTGTGGAACATTTGACGTTTGTCAAATACATTTTTTCCTCAAACTGTTATTCACTAAAAGTAAGATTTCTCTTCTTATTGGTAAAACCTATAAAATTTGAATGAGGTTTTTGTTAAACACATTGCTATGAACAAAAACTTCTCTTAGATTTTCCATTTAAATTTTTGTTTCTATTTATGGAACTTTTAGTGCTCGTTTATACACATTTTCTCGAACTTTTTGCAGCTCACTAAAAGTTAGATTTCTCTTCATTGGTAAAACCTGTAACAAATCTGAATGATTTTTTTATTAAACATATTGCTACAAATAAAAATCTATCTCAGATTTTCTATTTGACTTTTCTGTTTCTTTTTATGTAACATTTAGTGCTCGTCTGATACATGTTTCCTTGAACTACAACTCACTAAAAGTTAGATCTCTCTTCATTGGTAAAACCTGTAGCAAATCTAAATGAGGTTTTTGTTAAACACATTGCTATGAACAAAAATCTCTCTCATATTTCCCATTGGAATCTCTGAGTTTTCACAATCCCTCAAAAACTATCATTCTATTGATGCAAGTTCTAGAACTAAAGTTGTCATTCCTTTTATGAAAGTTTCAGAACTAAATCTGATTTGTCCACGAATTGAAAGTTCCAGAACTAACTGGCATTCAATTGATACAAGTTTAGAACTAAATCATGAGAGTTTTGGAATAAACCTGTAAGTTCTGAAACTAACTCTGTGACTTCCGGAACTAACTTTACGAGTTTCGCAACTAACTTAAAACAACTATAACTTTTGCAGGCGACCTCAGATTGAGATGATTATTTTTTAAATTTACTAATATTTTGAGAGGAATCTGAATATGAAATTAGATCTGATTTTAAATATATTGTTCATGATCAATTCCATTTTTTCAATACTAGCATTATCTTTCCTTTATGGCCTGCATACACAAGACTTTGCATCTTTTCCAAATAATCAATAGGATTAGTAAACAAAATAAATAAAAAAGATTTCTAAAGAATAAACAAAATATATATCCTATATTCTATTTTAAGCAAACTATAAATTCCTAGATTACATTTAAATCCACTTTCAAAGGTAACTTGGAATAACAAGATAATGGTAATTTATGGCCAATTTATGGCCTCATCAACTTTGAAATTTTTCATATTTTTAAAAAAGTTGGGGTTTTTGAAAAATGAATATTTTGAAAAAGTCAAGATTTTTAAAAAGTTGGAATTTTTGAAAGAGTTGGACTTTTTTTTTGAAGAGTTAATTTTTGAAAGTATTTTTTTTAAAAATCTCGATTTTTTGAAAATTAGGATTTTTGAAGAGTAAAGATTTTTGAAAAAGTCAAAATTTTTCAAAAATCTTGACATTTTCAAAAAGTTTTTGGAAAATTTCAAAACACAAGATTTTAAAATATTTGTGATTTTCCAAATCATGATTTTGAAAAGTAAGAATTTCAAAAATTCAAAATTTTGGAAAATGTATAATTTGGAATTTTAGAAAAGGATATAATTTCATAATTCTTAAAAACTTCAAATTTCTAAAATTTTAGGGTTTTTGAAAAAGTTGAGATTTTGAAAGAAAATCAAGATTATGAAAAGGTTGGGATTTTGAAAAAAAAATGGGATTTCAAAAAGTCAAGATTTCAAAAAGCCAAGAATTTTGAGAAAGTTGGGATTTTCAAAAAAAGACCATATTTTGAAAAAAGTTGTAATTTTCAAATAAGCCAGAATTACAAAACTAAAGAGATTTTTAATTCCCAACTTTTTTGAATATCCTAATTTTTCTAAAAATCCTAACATTTTCAAAATCTTTACTTTTTCAAAATTCCAAATTTTTATAAAATTGTGACTTTTTTGAAAATTGAGAATTTTTAAAAAATCACGTGTTTTTTTAAATTATGATCTATTTGAATTCATGACTTTATCACTTTAAAAATCTTTGAAAATACAGACTTTTTGAAAATCATGACTTTTTTTGAAATCCTAATTGTTTAAAAATCAGGATATTTTTGAAATCATGCCTTTTTCAAAATCACGACCCCTAAACACTAAAACCCTAAACCTGAGTCGTAAACACTAAACACTAAACCTAAACATCCTAAACACTAAGCCCAAAACCATCAATCATAAACCATAACCCATAAACTCTTAACACTGATTCATAAACCCTCGGCCATAAACCATAAGCCTAAATCGTAAAACCTAAACTCTAAACCCCAAAATCTAAACTCCTAAACCTTGATCCAAGAACCATGACTCCTAAATCCTAAACCCTATACAGTGAACCCTAAAGCCTAAGGCCTAACCCTAAACCCTAAATCCTTAGCTAAAGACCTAAACCCTAATCCCTAAACTCATAACCTTGAACCTCGAACCCTGAGCCATGGACCCTCAACCATTAACACTAGACCTAAATCCTAAAAATTGAGCCCTATACCCTATAAACCCTAAAACTAAACCTTAAAAGCTTTAATTACTCCTAAACCCTAAATTCTAAGTCTTAAATCCTAAATGTTAAATACTAAATAAACTAAACCCTCAATCCATGTAAACTATGAGCCTAAACCCTAAATCATAAATCTCAAACCTTATAAACCCTAAATCCTAAAACCCTAAACCCTAAACCCAAAACTCTAAAACTCTAAAACCCCAAAATGAGCCCTAAACCCTAAATCCCTAAAACCATAAATCCTCAAACCCTAAAATCCTTAAAATAAACCCCAGAACCCTAAAAAAATTGGTCATTCTAAAAAAATGTAGATTTTCAAAATTTGGGATTTTAAAAAGTAGGTATTTTCAAAAGTTAAGATTTTTGAAAAAGTAGGTATTTTCAAAAAGTCAAGATTTTTGAAAAAGTAGAATTTTTAAAATGTCACGACTTTTGAAAAAGTTGAAATTTTAAACAAAGTTGTTATTTTTGAAAACATCAAGATTTTAAAATATTGGGACTTTGAAAATGTTCAGATTTTCAAAGAAGTTGGGGATTTTCAAAAAATGAATATTTTGAAAAAGTGTGGATTTTTGAAAAGTTGGGATTTTCAAAAGAGTTGGGATTTTCACATTTTTGAAGAGTCATAATTTTTAATAAGTCTAAGTTTTGAAAAACTCAATTTTTTTTAAAAGCTCGACATTTTCAAAAAGTTAGGATTTTTGAAAAGATGAGATTTTAAAAAATGTGATTTTGTAAAAGTAAACATTTTCTAAAAAGTCAAGATTTTAAATAAAGTAAAGATTTTGGAAAAAGGTTCAATTTTCAAAAAGTGCCTATTTTTAATATTTGTGATTTTGAAAAAAAAAAATTTTTAAAAAGTAAGGATTTTTAAAAAAGTTGGTATTTTCGAAAAAGTTGAGATTTTAGAAAATTCAGGGAATTTTAAAAACTTGGGATTTCTAAAAAATATATATTTTCTAAAACATCGTGATTTTTTAAATAGTTACGATTTTCAAAAAACTTATAATCTAAAAGATTCAAGATTTCAAAAATGTAGTGATGCACCAAAATTAGCATGAACTTGAAAAGGTAACAAGTTGTGCTCCAAGTGTCTGTTTGAGTCCATTTTTTTAAACCACATGTTTCAAAAATCTCAACTTTTTAAAATATCAGCATTTTCAAAAAAAAAAAGTTAGGAGTTTGAATAATTTAGATTTTCTAGAATTTCTAGATTTTTAATATGTCATGATTTTGAAAAAGTCATTATTTTCAAAAAAGTTGTGAATTTGAAAAAAATTTAGGATTTTAAATAATTTACAATTTTAGAAAAAGATAGAATTTCGTAATTCTAAAAAAGTTTGAATTTCAAATATTTTAGGGTTTTTGAAATAGTTGAGATTTTTTAAAAAGTCAGGATTATGAAAAGGTTGAGATTTCAAACAAAAATTGGGATTTCAAAAATTTGTGATTTTTAAAAATCCAAGAATTTTGAGAAAGTTAGATTTTCACAATAGACATATTTTGAAAAAGGAGCAATTTGAAAAAGTCGAATTACAAAACTGAAGAGATTTTTAAAAATCCTATTTTGAATATCCTAATTTTTTTGAAAATCCTAACATTTTCAAAATCTTTACTTTTTAAAAATTCCAACTTTTTATAAAATTGTGACTTTTTCGAAATTTTAAAAATCACGAGTTTTTTAAAAATTGTGAACTTTTTAAATTCATGACTTTATCACTTTCAAAATATTTGAAAATACAAACTTTTTGAAAATCATGACTTTTTCAAATCCTAACTATTTCAAAATCGGGATATTTTTGAAATCATGACATTTTCAAAATCACCTAAACCCTAAAAATAGAAACCTAAGTCGTAAATGATAAACCCAAAACCTCAACATCCTAAACACTAAGATAAGACCAAAACCCTAAATCCTAAACCATAAACCATAAAATCTTAACACCGAATCCTAAACCCTAAACCCTCAGCAATAAACCATAAACCCAAATCCTTAAATCGTAAAACCTAAACTCTAAACCCCAAATCTTAAATCATAAACCATAAACCCTTTTCCCCAGCCATGAAGCCTAAACCCTAAACACTAAGCCCTAAACCCTAAAAATAAACCCTAAATCCCTAACCCTAAGCCTTAAACCCTAAACCCTAAATAGTGAACCCTAAAGCATTATGCCTAAACCTAAACCCTATACCCTATACCTTGAAATGTGAGCCCTAAGCTAAAACCATAAACCCTAAACTCATAACCCCGAACCTCAAACCTTGATCCATGGACCCTCAACCACGAACACTAAGACCTAAACCATATAAACCATGACCCCTACACCCTAAACCCTAAACCTTGAGCTCTAATTACTTCTAAACCCTAAATTTTGATCTTTAAACCCTAAATTCTAAATCATAAATATTATAACCTCAATTATAAACCATGAGGCCTAAACCCTAAATGTAATACCTACAACCATAAACCTTAAACCCCAAACCCTAAAACCAAATTGTGAGCCCTACGCTAAAACCATAAACCCTAAACCTTTAGCTAGAGACCTAAACCCTAAACCTAAACTCAAACCCCGAACCTTAAACCTTGAGCCATGGACCCTCAACCATGAACACTAAGACCTAAACCATATAAACCATGACCCCTACACCCTAAACCCTAAACTCTAAGCCCTATACCCTATAAACCCTAAACCTTAAGCTCTAATTACTCATAAACCCTAAATTTTGAGTTTTAAACTCTAAATTCTAAATCATAAATATTAAACCCTCAATTGTAAACCATGAGCCCTAAACCCTAAATGCAATACCCATAACCATAAACCTTAAACCCCAAACCCTAAAAATTGAGTCATAAATCCTAAACCCTAAAACCAAATTCTTAAACCTAAATTTTGATCCCCGAACTCTGAACCTTGAGCCCTAAACCCTAAATACTAATCCCTAAACCCTAAACACTAAACACTAAACCCTCAACCTAGAAAACTTAAAATAGGTAGATTTGTAAAAAGTCGGTATTTTTAAAAACATGGGATTTTAAGAAATTCAAAATCATGACTTTTGAAAAAGTTGCAATTTTAAACAAAGTTATTATTTTTGAAAACAAGGTTTAAAAAATGTTGGGACTTTGAAAATGTTCATATTTTCAAATAAGTTGGGATTTTTGAAATATAAATATTTCAAAAAAGTCCACATTTTTGAAAAGTTGGGATTTTAGAAAGAGTTGGGATTTTGCATTTTTGAAGAGTCAAGATTTTATAAGAGTCTGGATTTTAAAAAAACTCAAGATTTTTTAAAAACTTGACATTTTCAAAAAAGTTAGGAATTTTGAAAAGATGGGATTTTAAAATTTTTGAGATTTTCAAAAAAGTCGTGATTTTGTAAAAGTGAATTTTTTTGAAAAATTCAAGATTTTTCAAAACTCAGGAATTTCAAAAGAGTCAAGATTTTGGAAAATGTTGGGATTTTTGAATAAGTCAGGAACCCTTAAAACTTAATCCTAAACCCTAAACCCTCAGCTATAAACCATAAACACAAATCCCTAAATCATAATACCTAAACTCTAAATCCCAAACCTTAAACCATAAACCCTACACCCTGATCCCTGAGGCATGAAGCCTAAACTCTTAACCCTAAACCCTCAGCTATAAACCATAAACAAAAATCCCTAAATCATAATACCTAAACTCTAAACCCCAAACCTTAAACCATAAACCCTACACCATGAGATCCTTGACGCATGAAGCCTAAACTCTTAACCCTAACCCTAAACAAACCCTAAAACCCTAATCTCCTAACCCTGAGCCTTAAAACCCTAAACCCTAAAAAGTGAACAATAAACCCCTAGGCCTAACACTAAACCCTATACCTATACCTTGAACCATGATCCTTAAGACAAAACTCTAAATCCTAAACTCTGAGCCATATATCCTATAAACCCTAAACCTTAAGCTCTAATTGCTCCTAAACCCTAAATTCTGAGTCTTGAACCCTAAAACTCTAAATGCTAAATCCTAATTACTAAACCCTCAATTGTAAATCATGAGCCCTAAACCCTAAGTGCAAAACCCTCAACCGTAAACCATGAGCCCTAAACCCTAAGTGTAAAATCCTAAAACACATACCTAAAACCCCAAACCCTAAAACATGAGCCCTAATTCATAACCCTAAAACCTAATTCTTAAACCTTAAACTGTGATCCTTGAACCTCGAACCTCAACTCTAAACCCTTAACCCTGAGCCTTGAGCCCTAATCCCTAAATCCTAAAACTAAACCCTAAACCCTAAATCCTGAGCACAAAAACATAAACCCTAAACTCTAAATCCCCTAAGCCCTAAACCCTCAACCTAAAAACCTTAAAATAGTCAGATTTGGAAAAAGTTGGTATTTTGAAAAACTTGAGATTTTTAAAAAAGTCACGACTTTTGAAAAATTTGCAATTTTAAACCAAGTTGTTATTTTCAGAAACATCAAGATTTTTAAAATGTTGGGAATTTGAAGATGTTCAGATTTTCAAACAATTTGGAGTTTAAGAAAAACTGAATATTTTAAAAAAGTCTAGATTTTTGAAAAGTTGGAATATTTGAAAATTTTGGGCTTTTGCATTTTTCAAGAGTCAAGATTTTTTTAAAACTCAAGATTTTAAAAACTGTTGGGAATTTTGAAGATGCTCAGATTTTCAAAAAGTTGCGGGATTTATTTCAAAATTCTGAATATTTTTTTAAACAAAATGAGATTTTCAAAAAAGTCTAGATTTTTGAAAATAAGATTTTGGAAAATGTTGGCATTTTTAAAATGTCAAGATTATTGAAAAATTCAGGATTTTTTCATAAGTCAAGATATAAGATAAAGTTGAAATTTAAAAGTTTAGGATTTTTAAAAACTTGGGATTTCTAAAAAATCTTGATTTTCGAAAATGTCACCATTTTGAAATAGTTGCAATGTTTGAAAAAAGTTGGGATTTTCAAAAAACTTATAATCTCAAAATAGTCAAGATTTCAAAAATGTAGTGATGTGCCAAAATTAGTAGGAACTTGAAAAGGGAATAACTTGTCCCCTAGGTGTCCATTTGTGTCCATTTTTTTAAAACTAAATGTTTCAAAAATCTCAATTTTTTTAAAATATCAGGATTTAAAAAAAAAGTCTGGATTTTGAATTATTTAGATTTTCTAGAAATTCTAGATTTTTAAATATTTTAAAAAAAAAAATTGTTTCCAAAAAGTTTTGAATTTTAAAAAATAGGATTTTAAAGAATTTACAATTTAAGAAAAACATAGAATTTCATAATTTTAAAAAAGTTTGAATTTCAAAAATTTAGGGTTTTTGAAAAAGTTGAGAATTTCCAAAAAGTCAAGATAATGAAATTTTTGGGATTTAGAACAAAAATTGGATTTCAAAAAAGTTAGGATAAGTCGAGAATTACAAAACATAAAATTTTTTTAAATCTAAACTATTTTAAATATCCTATTTTTAAAAAAATCCTAACATTTTCAAAATTCTAACTTTTTATAAAATTGTGACTTTTTCAAAATTATGAATTTTTTAAAAATCACAAATTTTTTTAAAAGTGTGAACTTTTTAAATTCATGACTTTATCACTTTTAAAATCTTTGAAAATACAGACTTTTGAAAATCATGACTTTTTCAAAATCGTAACTATTTCAAAATCAGGATATTTTTGAAATCGTGACCCCTAAACCCTAAACCTTAAAAGTTGAGTCATAAACACCAAACCCTAAAACCCTAACATCCTTAACCCCTAAGACCAAAACCCTATATCCTAAACCCTAAACCCTCAACCATAAACCATAAACAAAAATCCCTAAATCGTAATACCTAAACTCTAAACCCCAAACCTTAAACCATAAACCCAAAACCCTGATCCTTGAGCCATGAAGCCAAAACACTAAACCCCTAACCTTGAGCCTTAAACCATAAACACTAAAAAGTGAACCCTAAAGCCTTAGGCCTAACCCTAAACCCTAAACCCTATACCTTGAACCATGAGCCCTAAGCCAAAACCCTAAACATTTAGCTAGAGACCTAAATCCTAAACCCTAAATGTTTAGCTAGAGAACTAAACCCTAAACCCTAAACTCATAACCCCGAACCTCAAACCCTGAGCCATGGAACCTTAACCATGAACATTGAGTCCTAAGCCCTAAAGCCTGACCCCTATGCCCTAAACCCTAAACTCTAAGACTCTATACCCTATAAACCCTAAACCTTAAGCTCTAACTGCTCCTAAACCATAAATTCTAAGTCTTAAATCCTAAACCCTTAATGCCAAATCCTAAATTTACCATCAACCGTAAACCTCGAACCCCAAACCCTAAAACCTAATTCTAAAACCGTTAATCTTGATCCCCGAACCCTGAACCCTAAATTTACCCTAAGCCCTGAGCACCGAGCCCTAAAATCTAATCCCCAAAACCTAAACATAAAACCCTAAACCCCGACTCCTGAGCCCAAAAAACTAAACCCTAAACACTAAATCACCTAAGCCCTAAACCTAAACCTAAAACCTTAAAATAGTTAGATTTGGAAAAAGTTGGTATTTTAAAAAACTTGGGATTTTAAAAAATCAAGATTTTTGAAAAAGTTAGGATTTTCAAAAACTTGAGATTTTCAAAAAGTCACGACTTTTGAAAAAGTTGCAATTTTAAATAAAGCTTTAATTTTTTGAAAACATCAAGATTTGAAAAATGTTCGGGCTTTGAAAATGTTCAGATTTTTAAAAAAGTTGGGTTTTCGAAAAATGAATATTTCAAAAAAATTTGAATTTTTGAATAGTTGGGATTTTCAAAAGAGTTTGGATTTTTGAAAAGTCAAGATTTTTCAAAACTCAAGATTTTAAAAATAGTTTCAAGTTTAAAAAAAGTTGAGATTTTCAAAAAATTTATAATCTCAAAAGAGTCAAGATTTCAAAATTTAGTGATGCACCAAAATTAACATGAATTTGAAAAGGTCGTAACTTGTGCTCCAAGGTTTTGTATCTATTTAGATTTTCTAGAAATTTTATTTTTGAATGATTTTGAAAATGTTTTTTTTTCCAAAAAGTTGTGAATTCAAAAAATTTAAGATCTTAAAGAATTTCTAATTTAAGAAAAAGATAGAATTTCATAATTCTAAAAAGTTTGAATTTCAAAATTTTTAAGGTTTTTGAAAAAAGTTGAGATTTTCAAAAAAGTCAGGATTATGAGAAGGTTGGGATTTTGAAAAAAATTGGATTTCAAAAAGTTGTGATTTTGAAAAAGCCAAGAATTTTGAGAAAGTTGGGATTTTCAAAAAGACAAGATTTTGAAAAAAGGTGCAATTTTCAAATAAGTCGGGAATTACAAAACTGAAGAGATTTTTAAATCCCAACTATTTTGAATATCATATTTTTTTGAAAATCCTAACATTTTATAAATCTTTGCTTTTTCAAAATTCAAACTTTTTATGAAATCATAACTTTTTTGAAAATTATGAATTTTTAAAAATCACGAGTTTTTTTAAAAATTGTGAACTTTATAAATTCATGACTTTATCACTTTCAAAATCTTTGAAAATACAATTTTTTAAAATCATGACTTTTTGAAATCCTAACTATTTCAAAATCTGGATATTTTTGAAATCATGACTTTTTCAAAATTCGACCACTAGTTCCTAAACCTTAAAACTATAAACCTAACTCATAAATGCTAAACCCTAAACCCCAACATCCTAAACACTAAGCCCAAAACCCTAAATCATTAACCATAAACACAAAAACCTTAAAACTGGATCCTAAACCGTAAACCTTGAGCCATAAACCATAAACCAAAATCCCTAAATTGTAATACCTAAACTCTAAAATCCCAAACCTAAACCATAAACCCTAAACCCTGATCCCTGAGCCATGAAGCCTAAACCTTAAACCCTAAGCCCTAAACCATAAATAATAAACCCTAAACCTTAAATAGTGAAACCTAAAGCCTTAGGCCTAACCCTAAACCTTTACCTAGAGACCTAAACCTTAACCATGAACATTGAACCTAAACCCCAATTTTTCAAAACCTAAACCCCTAAACCCTAAACCTGAACCTAAACCCTAAACCCATAAACATGAACATTAAGACTTAAATCCTAACTGCCCTAAACCCTAAATTCATAACCTTTAAACACTAAAACCTAAATGCTAAATCCTAAATACCTAACCCTCAATAATAAACCATGAGCCATAAACCCTAAAACCCTAAGTGTAAAACCATCAACCGTAAAACTCAAAACCTAAACCCTAAAACTTGAGCCCTAAATCCTAACCCTAAACCCTAAACCTAAGTAACCTTAAACCTTAAACCTTAAACCTGAACCTAACCCTAAACCTCAACCCCGAACCCTAAACCCTAAACCCTAATCCTTATACCCTAAACCTAACTCTTTAGCCCAAAAATGACCTAGAAACTTTAAAGTAGTTAGATTTTGAAAAAGTTGTTATTTTGAAAAACATTGGATTTTTAAAAAAGTCAGGATTTTAAAAAACTTGAGATTTTCAAAATCTTTTAAAATATGGACTTTGGGAAAATCATGACTTTTTCGAAATCCTAATTGTTTCAAAATCTAGATATTTTTGAAATTGTGAATTTTTCAAAATCCCACCCGCTAAACCTAAACCTTAAAAAGTTAGATTTGGAAAAAGTTGGTATTTTGAAAAACTTGGGATTTTCAAAAATTCAAGATTTTTGAAAAACTTAAGATTTTCAAAAAGGCACAAGTTTTGAAAAAGTTGTAATTTTAAACAAAGTTGTTGGTTTCGAAAACATCAAGATTTAAAAATGTTGGGACTTTGAAAATGTTCAAATTTTCAAACAAGTTGGGCTTTTCGTATTTTTGTAAAAGTCAACATTTTTTAAGAGTTTTTTGGATTTTTGAAAAACTCGACATTTCCAAAAAAGTTAGGATTTTGAAAAAATTGAGATTTTCCAAAAAGTCGTGGTTTTGTAAAAGTGAAGATTTTAAAAAAATTCAGGATTTTTGAAAAGTTGGGATTTTCAAAAATGTGAAGATGTTGGAAAATGTTGGGATTTATAAAACGTCAAATTTTTTGAAAAAGTAAGGATTATTGAATAAGTCAAGATATTCAAAAAAGTCCCAATTTTCAATATTTGTGATTTTAAAAAAATACACTTTTTTAAAAAAGTTAGGATTTTAAAAAAGTCGATATTTTTATAAAGTTGAGGTTTTAAAAAATCAAGAATTTTTAAAAACTTGGGATTTCTATAAAAAAATTTATTTTGGAAAACATCTTGATTTTTGAAATAGTTGTGATTTTCAAAAAAGTTGGGATTTTTAGAAAACTTAGAATCTCAAAAGACTCAAGATTTCAAAAATGTAGTGATGCGCCAAAATTACCATGAACTTGAAAAGGTCATAACTTGTGCTCCTGGTGTTTATTTGAGTCCATTTTTTTGAAACCACATGTTTCAAAAATCTAAACTTTTTAAAATATCAGGATTTTCAAGAAAAAGTTAGGAGTTTAAATAATTTAGATTTTCCATAAATTCAGGATTTTTGAATATGTCATTATTTTCTAAATAGTCATTATTTTTCCAAAAGTTGTGAATTCAAAAAAATTTAGGATTTTAAAGAATTTGCAATTTTAGAAAAAGATTGAATTTCATAATTCTAAAAACTTTTGAATTTAAATTTTTTTAGGGTTTTTGAAAAAGTTGAGATTTTCAAAAAAGTCAGGATTATGAAAAGGTTGGGATTTTGAAAGAGTCACGATTTCAAAAAAGCCAAGAATTTTGAGAAAGTTAGGATTTTCAAAAAGATTAAGATTTATAAAAAAGAGCAATTTTTAAAATAAGTCGAGAATTACAAATCTGAAGAGATTTTTAAATCCCAACTGTTTTGAATATCCTAATTTTTTGAAAATCCTAACATTTTCAAAATCTTTAATTTTTCAAAATTCAAACTTTTATAAAATCACAACTTTTTCAAAAATTAAGAATTTTTAAAAAATCACGAGTTCTTTTAAAAATTTTGAAATTTTAAATTCATGACTTTATCACTTTCAAAATCTTTGAAAATACAGACTCTTAAAATTTTGAAAACCCTAACTCTTTCAAAAATCCCAACTTTATGACAATCCAAAATTTTTCGAAATGTTCATTTTCTGAAAACCCCAACTTGTTTGAAAATCTGAACATTTTTTTAATAGATTTTTTTAAAATTGTAACTTTTTCAAAAGTCGTGACTTTTTTGAAAATATCAAGTTTTTGAATATCTTGAATTGTGGAAAATCCAAAGTTTTTTGAAATACCAAAATTTTCCAAATCTAACTAGTTTAAGGTTTCTAAGGAGAGGGCTTAGGGCTCAGGGGATTTAGCATTTAGGGTTTAGGTTTTTGGGCTCAAGATTCAGGGTTTAGGGTTTAGGTATTAGGGCTCGGGGCTCAGGGTTTAGTGTTCAGGGTTTATGGTTGAGGTTTAGGGTTCAATGATCAAGATTTAGGGTTTAAAAATCTCTTCAGTTTTGTAATTCCTGACTTATTTGAAAATTACACCTTTTCTCAAAATCTTGTCTTTTTTTTAAAATCCCAATTTTCTAAGAATTCTTGGTTTTTTAAATTAACATTACTTTTTCAAAATCCCAATTTTTGTTCGAAATCCCAACCTTTTCATAATCCTGACTTTTTTTAAAATCTCAACTTTTCAAAAACCCTGAATTTTTAAAAATCGAACTATCTTAGAATTATGAGATTCTATTTTTTTCTAAAATTGCAAATTTTTTAAAATCCTATTTTTTTTCAAATTTACAACTTTCTAGAAATCAAAGATATTTTAAAAAATCATGACATATTCAAAAATTCAGAATTTCTAGAAAATCTAAATTATTAAAATTCTAGAGACTTTTTAAAAAAATTGATAATGTAAAAAAGTTAATATTTTTAAAAGATGTGGTTTAATAAAAATGAACTCAAACAAATACCCAAAGCACAAGTTATATTTTTGAAATCTTGACTCTTTTGAGATGATAACTTTTTCGAAAATCCCAACTTTTTCAAAGATCACAACTATTTCAAAATCCTAACTGTTTCAAAATCTGTATATTTTAAAATTGTGACCTTTTCAAAATCATGAATCATAAAACCTGAAACCTAAGTTGTAAACGCTAAATCCTAAATCCTAAACCATAAACACAAAACCCTTAACACAAAACACTTAACACTCGAATCCTAAACCATAAACCCTAAAGCCAGCCATGAAGCCAAAACCCTAAACCCTAAACCCCTAACCCGAGCCTTAAACACTAAACCCTAAACACTTAAATCCTTAGGCCTAACCCTAAACCCTAAACCCTAAACCTTTATCTTGAACCGTTAGCCCTAAGCAAAAAACCTCAACCCTAAACTCATATGCCCGAACCTCAAACACTGAGCCATGGACCCTCAACCACGAAAACTAAGGCCTAAACTTTAAAACACCCTAAACCCTAAACCTTAACCTCTAATTGCTCCTATAACCTAAATTCGGAGTCTTAAACCCAAAAACCCTAAATGCTAAAACCTAAACCCTCAATTGTGAACATGAAGCCATAAACCCTAAGTGCAAAACCCTCAAACATAAACCTTGAAGCCCAAACCCTAAAATCTAAGCCCTAAATCCTAACCCTAAACCTAATTCTTAAACCTTAAACCTTGATCCTTGAATGCTGAACCTCAACCCTAAACCATGAACCCTAAGCCCTAATCTCTAAACCCTAAACACTAAACCTTAAATCCTGAATCTTCAGCCCAAAAACTTAAACACCAAACACTCAATCCCCTGAGCCCTAAACCCTCAACCTAGAAACCTTGAAAAAGTTAGATTTGGAAAAATTTGGTATTTTGAAAAACTTGGGATTTTAAAAATTTCAAGATTTTTGAAAAAGTAAGAATTTTCAAAAAAGTCACGACTTTTAAAAAAGTTGCAATTTTAAATAAAGTTGTTATTTTTGAAAACATCAAGATTTAAAAACTGTTGGGAATTTGAAAATGGTCAGATTTTAAAACAAGTTGATGTTTTCGAAAAAGTCTAGATTTTTTAAAAGTTGGGATTTTCAAAAGAGTTAGGCTTTTAACATTTTTGAAGAGTCGTGATTTTTTAAAAGTCTGGATTTTTGAAAAACTTGACATTTTAAAAAAATTTAGATTTTCCAAAAAGTTGTGATTTTGTAAAAGTGAAGATTTTCAAAAAAGTCAAGATTTTGGAAAATGTTGGGATTTTTAAAACGTCAAGATTTTTAATAAGTAAGGATATTCAAAAAGTCCCAATTTTTAATATTTCTGACTTTTTTTTAAAAAAAATTAAAAAGTAAAGATTTTTATAAAAAGTCTGCATTTTTGATAAAGTTGAGATTTTAGAAAATTCAGCAATTTTTAAATAGTTGAGATTTATGAAAAAAAAATTGAATTTCGAAAATGTCATGATTTTTGAAATAGTTGTGATTTTCAAAAAAGTTGGGATTTTCAAAAAGTTATAATCTCAAAAGAGTTAAGATTTAAAAATGTAGTGATGTGCCAAAATTAGCAGGATCTTGAAAATGTCATAACTTGTGCCTCGAGTGTCTGTTTGACTCCGTTTTATTTTTGAAACCATATGTTTCACAAATCTCAACTTTTTTAAAATATTAGGATTTTCAAAAGAAAGTCAAGAGTTTGATTAATTTAAATTTTTTCTAGAAATTCTAAATTTTTGAAAATTTCATGATTTTTGAAAAGGTCATTATATTTTCCAAAAAGTTGTGAATTTAAATTTTTTTAGGATTTTAAAGAATTTGTAATTTTAGAAAAAGATAGAATTTCATAATTCTAAAAAAGTTTGAATTTCTAACATTTTAGGGTTTTTTAAAAAGTTGAGATTTTAAAAAAACTCAGGATTATGAGAAAGTTGGGATTTTCAAAAATAAATAAAAAAGGTACAATTTTCAAATAAGTCAGGAATTACAAAACTAAAGAGATTTCTATATACCAATTGTTTTGATTTTTTATTTTTTTTTAAATCCTAACATTTTCAAAATCTTTAGTTTTTTAAAAATCAAACTTATTATAATTTCGTGATTTTTTCGAAAATTATGAATTTTTAAAAAATCACGAGTTTTTTAAAAATTGTGAACTTTTAAAATACAGATTTTTTGAAAATCATGACTTTTTCTTAACCTTAAAATAATTAGATTTGGAAAAAGTTGGTATTTTGAAAAACTTGGGAATTTAAAAAATTTATGATGTTTGAAAAAATCAGGAATTTAAAAAGCTTGAGATTTTCACAAAAGTCACGACTTTTGAAAAATTTGCAATTTTGAACAAAGTTGTTCTTTTTGAAAACATCAAGATTTAAAAATTGTTGGGACTTTCAAAATGTTCAAATTTTCTAACAAGTTGGGGTTTCCAAAAAATGAATATTTCAAAAAGTCTAGATATTTGAAAAGTTATGATTTTCAAAAGAGTTTGGCTTTTCACATTTTTGAAGAGTCGGGATTTTTTAATAGTTTGGATTTTTAAAAACACAAAATTTTTGAAAAACTCAACATTTAAAAAAAAAATTAGTATTTTTGAAAAGACGATATTTTAAAAAATTTGAGGTTTTCCATAAAGTAGTTATTTTGTAAAAGGGAAGATTTTCAAGTCAGGATTTTTAAAAAGTCAAGAATTTGAAAAATGTTGGGATTTTTGAAACGTCAAGGTTTTTTAAAAAGTCATAATTTTTGAATAAGTCGGGATATTTGAAAACGTCCTGATTTTTAATATTTGCGATTCTAAAAAAATCTAATTTTTTTAAAAACTAAGGATTTTTTAAAAAGTCGACATTTTTTTTTCAAGTTGAGATGTTAGAAAATTCAGGAATTTTTAAAAAGTTGGGATTTTTGAAAAACTTTTGATTTTAAAAAACGTCGATATTTTTCAAAAATGTAGTGATGCACCAAAATTAGCGGAATTTGAAAAGGAAATAATTTGTGCTCCGAGTGTCCGCTTGAGTTCGTTTGTTTTAAACAATATGTTTCAAAAATCTCAACTTTTTTAAAATACCAAGATTTTAAAAAATAAGTTGGGAGTTTGAATCATTTAGATTTTCTAGAAATTTTGGATTTTTTAATATGTCATGATTTTTGAAAAAGTCATTATTTCCCAAAATGTTGTGAATTTTTAAAAAAGGAATTTATAGAATTTGCAATTTTAGAAAAAGATTGAACTTCAAAATTTTTAGGGATTTTGAAAAAGTTTAGATTTTCAAAAAGTCTGGATTATGAAAAGGTTGGGATTTCAAATAAAATATGGGATTTCAAAAAAGTTCGTGATTTCAAAAAAGCCAAGAATTTTGAGAAAGTTGGGATTTTAAAAAAGACGATTTTGAAAAAGGTGTAATTTTCAAATAAGTTAGGAATTATAAAACTAAAGAGATTTTTAAATCCCAACTATTTTCAATATCCTAATTTTTTTGAAAATTTTAAATTCATGTCTTTATCAGTTTCAAAATCTTTGAAAAAACATACTTTTATAAAATTAAGAATTTTTAGAAATCCTAGCTATTTCAAAATTGAGATATTTTTGAAATTATGACTTTTTCAAAATAACAACCCTTAAACCCTAAACCATAAAACCTGAAACCTGAGTCATAAACTCTAAAAACTAAACCCCAACATCCAAAAGACTAAGTCCAAAACCCTAAGTACTAAACAATAAACCATAAACCCTTAACACTGAATCTAAAACCCTAAACCCTCAGCCGTAAACCATAAACCAAAATACCTAAATAGTAAAAAGCCTAAACTCTAAACCCCAAACCTTAAACAATAAACCCTAAAACCCTGATCCCTTAGACATGAAGCCTATAACACTAAACCATAAGCCCTAAACCCCTAACCCTAAGCCTTAAAATCTAAACCCTAAACAGTGGACCTTAAGCCTTAGGCCTAACCCTATACCCTAAACTATACCTTTAATTGTGAGCCCTAAGCTAAAACCCTAAACTCATAACCATGAACACCTACACCTATGCTCTAAATCCTAAACTATGAGCCCTATACCCTATAAACCCTAAATTGTAGGCTCTTATTGAAACTGTAAATTTTGAGTCTTAAACCCTAAAACCCCAAATGCTAAATCCTAAATCCTAATCCTAAACTCTAAACCCTAAAACCTAATTCTTAAACCCTAAACCCTGAAACTCAACCCTAAACTTTGAACCTTAAACATTGAACCATGAACCATGAGCCCTAATTCGTAAACCTTAAACACTAAACCATAAACCCTAAACACTAAATCCCTTGAGCCCTAAACCCTTGATCTAGAAACCTTAATATAGTTTAGATTTGGAAAAATTTGGTATTTTGAAAAACTTGGGATTTTCAAATTGTCAAGATTTTTAAAAAAGTTATGATTTTCACAAACTTGAGATTTTCAAAAAATCATGACTTTTGAAAAAGTTGTAATTTTAAACCAAGTTGTTATTTTTGAAAACATAAATATTTAGAAATTGTTGGCACTTTGAAAATGTTCAGATTTTCAAACAAGTTGGGGTTTTTGAAAAATGAATAGTTTGAAAAAGTCAGGATTTTCAAAAGAGTTGGGCTTTTCACATTTTTGAAGAATTTGGATTTTGAAAAAATTCAAGATTTTTGAAAAAATTGACATTTTCAAAAGTGTTAGGATTTTTGAAAAGATGGGATATTTAAAAATTTCAGATTTTCCAAAAAGTCATGATTTTGAAAAAGTGAAGATTTTCAAAAAGCTTAGGGTTTTTAAAAAGTAGATATTTTCAAAAAAGTCAAGATTTTGGAAAATGTTGGGAATTTTAAAACGCGTCAAGATTTTTCAAAAAAGTCGACATTTTTGATAAAGTTGAGATTTTAGCAAATTTAGGAATTTTTTAAAAGTTTGGATTTACAAAATAGTTTTGATTTTTGAAAACGTTGTGATTTTTAAAAAAGTTGGGATTTTTGAAAAATTTATAATCCTAAACTCTAAACCCTAAGCCCTGAACCCTAAACAATAAAAAGTAAACCCATAACCTCTAAGCCTTAAACCCTAAACCCTAAACAGTGATCCCTAAAGCCTTAGGCCTAAGCCCTAAGCCAAAACCCTAAACTTTTAGCTAGAGACCTACATGCTAAACTCATAACCCCAAACCTCAAACCCTGAGCCATGGACCCTCAACCATGAACACTGAGACATTAACCGTAAACTCTGACCATATGCCATAAACCCTAAACTTTGAGCCTTTTACCATATAAACCCTAAACCGTATGCTCTAATTGCTCGTAAACCCTAGATTCTGAGTCATAAAACCCTAAATGCTAAATCCTAAAGACTAAACCCTCAATCTTAAAACATGAGCCCTAAACCCTAAATGTAAAACCCTCAACCATAAACGTCGGACCTCAAACCCAAAAACTTGAGTCGTAAATCCTAACCCTAAAAACTATAATGCCCCGTTCCTCACTCTCCCTTTTCTTTGACAACGATCGGGTTAAAAAGGACTACATTGTTGTGCTTCTACCGATCCTTGTTGGCTTCACTTTTTTATTATTATCCAATTAAGGGAAAAATCTAGCTCTCGCTTCTTTGAGTCTGCCTGGTCGTCGCCATTAATATGATTAATAATTATTATCATTATTTTAGCCGTAAAAATAAAATAAATTTTTTTATAATAATATCATGATTTATATTGTCGATTTGCGAGTGTTGGGTTTTGGTGTCAAAATTTTATCAAATATTATTAAGGATTACCTTAAGCTATGTTTTGATTTCGTTTTAGGATTTTTGTTTTTGTTTTTTTTTTTAAAGTTCAAAAAATAAAAATAAATAAATAAATAAAATAAAAGACTTAAAATTTAACACTAATTAAAAAAGGAAAAGCCCATGATTTCCTTGTTTGGGGTGGTTTAGGGCAAAGGAGACTCTTTTGTGTTTTTGTTTTTGTCTTTTGCTGAGGGAGAGAGAGAGCCGCCGCCATGGAGGGAGGGAGGAAGCTCCAGTTTGTTCTACACACCCACCAGAGGTTGAAGAAGGTGTGAAGGAGGAGGGTTTCTATCTGAGACTATTTTTCCAAGGGCGTTGGCAGTTTTGTATGCTATGTGGAAGCAATCCGAAGTGGTTTAATGGAATGCAATGTTGTTGGGTTCAAAATAAAAGTTTTTAATCATGTTTAGGTGTCCAACTCATGCCCAATGGAGTTTGATACAACCAAGGATGCAGAAAAATGTGGCTGTGCACAAAAAACATCTCAAAGAGATGTGTTCTCTTGGTCAGCTGCACAAAAACATGGCTGTGCACAAAAAATGCCTCAAGGAGATGTGTTCTCTTGGTTAGTTGCAAAAAAATGTGGTTGTGCACAAAAAACCTCAAGGAGATGTGTTCTCTTGGTTAGGTGCTCAAAAACGTGGATATCTTTAAAAAATGTCAAGCTACTTTAAATACGCCCCTTACAGATGTAGTTTCGTGGACAACGATGATTAAAAATGGATTTTTGTGTGAACGGTTTGATAAAATGCCTCAACCGAATCTTATGTCATAGAATGTGTTGATTGTAGGATATGTTCAAATTGGGCTTGCTGAGAAAGCCTTAGAGGCTTTCAATCAAATGCAACTGGCAGGTGTAAAGCCAAACTCGGTGGTAACCTTTGCTAGCATCTTTCCATCCTATGGAAAAATAGGTACTTTCAAACTGTTAATGGAAATCCATCAAAAAAATAATCAAAATCGATTTTTGTTACATGTTTTTGTTGGGACTGCTCTCATAGATATGTATACAAAATGTGGGAGTATACAGAATGCACACAAGTTGTTTAACAATATGCCTTAAGAGAAATGCGGTCTCATGGAATGCCATGATTTCAGGATATGCACATAATGGGCAACTTATTCTATTGGAAAAGTTTCAAGTGATCGGGAAGATGTGTGACGTTGTGGAGGTTAGATCGATTCTCGTGAACTGGTTGACAAAGTGCCCAAGCAAGATGCTGAACCGAAGCAAGTTTGATTGAGTCTTGTGAAGTGGTTTATGAAGTGCTCCTTTTTAATTTCGTCAGTTGCTATGAACTCTTGGTATATCTAGGGACACGTAGAAATTTGATCGTGGTGTGCATTCTCATCGGAAGATAACTTTTGGAAGTGGTTTCTTAGCCTCTGAGCCCGTTTTGTACATTTTTGTAGCTAGTAAGAAAATGTAAAAATACAAAGCTGCAGACCCTCGTAGGGTTGCCAAATCACCCTGGAAACTTTCAACACATGTAAATAATTATTTAAAACACTATAATGTAACTTGTGTACATTAGAACTTCTGACAAAATGGTGTTTTCTCTCTCTACCCTCCTGTTTCTCTCTCCTAGGTGACAAAAAGATGCAAAATGAAATGTAATGGATACATGTCTCTAAACCTTTCTATTTCAATTTAAAATTTGTTATTATTATCATATGTAAATGGGAAACTAAAAAATGACAATTATGATTTATTAGGGTGGATGTCATGCCAGTGATTTATCGTTGATATCTTGCTCATGTGGTTTTTTTGCAGGATGAAAGAATAATGACGTAAAGGCGTTGAGCAATTCATTGTTTATCTTTGGTATTATATTGAAAGAATTATTGTTGAAATTGGTAGTATGTAAAAGTCGTTAGATTAATAAGTGCTTAAGAATTTGTATTTCTTTCATGGATGTTATTTTGATCCCAAAACTATTATGGTAAAAGTGGAATACAATTGTCAAAAGGAATTGAATCTTATACCTTGTAGTGAACTTTCATTGTGCTATTATTGGTTTAGTAATTGGTGTTGTTTTTCTTACCTTTAAAATGTAATAAAGGAACCTAACCACAATAGTCAACCTTAGTTCAAACAAACCTTTACACTTGATGGAACATCCTAGTTTTAGGTAAATACGATTCCAAGAAAGGGGTTTATCGTCCTAGTAGGTACGTTTAGGTGACATTGACACAAACCAGACATATAGGAGCAACATAGTCAAATAAATCTTCTGCATCAAATGAATTCCTTGTGGGGTCTAGATGACATCATGGAGCTAGTGGAATAGTGGTTCTATCACTTAAAATTTTGTTAAGGAATAGATCCTCTTAGCTACATGTACTATCTTTGGCTAGTGACAATAGAGTGCTTTGATCGGTTACAAAAGGTTTATAGGGTGAATATGTTTTGAACCTTAATCTAATCTATAATAGAGCGCAAAGCAGTAAATAGAAATTCGAACTAAACTAAACCCTAGTTGATTAGGATGTTAACTTGTGGGTAGAAAACTATAATTCAATTCATTGCATACGAAATTGTTCTGAAAGATGTTGATTCTAGAGAACCTTAGAAATTGTAATCTTGTCCCTTAATCCCTTGTTATGTCATTTTATGGCATTAAGAAATAAAGAATATTTCTTATGCAGAATCATGCAATGCAAGGATATGTGATCTTCGTGAACTTAGATCACTTGTGTTCATGTGTAGATTATAATGCTTCTAACCATGTACTTCTTTAAGAGGTCTGATAACTGTTTTCGTAACTCTTTTGTTATAAAACAATGGTAATAATGTGATGTAAAAGTAAGGCATAGAAGAGGGAAAAAAAAAAAGATTTGAGGTTAGGGTTACTGCTACTCTTGGAGTCTTTATAACTTAATTAAACATTTTCATGCGTTGCAAAGAATATAAATTGCCTTGGTGTGACCAAACTTTGAGAAAACAAAAGATATATAAATATAAATGGAAGTCCATAAGTTATTGAGTTTTATTAACTATGGTAGCAAAATAACTATTCCATGATTGACGGAGGTTCTTGGGAAAAAAGCTATCTCGAATCTATGTCTTCCTTAATCCTAAGATTTCGCCTTGACATCACGTTAGATTCACTTATGTAGCAAGGGTAAATTTTATACATTAAAGAGACGTTTGAGAAGTAAAATCTCAACATTAAAATGAGAGAATTAGAATCTTGTACGTAATTTGAAATATGGAAAATACTTATGTAAATTATGAAGATTGTCATAAGGGTAAAGAGAAAAATTAAATGGTTGAACAACAAGTGAAATGTGAAATAAATTTTCAGAATATGTAGGTGGAAAGAGGGAGAAAATTATGCTTACATAATAATGTTATTGGATGTTTAACGTATCCTAGATGTAACCATGGTAATGATGTGTTGTGGGTTGTCAATACTTAAGTCCCTTTTATTGTGGTTGTGTTATTTCTAGCATTCGTTCATTGGGAAAAATGTGGCATCATCATATATATGGTGTTATCATGTGTCTACGTGGGTTGATGACTTATGTAAGTGTCATATGTGTTATGGAGTTTTCCTTACTTGGAGCCTTGTGGCGTTGTGTAGTGAGCAATGTAAGTCAAAAAAAAATTCCTAGTATTTTACTGTTGTATTTGGGTGTGTAAAATGTGGGCACTACATATGGTATTAGAGTGGAGGTTCATGCTCTTGAACCTCTGGGATGGATTGGAGTTATGATGATTCTGCATGATGGTGGTGGATATTGGAAGAGTAATGTGATATATATGCATGATGTGAAACATGTCGTAATTGTGAAATTGTGAACGCACATGTTGTGTATGTCATTTAGTGTGTATTTTTATCATATTGATGTGCTTGCGATGAGGGTGTTCACTCTCGATGTTGTTTATTCAATGGGGAATTCGGGTGTAATGTACTTTGCCTTGTTGTTTGTGAATGAAATGTTATTGTGGATTGCTGAGGGTTGAAACGTTTTGGCTTTATGTGATATGAAGGTGTATTGAGGTATTGCATGACAAAAATTGATGTAAAGTGAAAGGAATTTTATCGTGATGTCATCACCGTATTGTGATTAGTTGTGTACATCATCGTGTTGTATTGCAATGGATTATATGTTGTAATGTTAGACATTGTTTTCCTCATACATATAATTTATATCATATGTGATAGTTCATGTCTTGAGTTAGGGGGCATATGGTGAGTATGATCCATAATGTATAGTGATTGTACTTTGGGTGCAAGATGTAGTAATGTGATGTATCGTAACTTTGTGAAAGTAATGATTGCGTTATACCCTATATATATATATACCATGCACAAGACGTTATGGTTATTGTGTGTGAATTACCATTGTGTTTGTGATGTAGTTATGTGTATGTTGTGGACCTTACACTAGACAACCCTAAGGGGATAAATTGTCAAGAGTGTATGTGTGGAGAGAGGAGGTGTGGACTAGGTTTTCATAATCTTGAGCCAAGTACGAGTGAGAAAGTGGAGTCTTATATAGACTGAAAACCCACTTTTATCTGTTTAGTATACTTCGAGTTTGCTCAGTATATTGTGGGTGCACACCACCTTAGGCACAACTTATGCAACTAGAGTTCCCTACTCTTTCCTATTGGATTGTTCATTGAATAATCCTATGTGATGATGATAGATATATTATTTGATTTACTCATTTATGGTTACATGTATATTTTCACGAGCTGAGGCTCAATGTCTGAGTGCCAGTAACTCGATGAGTACCCCTTCTAGAGGCGGTAAGAGACCACATAGTGATTGTAATGTGCTATTTTCCTCATTACGTATTTTATTCGTAAATTGATCATTATTTCTTTTCGCTAGAACCAATCATTTTCTTGATTGACATGTTCTTATATTTTGGGCATTTATTTGATTGTTGCATTAACAGTTTGATTTTACACTAACCATGGCTAATTAGCCATTTGTTTTTCTTGGTTTTAAAACTTTCTTTTCATATATAAAAGCTTTGTAGCCTAGTCGAAGGATTTTGATTTTGCCACTAGGCATTTGAATGGATTGTTATGCTGGTTCTAATGTCACAATGTGTTGGATTAGGGTCATGGGATTCACCATGGAGTGGTGGAACCTTTGGACCTACTTCGTTGTATGGGGGTACGCCCCAAGGAGTTATAAATAACTAGCGGGTTGTTGAACCACGAGTTATTATGTCACTTGGGTTTGGGGGTGACGGGGCTCTATGTGCCTAGGGCCATAGGGTGACCTGACCTCATTTAAAAGGAGAAAGGAGACGGGCCTCTATGGTTGAGTGACCTGTTATTCTTTATGACACTCTATGGTTGAGTGACCTGAGATTTTTGATGGGGCTCTATGGTTGAGTGACCCGACTTGGTTTTGGCACTATGAATCTTTCTCTTGGGGAGGTATATGGAGATTATTTGGTGATGCTTTGGGGAGATATATGGAGTTATTTCTTGATATTTTGAGATGTGTGGAGTTGGTATAGTGAGTTATGTGTCCTCTTGTGAGTCTGGTTAGACTTTGTTATGATTGATGGCTTGACTCTCCCCTTGGTTGGTATGGACTATTAGATATTGGATTAGAACTATGTTGTTATAGTCATGGATTATTTTGGGTCATGTGATACCCGTTGTATATGTATTAGCGTGTTGACCCGGTTTGTCAGTCATATGTGTGTACTAGATCTATGTCTAGGATGTAATTGTTGGAAATTAATTGCTATGTGGTCTACTTGTTGTCATTCCATGGTTTGGTGAAACCCTTGTGATGTGATATAGTCGTGAAAGTATGCAAAAGTATGCTTGAGAAATTTTAGAGTTGTGTATGACCCTGGTAGGGTGTTGTGACTGTAGTTCATGATGGGAACCTACAGGAATGAATAAACTAAAATTGAATTAAAAAAAAAAAATTTTAAAGGACTTAAATTAAGAATAATGTTAATGGAAAGAGACTAATGAAATAACGAATAAGAGAGAACTTCCAATCTTCACAGAACCTTGAAAGTTAAAATTTCTTCCAAATGTTCCTAGGGCCACCCCGTGACCGTGATTTTGTATCTGAAATCTTAACCTTAGAGTGTGCCTTCGCCATGTTCGTCCCTTGTTGCTTACAATTTCTCCTTCTTCATTGTATGTTGCATCGAGGACGATGCTTTCTTAAGGGGAGGAGAATGTAATGCCCCATTCCTCGTTCTTCCTTTTCTTTGTCGACGACCGGGTTGTTAAGCGTTACGTTGTTGTGCTCCTGCCGATCCTTGTTGGCTTCACTTTTTTATTATCCGGTTAAAGGAAAAATCTAGCTCTCGCTTCTTCGAGTCTGCCTGGTCATCACCATTAATATGATTAATAATTATTATCATTATTTTAGCCATAAAAATAAAAAAAAATAATGTTTATAATAATATCATGATTTATATTGTCGATTTGCGAGCGTTGGGTTTTGGCGTCAAAATTTTATCAGATATTATTAAGGATTACCTTAAGCTATGTTTTCATTATGTTTTGACTTCATTTTAGGATTTTTATTTTTGTTTTTAAAAAAAAGTTCAAACAAACAAAATAAATAAATAAATAAAATAAAAGACTTAAAATTTAACACTAATTAAAAAAAAAGAAGGAAAAGCCCGTGATTTCCTTGTTTGGGGTGGTTTAGGGCAAAGGGGACTCTTTTGTGTTTTTGTTTTCTGTCTTTTCTGAGGGAGAGAGAAAGCTGCCACCATGGAGGGAGGAAGGAAGCTCCAGTTTGTTCTGCACACCCACCAGAGGTTGAAGAAGGCATGAAGGAGGAGGGTTTCTGTCTGAGACTATTTTTCCAAGGGCGTTGGCAGTTTTGTATGCTATGTGGAAGCAATCCGAAGTGGTTTAATGGAATGCAATGTTGTTGGGTTCGAACTGAAAGTTTTTAATCATGTTTGGGTGCCTAGCTCATGCCCAATGGAGTTTGATACAGCCAAGGATGCACAAAAACGTGGCTGTGCACAAAAAACGCCTCAAGGAGATGTGTTCTCTTGGTCAGCTGCACAAAAATGTGGTTGTGCACAAAAACACCTCAAGGAGATGTGTTCTCTTGGTTAGCTACTCAAAACGTGGTTAACTACAAAAATGCCAAGCTACTTTAAAAATGCCCCTTACAGATGTAGTTTCATGGACAACGATGATTAAAAATGGATTTGTTGAAAAGGCATGGGAACTGTTTGATAAAATGCCTCAACCGAATCTTGTGTCATGGAATGTGCTGATTGTAGGATATGCTCAAAATGGGCTTGCTGAGAAAGCCTTGGAGGCTTTCAATCAAATGCAACTGGCAGGTGTAAAGCCAAACTCGGTAACCTTTGCTAGCATCCTTCCATCCTATGGCAAAATTGGTGCTTTCAAACTGGTAATGGAAATCCATCAAAAAATAATCGAAAATGGATTTTTGTTAGATGTTGTTGTTGGGACTACTCTCATAGATATGTATACAAAATGTGGAAGTATAAAGAATGCACACAAGTTGTTTAACAATATGCCTTAAGAGAAATGTGGTCTCATGGAATGCCATGATTTCAGGATATGCACATAATGGGCAACTTATTCTAGTGGAAAAACTTCAAGTGATCGGGAAGATTATGTGACGTTGTGGAGGTTAGATTGAGTCTCGTAAATTGGTTGACGAAGTGCCCAAGCAAGATGCTGAACCGAAGCCTACGGGTTTGATTGACTCCGTCCCTTCCAGGCATGGTTCTTGCTTCCCTTACCTCTCATAATTCTCATGTTTTAGTTATCTTTTGCAACTAAATAGAATTTTAAATTATTAAGATTTTTAATACAGTTAAATGTCCCTTCAACTTGTTGCAAAACAATAAATTGTCGTGTTGTAACTCACGAAGTCATTATAACTCGTCTACTTTAAACCATGAACTATCACCCTCACTTCGAGATGATTTAGAAAACTCTTACCCATCTTGATCGCTCCAATATTGTTTTATCGACCAGACGAAACTTACTTTCCAGAAATAATGTTGACCAATTCCCTAAAAAAAAGGAAAGAAGAAGTTAATTTTTTTACATTTTTCAGAGACTCATTAAGTACCCTTCGTAACTCTGGAAACGAGATGTGAAGTTTCATTCGTGTACCTTGGTATACGAGGAGTCACCTCGACCTTTGGTTTGACCCGAAATGAACATATGACATCCTTTTGATGCTCTTATAGGAGCCCTGTTACACTAGTTTACAGCAGTAGAAAGCTGTTAAATCTAGAAAGTTGGCTTTTGTTTTGAACCGCCATTTGAAACCTGGATGGAGAAATTACTTCCCGTCTTTGCAAACCTCTAGTGTTTATACTAGAAAATTACATGGAACATTCAGTATAGGAAAGAGCACTTTTCGGGATAGTTTGGCGAAGCCATTTTATAGGCCTCCTGGTCGTAGTTTGATGAGGTCAAACTAGACCAATTTTGTCTTGTCGCTCCAGAAAACTTGTCTCTATTTGAAAATGGTTTTCTAGTTCTCAGTCCCGTCAACTCTAATGAATTCTCCTTATAAATCGGAACTAGTAGGAGATGTCTCGTTTCATGCTCATCCATCAAACGTTAGTTTTGGATGTGGTTTTTTTAGCCCTCAAGCTAACTTTTGTCCTTTTACAATTGGGTCAACTACGATCAGTAGCCCCAGAAAATTAGCTGTCAAATGCTAACCATTCACTCTTTTTCAATTCCGTCAGTTGCTATGAACTCTTGGTATATCTGGGGACATGTAGAAAGTTGATCGTGGTGTGTGTTCTTATCGGAAGATAACTTTTGGAACTGGTTTCTTAGTCTCCGAGCCTGTTTTGTACGTTTTTGTAGCTATTAAGAAAATGTAAAAATAGAAAGCTGCGGACCCTCCTAGGATTGCCAAATCACCCTGGAAACTTTCAACACATGTAAATAACTGTTTAAAACACTATAATGTAACTTGTGTGTATTAAAATTTTGACAAAATATTATTTTCTCTCTCTACCCTCCTCTTTCTCTCTCCCAGGTGACAAAAAGAAGCAAAATGAAATGTAATGGATACATGTCTCTAAACCTTTCTATTTCAATTTTAAATTTGTTATTATTATCATATGTAAATGGGAAACTGAAAAATGACAATTATGATTGATTAGGGTGGATGTCATGCCAACGATTTACAGCTGATATCTTGCTCACGTGTTTTTTTGCAGGATGAAAGAATGATGACATAAAGGCGTTGAGTAATTCATTGTTTATCTTTGGTATTATATTGAAAGACTTATTGTTGAAATTGGTAGTATGTAAAAGTCGCTAGATTAATAAGTGCTTGAGAAATTTGTATTTTTTTCATGGATGTTATTTTGATCCCAAAACTGTTATGGTAAAAGTGGAATACAATTGTCAAAAGGAATTGAAATTTATACCTTGTAGTGAACTTTCATTGTGCTATTATTGGTTTAGTAATTAGTGTTGTTTTTTTTACCTTGTAGTGAACCTTTACACTCGATGGAACATCCTAGTTTTAAGCAATACGATTACAAGAAAGGAGTTTATCATCCTAGTAGGTACGTTTAGGTGACATCGACACAAACCAGACATATAGGAACAACATAGTCAAATAAATCTTCTTCATCGAATGAATTCCTTGTGGGGTGTAGATGACATCATGGAGCTAGTGGAATAGTGGTTATATCACTTAAAATTTTGTTAAGTAATAGATCCTCTTAGCTATATGTACTATCTTTGGCTACTGACAATAGAGTTTTTTGATCGGCTATGAAAGGTTTATAGGGTGAATATGTTTTGAACCTTAATCTAATCTATAATAGTGCGCAAAGCTCTAAGTGGAAATCGGAACTAAACTAGACCCTAGTTGATTAGGATGTTAACTTGTGGGTAGAAAACTATAATTCAAATCATTGCATATGAAATTGTTCTGAAAGATGTTGATTCTAGAGAACCTTAAAAATTGTAATCTTGTCCCTTAATCCCTTGTAATGTCATTTTATGGCATTAAGGAATAAAGAATATTTCTTATGCGGAATCATACAATACAAGGATATGGGATCTTCGTGAACTTAGATCGCTTGTGTTCATGTGTAGTTTATAATGCTTCTAACCATGTACTTCCTTAAGAGGTCCAATATGTGTTTTCGTAAATCTTTTGTTATAAAACAATGGTAATAATGTGATGTAAAAGTAAGGCATAGAAGAGGAAAAAAAAAGATTTGAGGTTAGGGTTACTACTACTCTTGGAGTCCTTATAACTTAATTAAACATTTTCATGCGTTGCAAAGATTAAAAATTTCCTTGGTGTGACCAAACTTCGAGAAAACAAAAGATATATAAATATAAATGGAAGTCCATAAGTTATTGAACTTTATTATTCTGTGATTGATAGAGGTTCTTGAGGAAAAAGCTATCTCGAATCTATGTCTTCCTTAATCCTAAGATTTCACCTTGACATCACGTTAGATTCACTTGTGTAGCAAGGTTAAATTTTAAACATTGAATAAGCATTTGGGAAGCAAAATCTTAACATAAGAATGAGAGAATTAGAATCTTGTAGGCAATTTGAAATATGGAAAATACTTATGTAAGTTATGAAGATTGTCATAAGGGTAAAGAGCAAAATTAAATGGTTGAACAACAAGTGAAATGTGAAACGAATTTTCAGAATATGTAGGTGGAAAGAGGGAGAAAATTATGCTTACATAATAATGTTATTGGATGTTTAACGTATCCTAGATGTAACCATGGTAATGATGTGTTGTGGGTTGTCAATACTTAAGTCCCTTTTATTGTGGTTGTGTTATTTCTAGCATTCGTTCATTGGGGAAAATGTGGCATCATCATGTATATGGTGTTATCATGTGTCTATGTGGGTCGATGACTTATGTAAGTGTCGTATGTGTTATGGAGTTTTCCTTACTTGGAGCCTTGTGGCGTTGTGTAGTGAGCAATGTAAGTAAAAAAAAAAAATTCCTAGTATTTTACTGTTGTATTTGGGTGTGTAAAATCTGGGCACTACAAAACCCTAAACCTTGTTACTCATACCCTAAACCTCAACCTTAAACATTGAACAGTGAACCTTGAATCCTGAACTCAAAAACCTGAACCCTGAACACTAATTCCCCTGAGCCCTAAGTCTCACCTTTGAAACCTTAAAATAAATAGATTTGGAGAAAGTTGTTATATTAAAAAACTTGGGATTTTCAAAAAGTCAAGATTTTTAAAAAAGAAAGGATTTTCAAAAACCTGAGAATTGTAATTTTAAAAAAAGTTGTTATTTTTTAAAATATCAAGATTTAAAATATGTTGGGAATTTAAAAATGTTCAGATTTTGAAATAAGTTGGGGTTTTCGAAAAATAAATATTTCAAAAATTCAAGATTTTTGAAAAGTTGAGATTTTTGAACAAGTTGGATTTTTTCATTTTTGAAGAGTCTAGATTTTTTTAAAGTCAAGATTTTTGAAAAACTTGACATTTTAAAAAAGTTAGGATTTTTGAAATGATGGGATTTTAATAAAATTGAGATTTTCCAAAAAGTCGTGATTTTGTAAAATGTCGGAGTTTTGAATAAGTCGGATATTCGTGAAACAATCAATTTTTAATATTTGTAATTTTTGAAAAAATGTAATTTTAAAAAAAAAGGAACTTTTTTAAATAGCAAGAATTTTTTAAAAAGTCAGCATTTTTGATGAAATTGAGATTTTAGAAAATTAAGGAATTTTTAAAACTTGGGATATTTGAAAATTAAGTTATACTCTCAAAAGAGTCAAGATTTCAAAACTATAGTGATGCACCAAAATAAGCAGGATTTAAAATCTGAACTATTTTAAAATATCAAGATTTGAAAAAAAGTCTAAATGTTGAATAATTTAGATTTTCCATAAATTCTTGATTTTATAATATGTCATAATTTTTGAAAAATTCATTATTTTCAAAGAAGTTGTAAATTTTTTAAAAAATAGGATTTTAAAGAATTTTCAATTTTAGAAAAACAGAGAATCTCATAATTTTAAAAAAGTTCAAATTTCAAAAGTTTTAGGGTTTTTGAAAAAGTTGAGATTTTCAAAAAGTTAGGATTATGAAAAGGTTGGGATTTCGAACAAAAATTGGGAATTCAAAAAAGTTGAGATTTTGAAAAAGCCAAGAATTTTGAGAAAGTTAGGATTTTTAAAAAAGACAAGATTTTTTTAAAAAGGTGCAATTTTCAAATAAGTTGAGAATTACAAAACTGTAAAGATTTTTTAAATCCTAACAATTTTGAATAAACCTGAATCCCTAAATCGTAAAACCTTAAACCAAAAACCCTAAACTCTGATCCCTTAGCTACAAATCCTAAACCCTAAGCCCTAAATACTAAATAATAAACCCTAAACCCCTATACATTGAACCGTGAGCCCTAAGAGATAACCATAAACCCTAAACTCAAAACCTCTAACCTCGAACCCTGAGCCATGGACCCTTTTAACCACAAACACTAACCATAAACCCTGATCCCTATGCCCCAAACCCTAAACTCTTAACCCTATAAACCCTAAACCTTAAGCTCTAATTGCTTTGTAACCCTAAATTCTCGGTCTTAAACCCTAAAACCCTTAATCGTAAACCCTCAACCGTAAGCCTAGAACACCAAACCCTAAAACCCCAAAATCCTAAAACCATAAAACCTTAAATCTTAACCCTAAACCCTGAGCCTTGAGCAATAATCCTTAAACCCTAAATACTAAACCCTTAGACCCCAATCCTGAGTTCAGAAACCTAAACCCTAAATATAGAATCCTTAAAATAGTTATATTTCGATAAAGTTGCTATTTTGAAAATTTTAGGATTTTCAAAAAGTCGATATTTTTGAAAAAGTTAGGACTTTCAAAAACTCAAGATTTTAAAATAAGTCACATCTTTTGAAAAAGTTGCGATTATAAACAAAGTTGTTGTTTTCGAAAACATCAAGATTGAAAAAATATTGGGACTTTAAAAATGTTTAGATTTTCAAACAAGTTGGGGCTTTCAAAAAATAAATATTTTGAAAAAGTCTAGATTTTTAAAAATTTGGGATTTCTGAAAGAGTTGGGATTTTTGCATTTTATTAGAGTCAGAATTTTTTAAGAGTTTGGATTATTGAAAAACTCAATATTTTTGAAAAACACGACATTTTTAAAAAAGTTAGGATTTTTAAAAAGAGAGGATTTTAAAAATTTGAGATTTTCCAAAAAGTCGTGATTTTGTAAAAGTCTGGATTTTCAAAAAGTCAATAATTTTGAAAATCTTGGGATTTTTAAAACATCAAGATTTTTGAAAAAATCAGGATTTTTAAAAAAGCCCCTTTTTTAATATTTGTGATTTTCAAAAAATTAAAAATTAAAAGTAAGCATTTTTTAAAAACTAGGCATTTTTGATAAAGGGGAGATTTTAGAAAATTGAGGAAATTTTAAAAAGTTGGAATTTCTAAAAAAATGTATTTTCGAAAAAGTTATAATCTAGGAAAAAGTCAAGATTTAAAAATTAGTAGGAACTTGAAAATGTCATAACTTGTGCTTTGGGTGTCCATTTGAGTCCTCTTTTTTAAACCATGTGTTTCAAAAATCTCAACTTTTAAAATTATCAAGATTTTCAAAAAATATCAAGAGTTTGAATAATTTAGATTTTCCAAAAATTCTAGATTTTTGACTATGTCATGATTTTTGAAAAACGTTATTATTTTCCAAAAAGTTATGAATTTCAAAAAAAAAAAAAGATTTTAAAGAATTTGCAATTTTACAAAAAGATAGAATTTCTTAATTCTAAAAAAGTTTGAATTTAAAATTTTTAGGGTTTTTGAAAACGTTGAGATTTTCAAACAAGTCAGAATTATGAAAAGGTTTGGATTTTGGAAAAAAATTGGGATTTCAAATATCTTGTGATTTCAAAAAGTTGGAAATTTCAAGAAAGACAAGATTTTGAAAAGAGGTGCAATTTTAAAATAAGTTGGGAATTTAAAAACTTAATAGATTTTTAAATCACAAATTTTTTGAATATCCTAATTTTTTTTAAAATACTAACATTTTCAAAATCTTTACTTTTTCAAAATTCCATTTTTTTTAATAAAATCGTGACTCTTTCAAAAATTACGAATTTTTTAAAAATAACGAGTTTTTAAAAAAAAATGAGAGCCTTTTAAAATAATAACTTTTTTGAAATCCAAATTGTTTCAAACCTAGGATATTTTTTAAATCATGACTTTTACAAAATCACGACCCCTAAACCCTAAACCCTAAATCCTAAAACATGAGTCAGTAAAAACTAAACCCTAACCCCCACATCTTAAACACTAAGCCTAAAACCCAAAACCCTAAACCTTAAACCCTCATCCCATAAACCATAAATGCAAACCCCGAAATCATAAAACCTAAACTCTAAACCATAAATCAAACCTTAAACAAAAACCCTAAACCCTAAACCCCGACACCTACTCCTTAAACCCTAACTTAAGGTTTAATTACTCATAAACCCTAATTTCTGAGTCTTAAACCAAAAACCCCAAATGTTAAATCCTAAATACTAAACCATCAATCGTAAACCATTAGACCTCGACCTTGAATGCAAAAACTCTCAATCGTAAACATCAAACTCCAAACCCTAAAACCTGAGCACTAAATCATAACCCAAAACTCTAAAACCTCATTCTTTAATATTAAACCTTGATCCTCAAACCATGAACCTCAACCTAAACCCTAAAGCCTAAACTCATAACCTCAAACCTCAAACCCTGAGCCATGGATCCTCAACTATGACCAATGAGACCTAAAGCTAAACCCTAAACCACGCCCCTATGCTCTCAACCCTAAACTTTGAACACTTGTACCCTATAAACCCTAAACCTTAAGCTCTAATTACTCCCAAACCCTAAATGCTAAATCCTAAATACTAAACCCTCAATCGTAAACCATGAGCCCTAAACCATAAATGTAAAACCGTTAATCATAAACCTCAAACCCCAAACCTTAAAACCTAAATCCTAAACCCCAAAACCCTAAACCTTGATCCCTGAACTTCAACCATAAACCCCGGAACCTCGAAAACCCTAAGCCCTAAGCCGTAATCCTTAAACCCTAAATCCTAAACACTAAAACCCTTGAGCCCTAAACCCTCAACCTATAGACCTTAAAATAGTTAGATTTGGAAAAACTTGGGATTTTGAAAATGTTAGGATTTTCAAAAACTTGGTTTTTGAAAAACAAGGGACCTTTAAAAGTCGGGATTTTAAAAAACTTGAGATTTTCAAAAAAGTCACAACTTTTGAAAAAGTTGCAATTTTAAACAAAGTTGTTATTTTTGAAAACATCGGATTTAAAAATGTTGGGATTTTTTTAAAATGTTTACATTTTCAAAAATCAAGTTGGGGTTTTCAAAAAATAACGATTTTGAAAAAAAAAAAAGTAAGATTTTGAAAAGTTTTAGATTTTCAAAAGATTTAGATTTTTACATTTTTGAAGAGTCTGATTTATGAAAAAGTCAATATTTTTTAAAAACTTGTGACATTTCAAAAAAAAAGAAATTTTAAAAGACGTAATTTTAAAAAAAAGATTTTCAAAAATTTTGTGATTTAAAAGATTTTCAAAAAGTTTAATTTTGAAAAGTAGGGATTTTTAAAAAAGTTGAGATTTTTGAAAATTCAAGATTTTGAAAAATTCAGGATTTTTTAAGTAATAAAAATTCAAAAAAGTTATAATTTTTGAAATAGTTATGATTTCAAAAAGTTATAATTTCAAAAAGTCAAGATTTCAAAAAGTAATGATGCTCAAAAGTCCCTTTTTTAAAACCACTTGTTTTCAAAAAGACGGGAAATTTTTTAAAAATATAAGGATTTTACTAAAAAACTATTTTTAATAATTTAGATTTTTTTTAAAATTTGACATTTTAAAAATATTTCATCATTTTTAAAAATTCATTATTTTCAAAAAAGTGTAATTTTTTTTGAAAATAATTAGGATTTTAAAGAATTTGCAATTTTAGGAAAAGATAGAATTTCATAATTCTAAAGAAGTTTGAAAATAACCAAAAATTATAGGGTTTTTCAAAAACAAGATATTTTCAAAAAAGTCGGATTATTTTAAAATTTGGGATTTCGAACCCTAAAAATTGGGATTTAAAAAGTCATGATTTTAAAAAACCAATAATTTTGAAAAGTTGGGATTTTCAAAAAATCCTACAAGATTTTGAAAAAGGTGCAATTTTCAAATAAGTCATAAATTACAAAACCCAAAAGATTTTAAAATCCTAATTGTTTTAATGTCCCAAACCTTTTTGAAAATCCTAAACATTTAATTGAAATCTTTTTCAAAATTCCAATTTTTATAAAATCGTGACTTTTTCAAAAATTATGAAATTTTAAAAATCAAGAGTTTTATAAAAAAATTGTTAATTTTTAAATTCATGACTTTATCACTCTCAAAATCTTTTGAAATATAGACTTTTTGAAATTCCTGACTTTTTCAAAATCCTAAACCTCAAATCTTGATTTTAAAAACCCTCAGACCATAAATCATGACCCCTAAACCCTAAAACCTAAAACCTGAGTCATAAACACTAAACCCTAAACCCCAAGATCCTAAACAATAAGCCCAAAACCCTAAATCCTAAACCATAAACCCCCTAAACCCTAAACCCTTAAACCCTAAACCCAAATTTTAAATACTAAACCATAAATCCTAAACCCTTGAACCCCAAAACCAAAACCTAAACCCTAAACCTTCCCTAAACCTTAAACCTAATTCTTAAACCCTAAACCTTGAAACCTTGACCCCTTGAAAACCCTAAACCTTAGAACCTAGAGACCCTAAATGCCTAAACCCTAAACCCTCATATCTCAAACCTCGAACCTTGAAGCCATGGAATCTCTAAACACTAAATCCCCGAGACTAAACCCTAAACCCTAAACTCGAACCTTAAAATAAGATTTGGAAATTTTGGGATTTTGAAAATGTTCATATTTTTGAAAAATTGAAATTTTGAAAAATGAATAACTTTTGAAAAAGTTGAGATTTTTGAAAAAAGTTTTTATTTTAAAAATTTTTGGGTTTTTAAATTTTTGAAATAGTCGGGATTTTTAAAATTCAAGATTTTTGAAAAATTTGACATTTTAAAAAATTACGATTTTTGAAAAGTATGAGATTTTAAAAAACTTTTTTTCAAAAGTTATGATTTTTTAAAATATGAAGATTTTAAAAAAGTCAGATTTTTCCAAAAAGTCATCATTTTGTAAAAGTGAACATTTTCAAAAAAGTCAAGATTTTGGAAAATGTTGGGATTTTTTAAAAAAAGTCAAGATTTTTGAATAAGCTCAAAAGATATTCAAAAATTCAAGATTTTTAATATTTTTGATTTTCAAAAAAAAAAAATATAAGTTTTTTGAAAAGTTGAAGATTTTCAAAAATTGGCAAAAAAGTTTTTTAAAAAGTTGAGATTTCTTAAAAAGTTTTGATTTTTGAAAAAATGTCACGATTTTTAAAAAGTTACGGATATTCAAAAAGTTATATTTTCAAAAAGTCAAGATTTCAAAAATGTAGTGATTGCCAAAATTAGTAGGATCTTGAAAATGTCATAACTTGTGCTCCAGGTCTGGTTTGTCCATTTATTTTAAACCACATGTTTAAAAATCTCAATTATTTTAAAATATCATGAATTTCAAAAAAGTTGGGAGTTTGAATAATTTAGAATTTTTTTTAAAATCCTAACATATTTAAAATCTTTACTTTTTCAAAATTCTTTATTTTATAAAATCGTGACTTTTTCAAAATTTAGGATTTTAAAAATCACAAGTTTTTTTCATAATTCTCAAAATTTTGAACTTTTTAAATTCATGAATTTTTTTAAAAATCAGATTTCTAAATCTTTGAAAATACAAACTTTTTTTAAAATCATGACATTTTGAAATCCTAACTATTTCAAAATTCGAAAAAATCCAAAATTTTAAAAATAGGGATTTTCTAAAAAAAAGATGTAAAAAACCCGAGTTTTTAAATATAAACCCTAAAATTACAAATCCTAAAGACTTTAAAATCCCAAAACCCTAAATCCTAAAAACTTAAACCAAAAATCCTAACATTTTAAATCCTAAACTTTAAACTTTCAACTATAAAAAAAACCCTTCCCCTAAAAACCATAAACAAAAAAAACAAGTTTTTAAAAATAAAAGCCTTAGGCCTAACCCTAAAACCTTTTAAAATGACTCGTGAAATTTCCTAAGCCAATACCCTAAACCCTAAACTCATAACCCCGAAACTCAAATTATTTCAAAATCGTGACCCTCAAACCTAAACTTGAACACTTGATATGAAGCTAAACCTTAAACACTCCATACCCTAAACCCTAAACTTATAGCCTTATACTCTATAAACCTAAAACTTAAACTCATAAACTCTTAAATCCCTAAATCATAAAACCTAAACCTAAAACCCTAAATGCTAAACCTTAATACTAAACCTCAATCCTAAACCATGAGCTTAAAACCTAATTACAAAACCCTCAAATGTAAACCTAGAACCCCAAACCCTAAAACCTAATTCTAAATCCTAAAAAGCTTTATCCATAAACTTATACCCTAAAAAGTTAAACCATAACCTTGAATTTCCCATGAGCAATGAGACCTAAACCCTAAATTCCTTGAGTCCCAGAGTAAATCCTAAACCCTAAACAAAAATCCCAACCCAAAAATTGCTAAACCCTAAAACACTAAATCCTTTGTAAACCCTAAACCCTCAACCTAAAACCTTAAAATAGATAGATTTGGAAAAATTAGGGTATTTATTTAAATTTGTGATTTTCAAAAAGTCAAGATTTTTGAAAAGTTAAGATTTTAAAAAACTTGAGATTTTCAAAAAAGTCCTTACTTTTTATAAAGTTGAAATTATAAATAAAGTTGTTATTTTTTAAAACATAAAGATTGAAAAAATGTTTGGACTTTGAAAATGTTCAAATTTTCAAACAAGTTCAGGTTTTTGAAAAATGAATATTTCAAAAAGTCAGATTTTCAAAAGATTTTTTTCGAAAGTTTAGATTTTCACATTTTTGCAAAGTCGGATTTTTTTTAAGAGTTCTGGATTTTTCTTAAATCCCAACTTTTTTGAAAAACTTGACATTTTCAAAAAAAAAGTTGGAATTTTTGAAAAAATGGGATTATAAAAATTTGAGGTTTTCCAAAAAGTCGTGATTTTGTAAAAATGTGAAGATTTTTGAAAAATTTGAAATTTTTGAAAATTTTGATTTTCACAAAAAGTCAAGATTTTTGAAAATGTTGGGATTTTAAAATGTCAATATTTTTGAAAAAGTAATATTTTTAAAATACGTAAGGATATTTTGAAAAATTGTGATTTTTTATAATATTTAGGATATTCGAAAAATATAAATTTTTTAAAAATTTTTTAAAAATAAGGATTTTCAAAAAAATTGGTATTTTTTTATGAAGTTGTGATTTTAGAAAATTTCAGAATTTTTAAAAAGTTGGGATTTCTGAAAAAATTTTAATTTTCAAAAATGTAACGATTTTTGAAATATTTGACTTTTTTGAAAAAGTTGGGATTTTGAAAAAGTTTTAATCTCAAAAAACTCAAGATTTCAAAAATGTAGTGATGCACCAAAATTAGCAGGAACTTGTAAAGGTCATAACTTGTGCCTCCTAGTTGTGTCTATTTGAGTCCATTTTTTTAAACCACATGTTTCATAAATATCAACTTTTTTAAAATATTAGGATTTTTAAAAATAAGTCGAGAGTTTGAATAATTTAAATTTTCCAAAAATTCTAGATTTTTGAATATGTTATGATTTTTTAAAAATTCATTATTTTAAAAAAAGTTTTGAATTTCAAAAACTTTAGGATTTTAAAGAATTCACAATTTTAGAAAAAGATAGAATTTTATTAATTAAAAAAGTTTAAATTTAAAAAAATTTAGGTTTTTGAAAAAGTTAAGATTTTCAAAAAAATTTGGATTATGAAAAGGTTGCGATTTCGAAAAAAATTGGAATTTTAAAAAAGTCATGATTTCAAAAAAGCCAAGACTTTTGAGAAAACTCAGATTTTTGAAAAAGACAAGATTTTGAAAACAGGTGTGATTTGTCAATTAAGTTAGGAATTACAAAATTGAAGAGATTTTTAAATCCTGATTGTTTTGAATATCCTATTTTTAAAAAATCCCTCAACATAATATTTTTAAAATCTTTAATTTTTCCAAATTCCAACATTTTATAAAATCACGTGAATATTTCAAAAATTGTGAACTTTTAAATTTATGACTTTATCAATTTCAAAATCTTTTTTTAAAATACAACACTTTTTTAAAATCATGACTTTTTTCAAAATCCTAATACCAAAAATCAATATTTTTCAAAATTGTGATTTTAAAAAATGACCTACCCCTAAACCCTAAACCCCAACAAACCCTAAACACTAAACACCCAAAACCCTAAATCCTAAACCTAAAAAACCATAAATCCATAAACCTAAATCCTAAACCCCTAAATCCTCAAACATAAACCATAAACCCAAACCCCAAATCATAAAACCTAAACTCTAAACCCCAAACCTTAAACCTAAACCCTAAACCCTTAAACCAATAAAACCATGAAACCCAAACTTGTAAACCCTAAACCCTTAAACCCTAAAATCCCTAAAGCCTTAAGCCATAAACCTTGAACCATGAGTCCTAAGCCAAAACTATAAACTCTAAACCTTTAGCTAGAGACCTAAACCCTAAACTCATAACCCCGAACCTCAAACCCTGAACCATGGACCCTTAACCATGAACAGTGAGACGTTAACCCTAAACCCTAAACTATTAGCCTTATATCCTATAAACCCTAAACCTTAAGCTCTAATTACTCCTAAACCCTAAATTCTACTTCTTAAACCCTAAAGCCCTAAATGTTAAATCCTAAATACTAAACCCTCAATCATAAACCATGAGCCCTAAACCCTAAATGCAAAACCCTCAACCATAAACCTTGAAAAATCACAAATCTTCCCTAAAACCTCAGCCTTAAATCCTTAACCCTAAACCTTGATCCAAAAGTCTAAATTTTAAAAAAATCACTTTTGAACCTCAAATTTTGGAACTAAACCCTTAATCTTAAAAGTCGTAATCCCTTGAATCTTAAGCCCAAAAAAAAGGCCTAAAATATTTGAACACTAAATCCCATGAGTCATAAACCCTCAACCTTTTGAAACCTTAAAAAAATAAAAATTCTAATTTGGAAAAGTTGGTATTTTGAAAAACTTGGGATTTTAAAAAAGTCAAGATTTTTGAAAAAGTAAGGATTTTAAAAAACTTTTGAGATTTTCAAAAAGTCTAAACTTTTGAAAAAGTTACAATTTTAAACAAAGTTTTTATTTTTAAAAACATCAAGATTTATAAAATGTTGTGACTTTGAAAATGTTCAAATTTTCAAACAAGTTGGGGTTTTTAAAAAAGTTAGGATTTTAAAAAAGTTGGCATTTTTGAAAAGTTGGGCTTTTTTCATTTTTTGAAGAGTCAATATTTTTGAAAAAGTCAATATTTTTGAAAAAAAGTTGAATTTTCAAAAAAAGAAATTTGAAAAGATGGGATTTTTAAAAATATGAGATTTTAAAAAACGTTGTCAAAAATGATTTTGTAAAACTCAAGAATTTAAAAAATTAGGATTTTTGAAAAAAGTCAAGATTTTTAAAACATTTGAGATTTTTGAAAAGTCAAGATTTTTGAAAAGTTAGGATTTTTATTTGAAAAGTAGCGATTTTTAATATTTGTGATTTTGAAAAAATAACGATTTTTTTAAAAGTTAGATTTTTAAAAAGTTGATTTTTATAAAGTTTCAAAAAAATTCAGGAATTTTCAAAAAGTTGGGATATCTAAAAAGTTTTGATTTTCAAAACATCTGAATTTTGAAAATATTTGTGATTTTTGAAAAATTAAAAATATCTTTCAAAAAATGTAGTATAAAGAACTTCATAAATTAACCACAAAAATCAAAAAAATATCAATTTTAAAAAATATAAGGATTTTTCAAAAAAATCAAGAGTTAGAATAATTTAGATTTTCCAAAAAGTTCTGGATCATAAATTAAATTCATGAATTTTTAAAAAGTCATTATTGTCCAAAAAGTTGTGAATTTAAAAAATTAGGATTTCAAAGAATTTGCAATTTTAGAAAAATGTAAAATTTAATAATTCTAAAAGAGTTAAAATTTAAAAAATATTAGATTTTTGATAAAGTTTTAGCTTTTCAAAAAAGTCAGGATTTTAGGATAAGCCAAGAATTTTGAGAAAGTTGGGATTTTAAAAAAAGATAAGATTTTGAGAAAAGGTAAATTTTAAAAATTTTCAAAATTTTAAAAAGTTTTTTTCAAAAAAGTTAGATTTAAAAAAAATTTAATTTTTAAAAAATGTAGTGTTAAGATTTAAAAGTTATAATCGGTAAATTTTTTTTTAAAAAATTTACTTTTTAAAAATTGTGATTTCAAAAAAGCCAAGAATTTTAAGAAAGTTTGGATTTTCAAAAAAGAAACGATTTTGAAAAACGTGTAATTTTCAAATAGGCCAGGAATTACAAAATTGAAGAGATTTTTAAATCCTAACTGTTTTGAATATCCTTTTTTAAAATCCTAAAATTTTTAAAATCTTTACTTTTACAAAATACCAACATTTTATAAAATCACAAATGACTTTTTCAAAAATTACAAATTTTTAAAAATCACAAGTTTTTTTAAAATTGTGACCTTTTTAAATTCATGAATTTATCACTTTCAAAATCTTTTTTTGAAAATAAAACCTTTCTAAAAATAATGACTTTTTCCTTAAATCCTTAAACCTTGTCAAAATCATAAACCCTATATTTCTAAATTGCAAATTTTTCAAAATCGCGAATTCCCTAAACCCTAAAACCTAAAACCTAATTCCCTAAATGTTAAACCCTAAATCTAAATATCCTAAAAATAAGCACAAAACCCTAAATCCTAAAACATAAACCATAAACCCTTAAAACCCTAAACCTAAAACCTAAACCCAACCATAAACATAAACCCTAAAATCCAAATCCTAAATGGTAAACCCTGAATTCTAAACTCCAAACCTAAAACATAAAGACTAAACCCTAAACCTAATAAACCCTAAAACCAAATCCTAAACCCTAAATCCTTAAACCCTAAACCTAAACCCCTAAACCCTATACCTTGAACTATGAGCCCTAAGGTAAAATCCTAAACCCTAAACCCTAAATTCATAACCATGAAACCTCCCAAACCTAAACCCTAAACCAAATGAACTACTAAACCTAAAACCCTAAACCCGAGCCCTAAACCCTATTGAAACTAAAAATAAAACTTTGAAAATGCAAAATTTAAAATTCATTTATAAACCTTAAAAAAAGTTATCCATTAAAAAAGCTCTAATTTTCCTAAACCTAAAATTATGAAATACCTTTTAAAAATGTAAAACCCTAAATGTTAAATTCTAAATTCATAAACTTAAAACCCTCAATCGTTTTGAACCATGAGCCCTAAACCCTAAATGTAAAACTGTTTCAGCATAAACATTTTTGAAAAACCAAAACCTAAAACCCTGAAACCCGAGCCCTAAATCCTAATCCTAAATTTAAAAGTGAAGAAAATTTTTTTAAAAGTCAAGATTTGGAAAATGTTGGGATTTTTAAAAGGTCAACATTTTAAAAAGTCAAGATTTTTGAAAAGAAGGATATTCAAAAAAGGGATTTTTAATATTTGTGAATTTTTGAAAAATATAATTTTTTTAAAAAGTAAGGATTTTAAAAAAAAAAGTTTTTTAGCATTTTTGATAAAGTTGAGATTTTAGAAAAAAATGTTTTTGAAGAATTTTTAAAAAGTTGGGATTTTAAAAAAAAAATTTTCGAAACCGTTTTTTTTAAATAGTTTTGATTTTTGAAAAAGTTAGATTTTTGAAAAATTATAATCTCAAAAATAGTTAAGATTTCAAAAATGTAGTGATGCGCCAAATTAGCAAGAACTTGAAAAAGTCATAACTTTTTACTCCAAATGTCATCTTTTTTTAAAACCAATATTTCAAAAATTTTTTTTTTTTTTAAACCACAAGATTTTAAAACTCAAATTTTGGTAAATATTATGATTTTCAAAAAAAAGTTTGAGTTTGATTAATTTTGTTTTAAAAATAATTTTTTAAAAAGATTTTCAAAAAAATTTTAAAAATTAAATTTCATAATTCTTAAAAGTTTGAATTTCAAAAAAATTAGGGTTTTTAAAAAAGATGAGATTTTCAAAAAGTCACAATTATGAAATGGTTGGGATTTTGAACAAAAGTTGGGATTTCAAAAAAGTCATAATTTCGAAAAAGCTAAATTTTTTTTGAAAGTTGGGATTTTCAAAAAGAAAAGATTTTGAAAAAGGTGCATTTTAAAATAAGTTGGGAAACTAAAAATTGAAGAGATTTTTAAATCCCAAATTTTTTGATATCCTAATTTTTTTAAAATACCTAACATTTTCAAAATCTTTACTTTTTCAAAATTCCAAATTTTTAAAATTGTGACTTTTTCAAAAATTACAATTTTTTCAAAAATCAAAGTTTTTTAAAATTGTGAACTTTTTTAAATTCATGACTTTATCAAAGTTCAATCTTTTTGAAAATCGTGACTTTTTTAAAATCCTAACTGTTTCAAAATCATGATATTTTTAAAATCATGTGTTTTTAAAAAGTTGAAAATCGCTACCCTAAACCCTAAAACCCTAACACCTAAAACCCTGAGTTGTAAAAGCTAAACTAAACCCTAAACCTCAACATCCTAAATACTAAGGCCATAAAGCTAAATCATAAACCATAAATGATAAATCCTTAACACCTTAATCCTAAACCATAAACCCAAATCCCAAAATCATAAAAACCTAAACTCTAAACCCCATCCCTAAACCTTAAACCTTATTCCTTAAGCCATGAAAGCCTAAACCCTAAACCCTAAACCCTAAAATAAACCCTTAACCCCTAACCCCTAAAATTAAAACTTAAACCCTAAAAAATTAACCCTAAAGCCTCTAAACCTAAACCCTATAACCTATACCTAAACCATGAAACCTAAGCCAAAACCCTAAAACTCCCTAAACTCCTAAACCCTACCTAAACCATAACTCCTAAACTCCTAAACACTAAAACATAAACAAACCTTAAACCTTAAGTTCTAATCACTCCTAAACCCTAAATTCTAAAACCTTAAACCTTAAAACCCTAAATGCTAAAAACTAAAATCCTAAATACTAAACCCTAAAAGCAAAACCCTCAACCGTAAACCCTCAAACCCCAAACCCTAAAACATGAGCCCTAAAACCTAAACCCTCCTAAAACCTAAACCCCTAAACCCTAAACCTAAAACCTAATCCCAAACCTCAACCCTAAACCTCGAAACTAAGCCCTAAACACTAAACCCTAAATACCCTAAGCAATCTTAAACCCTTAATAAACCCTAAACCCTAAATCCCCATAACCCTAAACCTTTTAACCTAAAAACATTAAAATAATTAGATTTGAAAATGTTAGATTTTGAAAAAATCGGTTTACAATTTTAAAAAGTTTTTAAAAGTTTTTAAAAAATCGAGATTTTTGAAAAATTTTGTGACTTTTTAAAATGTTCAACTTTTCAAACAAAATTGGGGTTTTTTTGAAAAATGAATATTTCAAAAAAGCCGGGATTTTTGTTCAAGTTTTTTCAAGAGTTTGATTTTTTGAAAAGTCAATTTTTTTTCAAAAATTGACATTTTCAAAAAAGTTATAGGATTTTTGAAAAGATGGGATTTTACAAAAATTGAGATTTTCAAAAATTCGTGATTTTGTAAAAGTGAAGATTTTCGAAAAAGTCAAGATTTTTAAAAAGACATGATTTTCTAAAAGTCATGATTTTGGAAAATATTGGTATTTTTAAAAAGTCAAGATTTTTGTATAAGTCAGGATATTTGAAAAAGTCCCGATTTTTAATATTTGTGATTTTTTTAAAATATGATTTTTAAAAAGTAAGGATTTTCAATAAAACTCAACATTTTTGATAAATTTGAGATTTTACAAAATTCAGAATTTTTAAAAGTTGGGATTTTTGAAAGAGTTTTTATTTTTGAAAACTTCGTGATGTTTGAAATAGTTGTGATTTTTGAAAAAGTTATAATCTAAAAAAAAAGTTTAAGACTTTCAAAAATTAGTGATGTCCATTTCAAAAATTTAGTGATGTGCCAAAATGTAGTGATACCCTATAAATGTAGTGATCTTTTTTCTATATATTTTTTAATATGTCATGATTTTTGAAAAGACACTATTTTCAAAAAATTGTGAATTTTAAAAAATTTAAGATTTTAAAGAATTTGCAATTTTAGGAAAAGATAGAATTTCATAATTCTAAAAAAATTTAGGGTCTTTGAAAAAGTTGAGATTTTCAAAAAATTCAAGATCATGAAAACGTCGGATTCTAACAAAATACCAATTTCAATTTTCAAAAAAAAGCCAAGAACTTTGAGAAAGATAGGATTTTCAAATAAGATTTTTTCTATTTAAAAAAGGTGCAGTTTTCAAATAAGTCAGAAATTAAAAAACTGAAGAGATTTTTAAATCCCAACTATTTTGAACATCCTACTTTTTTTTTGAAAATCCTAACATTTTCAAAATTCCAACATTTTATAAAATCGTGACTTATTTGAAAATTACGAATTTTTAAAAAATCATGAGTTTTTTAAAAATTGTGAACTTTTTAAATTCATGACTTTATACACTTCAAAATCTTTGAAAATACAAACTTTTTGAAATTCATGAATTTTTCAAAATCCTAAATGTTTCAAAATCGAGATATTTTTGAAGTCATTAATTTTTCAAAATTAAACCCCTAAACCCTAAAACCCGGCCTAAACCGTAAAACCCCCTACATCCTAAACACTAAACCCAAAACCCTATATCCTAAACCAAAAACCCCAAACCCTAAACTAATCCTTGAAACATGAAGCCTAAACACTAAAACCTAAGCTTTGAACACTAAACAATAAACCCTAAACTCCTAACCCTGAGCCTTAAACTCTAAACCCTAAATGCTAAATGCTAAATACTAAAACCCTAAATGCTAAATGCTAAATACTAAAACCCTAAATGCTAAATCGTAAATACTAAACCCTCAATCGTAGACCATGAGCCCTAAACCCTAAGCGCAAAACCCTCACCAGTAATCCTCGAACAAAAAATCATAAAACCTAAGCCCTAAATCCTAATCCTAAATCCTAAACTTGAAAACCCTAAACCTTGATCAAAATCCTAACTATTTCAAAATCGAGATATTTTTGAAATCATGGCTTTTTCAAAATCTTGAACCCTAAATAATAAACCCTAAAATATGAAACTTGATTCATAAACACTAAATCCTAAACCCCAACATCCTAAATACTAAGGCCAAAATGCTAACTCCTAAACCATAAACCATAAACCCTTAACACTTAATCCTAAATCCTAAACCCTAAGCCATAAACCATAAACCCAAATCCCTAAATCGTAAAACCTAAACTCTAAACCCCAAAAACCTAAACCCTATACCCTGATCCCTTAGCCATGAAGCCTAAACCCTAAACCCTAAACAATAAACCCTAAACCCCTAACCTTGAAAAAACCTTTTTTCCTGACCCCAAATCCTAAGAAGTGAACACTAAAGCCTTAACCTTACCCTAATGCTAAACCCTATGCCTTTTTAACCGTCAGAAAATATCCAAAACCCTAAACTCTTAGCCCTATACCCTATAATCCCTAAACCTTAAGCTCTAATTACTCCTAAACCCTAAATTTTGAGTCTTAAAACCTAAAACACTAAATGTTAAATCCTAAATAGTAAACCATGAGCCCTAAACCCTAAATGCAAAACCCTCAAGAAACCTAAACCTCAAACCCCAAACTCTAATAACCCGATGCCTAAATCCTAACTCCAAACCCATAAATAAACTAAAACCTAATTCTTATAACATAAACCTTCATCCCCGAAACCCCGAGCCCCGAGCCATAATTTTAGAACTAAACCCTAAACCCCAAACACCAAATCCTCTTGAAAAATTAAACCTTCAACCTAAAACCTTAAAAACGTTAGATTTGGAAAAAAATTGGTATTTGAAAAGGTTGGGATTTTTAAAAAGTTTGGATTTTAAAAAAATTTTTATTTTTTAAAAAGTCACAACTTTTTAAAAAGTTGAAATTTTAATAAAATTTGTTATTTTTGAAAATATCTAGATTTTAAAAATGTTGGGACTTTGAAAATGTTAAGATTTTCAAACAAGTTGGGGTTTTTCGAAAAAATGAATATTTCAAAAAAGTCAGATTTTTGAAAAGTTGGTATTTTTGAAGAGTTTAGATTTTTTAAAAAGTCAAGATTTTTGAAAATCTCGACATTTTCAAAAAAGTTAGGATTTTTGAAAAACGGGATGTTAAAAATTTGAGATTTTCCAAAAAGTCGTGATTTTGTGAAAGTGAATATTTTTGAAAAAGTCAAAATTTTTGAAAAACCAGGATTTTGGAACATGTTGAGATTTTAAAACATAAAGATTTTTTAAAAAGTCAAATTTTTGAATAAGTCAAGATATTCGAAAAAGCCTCGATTTTTAATTTTTAATATTTGATGTTTTTAATTTTTTTTTTTTAAAAGTACTGATTTTCAAAAAAGAAGGCATTTTTTATAATGTTGAGATTTTAGTAAATTCAGAATTTTTAAGAAGTTGGGATTTCTAAAAAAGTTTTGATTTTCTAAAACGTCGCGATTTTTGAAATAAAAAATGGATTTTTGAAAAAGTTATCATCTCAAAAGAGTCAAGATTTCAAAAATGTAGTGATACACCAAAATTACAAGGAACTTGAAAAGGTCATAACTTGTGCTCCGAAGGTGTCCATTTGAGGCTGTTCTTTTTGAAACCACTTGTTTCAAAAATCTCAACTTTTTAAAAATATCAGATTTTTTAAAAAAAAAGTTAGAGTTTGAATAATTTAGATTTTCTACAAATTCTAGATTTTTGAGTATGTCACAATTTTTGAAAAACTCATTATTTTCAAAAAGTTTTGAATTTACAATTTTAGGAAAAGAAATTTTAAAAAAGTTGATAATTTTAACAAAATTTGGGATTTCAAAAAGTCATGATTTCAAAACAGCCAAGAACCCAAACCTTAGCTAGAGACCTTAACCCTAAACCCTAAACTTATAACGCAACCTCGAACCATGAGCCATAGACCCTCAACCATGAACACTGAGACCTAAACCCTAAACTTTGACCCCTATGCCCTAAACCCTAAACTCTAAGCCCTATACCCTATAAACCCTAAACATTAAGCTCTAATTTCTCCTAAAAATTTTCAAAACCCTAAATGGTAAATCCTAAATACTAAAACCTCAATTGTAAACCATGAGCCCTAAACCCTAAGTGCAAAACCCTCAATAGTAAACCTCAACACCAAAAATCCTAAATTCAAAAAAGTCGTTAGTTTGAATAATTTAGATTTTCCAAAAATTCTAGATTTTTGAATATGTCATGATTTTTGAAAATGTCATTATTTTCCAAAAAGTAGTGTATTTCAAAAAAATTTAGTAATTTAAAGAGCTTGTAATTTTAGAAAAAGATAGAATTTCATAATTCTAACAAAAATTTAGATTTTTTTTAAAAATCGAGATTTTCAAAAAAGTCTAGATATTGAAAACATTGGGATTTTGAACAAAAATTGGGATTTCAAAAATTCTTGATTTCAAAAAACCCAAGAATTTTTAAAAGTTGGGATTTTCAAAAAAGACAAGATTTTGAAAAAGGTGAAATTTTCAAATAAGTCAGGAATAACAAAACTGAAGAGATTTTTAAATCCCAACTGTTTTGTATATCCTAATTTATTTGAAAATCCTAAAATTTTCAAAATCTTTACTTTTTCAAAATTCTAACTTTTTATAAAATCGTGACTTTTTTAAAAATTACGAATTTTTAAAAAATCACAAGTTTTTTAAAAATTGTGAACTTTTTAAATTCTTGACTTTATCACTTTTAAAATTTTTTTGAACTTTTTCAAAATCCTAACTGTTTCAAAATTGGGATATTTTTGAAATCGTGAATTTTTCAAAATCATGAACCCTAAACCCTAAAATATGAAACCTAATTCATAAATGCTAAATCCTAAACCCCAACATCCTAAACACTAAGGCCAAAACCCTAAATCCTAAACCATAAACCATAAACCCTTAACACTGAATCCTAAATCCTAAACCCTCAGCCATAAACCATAAACCCAAATCCCTAAATCATAAAACATAAACTCTAATCCCGAAACCTTAAACCATAAACCCTAAACCCTAAGCCCTAAACCCTAAAAATAAACCCTAAACCTAAGTGATACCTAAATCCTTAGGCATAACCATCAACCCTATACCTTAAACTATGATCCCTAAGACAAAACCCTAAACCCTAAACCTTTTAAAGACCTAAATGCTAAACTCATAACACCAAACCTCAAACCTAATCCATGGACCCTCAACCATGAACACCGAGCCGTAACCCTAAACCTTTAGTTAGAGACCTAAACACTAAAGTCCTAACCCCAAACCTCAAACTCTGATCCATGGACCCTCAACCATGAACACTAAGCCCTAAACACGTACCCCTACACCATAAACCCTAAACTCTGAGCCCTATACCTATAAACCCTAAACCTTAAGCTCTAATTGCTCCTAAACCCTAAATTTTGAGTCTTAAACCCTAAAAACCTTGAATGCTAAATCCCAAATACTAAACCCTCCATCATAAACCATGAGCCCTAAACCCTAAATGCAAAACCCTCAACCACAAACCTCAAACCCCAAACCCTAAAATCTAGTCCCTAAATCCTAACCCTAAACCCCAAAACCCTAAACCCTAAAACCTAATACTTAAACAACGAAACTTGATCCTTGAACCCCGAACCTCAACCCCGAACCCTAAAACCTGATCCCCTGAACCCTAATCCCTAAACCCTAAACCCAGAATCCTAAGCCAAAAAACCTAAACTCCAAACACTAACACTAACTCCATTGAGCCCTAAACCCTCAACCTAGAAACCTTAAAATAGTTAGGTTTGGAAAAATTTGTTATTTTGAAAAACTTGGGATTTTCAAAAAGTCAAGATTTTAAAAAACTTGATATTTACAAAAAAGTCAAGACTTTTGAAAAGGTTGCAATTTTAAACATAAAGTTGTTATTTTTGAAAACATGAAGATTTAAATATTGGGACTTTGAAAATGTTAAGATTTTCAAACAAGTTAGGGTTTTTTGAAAAATGAATATTTTGAAAAAGTCATTTTTGAAAAGTTGGGATTTTTGAAAGAGTTGGGATTTTCACATTTTTGAAGAGTCTAGATTTTTGAAAAGTCAAGATTTTTGAAAAACTCAATATTTTCAAAAAAGTTGGGATTTTTTTAAAAATGGGATTTTAAAAATTGTGAGATTTTCTAAAAAGTCGTGATTTTGTAAAAGTGAATATTTTCAAAATGTAAGGATTTTTGAAATGTCAAGAATTTCAAAAAAGTTGATATTTTTGAAAATGTTTTGATTTTTAAAAATAAAGATTTTTTAAAAATTTGATTTTTTTAATAAGTCAAAGGATATTTGAAAAATTATGGATTTTTATTATTAAAATGCGATTTTCAAGAAATATAATTTTTTTAAAAGTAAGGATTTTCAAAAAAAGTCAGCATTTTTTATAAAGTTGAGATTTTATAAAATTGAGGAATTTTAAATAGTTGGATTTCTAAAAAAAAAATTAGTTTCAATTTCTGAAATAGTTGTGATTTTTGAAAAAGATATAATCTCAAAAGAGTCAAGATTTGACAAATGTAGTGATACGCCAAAATTAGCAAAAATTTAAATGAGTGTCGTTCTTCCAATGTAGACAAGTTTATTATGTTGAGGTGATTCATGAAGATTTTTGAGTATCTTGCTGAGCTGCATCCAACCAAAAGAGGCCATTTTCCTATTTATTCAAGGATGTAAATTTGACTGGTAGAAAACATTCGTTAAAACGTAAAATGTAGAAAAAAATCAGCCATTTCAGCCTGGAGATGAATTTTTCTCCAAGAAAAGTATTTAGAATGTTATAAGGCTCAAATACAGTCCTCTCGAGTGACATCCATCCATTTTTCAAAATGAAAAATGATAAGGACAAGTAAATCCTGACTATGGAAGGTGAAAAGAATGGGAGAGCACGAGATTTTAGATTAACAAAGAACATGAGACCTAAATTATAGACCCTTTCTAGATAAAAAGAGAAATAAGGAAACAACTATGGATCCATACGTGATCCTTGGTCTAGGAAAGGACTGATTATGGGAACAAAAGGAAGGTAACATGTTACAGAGACCGTAGATTGATACATTTTTAATGGCAAAATTAGACAAGACTATTTTGAGCACCAACAAGCCCTAAGCTAAAAGCCTAAACCTAAACCCTAAATCCTAAAATCATAACCCCGAACCTCGAACCCCTTTAGCAATGGCCCTCAACCATAAATACCGAGACCTAAACCCTAAACCTTGACCTCGTAAAACCTCAATCGTAAAGATAAAACATAAAATAAAAACCCTCAACTCTAAACCTCGAAACCCAAAACCCTAAAACCTAAGTCATAAATCCTAACCCTATTAAACCCTAAACCCTAAAACACTAAACCTAAACCCTAAACCCTTAACTCTAAAACCTAAACCTAAACCCTAAACCTTTAGCTAGAGACCTAAACCCTTAATTCATAACCCCAAACCTTGAACCCTAAGCCATGGACCCTCAAAAATTAACACCCCCTACGTAAACCTTAAACCCTTAAACCACCCTATATGCTAAACCCTAAACTTTAAGAGCCCTATACCCCTGATATAAACCCTAAACCTTAAGCTCTAAATTGGTATTCTAAACCCTAAATGCTAAATGCTAAATACTAAACCCTCAATCATAAACCATGATCCCTAAACCCTAAATGCAAAACCCGCAACCGTAAACCTCTATTCCCAAACCCTAAAACCTAAGCCCTAAATCCTAACCCTAAACCTTGATCCCGAACCTAATCTCAACCCTAAACCATGAATCCTAAGCATAAAAACCTAAACCCTCAACCTAGAAACCTTAAAATAGTTAGATTTGATAAAAGTTTGTATTTTGAAAAACTTGGGATTTTCAAAAAGTCAAGATTTTTAAAAAGTTAGGATTTTACAAAACTTGAGATTTTAAAAAAGTCATGACTTTTGAAAAAGTTGTAATTTAAACAAATTTGTTATTTTTGAAAACATCAAGATTTTAAAAATGTTGGGACTTTGAAAATGTTTAGATTTTCAAACAAGTTGGGGTTTTCAAAAATGAATATTTCAAAAAATTAGGATTTTTGAAAAGTTGGGATTTTTACATTTTTGAAGAGTTGGGATTTTTGAAGAGTTCAGATTTTTGAAAAAGTCAAGATTTTTGAAAAACTTGACATTTTAAAAAAGTTAGGATTTTTGAAAAGACGGGATTTTAAAAAAATTGAGATTTTCCAAAAATCGTGATTTTGTAAAAGTGAAGATTTTTAAAAAGTCAAGATTTTGGAAAATGTTGGGATTTTAAAAAAGTCAAGATTTTTAAAAAGATGATATTTTTGAATATGTATGGATTTTTGAATAAGTTAGGATTTTTGAACAAAGATAATTTTTTAAAATATAAGGATTTAAAAAAATGGCATTTTTTAAAGTTGAGATTTTAGAAAATTTAGAAATTTTTAAAAAGTTGGGATTTCTGAAAAAGTTTTGATTTTTGAAAACGTCACAATTTTTGAAATAGTTGAAATTTTTAAAAAAGTTGGGATTTTTGAAAAAGTTATAATATCAAAAAAGTTAAGATTTCAAAAATGTATTGATATGCTGCCAAATTAACAGGGAACTTTAAAATGTCATAACTTCTGCTCCAAATTTATCTGCTTGAGTCCTTTTTTTTAAAACCACATGTTTCAAATATCTTAAATTTTTAAAAACATGGTTTTCAAAGAAAAATTCGAGTGTTTGAGTATTTTTATTTTACAAAAATTCTGAATTTTTTAATATGTCATGATTTTTGAAAAAGTCATTATTTTCCAAAAAGTTGTGAATTTCAAAAAATTTACCCTCAGCCATAAACCATAAACCCAAATCCCTAAATAGTAAAACCTAAATTCAAAACCCCAAACCTTAAACCATAAACCTAAACCTGGATCCCCATGAAACCTAAAACCATAAACCTAAAAATAAACCCCAAACCCTAAATAGTGAACCCCAAAGACTTATGCCTGATCCTAAACCTTAAATATTTATACCTTTAACCGTGAGCTCTAAGCCAAAATACTAAACCCTAAACCCTAAATTCATAACCATGAACCATGGACCTCAACCATGAATCGTAAACCATGAGCCCTAAACCCTAAATGCAAAACTGTCAACCATAAACATCAAACCCCAAACCCTAAAACCTGAGCCCTAAATCCTAACCCTAAACTCTAAAAGTGAAGATTTTCCAAAAAGTCGTGATTTTGTAAAATTGAAGATTTTTGAAAAAGTTAGGATTTTCAAAAAAGTCAAGATTTTGGAAAATGTTGGGATTTTTAAAACGTCAACATTTTAGAAAAATTTAGTATTTTTGATTAAGTCAAGATATTCAAAAAAAGTGATTTTTAATATTTGTGATTTTCGAAAAAATATAATTTTTTAAAAAGTAAGGATTTTAAAAATATTTGCATTTTTGATAAAGTTGAGATTTTAGAAAAGGTAGGAATTTTTAAAAAGTTGGGATTTTCAAAAATTTATAATCTCAAAAAAGTCATGATTTCAAAAATTTAGTGATGCGCCAATATTAGCAGGAACTTGAAAAAGGTCATAACTTGTACTCCACTTTTAAAAATCTTAACTTTTGTAAATATAAGGATTTTTGATAAAAAGTCTGAGTTTGACTAATTTAGTTTTCAATTTTAGAAAAAGATTGAATTTCATAATTCTTAAAAATTTTGAATTTCAAAAAATTTAGGGTTTTTGAAAAAGTTGAGATTTTCAAAAAAGTCATAATTATGAAAACGTTTGGATTTCAAAAAGTCAAAATTTTGAAAAAGCCAATTTTTTTTTATGAAAGTTGGGATTTTCCAAAAAGACAAGATATTGAAAAATGTGTAATTTTCAAATAAGTAAGGAATTAAAAACTGAAGAGATTTTTAAATCCCAACTATTTTGAATATCCTAAATTTTTTTGAATACCTAACATTTTCAAAATCTTTACTTTTTCAAAATTCCAACTTTTTATAAAATTGTGACTTTTTTGAAAATTACGAAATTTTTTTATAAAATACAGAGTTTTTAAAAATTGTGATTTTTTAAATTCATCACTTTATCACTTTCAAAATATTTGAAAATTCAAATATTTTGAAAATCGTGACTTTTTCAAAATCCTAACTGTTTCAAAATCATGATATTTTTGACATTATGAGTTTTTATAAATCGTGACCCCTAGACCATAAACCCTAAAACATATAACCTAAGTTGTAAACGCTAAACCCTAAACCTCAACATCCTAAATACTAAGCCCAAAAAGCTAAATCATAAACCATAAATGATAAACCCTTAACACTAAATCCTAAACCATAAACCCAAATCCCTAAATCGTAAAACCTAAACTCTAAACCCCAATCCTTAAACCTTGTTCCCTAAGCCATGAAGCCTAAACCCTAAATAATAAAAACCCTTAACCCCTAACACAGATTCCTTAAACACTAAACCCTAAAAAATTAAACCCTATAACCCTATAACCTATACCTTAAACCATGAGCCCTAAGCCAAAACCTAAGCCATAGAACCTCAACCATCAACAATAAGACCTAAACTCTAAACCCCGACCCCAAACCCTAAACCCAAAACTCTGAGCCCTATACCCTATCAACCCTAAACCTTAAGCTCTAATTGAAACCCTAAATTCTCAAGTCTTAAACCCTATATTCTAAATCCTAAATACTAAACCTCAATCGTAAACCATGTGCCCTAAACCCTAATAGAAAAACCTCAACTATAAACCTTGAACCTTAAACCCTAAAACTAGAGCCCTAAATCCTAACTCTAAATCCTATACCTTAAAACCTAATTCTTAACCACTAAACCTTGATCCGGGCTGAACCTCAACCATAAACCCCGAATCTCGAGCCCTAAACCTTTAACCTAGAAATATTAAAATAATTAGATTTGAAAAAGTTAGTATTTTGAAAAGGTTGTAATTTTGAAAACATCAAGATTTTTGAAAAAAATGTGGGACTTTGATAATGTTTATATTTTCAAACAAGTTGGGGTTTTTGAAAATGGAATATTTCAAAAAAGCTAGGATTTTTGTTCACTTTTTTGAAGAGTCTAGATTTTTGAAAAAGTTAAAAATTTTGAAAAAATTGACATTTTCAAAAATTTAGGACTTTTGAAAAGATGGGATTTTTAAAAATTGAGATTTTCCAAAAAGTCGTGATTTTGTAAAAGTGAAGATTTTCAAAAAGTCAGGATTTTTGAAAAGACATGATTTTCAAAAAGTCAAGATTTTGGAAAATATTGGGATTTTTAAAAAGTCAAGATTTTTGAATAAGTCAAGATATTTGAAAAAGTCCCGATTTTTTAATATTTGTGATTTTCAGAAAAATACAATTTTTTTAAAAGTAAGGATTTTCAAAAAGTCGGCATTTTTGATAAAGTTGATATTTTACAAATTTAAGGATTTTTTAAAAGTTGGGATTTCTAAAAAGTTTTGATTTTCAAAAACTTCATGATTTTTGAAATAGTTGCGATTTTCGAAAAAGTTATAATCTCAAAAAGCTAAGATTTCAAAAATGTAGTGATGTGCCAAAATTAGCAGGAACTTTAAAAGGTCATAACTTGTGCTCCGGGTGTCCATTTGAGTCCATCTTTTTGAAACCACATGTTTTAAAAATCTCAACTTTTTTAAATATTAGGATTGTAAGAAAAAAATCAGGAGTTTGAATAATTTATATTTTCAAAAATTCTAGATTTTTTAATATGTCATGATTTTTTTAAAAGTAATTATTTTCCAAAAATTGTGAATTTAAAAAATTAGGATTTTAAAGAATTTTCAATTTAAGGAAAAGATAGAATTTCGTAATTCTAAAAAATTTTAGGGTTTTTGAAAAAGATGAGATTTTCAAAAAAGTCAAGATTATGAAAACGTTGGGATTTCGAACAAAATCCCAATTTCAAAAAAGTCATGATTTCAAAAAAACCAAGAACTTTAAGAAAGTTTGGATTTTCAAATAAGATTTTTTTTTAAAAAAGGTGCAGTTTTCAAATAAGTCAGAAATTACAATCAACCCTAATCTAAGCCATGAAGCCTAAAACCTAAACCCTAAAGCCCAAAACCCCTAACCCTAAGCCTTAAAAACCCTAAATCCTAAATAATTAACCCTAAAGCTTTAGGCCTAACCCTAAACCCTATACCTTGAATTGTGAGCCCTAAGCCAAAACCCTAAACCCTATACGTTGAACTATCAATCCTAAGCCAAAACCGTAAAACCTAAAAGTTTATCTAGAGACCAAAACCCTAAACCCTAAAGCTTTAGGCCTGACCCTAAACCCTATACAGTACCTTGAACCGTGAGCCCTAAGCCAAAACCCTAAACCCTAAACTCATAACCCAGAACCTCAAACCTTGAGCAATGGACCCTCAACCATGAACATTGAGACCTAAACCCTAAACGCTGACCCATATGCTCGAAACCCAAAACTCGAGCCCTATAAACCTTAAAACTTAATCTCTAATTGCTTCCTAAACCTAAATTTTGAGTCTTAAACCATAAAACCCTAAATACCCTAAATATTAAACCTTTTTACAAAATTGAGATTTTGGAAAATTCAGAATTTTTAAAAAGCTGAGATTTCTATAAAAGTTTTGATTTTCAAAAACATCGCGATTTTGAAATAGTTGGTATTTTCAAAAAGTTGTATTTTAAATTTCATGATTTTATTAAAAGTAGGAATTTTGATAAATTAAATATTTTGAAAATGTTGATTTCCTAAAAAAATAGGATATTCAAAACAATTGAGATTTAAAAATCTCTTCAATTTTGTAATTCCCGACTTATTTGAAAATTGCACCTTTTTACAAAATCTTTTGTTTTTTGAAATTCCTAACTTTCTTAGAATTCTTGTCTTTTTGAAATCACTACTTTTTGATATCCTAATTTTTGTTTGAAATCCCAACTTTTTCAAAAATCACAACTATTTCAAAAATCATGACGTTTTCGAAAATCAAAACATTTTTTAGAAATCTCAGCTTTTTAAAAATTCCTGAATTTTCTAAAATCTCAATTTTGTAAAAAATGCCGACTTATTTAAAAATCCCAGATTTTTCAAAAATCTTGATAGTTTAAAAATCCCAACATTTTCCAAAATCTTGACTTTTAAAAAATCCCGACTTTTCAAAAATCCTAACTTTTTTGAAAATCTTCACATTTACAAAATCACGAGTTTTTGGAAAATCTCAAATTTTAAAAATCCCATCTTTTCAAAAATCCTTACATTTTTTAAAATGTCAAGTTTTTAAAAATCTTGACTTTTTCAAAATTCCAGACTCTTCAAAAATGTGAAAAGCCCAACTCTTTCAAAAATCCTGACTTTTTCGAAATATTCATTTTGTGAAAACCCCAAGTTGTATGAAAATCTAAACAATGTCAAATTCCCCTTATTTTACAAATCTTGATCATTTCAAAAATAAAAAATTTGTTTAAAATTACATTTTAAGATTTCTAGGTGGAGGGTTTAGGGCTCAGGGGATTTAGTGTTTAGGGTTTAGTGATTAGCATTTAGGGCTCAAGGTTCAGGGTTTAGGGTCGAGGTTTAGGTTCGGGGATCAAGGTGTAGGGTTTAAGAATTAGGTTTTAGGTTTTAGGGTTAGGATTTAGGGCTCAGGTTTAAGTGTTTGGGATTCGAGGTTTACGGTTGAGGGTTTTTCATTTAGGGTTTAGGGTTTAGGGGCAATTAGAGCTTAAGTTTTAGTGTTTATAGGGCTTAGATTTTAGGGTTTAGAGCATAGGGGTCAGGGTTTAGGGTTTAGGTCTCAATGTTCATAGTTGAGGGTCCATTGCTCAGGGTTCGAGGTTATGGGTTATGAGTTTAGGGTTTAGGGTTTTTGTCTCTAGATAAACTTTTAGGGTTTAGAGTTTTGTCTTAGGTCTCACGGTTCAAGGTATAAGGTTTAGGGTTAGGCCTAAAGCTTTAGGGTTCACTATTTAGGGTTTATGGTTTTGGTCTCTAGCTAAAGTTTCCGGGTTTACGGTTTTGGCTTAGAGCTCACGGTTTCAAGGTATAGAATTAAGGTTTTAGGTCTCTAGCTAAAGTTTTAGGGTTTAGAGTTTTGGCTTAGGGCTCATGGTTCAACATTAGTCTTAGGCTTAAAGTTATAGTGTTCATTGTTTAGGATTTAGGGTTTAAGGCTCAGGGTTAGGGTTTTTAGGTTTATTGTTTAGGGTTAGGGTTTAGGGTTTAGGGTTTAAAGGTTTTGGGGTTTAGAGTTTATGTTTTAGGATTTTGGGATTTGTGTTTATGGTTTATGGCAGAGGTTTTAGGGTTAAGAGTTTACTTTTTCAGTTTATGTTATAGGATTTAGGGTTTTAAAATTGGTGTTTAAGATGTTGGGGTTTAGGGTTTTGGTATCTATCTAAAGTTTTAGAGTTTAGGGTTTTGGCTTAGGGCTCACAGTTCAAGGTATAGGGTTTAGGGTTAGGTTGAAAGCTTTAGGGTTCAATGTTTGGGATTTAGGGTTTAAGGCTCAGGGTGTTTTTAGGTTTATTGTTTAGGGTTTAGGCTTCATGGCTTAGATCAGGGTTTAGAGTTTATGGTTTAAGGTTTATGGGTTTAGAGTTTAGGTTTTACGATTTAGGGATTTGGGTTTATGGTTTATGGCAGAGGGTTTAGGGTTTAGGAATCAATGTTAAGAGTTTATGGTTTATGGTATAGGATTTAGGGTTTTAAAATTAGTGTTTAGGATGTTGGGGTTTTAGGGTTTAGCATTTACGACTCAGGTTTTAGGTTTTAGGGTTTAGGGGTCACGATTTTCAAAAAGTCACAATTTATGAAATATCTCACAACACACAACACATCATTTATTTTAATTGCATCTTAGTTATGATTAACATTCTAAGAACATTCTCCTCTTTTCCATCTACAAGATCTTAAGTTCATTCCATTTTTAATTTATAGTTCGACCAATTTAGGTTGGCTTCCTTTATGCATCGCAGAAATTTCCATAACTTACTTGCTTATTTAGCACAATTCAATCACATATACAGTACTTAATTATCTTGTTCTTATGTTAAGAATATGCTTCTCAAACATTTATTTAATGTTTAAAATTTACCCTTGCTACACAAGTGAATCTAACGTGATGTCAAGGTGAAATCTTGGGATTAAGGAAGACATAGATTCGAGATAGCTTTTTCTCCAAGAACATCCATCGATCATGGAATAGTTATTTCGCTACCATAGTTGTTAAAGTTCAATAACTTATGGACTTCCATTTATATTTATATATCTTTTGTTTTCTCAAAGTTTGGTCACACCAAGGCAATTTATATTCTTTGCAACGCATGAAAATGTTTAATTAAGTTATAAGGACTCCAAGAGTGACCTTAATCCTAATCTCCAATCTCATTTTCATCTTATATGACATGCTCTTACATCACACTATGGTCTCATTCTTAGCATCGTCTCAAAACAAAAGAGTTACGAAAGCACTTGTCTGACATCTTAAGGAAGTACATGGCTAGGAGCATTATAAACTACACATGAACACAAGTGATCTATGTTCATGAAGATCCCATATCTTTGCATTGCACGATTCCGCATAAGAAATATTCTTTATTCCTTAATGCCATAAAATGACATAACAAGGGATTAAGGGACAAGATTAAATTTCTAAGGTTCTCTAGAATCAACATCTTTCAACTCAATTTCGTATGCAAGGAGTTAAATTATAGTTTTCTACCCACAAGTTAACATCCTAATCCACTAGGGTTTAGTTTAATTCCAATTTTTCACTTAGGCTTTACGCTCTATTATAGATTAGAATAAGATTCAAAACATATCCACCCTATAAACCCTCCGTAACAGATCAAAGCACTCTATTGTCACTAGCCAAAGATAGTACATATAGCTAAGAGGATCTACTCATTAACAAAATTTTAAGTGATAGAACCACTATTCCTCTAGCTCCATGATGTCATCTGGATCCCACAAGAAATTCACTTGATGTAGAAAATTTAATTCTAAATCTATCTTTGGAAGACAAGGTAGTCCACTAGGACACGAAGGAAGCATTAGCTCTACTTACTCCAGGTCGAGTTTGACTGTGTTGCTCCTATATGTCTGGTTTACGTCGATGTCACTAAACATACCTACTAAGATTATCAACCCATTTAGGGGATCTTATTTGCCTAACTAGGATGTTCCATCGAGTGTAAATGTTCGTTTCAAGGTCACAATTTTCTACGCTAAGGGGTCAACATAGGCAAGTTAGTTATATTCAAATTTTGAACTAAGGTTGACTGTTGTGGTTAGGTTCCTTTATTACATTTCAATATATAAATACGTAAGATGAATCATTAATCATTCAATGAACACTAAAATACACTACAAGATATTACTTCAGATTTATTTACCTTATATAAATATCAAACCCTTTCTACCATGTGTACTATAAGTCAAAATTGAACTATGATTAAATGCACATTTCCTAGATGTCCTAGAAAACTAGCATTTCATACATATCAACAAATTATCAATTATATCCTTCTGTATCAAGAGACTATATTAAACATTTATTCTTTTAACAATGAACTATATAAATTACAATGATAATTAATGAATTACACATTATCTTTCTGTCATCATTCTTCCATCCTGCAAAACACACGTGAGCATGATATCAGCGATAATATCCACCCTAACCTAACATAAGTATCATTTTTCAGTTTCCCATTTACATATGATAATAATTACAATTTGCAATCGAAATAAAAAGGTCTAGAGACATGTATTCATTACATTTCATTTTTCTTCATTTTGTAACCCAGGAGAGAGAAAGAGAAGGGAAGAGAGAGAAAACATTGTTTTGTCATAAGTTCTAATGCACACCACAAGTTCCACTATAGAGTTTTAAATAGTTATTTGTATGTGTTAAGAGTTTACAGGGTGATTTGGCAACCCTACGAGGGTCCGCAGCTTTCTATTTTTACATTTTCTTACTAGCTACAAAAACATACAAAATGGGCTCGAGAGGCTAAGAAACCACTTCCAAAAGTTATCTTCCATGAGAACACACACCACGATTAACTTTCTACGTGTCCCCAGATATACTAAGAGTTCATAGCAACTAAAAGAATTGAAAAAGAGTGAACGGTTTGTGTTTGGAAACTAATTCTGTTGGGCCCCTGGTCATATCTGACCCTGTTGCAAATGAACAAAATTTTAGCTCAAGGGCCCAGAAAATTGCGTCCATAACTAACATTTGATGGATGTGCACGCAACGACACACTTCTTACTAGTTCCCCTATATAAGGAGAATTCATCAGAGTCAACGGGACTGAGAACTAGAAAACTATTTTCAAAAGGTGACAAGTTTTCTAGAGCGACAAGTCGAAATTGGTCCAGTTTGGCCTCATCAAACTGTGACCGAGGCCTACAAAATGGCTTTTCCAAACTATCCCGAAAAGTGATTTTTCCTAAATTGAATGTTCCATGTAATTGTCTAGTATAAACACTAGAGGTTTGCGAAGATGGGAAGTAATTTCTCCATCCAGGTTTCAAATGGCGGTTCAAAACGAAAGCCAACTTTCTAGATTTAACTGGCTTTTTACTGCTATAACCCAGTGTAACAGGGCTCCTATAAGAGTGCCAAAAAGGTCACATATGTCCATTTGGGGTCAAACCAGAGGTCAAGGTGACTCCCCACATAACAAGGTACACAAATAAAGCTTAACATCTTGTTTTCAAAGTTATGAAGGGTACTAAAAGAGTCTCTAAAAATGTAAAAATTAACTATTTAAATAGGAAGAAGGTCAACAATATTACTGGGAAGTCAAACTCGTCTTGTCGATATACCAAATTTGTAGCGATCTAACTAGGTAGGAAGCTTTCTAAATCACCTCAGAATGAGGGTGGAAGTTCATGTTTTAACGTAACGAGTTATTTCGACATCGAGAGTTACGACAAGATATTTCATTATTTTTACACGAGTTGATAAAAACAATTAACTGTATTAAGATCTTGATATTTCAAAATTATTTTAAGTTGTAAACAAAAAATAAAATATGAGAGTTATGAAAGATGAGGGAAGGTGAACCATGCCTGGAAGGGATGGAGTCGGTCAAACCCACGGCTTCGGTTCAGTATCTCGCTTGGCACTTCGTCAACCAGTTCACGAGCCTGGATCTAACCTCCACCACGTCACACCAACTTCCCGATCACTTGAAGTTTTCCAATAGAGTAAGTAGTTGCTTGTGCATTTCTAAAACCTTTTGAACAGATCCATTATGTGCATATCTTGTAATCCTGGCATTCCATGAGACAACATTTCTTTGAGGCGTTTTGTCAAACAGTTGACTTGCCTTGTGTAAGCTTCCAAAATTTACATACTTGTCTACTAGCACATTTGCATCTAAAAATCCTCTAACATTATGCCTTGATGGTTATCTCGAGGCCTGATCTAGAGCTCCCATTTTGAAAGAGGCTTGAGGATGTTGGGACAAGGTTGTGGAGTCTAGCTTTACACGTACCAATTACATTTGCTTGAAAGTTTCCAAGGCCTTTTCAACAAACTCATTTTTTTTTGCACATCCTACCATCATTACAGTCCATGAAGCACATTTCTTTCAGGCATTGTCGAACAGCTCACATGCCTCCACATTTTGCATATGTATCTGATCAGGGCACTTGCAACTAAAACACACAAAAGAAATCCCTTCTCCATAATGCTTTGATGGACGTCCATACTCTTTTTCAAGAGCTCTATTTTGGCACAGTAGTGAGAATGCTGGCAAAGGTTGTTAAATTTAGCTTTACTCCTGCTATTTGCATTTGGTTGAAAGATTCTAAAGCCTTTTCAACAAATCCATTTTGTGTAGATCCTTATGAGGGAAACCCGTGTCTTCTGTATGCTGAAATAGAAATATTCCATGAGAGTTGTCTCATTCTTTCATTTGGTCAAACATGGCAAACAGCGCCCCCCTCAACATTTGCGACTACAACATCTGAAAAAAACCCTATCCTTTACCCACACATGAAAGAAGACTCATTTTTTTTACGCAGTGGGAAAATGCTTTGCACAGAGCCATGGAAGGTGGATTTACACATGTCAACAGTGTTTTCCTAAAGATTTCTAATCCATTTCAACAAACACATTTTGCACATTTCCAGCGTCCATTGCAGTCCACGAGGAGACATTTCTCTCTGGCACTCTGTCCAACAGTTCACACGCCTTTTCATCTTCCTCCATTTTTGCGCATATCCTACAATCATGGCACTCCATGAGACCACATTTCTTTGAGGCATTCTATCAAACAGTTCCTGCACCTTCTCAAACATCTGGTTCTCCTCGCCACTCCATCCTGCACATGTTTTTCACCTGTCCACCATGGCGGTGGCATTCTCTCCCTCAACAAAAGACAAAAAAAAATCACAAAGGAGCCCAAGCCCCCTTGCCCTAATCCGCCCAAAGAAATCATGGGATTTTTAATTTTAATTTTTTTTTAAATTTTTTTATTTATTTATTTTTGGTTTGTTTTAATCTAAAAGATAACACAGAGGAAAAAGGAAACGATATGCGACAAGGAACAAATATGGGTGAAGGTACGCTCTAAGGTTAAGATTTCAAACACAAAATCATGGCACTGGGTGGCCCTAAGAACATCAGGTAGAAATTTTAACTTTCAAGGTTCTGTGAAGATTGACAGTTCTCTCTCATTCATTATTTCATTAATCTCTTTCCATTAACATTATTCTTAATTTAAGTCCTTTAAAATTTATTTTTTTATAGAATTTTGGTTTATTCATTCTTGTGGGTTCCATCATGAACTACAAATAGGACACCCTACCTAGGTCATACACAACACCAAATATTCAAAAACATACTTTTACATACTTTCACGACCGTACCACATCACAAGGGTTTCACCAAACCATGGAATGACAACGAGTAGACCACATAACAATTAATTTCCAACAATTACGTCCTAGACATAGATCTAGTACACACATATGACTAACAAACAGAATCAACACGTTGATTCATATACAACAGGTATCACATGACTCACAAAAATCCATGACTATAATGACATAGTTCCAATCTAATATCCAATAGTCCATACCAACCAAGGGGAGAGTCACGCCACCAATCATAACAAGTCTAACTAAACTCATAAGAGGACACATAACTCACTATACCAACTCCACACATCACAAGGTATCACAAAACAACTCCAGATATCTCCAAAAGCACAAAATAAAGTTCCATATACCATCCCAAAGCATCACCAAATAACCTCCATATACCTCTCTTAGAGAAATAATCATATTGTCAAAACCAAGCTAGGTCACTCAACCATAGAGCCCCATCAAGAATATCAGGTCACTCAAGCATAGAGTGCCATAAGAATAACAGGTCACTCAAGCTTAGAGTGCCATAAGAATAACAGTCACTCAACCATAGAGTGCCATAAGAATAACATCTCAACCATTCTCCTTTCTCCTTTTAATGAGGCCGTCACCCTATGGCTCTAGGCACATAGAGCCCCGTCACCCCCAACCTAAGTGAAATAATAACTCGTGGTTCAACAACCCACTAGTTATCTCAGAACTCCTTGGGGCGTACCCCCATACAATGAATCGGGTCCATAGGTTCAACCACTCCATGGTTAATCCCATGACCCTATTCCAACACATTACGATATTAGAACCAACATAATCAATCAATCAAATACAAAGTGGCAAACTGAAAATATGAAAAGAAAGTTTTAAAACTAAGAAAAATAAATGGCTAATTAGCCATGGTTAATGCAAAATCCAAATGTTAATGCAACAATCAAATAAATGCCCAAAATATAAGAACATGTCAATCAAGAAAATGGCTGGTTCTAGCTAAAAGAGAAAGATTAATTTACAAATAAAATACGTAATGAGAAAATAACACATAACAATCATTATGTGGCCTCATACCGACACCAAAGGGGTACTCATCGAGTTGCTTGGCACTCGAATATCAAGCCTCAGCTCGTGAAAATATACATGTAACCAAAAATGAGTAAATCAAATAATGTATCTGTCATCATCTCTGCCTGAATCATTACTCCAAACTCCCACAAAGATCAACATAGTCCAAATTACATAGGATTATTCAATGAACAATCCAATAGGAAAGAGCAGGGGACACAAGGTTGCATAAGTTGAACTTAAGGTGGTGCGCACCCACAATATACTGAGCAAGCTCAAAGTATACTAAATAGATAGAAGTGGGTTTTTCAGTCTATATAAAGACTCCACTTCCTCACTCGTACTCAGCTCAAGATTATGAAAACCTGGTCCACGCCTCCTCTTTCCTACACTCTTGACAGTTTATCCCCTTAGGGTCATCTAGTGTAAGGTCTACAACATAAAAATAACTACATCACTAACACAATGGTGATTCACGCACTATAACCATAACGTCTTAAGCATGATATAAATATACAGGGTACAACACAATCATTACCTTCACGGGTTACGATACATCACATTACCACATCCTACACCCAAAGTGCAATCACTTGTACACTAGGGATCATACTCACCATATGCCCCTAAATCATGACATGAACCATCACATATTACATGAATTATATACGTTTGAGGAACACAATGTCTAACATTACGACATATAGTCAATTGTAAAACAACACGATGATGCACAAGACTAATCACAATACGGTGATGACATCACGATAAATTACAATTCACTTTACATCAATTTTGTCATGCAATACATCAATACATCTTCACATCACATAAGGTCAAAATACTTCAACACTCCACAATTCACAATATCATTCCTTTCACACAAAACAAGGCGGTACATCACACACGATTCCTCATTGAATCCATGAAAAGGAGAGTCGATACTCTCATCACAAGCACATCAACATGACAACAAATACGCACTAAGTGACATGCACCACATGTGCTTCCATAAGGTCACAATCACGACATAGTTCACATCAACATTACTCTTCCATTATCCACCACCATCATGCAGAATCATCACAACTCCAATCTATCCCAGAGGTTCGAGAGCATGAACCTCTGCTCTGATACCATATGTAGTGCCCACATTTTACACACACAATGTCAATAGTAAAATACCAGGATAATTTTTTTACTTACAATGCACGCTACACACAACACAACGAAGGGCTCTAAGTACAAAACTCGACTCGCATATGACAATCACATAAGTCATCGACTCACATAGACTCAAGAAAACAACATAGGCATGTCGATGCCACACTTCTCACAATGAACGAATACCAGCAATGACCCAACCACAAGAAACATGACTTCAAAACGAACCCACAACACATCATTTCTTTAGTTACATCTTAGTTACGATTAATATTCTAAGAACATTATTGTGCAAGGATCATTTTCTCCTTTTTCCATCTACAAGATCTTAAATTCATTCCACTTTTAATTTACAGTTCAACCAATTTAGATTGGCTTCATTTATACATCACAGAATTTTTTATAAAGTACTTGCTTATTTGGCACAATTCAATCACATATACAGTACTTAATTATCTTGTTCTTATGTTAAGAATATGCTTCTCAAACGTTTATTTAATGTTTATAATTTACCCTTGCTACACAAGTGAATCTAACGTGATGTAAAGGTGAAATCTTGGGATTAAGGAAGACATAGATTTGAGATAGCTTTTTCCCCAAGAACATTCATCGATCACGGAATAGCTATTTCATTACCATAGTTGTTAAAGTTCAATAACCTATGTTATTTAGGGTTTAGGGCTCATGTTATTTAGTGTTTAGGGTTTATGGTTTTTGGCTTCATGATTCGAGGTTTAGGGTTTAGTATTTATGGTTTTGGGATTAGGGTGTAGGGCTCAGTGTTTAGGGTTTAGGGTTTAGGTTTGAGGTTTAGGGTTTGGGAATAAGGGTTTAGGGTTTAAGAATTAGGTTTTAGAGTTTCAGGTATAGGGTTTAGGTTTAGGACTTAGGCTCGGGTTAAAGGGTTTGGGTTTAGAGATTTGTTGTTCGGGTTTTGCATTTAGGGTTTAGGGCTCATGGTTTACAATTGAGGGTTTAGTATTTAGGATTTATCATGGAGGTTTTTAGGGTTTAAGACTTGGAATTTAGGGTTTAGGTCTTAGTGTTAGTGGTTGAGGTCTCTAGCTAAAGGTTTAGGGTTTAGTGTTTATGGATTAGGGTTAGGCCTAAGGCTTTTGGTTTTATGTTTAGGCTTCATGGCTCAGGGATCAGGTTTAGGGTTTAAGGTTTAAGGTTTGGTGTTCTGAGTTTAAGTTTTATGATATAGGTATTTGGGGTTTTGAGGTTAAGGTAGAGATCTTTGTGACTCACCCTATAGATCTATACTGCCCCATATATCTTTTTAAAATCTCGTATTTTAAAAAAATCCAATCTTTTTGAATATGTCAAGTTTTTCAAAAATCTAGATTCTTCAAAAATATTGACTTTTCAAAATGTAAAATGCCCAAGTCTTTCAAAATTGCAACTTTTCTAAAATCTTGACTTTTTCAAAATATTCATTTTTCGAGAACACCAACTTGTTTGAAAATCTGAACATTTTGAAAGTCCCAACATTTTTTAAATCTTGATTCTATTTTAAGGGGATTTAGTATTTAGGGTTTAGGCTTTTAGGCTAGGAATTCAAGGTTTAGGGTTTAGTTATTAGGGCTAAGCACTCGTGGTTCGTGGTTTGGGGATCAAGGTTTAGTGTTTAAGAATTAGGTTTTAGGGTTTAGGGATTTGGTGTTTAGGGTTTATTGTTAGGTTTTAGGGGTTTGATGATAGGGTTTGGGGTTCGAGGATTATGGTTGAGGGTTTTGAGGTTAGGGTTTAGGGATCATGGTTTATGATTGAGGGTTTAATATTTATGATTAAGCATTTAGGGTTTTAGTGTTCAAGACTTAAAATTTAGGGTTTAGGAGCAATTAGATCTTAAGGTTTAGGGTTTATGGGGTTTAGGTTTTAGGTCTCTTAGTTAAAGGTTTAAGGCTTATCGTTTTGGCTTAGGGCTCACGGTTCAAGGTATAGGGTTTAATGTTAGGCCTAACGGTTCCCTATTTAGGATTCGGGCTTAGGGTTAAGGATTGAGGCTTCATAGTGTTTAGGATGTCGAGGTTTAGGGTTTTACGTTTACGACTCAGGTTTCAGGTTTTAGGGTTTAAGGGTCACGATTTTGAAAAAGTAATGATTTCAAAAATATCCAAATTTTTAATCAGTTAGGATTTCGAAAAAGTCATGAATGTCATAAAGTTTGTATTTTCAAAGATTTTGAAAGTGATAAAGTTGTGAATTAAAAAATTTCACAATATTTAATAAGTCACAATTTTATAAAAAGTTGGACTTTTCAAAAATTAAAGATTTTGAAAATGTTAGGATGTTCAAAATAATTGGGATTTAAAAATTTCTATAGTTTTTTAATTTTTGACTTATTTGAAAACTACACCTTTTTTCAAAAAAAATTCTTATTTGAAAATCCAAACTTTCTCAAAGTTCTTGGTTTTTTCGAAATCATGACTTTTTTGAAATTGGGATTTTGTTCGAAATCCCAACGTTTTCATAATCTTGACTTTTTTGAAAATCTCAACTTTTTTAAAAACGCAAAAAAAAAATAGAATTATGAAATTCTATGTTTTCCTTAAATTGAAAATTCTTAAAATCCTAATTTATTTAAAATTCACAATTTTTGGAAAATAATTACTTTTTGAAAAATCATGACATATTATAAAATCCATAATTTCTAGAAAATCTAAATTATTCAAACACCGACTTTTTTTCTTACAATCCTAATATTTTTAAAAAGTTGAGATTTTTAAAACTTGTGATTTCGAAAAGTTGGACTCAAATGGACACCCGGAGCACAAGTTATGACTTTTTAAAGTTCCTACTAATTTTGGCGCATCACTATATTTTTGAAATCTTAGATTTTTTTGAGATTATAGTTTTTTCAAAAATCGTAACTATTTAAAAAATCACAAAGTTCTTTAAAATCAAAACTTCTTCAGAAATCCCAACTTTTTAAAAAATCATAAATTTTGTAAAATATCAACTTTATCAAAAATGCTGACTTTTTTGAAAATCCTTACATTTAAAAAAAAAAATTCTGAAAGTCACAAATATTAAAAAATCGAGACTTTTTCAAATATGTTGACTTATTCAAAATCTTGACTTTTTGAAAATCATGTCTTTCCAAAATTCTAACTTTTTTGAAAATCTTCACTTTTACAAAATCATGAATTTTGGAAAATCTCAATTTTTTTAAAATCCCGTCTTTTCAAAAGTCCTAACTTTTTTGAAAATGTCTTTTTTTCAAAAATTTTGACTTTTTCAGAAATCTAGACTCTTCAAAAAGTGAACAAAAATCCTAGCTTTTTTGAAATATTCATTTTTTGAAAACCCCAACTTGTTTGAAAATTTGAACATTTTCAAAGTCCCACAATTTTTTGAATCTCGATGTTTTCAAAAATAACAACTTTGTTTAAAATTACAACCTTTTCAAAATACTAACTTTTTCAAATCTAATTATTTTAATGTTTCTAGGTTAAAGGTTTATGGCTCAGGGGGTTTAGGGTTTATGGTTAAGGTTCAGGGTTCAGGATCAAGGTTTAGGGGTTAAGAATTAGGTTTTAGGGTTTAGGTTTACGGTTAGGATTTATGGCTCAAGTTTTAGGGTTTGGGGTTCGAGGTTTATAGTTGAGGGTTTTTCTTTTAGGGTTTCGGGCACATGGTTTACGATTGAGGGTTTAGTATTTAGGATTTAGCATTTAGTGTTCAAAACTAAGAAATTAGTGTTTTAGGAGCGATTAGAGCTTAAGGTTTAGGGTTTATAGGGTATAGGGCTCAGAGTTTTGGGTTTATGGCATAGGGGTCAGGGTTTAGAGTTTAGGTCTTAGTGTTGATGGTTGAGGTTCTATGGCTTAGGGTTTGAGGTTAGGGTTATGAGTTTAGGGTTTAGGGTTTTGTCTTAGGGCTCATGGTTTAAGGTATAGGTTATAGGGTTTAGGGTTAGAGGCTTTAGGGTTTAGGATTTATTATTTAGGGTTTAGGGTTTAGGCTTCATGGCTTAGGGAACAGGGTTTAAGGATTGGGGTTTAGAGTTTAGGTTTTATGATTTAGGGATTTTGGTTTATGGTTTAGGATTTAGTGTTAAGGGTTTATCATTTATGGTTTATGATTTAGCTTTTTGGGCTTAGTATTTAGGATGTTGAGGTTTAGGGTTTAGTGTTTACAACTCAGGTTTCAGGTTTTAGGGTTTATGGTTTAGGGGTCGTGATTTTGAAAAACTCACGATTTAAAAATATCATGATTTTGAAACAGTTAGGATTTCGAAAAAGTCACAATTTCCAAAAGTCTGAATTTTCAAAGATTTTGAAAGTGATAAAGTCATGAATTTAAAAAGTTCACAATTTTTTTAAAAACTATGTATTTTCTAAAAATTGTAAGTTTTGAAAAAGACACAATTTTATATAAAGTTGGAATTTTGAAAAAGTAATTTTTAAAAAATGTTTAGGTATTCAAAAAAATTAGGATATTCAAATTAGTTGGGATTTAAAAATCTCTTCAGTTTTTTAATTCCTTATTTGAAAATTGCACATTTTTTCAATATCTTGTCTTTTTGGAAAATCCCAACTTTCACAAAAAAATTGGCTTTTTCAAAATTTTGACTTTTTTTGAAATCCCAACTTTTTTCAAAATCCCAACCTTTTCATAATTATGACTTTTATGAAAATCTCAACTTTTTCAAAAACCATAATTTTATGAAATTCAATCTTTTTCTAAAATTGCAAACTAAATTAATCAAACTCCAGACTTTTTGTCAAAAATCCTGATACTTACAAAAGTTGAGATTTTTAAAACACGTGGTTTAAAAAAATGGACTGAAACGGACACCTAGAGTACAAATTATGACCTTTTCCAAGTTCCTGCTAATATCGGCACATCACTACATTTTTGAAATCTTGACTTTTTTGAGATTATAAATTTTCCAAAAATCCCAACTTTTTAAAAATTCCTGCATTCTCTAAAATCTCAACTTTATCAAAAATGCATTTTTTTAAAATTCCTTACTTTTTAAAAATTATATTTTTCAAAAATCACAAATATTAAAAATCACTTTTTTTGAATTTCTTGACTTAATCAAAAATACTGACTTTTTCTAAATTGTTGACGTTTTAAAAATCTCAACATTTTCCAAAATCTTTACTTTTTTAAAAATCCTAACTTTTTCAAAAATATTCACTTGTAGAGTTTAGGGTTAGGATTTAGGGCTCATGTTTTTGGGTTTGGGGTTCGATGTTCATGGTTGACAGTTTTGCATTTAGGGTTTAGGGCTCATGGTTTACGATTGAGGGTTTAAGTTTACGATTCGTGGTTGAGGGTCCATGGTTTAGGGTTCATCGTTCATGGTTATGAATTTGTGGTTTAGTGTTTAGGATTTTGGCTTAGGGCTCACAGTTCAAGGTATAATGTTTAGGGTTTAAGGTTAGGCCTAAGGCTTTAGGGTTCACAATTTAGTTTAGGAGTTATTGTTTAGGGCTTAGGGTTTAGGCTTTATGGCTAAGGGATCAAGGTTTAGGGTTTATGGTTTAAGGTTTGGGGTTTAGAATTTAGGTTTTACTATTTAAGGATTTGGGTTTATCGTTTATGGCTGAGGGTAAATTTTTTTGAAATTCACAACTTTTTGGAAAATAATGACTTTTTCAAAAATCATGACATATTCAAAAATCTAGAATTTATGTAAAATAAAAATACTCAAACACTCGACTTTTCCTTTGAAAACCATGATATTTTTAAAAAGTTGATATTTTTGAAACATGTGGTTTTAAAAAAAGGACTCAAATGGACACCTAGAGAAGAAGTTATGAAATTTTCAAGTTCCTGCTAATTTTTGCACATCACTACATTTTTGAAATCTGAACTTTTTGAGATTATAACTTTTTCAAAAATCCCAACTTTTTAAAAATATGCAACTATTTCAAAAATTGTGATGTTTTCAAAAATCAATTTTTTTTTAGAAATCCCAACTTTTTAAAAGTTCCTAAATTTTCTAAAATCTCAACTTTTTAAAAATCCTTACATTTTAAAAAATAATTTTTTCAAAAATCCAAACTTATTCAAAAATCTAGACTTTTTCAAAAATCTTGACGTTTAAAATCCCAACATTTTCCAAAATCTTGATTTTTTGAAAATCCTGACTTTTTAAAATCCTGAAAATATTCACTTTTACAAAATCACGACTTTTTGGAAAATCTCAAAAAATCCCATCTTTTCAAAATCCTAACTTTTTAAAAATGTCAAGTTTTTCAAAAATCTTGTCTTTTTCAAAAAACCAAACTCTTCAAAAATCTCGTCTCTTCAAAATTACTAAAAGCCCAACTCTTTCAAAATCCCAACTTTTTCAAATATTCATTTTTTGAAAACCCCAACTTGTTTGAAAATCTAAACATTTTCAAAGTCCCAACATTTTTAAAATCTTGATGTTTTCAAAACTAACAAATTTGTTTAAAATTGCAACATTTTCAAAAGTTGTGACTTTTTTGAAAATCTCAATTTTTGTAAAATCCTACCTTTTCAAAAAATCTTAAATTTTTGAAATTCCCAATTTTTTCAAAATACCAACTTTTATCAAATCTAACTATTTTAAGGTTTCTAGGTTGAGGGTTTAGGGTTTAGGTTTTTAGGGTTTAGGTTTTTCTGCTCAGGATTCATGGTTTATGGTTTATCTTTAGTGTTTAGTGTTTAGGGTTGCGGTTCAGGGTTTGCGGATCAAGGTTTAGGGTTTACGAATTAGGTTTTAGGGTTTTGGGGTTTAGGGTTTAGGGTTAGGATTTAGGGCTTGGATTTTAGGGTTTGGGGTTCGAGGTTTATGATTGAAGGTTTTACATTTAGGATTTAACATTTATTGTTTTAGGGTTTAAGACTCGGAATTTAAAGTTTAGGACCAATTAGAGCTTAAGGTTTAGAGTTTATAGGGTATATAGGGCTTAAAGTTTAGGGATTAGGGCATAGGCATCAGGGTTTAAGGTTTAGATCTCAGTGTTAATGGTTGAGGGTCCATGGCTTAGGGTTTAAGGTTTGGGGTTATGAATTTAGGGTTTATGTCTCTAGCTAAAGCTTTAGGGTTTAGGGTTTAATAGGGTTAGGATTTATGGCTCAGGTTTTAGGGTTTTAGGTTTCGAGGTTTAGAGTTGAGGGTTTTGATTTTATGTTTTAGAGCTCATAGTTTACGATTGAGGGTTTAGGGGTCAAGGTTTAATGTTTAGGTCTCAGTCTTCATGGTTGAGGGTCCATGGCTCAGGGTTCGAGGTTCGGGGTTATGATTTTAGCATTTAGGGTTTTGGCTTAGGGCTTGTTGGTGCTCAAAATAGTCTCGTCTAATTTTACCATTAAAAATCTATCAATCTACGGTCTCTGTCACATTTTACCTTCCTTTTGTTGTCATAATCAGTCCTTTCCTAGACCAAGGATCACGTATGGATCCATAGTTCTTTCCTTATTTCTTTGTTTATTTGGAAAGGGTCTGTAATTTAGGTCTCATGTTCTTTGTTCATCTAAAATCTTGGGCTCTCCCGTTCTTTTCACCTTCCATAGTCGGGATTTGCTGTCCTTGTCATTTTTTCCCTAAAACTTAAATAAAAATGAATGGATGTAGCTCAGAGGAATGTATTTGAGCCTTGTAACATTTCTAAATTCTTCGTCCTTGGAGAAAATTTCATCTCCAAGCTCAAATGGTCTGATTTTTTCTGCATTTTATTGTTTGACAGGTGTTTCCCCAAGTCAAATTTATATCCTTGCATAAACAGGAAATGTGGCCTCTTTTGGTTGGATGCAACTCGGCAAGGTACTTCAAAAATTTCATGAATCACCTCAACTTAAAAACCTATCTACATGGAAGAACGAAACTCATTTAAAGTTCTTGCCAATTTTGGCACATCACTACATTTTTCAAATATTGACTCTTTTGAGATTATATCTTTTTTGAAAATCGAAACTATTTCCCAAATTGTGACGTTTTCAAAATTAAATTTTTTTCAAAAATCCCAACTTTATAAAATTCTTGAAATGCTGACATTTTTGAAAATCCTTATTTTTTAATTTATATTTTTTTTGAAAATCGTAAATAATAAAAATCCAAAGTTTTTCAAATATCCTGACTTATTAAAAAATCTTGATTTTTCAAAACTCCCAACATAAATCTCGACTTTTTTGGAATTCCTAACATTTCAAAAATCCTTATTTACAAAATCACAACTTTTTGGAAAATCTCACATTTTTTTAACATCTCATTTTTTCAAAAATTCTAACTTTTTTGAAAATATTGAGTTATTAAAAAATCTTGACTTTTTTAAAATCTAGACTCTTCAAAAACATGAATTCAAAAATCCTAACTTTTTCGAAATATTCATTTTTCAAAACCCCAACTTGTTTGAAAATTTTAACATTTTCAAAGTCCCAATATTTTGAAATCTTCATGTTTTCAAAAATAACAACTTTGTTTAAAATTGTAACTTTTTAAAAAGTCATGACTTTTTTGTAAATCTCAAGTTTTTAAAATCCTAACTTTTTCAAAAATCTTGACTTTTTGAAAA